>CAMRHE010000057.1:4030000-4630000 GCA_947044405.1 Leptodactylus fallax
TATAGACCAGAGACCAGGGGTCGGCAACCTTTTTTGTATGGTGTGCCAGATGTTTACACAGCCCCATCTTTATGTTGAGTAAATTCATATAAACCTGTCCAGCCTTGTTGAAGTGAATGAATGTCCACTGGGTTCACATCTGTGCTCAGGGATTCTGTTCCCCATTCCACTTATAGTCTATGGGGTCCTCGGGATTCTGCAGGTAACTGCTTTCTAAGCGGATTGGGTTTCCGTTTTTTGGGTTCGCTTGGGGACCCGAAAAATGGAAACCCGAACACAGGTGTGAACCTAGGGTCACATGTTCTTTTACACTTGCTTCAAGGTATATAAACAATCGCTGCCCCTTGAGCAGACTAGCTCATGCCCATACACACCTCATGCTTCTCCGCTTCGTACCTCCTCTTCTGGAGCAACACAGCTAAGAGAGCCCTGTGCCAGGTAAATATACCTGAGGAGCTGACTTTGGCACAGGTGCTGGAGATTGCTGACCCCTGTAGAAGACTCCCAATTGTGAGGGTAGTTATGTGGCTTTGAACACTGGAAGTGGTTGAGTTGCAGCCGTGTGTCCCTACATTTCTCTGTAACCTAATAAAATTTTTACAAAAACTTGTCTCCTGCAGGTTATGGGCATCAGCTATTTCCTCTTCAAAACAGATGACATCTTATGGACAGTAGACTGGCTGTCTTTGATGTGATTGGGATCATCCCTATTCTCTATCCATTGCCACCATTTACCTCTTTGTTAGGTCTTTGACCTAATCAGATATCTGTACCTGAATATACAGTTCTATGTTGTGTAGGATTACTGCTGGGAGACACATAGGGGCAGCCTTACTAAATAAAAAAAATTGCAAACATAGACTAAACATGCTGGAAGAAATATCTGGCTCATTGGGGGACGCACCTGATGTTATGAGGAGGTGTTTGCTTTGTCATAAATGAGGCATACCCTATATAACACAGGAGATATGAAGACTGGCATTAAAAACAATTTTTTTTCATCTTCAGTTTTACTTCTATTTTGTCAAGCTTGGCAACTGTTTCCCTGCACGTCTCTGCAGTAGAAGTTTCTGCCTGCTGGGTTAGAGACAGATATTCTTAGGACGTGTTGCATTTTGGAACAAGACTCCGTTGACAATTCTACCTTATCTAGTTTGAAGGGTTAACGTCAGGATGAGACTATAAAAGCTTTTCTTTGTTCTTGTACTGGAAGGAGAAAATTACAATGTGTTCACGTCTGACTGTACATCCAGGTCACAAGCTCTCACAGCCATTGTTAGAAGTATCAGTATTAATTCTGCCGCTAATGGACTAGAAATGAAGAGGCAGTAAAAAGACATTTATCTGAAAAGGAAACAAAGTGCATCAAATTATATCACGTATCATGGATGAACTCAACACACTTAAAAGAGGGACACAAAATTAATGTAAAAATGACTAAATCCTACAATTGTGCTGATCCCGCAGTTGACGCCTCCGGAACATATAAAGAGGTGATTAAATACATTCTAAGAGTTGTCTCAATTTCTAGCCAGGAAATTCTGTGTTAAGGCTTCGTGCACAAAGTTGTGCGGAAGTGAATGAGGATGTTTTTCTATTCTGTAACTCTATGTACCAACTAGAGATGAGCGAAGTTTTCAAAAATTCAAGGCTGAATTTCGCAATATGATTCTATTCAATCCTAATTAAATCACGGCGAATCATTTAACAAAAACAGCTATTTATTGGCTACAGAGAGCCGGGGTGGGCGACAAAATGGCGGAACCCCTTGGATGCCGCGGTCATGTTTGACTGCGGCAACCAAGGTGTTAAAACCCCCAGCGTCGGTTATAGAACGGGGTGTTAGGTATCAGTTTCAGCTAACACCCTGCTCCATAACCAATCGGGAGGATTTGTCACCTTGGATGCAGCGGTCAAACATGCCGTGTGTGCTCGCAAAGGGGTTAAAAGGATGTGACATCACAGGGCTGGCTGATGATTGGCTGCACGTATGGCATTGTGGGTGATCCCGCATTCCCAGAGTTCCTTGCCCCATGTCCTAATATGCACAGCAGCCATTTTGAATAAATGCGAATCGTTACCACGAAGTGTGAGGAAATTCGGATTCGATGCGAATTGAATAACTCTAGAAATTCGGATCGAATTCCACTTCTGCAGCTTCGATTCGCTCATCTCTAGTACCAACGTATTAAAAAAATTGGAACAGGTGTCAATGGAGACGGAATCACATCTGTGTATATGGAATCATATTAAAAAATCTGCAACTTCTTGCTCTGATCAGCTGGCAAGGAGGACTGATATCAGAACTTATAGGGTGCCTGTATGAAATTGAGTCATGATCGTATGTGTTGGCACCCCTTAAATTTTTCCAGAAAATTAACTATTTCTTCCAGAAAAAAGCTGCAGGAAGTAGGGGGTTAATGATAGGTGGTTTCTCACTTTTTAACCTCTAGTGTCTCAAGTTAAATGGACACCAACATTCAGTAAGTGCTGATTCACATGACAGGGTTTATCGGCCGTGTGCTAGCCATTATACTAACAGCAGCATACGGCCCTATAGACTTTAATGGATTTTTCACACGATCTGTGCAATTAGAGAAAAAAACAGAACATGCTATTTCTTGGCCCGAGTTTACAGATCTCTCAATAGACTCACGTCTATGAGGGGTCTATGGAATCAGATAACCTCAGGTGTGTACTTGGCTGTGAAAAAAAAAAACTTAGTGCAGTGCTCTGTCATGTGCATGTAGCCTAAGAGTGTGGTGCAGTATAAGTGCAAAGTGCTGCAACCTCGTAGACAGAGGTACCTCAGATCATGAATACAAGGCAGGGGTAAAATACTGTACATAGTCTTTAAGGCAAGGACATGCACCTCTTCTCTTAGGTAGGAAGAAATAGAAGTCATCCCAGTAAAGTGTTCATACTTACCTTCCATGCTTATGTCAACTTACATGGTAATATACTATCATATACAGCTCATGGTAACTCGATCATAACTATGCTGTATGTTATATATTTTGCATTTTTTAGAACTTGTAGTATTTCCAACTTTGAGCACATTTTATACTTCTATAAATCTTTAATTTGTACCAATCCCAGCCCATATATTGTGTAGTGTCATAATGTTTGCACCAGGGGTCAGCCTTATTTGCTTGTGGTGGTCACAAAGGTATGATTCAGCTCCTATTAAAAGCCCCATATTGGTTTGGATCTGGATCTGACAATCTCCTCCCTTTTAAACTTTTAAGTTTTCACTTACAAAGTAAATTACTAACAAGTTTATTGGTTTCTCTTACTGTATGCTCCTGGTATTGACAGTGCAAAAAGGATGATATCAGACTTCATGCCTTGTTAGTTGCAGATCCTAAAGAGCTATGTTTGCTCTGATCCGCCCAAACACAGATAATGAACAGTAAAACAAGCAATAACTAATAAGGCTGTATTCAGACTGCCATATTTTTAGGTTCATGTGCAGTCTATGTGTACAGCGAGCTGATAACGGAGAGTCCTTCTGCTGAGACCCCCAGCCATCACATGTAATCTATAGGAAAACCACACAGAACATGTGCAATGACCCTAAGGCAAAACCACATGGAAACAAAGGGTTTTTTTCTGTGAATAATATTAATCGCCAGTTCTATAGGTGATAAATGTGTTATTGATGGAGTTCAAGCTGTTGAAACCTCCACTGATCATGAGAATAAGGCTACATGAACACCCCTGCATTGACTTCAATGGGGGGTTCCGTTCCGACATAGAGCAAGATAGGATCTGTCCTATAATCATCGAATGGAATGGAGCATTGGACCCCCCCATCGGGAGAGCCTTGGCCTGCACACTTGGTGGTATGCATGAAGCCTTAGGGTCCCCTGTGTCAATGGAAAAGTAGCATGCATGTGACCACAGCTCTGCTCACTGTCTATGGTACTGATAAAGATAGTGATCAGAAAACCCATTTGAGCGTTACATGGTTCCCATTGAAATCAATAGCTTATCTGTGTGATGCACTGACTTGCTAGGCACGAGAGTGACATAAGCAAGCAGTTTTCCAATATACTCTCTGCATCAGTTCCTCTGCTTGCGGTCATGTAATAGGGATCTTTATGGCTTAATTGCAGCATATAAAAATCTGTCCTGGTCACGTGATCACACAGGCGCTCAGCTCATTACAAGGATCCCATTAAATGTCAGCAGGAAACAATCTGTTTGAAGGACTTGTTGTTTTTTAACCAGATTTTTCTACTGCTAAATGCCATGAATACACATCAGACTCATATACGTCAGCTTACAACCTTTGTTGTCAGAGGGCAGAAGTGTGTTGGAAACTAAAGTAACAATGGAACAACAGATTAGAGCTGAAGGCATCCATTGCTTTTTGCCAGTATCCAGATGAGTCTGTCACCAGAACTGAGCATATCAACCCATTTCTACAGATAGATAGGTCAGGGTCACCTGAGTCACACAGTGTTCTGAATCAGGGGTTCTGTGTCACTGTTTTTGTCAATATGAAAATGAGCTTTTTGGAGCAATGAGGGTGTTGTCATTACTCCATAGAGGTAAGCGGTCAAACCCTCGGTGCTCCAAAGAGCTCATTTCCATATTCACAAAAACAGCAATATCTTGCAACCGAGTCTTAAGGTGGAAACACCACTTGATTCAGATGACCCTAACTTATCTATCTATGGGGCTGAACTGATATGTTCAGTTCTGGTGACAGACTGCCTTTAAGTGCCCTTCTTAATCTTCCTTTACACATATTTTTCTTATGAAATTGCTTTGGTTTATATTTTTTAACAAATCACCATGAAATTCAGATATATTTTACAAGAATTTTCTCTGGTGACATTTTTTATGCACATTTTTGATGTATTTTTTTCAGGGCTTTTTTTTTCTTCATAGAGAACTCTATGAGAAAACTCATGAAAAAGTGAATACTGTGTTATGCAAAACACACAAAAACTCCTAAAAACACACCAAAAGTGAGAAAAATAAGCCACAAATAACACACTATAGTGTGTTTTAGAATTCCATATTACCTTAATGATGACATCTGTCCGCAGTGTTTTTTGCTGAAAAAAGCAGCAAAAAACAGCAAGAAAATATTGCAAATAACTGCATTTTCCTAAAATGGCTATGTGTGAAATCATTAAATTGAGAACCATGATGATTCTGAAACAGGGCAGATTTATATGACATTTACTCAGACTAAAATCTACGTGCAGCCCTCCCAGGAAAGAAAGCAACAGCATCCTATGCTCCAGCACAATGACGCCCATTCCAGCTTCATCCTTTATTCGGCAGGTCTTGGTGGTGACCACATGAGGTTTCAATAAATGTAAAATTCACAGTGCACTACCTGAGACGTCATGTGTTGTAGGTCACACTAGGATCTGTACTTGGGCATTTATATGGATATATAAGCTCTAGTTATATCTCTGCTCTGTGTAGTGGAGATCATACTGTGCCTGCAGCATCTCTGCACAGATCTGCCAATCTGCTGCTCCCCATTGTCCTAAGCACAACATCAGTAGATGTGAACAAAGACATACACAATACAGCTTTAGGGCTCATGCACACAGTGGTATTAAGGCTATGTTGTCTTTGGGGTTGTCATAGGGCTACCATAGAGATACATAGAAGGGTTCCTCTGTCTGATTCGCTATGAATTGTAGCAGGCTCCAACGGATTCTGTATGTACAGAGGTATAAGAAAGCATTACTTCTAGGGGGAATAACTTGTACATTTGGTAGCCATACAGGTTCGTGCACACTGCTCTGTACAGTATGTGTCCCTATGTGCCAGTTTGGTAAGACTTGCTACAGCCGGCTGCACAACATATGACACATGATATCTGAAGTAGTCAAAAGTTAGCTAAATGTAGTCACGACATTAAACTACAGCTACAACACCACCAGTAAAAAACATACATTTTATTTCAATGATGACACATTTGGTTGAGAACTGGTTGTATAAATGGTACATTTGGTTGAGCAATGGACATATGTCTTACGTAAATCTGCAAGTCACAGTGAGCTAAGGACCCTGCCCAACAAGTACAGTACTGGATGTTCATTAAGCCAATGCTCCCAATTAACAGTAGATTAGACATCGCATTCCCATACACAGGACTCACGGACACATTGCACTTTACACACACGGTTGGGCTCAGTTGCTGACATTGTCACAGGGACACCTGGATACATTTAATATTGCTCATAGTCAGGTTTAACAGTGCTTACACAGGCTGGACAATTGCATGGATGCAGAGCACAATCTGTTACATACGACACATGGAAGCCAGGCAGTAGAGCTGTGCCAGTCATTTACACAAGGCTGGCACATAGCTATGGTGTACAGTGATGGGATCCCGATAGGAGAACAGCTCCCACGTATGGAAATGTAGTACCCATGTTATTCTTAGTAGTGTCGCACAGACAACAGGTGGATGGTGTGAATGAAGGTGTAACTATCAAGCTCTAGTTTATCGACTCATTTAGACTCTGCTCACTGGGGGTATTCTTACTTAAATTTGTGATGCTCGCCATTAGGGATTTGACCCTTTGGGCATAGTAGTCTCTCAGATTAACTGAAGCAATGTCTTTCACCCCATCTCCAAAATCACAGCTCCTCATAGCATTCTCTAACTGCTTCTGTCGTCTGTAGAAATGTGAAAATTTGTTAAAGATGAGAGTGATGGGAAGCACGACAACCAATATTCCAGCCAAGATGCAGGCAGAAGCAGTCAGTTTTCCAGCTATGGAGCCAGGGACCACATCCCCATACCCAACCGTGGTCATGCTAACAGTAGCCCACCACCAGCAGGCAGGGATGGTGGCCAACCCATCGTTCTCTTCCTTTTCTATAGTATAAGCAACAACAGAGAATATAGATATCCCTACAGAAAGATAGAGCAACAACAATCCCACCTCCCTGTAGCTGTATTTTAGGGTTGCCCCCAGGGACCTCAGACCTGTTGAGTGTCTAGCAAGTTTTAGGATACGGAATATTCTCATGAGTCTCAGGACCTGGGCGACTCTCCCTAGGTTTGCTAGAGTTGGAGAGCTCTCCACCACTAAGTTCACTATCAAGGTGATATAAAATGGAGCTATTGAAATAAAATCTATGATGTTTAATGGATGCTTGAAGAACAAAGTCATATCTGGGGATACAGCAAAACGCACCACCAGCTCTAGTGTAAACCAAGCTATTCCAAAGTGCTCCACAATCTCAAAGCGCGGGTCCTCCTCAGTGCTGCCATTAGCATTAACAATCTGGAAGTCTGGCAAACTGTTGAGGCACATAGTGACAATAGATCCAATGACTACCAAAATGGAGAGTATGCTGAATATCCTGCTCAAGATGGAGTATCCTGGGTTATCCAGCGCAAGCCAAAGTCTTCTCCTGAAGTTCCCAAAGAGCTGTCTATCAAACTTGGAAGCATCATGATAAAATGCCAAGATCTCATCAAAAGAGGATGTGGTGCTTTCCTGCTCACTTTTGTCATCCCACTGATCCTGCTCTGGTTCCACCTTCCTTCCATGATAGCTGTAACTACAACAGGAGTCTATGAAGAATTCATTGATTCCCCAGTATTCAATCTCTTGGCAGAAGGAAAATACACAGAGTTCCCCCATAACATGGAGCTTCCCAGTGTTGTAAAAATGTAAGACATAAGGGAACAGCTCTGGGTTCCTATCGAAGTAAAATTCATTCTTGGTGTCATCGTAGTCATCGCACAGTTCCAGGATCGACTCCTTTGATTGACAGGACAGCAACTTGCACAATCTTGTCTCTGGGAACCTTAGAAGTATGTCATATCTTAACCTCTTCTTGTAACCTCCGACATTTATACTAATCTCTGTATCTTCAAAATCACTTTCTGACAAATCCCTCAATTGTGTGCTTGTCATATTGAGCATTCAGCCTCTACAGGAGCAGATCTGGAACAGAAGCAGAGGCATGAGCAGGAATACTACACAACCCAATCTAATTACAAGGCTCCTTCCTTCCTGGAATCCCCAACTACACAATGCCAACTGCATGCAAGTTGTAGTAAGAAAATGCAGGAATTGTTAACCATTTCAGGAAACCTAATCATCGTTAGACTCAATGAGGCAGTGAATAACACAACTAAGAAACCAATAATTGTGCTAAATCTGCACTTAAGACATGCAAAATACCTTATTTTCTTGCCTATCCATGTCTGTGTGCCAAATACATGTCTACAGGTCCTATTAAAATGTGATATAATAGTTCAGTGTGATATTATACCAATAAGTAGTTGAATATGATGTTATATCTTTAGTTTATTCTGACATCATACCTTTAATTAGTTGAATATGATATACCTTTAATTAGTCTAAACTGACATCACACATATAATTAGTCTAATATAACATCATATCTGTAATCAGACTAATGTGACATCATACCTTTAGTTAGCCTTATATGACATTATACCTTTAATTGGTCTAATATAAAATATATTTAGTTTAATATGGCATCATATCACTAAATAGTCTAGTATGACGTCATACTATTAAATAGTCAAACATCATACATTTAGTTAGTCTAATATGGCATCATAGCTTTAATTAGTCTAATATGGCATCATACCATTAATTAGTCTAATATGACATCATAGCTTTAGTCTAATATAACATCTTGAGAGTAATATGGCATCATTCCATTAATTATCCTAATATGACATTGTAGCATTAGTTAGTCTAACATCATACCTTTGGTTAGTCTAATATGACAACATACCATAGATTAGTCTAATATGACATCATATCTTAGATTAGGCTAATATGACATCATACCTTAGATTAGTCTAATATGACATCTTAGATTTAATTAGCCTAATATGACATCATATCTTTAATTAGTCTAATATAACATATCTATAATTAGTCTAATATGGCATCATACCATTGATAAGCCTAATATGACATTGTACCATTAGTAAGTCTAACATTACACCTTTAGTTAGTCTAATAAGACATCATACCTTAGATTAGTCTAATAAGACATCTTAGCTCTAATTAGTCTAATATGACATCATAGCTCTAATTAGTCTAATATGACATCATGTCTAATTAGTCTAATATACATATAGCTCTGATTAGTCTCATATAACACCTTACCTTTAATTAGCTCAACTTTACAACCAACTGCATGGGTTGCATTGGAAGGATTTGCAGAAGCTCTGTCCATGTCTCCCATTCCAGGAAGCAGAGCTTGTCCTCATTAGACTTTCTTGATGTTGATAGATCTTGCACTTTTTAGAAGGTGATGTGACTCCTAAGACACAAGTCCAGTCAGCTGAAGTTGTAGTGTCAGGACCTGTTGGTTGGTGCTGAATGGTGGTGCTGAAGGGACAGCTCCCAGTGCTGCTCCCATGCCTGTCACCTCGCAGCTGCACTGCCTGCTCCTAGTCCATGTGTCATTGTCTCCCCCTCTCTTTTCTCTTGCTGACAATTCCCCAGATGAGCAGGTTTGTTGTTCTTGCAGCCCTGCAAACCCCGCCTGGTTGCCCAGGTGCTCCCAGTGAGTGATGCGGGCTGGAGAATGGATTTCCTCTGCATCATGAAATAAGGGAGGAGGTAAATGATGAGCTGCCTGTCTGGAAAGCAAAGTTCACCCTACACACAAGATATGGCGAGGAGCCTGGAGAGCTGAGTGCAGCCATGGCTAGGAGCTGAGCTTAGTGGCAGCCTAGTGAATCCTCAGGTTACACATGGAGCAGGCATGATCCAGGCTGCAGTGTGATGCTGGAGCTTCCTACAATGACATATCTCTGCTCTTACACACAGTCACTGCATTGTTTATAGCCTCAGTCATACATTGCTACTAGAAACTGGCTGATGTGTAAATCAAGGCAAGTTACATGTTATTGTCACAGGCTCAAGTAAATCATATACATCAGCCAAGTCCCAGGTAAATCATATACAACATCCATAAACCAACACTGATGCAGATCAATACAGTGAATGCATTACAGACTCCATGACATGCACTGACAACATGTGGTTTTGCACTTCTAACAGACACCATATAATGCTGAGACTTATAGCTCCACCTGTAGGATATACATAGGGCACTGATATAGGGATGCAGATTTTGCAGTCATACTCAAGTCCTTTAGGTAGGACACCTGAACCCGTCTACAGATTGTTAAAGGATCAGTGAAAATCTGCAATAATTACATAATCATTGTGTGTATGGCTAGTTAACTATACAAAACTGTAATGTATATACAATACTGTGCATAAATTTTAGACAGGTGTGGGGAGAAAATGCTGCAAAGTAAGAATGATTTCAGAAATAGAAGGGTTAATAGTTTATTTTTTTCTATTAACTAAATGAAGTAAATGAACAAAAGAGAAATGTAAATCCCATCACTATTTGGTGTGACCTTTGCCCTTTGCCTTCCATCAGTTCTTCTCATTACACTTGCAGACAGTTTTTGGCAGAACTCGGCAGGGAGGTTGTTCTCGCCATCTTGGAGGACTAAGCACAGATCTTCTGTGGATGTAGGCTTGCTCCAATCCTTCTGTCTCTTCATGTAATTCTAGACAGACTGGATGATGATGAGATCAGGGCTCTGCAGTGACCATATCATCACTTCCATGACTCCTCCTCCAAAGGGCAAAGGTCACATCATATATTGCTGGAATTTAGATTTTTATTTTCTTCATTCACTTGATTTTTTTTAATGGAAAAAAAAAAATAAACTATTAACCCTTCTATTAGTGAAAGCATTCTTACTTTGCAGTATTCCACATATGCCTAAAACTTTTGCACATAACAGTAGATCCTGTACCATTGTGTGTAGTGCACATCATTTTAGGGGTCCATTTTAGGGTTCTTATACTAATGCCTTAAAGTACACCTGTCATGTTCCACATGGCAGGCTTCTTGTTATAGAACAGGAGGAGCTGAGCAGATTGATATTTATTTTTTGGGACAAGATTCTGTATAGCTTGTAACTAATTGGAATCCTGTTATTATGTGAAGCCACCCACCGGACACTTCAGCATAGAAAGAGCAGAGATATCAATGAATACATGACAGATTATTGTGCAGCTGCAGGAGCCAGGAGCCAGCTGTCAGTGATAGCCAGACTTCCCAGAGAGAAGGCAGGGATGGTTTATTACAGTCCCTGCTTTCCTGATCAGTGTATGTACAGCTATGAGAGCTGCCATGTTGTGGCTTTTCCCCAACGCGGCAGTCATATCATCCATTGGCTGCTGGAAAGTGAAGGAGCTGTATTGTATTGTATACTAGGAGGCTGTATTTCTCCTGTAACTGGGGCTAATATATCAGCTATAGTTACAAATCGAAAAAAAAAAAAAGTAATAATAAAATGTCCCCCTTCCCCCAAAAGTCTATTATGGGGGGTACAATGTGAAAAAAAAAAAAAAAATGAAATAAAGGAAATAAAAATTAAAACAAAAAATCTAAGAATCTCAGTATACCAAAACCTCATCATAGGTTCTACCCAAAAATGTCACCTACATAAAAATTACAGTAACATGGAAAAATATTAATAAAAATATTTTAAAAGAAAAAAAAGTGAAAAACAGATATATTGCCCGTTTTTTTATTACATTTTCCCAAATATTAAAAGAAAAAAAAAATAAAATGACATGACATTAAAACCCTATAAATAACTGAAAAATGATTTAAAAATATTATTTGATAAAATGATTTCCAAATGAGAAAAAAAAAAATTTAGCCTTTAAAACTACATGTACCAAAAAAAAACTAAAAAATAGGTATGGTCATGAACCTGGGAAAAACACCTACTCTTGAAATAGTTAAACTTATAAGATTGTGTCTTTATGGATATAAAACCTCAATTATCTAATGTAAAGGAGACAGAAAAGGTATGAAATTGCTGCCAGTTATTAATCTAATGATAAAATTCAGGATACAGCTAGTATTATGCAGGATGTAATAGGGGTCCATATTGCCCTCTGCTCTGCACCTTTGCCTTGCTTACTGCTCTGTAGAATCTTGTTGGATTTCACAGCTTTAGGATAAATTCCTCTTCATAAACACCAATAAAATCCAGTAATAAATATGTTCCGACATAAATACGCTCAACCATTCATAAGCTGCGATTTATATTGAATTAGTTTATTGGCCAAACTCCATCTTTCTCATGCCACATATTTCACTTTGCCAAGACTGAGCCTTTAGGACAACTGTAAGGATTCGCTCTCACCAATATGAAAATATTGTACTTTATTATAATAAGTCCAGCACCTTATATATAGACCATTCAGAGGATAATTTTTCATAAACTGTCAGACACCGCATCCCTGCGCCCAACCCTGACATTTTATTTCTATTAAAATCATAATAGCAATAAAAAGTCACCACTACAGTTATAGCAGTAGTCACAATGATGGATAAGACTACCTCAGAGCCACATGGTCCATTGGGAGCAATGGTAGTCTAATATTACCTTCTGGGATTGTACTGCTGCCTGATATTAACCTCAGTACAGAAGCCTTTTCTATGGAGCCGATGGGCACAAGCAGAGGCGTAGCTAGGGGTTCAGCACAGGGGGGCGAACATGTCCAAGTGGGCCCCCAACTTGGACATGTTCATGTACCGATACTATCAGTATACAGTGAGCGTATAGTGGTATATAGCAGCTCTACACAGGGCTCTGCAGACGATTTAGATGAATACAGGGCAGTAACATTTTGTGACTTACCAGTGATGTCTCTGACTAATTGTTCACATTTCCCATCTCTTTTATCTGGACCGCCATGACCACTTCTTCCAGTCTCAGTAAAGTTTGCAACACAGATATCTTTGGCTCCTCACTTTTCCAGGCACCTGACCCACATTGTCCTCACCTACACAAAGCCCCCATCCTGCTGCTACCCCAATTATAAAATATATAATATAACCCCCCCCCATAATGAATAATACTCCCAAGTGTATCTTTAAATTAATAACTTCCCTGTGTACCCCCTTTAAATAGTGCCTCTTATTAATAATGTCCCAGGTATTTCCTAATTGAAAAGGGAGAAAAAAAAACAAGGGAAAAAAAAATTATTGGGGTTCCAATACCCGGGACCCCCAGGATCAGCTGTTTGAATGAACTGTGGTACCTGTGTAAGCGCCGTGACCCCTTCTCTGTTTACATAGTGTCATTCATCTCATAGCGACCATGTAATGTAACTACAGCCTCATTCTATACACGTCTATGTGACAAGGCTGTAATTACATCACACGGTCACTATAAACAGACAGCATGTGATATAAACAGGCGCCATAGCCCCTTCATACAGCTGGTCAGTGGGGAATCACTTATCTCTTATTGATGATTTATTCTGAGGACAGATCATCAATAAAAATGAGCTGGAAAACTCCTTAAGGCCAAGGCCCCATGTAGCATCCCGCAGCAAAAAACAGCTGTGGGAAAAAACGCGGCGGTGACACATCGCAGTTTTTCCTACAGCACTTTGCACAGAAAGTTCACAGAGATTTCCTCTGCAGACTTTCTGCTTCAATTATATCTATAGGGAAACCGCCGGCATTTCCGTAGGTATAATTGACATTCTGCGATTTCCAAAACTGCGACTGTTTTGGAAATCGCAGTGTTTCTGCTGTGCATATTTTACTGCAAAGTGGGGATGGGATGTGGCCCCTTGTGGCGAAAACCCACAGAAAAAAAAGTGGCATTCTAGCAAATCCCATCCACACATTACAGAAAAATATGTGCAGCAGACGCACTGCGATTTCCAAAACCGTTGCGGTTTTGGAAATCGCAGCATGTCAATTATATCTAAGGAAACACCGGCGGTTTCCATATAGCTGTATTGAAAACAAAGTCCGCAGAGGAAACCTCTGCAGATCTTCTATGAAAAGTGCTGCGGGAAAAATCACAATGTTACCGTCATGGTTTTTCCTGCAGCCCGCTATGTGGGGCCTTAGTCTTAATAAAGCCCAAGTGCCACTTTCATTAAATTAATTGACCCTCATATTATGCCCCTGATTCCCCCTGACATAAATACTGCACCTCTAATGACCCCTTATATCAATAATCACCCCCTTATGTTCATAATGCCTCCTAATATAAATGAGGCCGCCTAATGGCTCCTTATATAAATAACCTCCCCCCTTGTATTAATAATACCCCCCAATAACAATTATATAAAGGACCCCCCCATCGTCATAATGCCCCCTAATGAATCCTCCCTTTATAGTTATATTCCCCGTCCTAACCACCCATTATACTATTAATATACCCACAAAAAAAAGTCATACTCACCTACCTGCGACGTTGATGAACGGAACCTCTGGCGCTTCCTCACTCTCCACGCACAGGACGTCTGTGTCTGAGCGCGGGCGACGCGATGTTGTGACGTCATCGGGCCGCCCGTGCTGAGAAGCGGACATCCGTCTGTGGTCTCGGCGTCTTGTAAACCGCAAGCCTGTATTGGCTTGAGGTTTACAAGACAGTTAAGCACCAGGAAGCATTGTAACTAGATCGGTGTCTGCAGACACCGATCTAGTTAGAAATAAAGGTCTGTATTAATGGCAGCCCCGGGGTGGGCCCCAAAGAGTCAATGGGCCCGGGTCAGCCGTCCCTCTGCCCCCCCCGCTAGCTACGCCTCTGGGCACAAGGCAGTGACATCATTCAGGAGTGTCTGTTCACTCATTTCTGCAGCACTGCAGGGGAGAATATTAGTGCAAGGATGTGGAGATTCATTGCACATCATATACATCATATAGTTATTTTATATTTTATTTGGCTGGCAAGTCCCAGACCATAAAAAGTTCCTGCATTCATGGTCATATCCATTGGCAACTGATCAAGAAAAAAGATGTCACCACTAAGATGGTTAGAGGAAATTTTGAAACTCTGAAAATTTTTTAATAATTTCTAATGGCAAAAATGTTTTACTTTTAAACTGTCTACATTGATGGAAAAATCCCTTTAAATCCTAAGACGAATGTGCTGATTCTCTGCCATGTTTTTCTTGGCCGATTTGCATGCTGTGTGGAATTCACTTTCTCATGAACCGATTTACATCTATTGGCAAATTGGGTCCATGACAGTGAACCAGTGGAACCAATCCATGAAAAAAATGGAGCATGTTCAATTTTTTCATGGACCGCGGACACCACATGGGTATTAGGCATTTTCACATGCAGAGAGCTTAAGAGTTAATATCTAGATTTAGACTCATCCAAAACTGGGATTTAACCCTTGAGGTCAAGACCTGTGTTTTCTGAAATATTTTTACAATAATTTTATAAATCTACATATAACCATGATCCTATCTAATTTCTGGATTCCAGCTTATGTTCAGTGTTTCCTGCAGAGATATACCTAATGGTGCACTAATAAAATCTATATCTGAAATGAAAATATTGCACATTTTATTATATTTTATCAATTTGCATTGTAAACGCATAGGGGAAAGATGAAAGTCATAAAAGTATTATTTTAGATTATGGAATTAGTCTTTCAGGGAGATCTGAGGTGAAGATTGGCTGATTTATTAAAGCTGTCTAAGGCTACGGCCCCACGTTGCGGAAACGCAGCTTTTTTTGTTGCAGATTTTGCTGCGTTTTTTGAGCCAAAGCCAAGAATGGCTACAAAAGGAATGGGAAATATATAGGAAGTTCTTATACTTCTACCGTCTGCTCAATCCACTCCTGGCTTTGGCTCAAAAAACCGCAGCAAAATCTGCAACAAAAAAAAACGGGTTTCCGCAAGGTGGGGCCATAGCCTAAAAGAAAAACTGTCTTAGATGCCCAAAGCAACTAGTCACAGCGCAGCATTTATTTTGTGGACTGCTCCAGAAAAATGAAAGCTGCGTTGTGAAGATATTTTATATTTTAGACAGTTTAATAAATGTGCCCCGATAAATAAAATCAGGTGTAAAGATAAAGGAGGTGCAGTGGTAGCAGTCACTCCAAGACCCTGGTGTCTGAGGGTGCACAATGGCATCTGTGCCTCATAGGAAGACATATTATTATTATAAATGGGCAAATTGTTTCGTAGCAAGCCGGGTTCATCCTGAATATTCCAAATTGTTAATTGTTTTATGAAACTGAACAAATGGAGATTCATCTTGGGCGGACAAAAATGACTGGCGCATTATGGTCCTGATGTCACCGCTGAGGCCTGTGATTGGGCCTCAGCAATGACAGTGAATTGAATAGTCTCATGATGTCATGAGGCTCGGCGTGCCCATGTGACCGCTGATGACCCAATCACAGGCCTCAGTGGTAATCCCTGGCCAACGACGTCACCAGGAGAGCGCTGGAAGTTGTGAGGAGGCCCAAAAGAGGTAAGGGAAAGCAAGTACGAATGTTTTTTTTTTTTTTTTTTTTTGTCACCTCCCCTGGGCCTCCAACTATTATGGAGTATAATAATGTCAGTTTCACTTTTGACATAACATGTCTGTGTTTGCCTTAGATATCTAGAAATTAGATAGATAGCCCTGACAGTATTCTACACTATGTTTTATAGATAGGTTCCTAGGAGCCCTTACAGTGTTCTACACTATGTTTTATAGATAGGTTCCTAGGAGCCCTGACAGTGTTCTACACTATGTTTTATAGATAGGTTCCTAAGAGCCCTGACAGTGTTCTACACTATGTTTTATAGATAGGTTCCTAGGAGCCCTTACAGTGTTCTACACTATGTTTTAAAGATAGGTTCCTAGGAGCCCTGACAGTGTCACACACTGTTTTAAGCCAATGAAGCTACTGAACTTGTTTGACCCAAAACAAATCTTTAAACAAAACCACCCGAACCCAAAATGAAACAAATCTTGAGAGGTTCACTCATCTCTACTTAAGACAGAAAAAGCCGCAAGTGAAGGTTATACACCGGCCTCCACTGTCATAGGGTTTTTCAAGACTGGCATGTAATACACTGTCTTGTTAAATCTGCCCCATAGCCCTCATTGTCTAGGCAATAGCTATAACATATTTCACTTTTATAGAAATCATGTGTTGTCACTGTTCCATGTTTACCTCTTCCTTTCTTCCATATCCTCTCCAATCTTGGTTGGACTTGACTGACAAGTGTTTTTTGTCAACTGTGCTATGTAGCTGTGTAAGGAACCACCATTCCCCTTACGTCCGACAGCAGCACAATATGGGGTATCTCTGCCCCTGTGTGTTGTTTAGGACAGGTGGAACCTTTAATTAGCACCAAAAAGGTGCCTCCTACTAGCCCTATAAGAGGGCACAAGAGACCTCCCTCCACTGTGTTTTTTTCTGTCCTGTGTGGAACAGGTGGACGGAGGTCTCTTGTGACCTCCCGTTTCTAGGGGTTTTATTTACTCCTGGCTTACCTTTATGGGGTACCTCGATCCCAAAGAAAAAACCTCCGGGCCTTCGGGCCTTCGCCCCGCAGCGCAGCGTTATCCGGCATCCATCTGCAGGCAGCACGATCCCGGAAGTAAGCGGGGAACCTCCTCGGCCGGAACTTTTCTCCGGTCCCGTGTTCCCAGGGGAAGGAAGCCTTTGCGTACCACCGCACCCTACTTCCGGTTTTCTCGGAAAAAGTGCGGTAAGTTTGGAAATTTAAAATTTAAAGGCAAAATATAGATTTGATTTTTGCTGCTTGTATTTTGAGCCTCTGGCTTAGGCTTATGTTCCATTATGGCGTTTGACTTGTTTTGGTACTGTATAAATGTTTCTTTGTTGGCTTCCTCCCCTTGCTGCTGGATTACATTTAAAAGGTCTGATTGCAGTCCTTTATTTGTTGAGTGAGTGGTTTCTAGCTCCTCTGCTGCGGGTTGCGGTGGCTGGTTTTTTTCTGACGGTTTTTTTCTCTCTTCAAGTGACCGATTTAAAAAAAAAAAAAAAAAAAGAGGTACCCCTTGGTTTTTTATGCGATGCTTGGCGATCTTCCCTGTTTCAGTGTCACGTGGCTGTTTGATGTTTCAGATGTCATCTGAAGAAGTACCTTCTATAAGAGGTTGTTACTTGGGTAAAGGACTATGAGGAGTCTCTTAAGGAGATTCGTTCTTCCATCGCCCAGATTGCCAAGAGACCGCAGATTGAGACACAATTTTCCTTACGGATCTCTGATGAAGATTATCAGATAGTGGACGAGACACTCTCATCTGACAATTCCACTGAAGATCCCAGCAGGCCGTGCTTCCACTCGAAAAATTAAGCCAGCTGCTGAAGTCCATCCGGTCTAAGGATCGTGATGTTGACGGGGGAAGCCTCTGCGTCCACCTATAGAGGGCCTAGGGTCTTCCAAGTGGACCAGACATTACAAAAGTTAATGTCCTCAGAGTGGAGAAGTCCTGAAAAACCTCTTGTGGTTCCTAGGAGGTTCAGCGCTTTATTCCCAGTTGCTCAATGGGATCAATGGGGTCCTCCTCCCAAGGTGGATATGGCGGTGGCTAAACTGTCCTGCCGCACTAAGGTACCATCAGATGATGGAGCAAATTTGCACGACGCCACGGCAGGCGCTTCGACAATACCTTCAAGAAGGCTTATTCAGCTGCCTCGCCCAAGACCGCTGTGGCGGTTGCGTCCTGTGAAGTGTCAGCCAAATTATGTACTGACCTGGTCCACCTCGAAAGTGACCGACTCTGGAGTCTCCAGAGACGAGCTGCTAGGGTTTCTAGGCTCAGTTTCCCTAGCAGCTGAATATTTAACGGAAGCCTCCCACCATCAATTAAGGCTGGCGGCCAAATCCCTGGCACTTACCAAGAACACTGCAGCAGGAAGACCTCTATGGTTAAAACCTTGGAGAGCTGTGTTCCCCTCAAAGTATAATTTGTGCGCATTACCCTTTGAGCCGGGTAGAGTCTTTGGCTGTGCCCTAGACGAGATCCTAGAGGGCTTGGCCGACAAGAAGGGTAAAACTTTACCCCAGGCCTTCAGAGGTAGGTCTGGCTCTGGTCGTGGTAGAGGCTATCCGCCTCGTCGTGGAAGGCAGTCCAGAGAGGCTCTAGTTATTCCTCTAGAGGCGCCGGCCGGAGATTCCGAAGTCTGATGATAAAAAAGTCAAGCCTAGCTTTTGACATCAGAAGCAGTTTTCCTGTGGCCGAGATTCCTGTCGGAGGTCGTGTCTCCCACTTTCTCAACTGCTGGCAGGAAAAAATTCGAGACCCATGGGTCCGGTAGGTAATCCAAAGAGGTTATGCAATCAAGTTCCTCCGTCCTCCTCAGGATCGGTTTGTGTTAACTCACAGCCTCCCTACAATGCAGCAGACTACATTGGAATGCTCCATCCGAGAGTACATTCACAAGGGAGCCCTGGTGGAAGTCCCTTCTCTAGAAGAAGGATCCCGTGTCTATTCTCCCGTCTTCCTGATGCCAAAACTGGCAGACAAGTGGAGAATGATCATAGACTTAAGGTACCTCAACCGCTTCATCAAAAGAAGCGCTTCCATAGGAAAACCATAAAGTCTGTCACCACCTTTCTCCTCTAAGGCGATGTTTTTTGTGACTTTGGATATAAAAGATGCCTATTTGCATATTTCTATTTACCTCCACACAGAAGGTTGTTTTCTAAGGATTGCTGTAGTATTTTCCGGCCACAGGAAGCACTTTCAATTCACAGCACTACCCTTCGGGATCTCCTCTGCTTCCCACACCTTTACAAAGGTAGTGGCCCCCATAACGGCCGCCCTCAGGCTTCAGGGGATATTCTTGGTGCCTTATCTAGACGACTGGTTGATAAAGGCCCAGTCAGAGTCTGTTCTGCTCCAGTAACTACAGACAGCCTTCAGAGTCTGTGATGGCTTATAAACTGGGAGAAGTCAAAAACAATCCCTTCAACTTGAAGGAAGTTCCTCTGAGAAAACTACTTCCTAGATTCAGTCCGCCTGCAAATCTCCTTGACACCAGAACATTGATGAAGATCCTGGGCTTGATGTCTTCCTCAGTGGAGGCAGTCCCATGGGCCTTATGGCACTTACGTCCCCTCCAGAAGGAGTTACTAGAGGCTTGGGATCGCTCCCTTCTTATATTCAGCAAGAAGATTCGACTCTCCCCCAGGACCCGTCTTTCCCTCAAGTGGTGGTTGCACCTGAAAGACGGAAGGTCCACAGTCCAACCTTCTTGGACCCTGTTGACTACAGATGTATCCCTCTCAGGATGGGGAGCCCATTGGACGAAAACTCCATAAAGGGAGTCTGGAGCGATCCTGAAAAAAGGACCTCGTCCAACTGGAAGGAGCTCAGAGCCGTATATCGTGCCTTACTCTATTTCTTGCCTCTTCCCAGGGGAAGAGCAGTCTAAATCCGGTCAGACAACATGACCACAGTGCTGTACGTGAACAGACAGGGAGGCACCAGATCACCAACCCTCCTTAGGGAGGCAGATCTGATATTTACATGGGCAGAGAAAAATCTAACCCATTTATCCGCAGTTCACATCAAGGGCTCCCTGAACATAGTAGCGGATTGGTTGAGTCGGGGTTATGCCGTATCAGGAGAATGGTCACTCAATCCAGAAGTCTTTCATCAGATTACCCTGAACAGGGGTCTTCCAGAAATAGACCTCATGGCAACCCGACTCAACGCCAAGGTGGAGAAGTTCTGTTCCCTTTACCAGGAGGACAATCCCTTGGCAGTGGATGCCCTGTCCATCCCTTGGAGGTCCAGGCTGGCATACATCTTCCCTCCAATTCCAATAATACCAAAGGTATTAATGAAAATCAGACAGGACCAAGTCTCTGTGATAGCCATCATTCCATTCTGGCCAAAAAGAGCTTGGTTTCCCCCCATCCAGAACCTGGTTTCCCAAGGATCTCTGAAGTGCCAAGATCTCTGGAGATTCAACCTGACAGCCTGGAGGTTGAGCAGTCCCTACAGCAGGATAGAGGACTGTCAGAGGTCGTCCTGAAGACCCTTTCTTCTGCAAGAGCAGAATCTACCAATAAGAACTACCAAAGGACAGCCAAGATTTTCATGGAGTGGTGCTCCAAGAAGGGTATTAATAATCTAGAACCTTCAACGGCTGATATTTTAAATTTTCTTCAGGACGGTTTGGATAAGGGCCTTGCCCCTGCCACTTTGAAAGTGCAGATTGCGGCCCTCTCCGCTTATTTGAACAGACGTCTGTCTCAGGATCCTCTGGTTGCAAGGTTCCTTAAAGGGGCAATGAGGCTAAAGCCATCAGTATCATCCCCAGTGGGACCTTGCGGTAGTCATTACAGGCCTGTGCGGTCCTCCATTTGGACCCTTGGAGACTACGGAGATACAATATTTAGCCTACAAAACCACTTTTTTGTTGGCTAGTATATCTGCCAAAGAGTAGGGGTACTCCAGGCCCTCTCTTCTAGAGAACTGTACATTTTGTTTTTGCAGATAGGGTACACCTTAGGTTTGCCTGGGTTTATCCCTAAGGTCCCCTCATACTATAATAGCAATCAGCTAATTTCGTTATCTGTGTTTTTCCCCTCTCCAACCTCTGAGGAGGAAGAAAAGCTCAACACCTTAGATGTGGTAAGGTGTCTGTGGATTTACCTATTCCACACTCAACCGCTTAAGAAGGCTGAAAGCCTACTAATTGATATGCAGGGTAAAAACAGAGGCCTCAAGGCTTCCAAGCCTACTCTATCCACATGGATCAAGGAGACAATTAAGTCTTCCTTTCTTATTCAGGAGTTATTCCCTCCAGTCTTTCTACGCCCACTCGACCTGGGTTGTCGACTTCTTTGGCTGAGTATCGGTCCTTACCATTGGACCAGATTTGTGCGGCTGCATCATGGTCATCTCAGTTGACCTTTTGTTAAACATTATCATTGGACATCCGCAGTTTCCAGACAACTGCCTTTGGTCAGTCAGTCCTTGACGTTGTAAGGCGAGGAAACCCTCCCTAGGGGAATTACTTGCTATCTCCCCATATTGTGCTGCTGTCGGACGTAAGGGGAATCGTTGATTGTAATGTCAATCTGTATTCCCTTAGTCCAGACAGCAGCACAAGGCTTCCCTCCCTAGAAGCTTGTTTCCTGTTACTTTATAATTTACACAGTGGAGGGAGGTCTCTTGTGCCCTCTTATAGGGCTAGTAGGAGGCACCTTTTTGGTGCTAATTAAAGGTTCCACCTGTCCTAAACAACACACAGGGGCAGAGATACCCCATATTGTGCTGCTGTCTGGACTAAGGGAATACAGATTGACATTACAATCAACGATTATACCACTCCGCGATTCCCATGAATAAGATGATTTTACACACACAATATTTCTCGTGTTACCCATGATGATCATTGAGATGTTTCCATTTTCTTTCACGGCACAGTTTTGAGCTGCATCCGGGTTTGTACATGGATTCATTGCCCTGTCAAGCTCATGTCTACATGTAGTGCATGTTCACCGGCAGCTGTATGATATTTATACCAGGCGTCGCTGTTATAATTTGATCCTCTATTGGGTAGTAAAGATGTAAATGTGAATAATCCGTTTTGAAGCACTAATCCTATTACTGTAAGCAGTTTCTGTCAAACATTAGTCCCAGCTTTAGTCAAAATGTATAATTTAAGGACCGGATTTATTAACATAAGAAATCACAAAACAACACGAGCTCCATCTTCACACAGAATAGTAATGAACATAATAAACATTGTATTACATGCTGTGATGTCACAAAACAGCATTATTAAAGGGGTTGTCCAGGATCAGAAAATTTAAGGCATGCAGCAGGGGAGGACTACAGTAGAAAATAAAAAAGCAGATATTTATTTGCATGACCCCCCCCCCCCCCCCCCGTTCCTGCACTCAGCTGGCCATCGCTGCTGCTTTGTTTGTATACAGATACATATACATGTACTGCAACAGCAGCATCACGTCAATGGGACCACTGTAGTCACCGCTTTAAGCTGTATAAATACAGAGAAGAGGCAGCGACAGCTGACCCAGCACAGGAACAGCAGATATCATAGCGGGTATGATTCTTAAAGAGGACCTTTCACATCCTCATGTATATGCTGTTTTACATACTGCTAGAAAGCAGACAGCGCGCTGACTTCAGCACACTGCCGGCTTTCACGTTATATGCCCCGGGGCTGGAGCTATTGGTTCCAGTAGTTCTGTGCCCCATCGTCAGAAGGGCGTTTCCTCACAGCTCAGCGTCATCACTGGGCAGTAAGGAACACCCTCCCTGACAGTACTTATCCATAGCCTGTACAGTCAGGGAGGGCGTTCCTCACAGCACAGCTAGACTGTCAGAGACGCTCTTCTGACGATGGGGCACAGAACTACCGGCACCGATATCTCCAGCGCCGGGCCACATAATGGGAAAGCAGACAGCGTGCTGAATTCAGAGCGCTGTCTGCTTTCTAGCGGTATGTAAAACAGCATATACATGAGGACGTGAAAGGACCTCTTTAGAGGGGTTGTCCGGCATAAACTAAAACTTTAACACTAAGCTAAACACCCTCCCCCCTACCTAACTTCTAATTTACTTCCATTTAAAAAAATGTATATTTATCCATATGCCTGGGGCGGTCAGAAAAGGGGACAGCGGCACCAACGAAAGTCATCTCCAGGACAACAAGACAGGTAAGTATGATGGGGTTGGGAGGGGGTTGGGGGACTGAGTTAGTTAGCTAGCTAGGTAGGTAGGGCTAGTAGTCCACGGGCTAGCTAGGGAAATGGGGGGAGTTGCGAGGGAGGAAGTGAGAGGGGGGATCTGAGTGAACTGCAATGCATCATGGTAGTTGTGGGCTAAGACAGCAGGAAGCTACCCATGTAAACAAATGCAGAGGATACCAGGAACTCCCATAGAAAGCCAGAAATCACCCATTGATAGCACTAACAGACTTTTTTTTTTTAAATCATTTTTTTGCCCGGAAAACCCCTTTAAGTTCTACCCCATCTATAGATTCCATCCTCCTTTTTAAATTGTGTGGTAAAGCCTGTATGTTTCCATTGCACACATATAATAGTATTATATAGGTTATTTGTGAATCAACCTGTAAGAAATAGACCCTAGAGGCAAGTGATTGGCTCCAAATAGGCTTGTCTTCTTGCCTTGTGGATTAGAGCCTGGACACATTGAAGGATCTTCTGGTACTCTGGTGAACCAGTCCAATGCTAGGCTGAAGAGACCCCAGAGTATGATTAGATTCTATCTAAACTTATTTGATCCAAAACAAATCTGGCAACTGAGCCACCCGCCACTTATTTGACTTATGAAATGAATCTTGGGAGGTTCGTCTATATCTATTTGTAATAAACTTGTTAATTTGGATCACAAGTCATGACGTTTCTTCTACATTCTGCTGATGTCCCATACATACCTCTCATGATGATTTTCTTCCAATTTACTCTCCAAATATGTGGCACATAGACATCTAGCACAGTGGCCAGGTCTGCTAAGGCATGTATGGAGCAGGTACAGGTAGAAACCCATTGCCTATTGCACACATGGTCAGTTTCTTGCTGTCATGGAGGAAAAACAGCAGCAGGGAAGGAGTGTGCAGAATAGACTTTCTCTAGCATAATGATGAAACTTCAGTCACATCCCTTATTTAGAAAAAGAAGAGTTATGCAATGGTGTTTGCTTGGCTCACCAATTATGGTATAACAAAGATTTTAGCTAAATATATTTTTAACAAACAACATACCGGTATGTAGGAACTTTTGTCATTTTAAATGGGTTTTGAAGTATCCCTTTAACCACTTCATTATCAGGCTATTTTCCCTGGTTCAGGACCAATCACATTTTTGTTTTTTTTTTTCATACATGCAGTTTTGAGAGCTATAACAATAATTTTTCTTTCTTTTTCGGTAATAAATAAATATTTTTTTTTGTTATATTCTGTATTTTAATATCCAAGAGTGTGTAAACAAAAAGAAGGGGATAAGTCTTGTTTTTCACATTTTTCATGTTTTTTTATTTATTTATTTATTTATTTATTTTTTAATAGCACAAAATGTTACTACAAACATTTTTTAAATAGTTTTCCTTCTCCATTCTGGTTATTTTTACTTTGGTGACACTTATTTTTGTATTGCTGGGGCAGGACTACAACCTGTGATGGGGGGCATGTTTGTTTTTTTTTTTTGGTATTTTTTATATTTTTACATTGTGCCCCCCATAAGGTCATAATCAATGTTTGGGGAGGGACATTTTAACTTTAATTTTTATTTTTTTTTTTTATTTTTTTTTTTTTTTTGGGATTCCTCCTGTAACTGGAGATTATACATACAGTCCCAAGTATAGCAGGAATACAACCTCCTATACTGTACCCCAGAGATGGAATTACCAGCCCCCAGCGGACATGTGACCACCAGGTCAGAGGGGAGCCACATCATGGTGGCTCCCATAGCTGTGCACACAGCAATTTTGGAAGGCAGGGACGGTAGGTAATAAATCTTGCATGCCTTCTCTATGGGATGTCCGGCTGTAATAACAGTTGGCATCCCGTTCCTAAAGCGGCACAATTTTATGAAGCAGGCTAACCTTTTAAGGACGTACTGTATATATGTCCTTGTAGGGTTAGAGGTGGAGTACCCAGATGTATATAGTCTATGGGTGGTCCAAGCCTGGTTAATAAATAAATATTGTCAATTTGGCATAGTTTTAGATGGGACTATGTCAAATTGACATAGTCTTCCTCATTTTGGTAAGACTAAGTGATTTCCTAATGTACATGTATATGCCATATATTCGTCTGATGAGGGTGATATGTTTCCATTTAATATATTATAAAGCACACACAGTTACCCTTCTCAGTATTTTCCAATATCGCATATGTCACACAAATATATACAGTAATACAAATGTGGTGTGAATGGATCTCAACAAAAGATTCATTGAGCAGTGCACACTCAGTCCTGAGTACCATCTTTGCATTAGGTACATTTACATTTTGTAAGCTGAGTTAATGTAGTAAAATAAACCTATTCCAGCCCTGACAGTGGTAAAAATAAAACCGTAAGTCTTGAGATGATAGCCTGTAGGTTTCTACATCTGTAGGAGTCAGCAGAATATACATGACGCCTGCAATATATGCCTGTGCTGTACTGAGAATATTTAGTTAAATTGAAAGTCATACATGTATATAGAGTGAGAGCCCTCGTGTAATATAGGTTATTCACATCACAGATGGTTCATAGAGCCAACACAACTGCGCTCGTAGCTATGAGATCTAATTCACACATTCACATTCTGTCAGTCCTCGATTTCTGACACGGTGGAATGAAGCATTTTCTAGAAGCGGCTAATATTTTTTTCAACCTGCAAGAGAAAACTGAATCAGAACACTGACATCTGTACAGTTATATTATTTACAACCTTCTGTTTCGGCCAAGGGTGTCCAATGTCGGATCTAGTATAGACTCTCTCTAGTATTGTTCTTGGCACCCAAGTCCTCGTGTCTTTATTAACTTTGTGTGTTTTACTTTGGAGTAATGGCTTTGGCAGCAAATCTTCTATAAAGGGCAGGGATGGATTATACAAAGGACAGAAAGTGCAATTTCCTAACCAACCTGTCCGCACCAGCTCCAGTTCCAGATATACCCAGGAGTCTGACATGGAGCAACAATTGATGTTGGGCGCACAATAGAATAGGGAGAGTGCCCTCTGACTGATGGTGGAAAAGAGGCATGTGTGTTATTATTATATGTTATGGCACCATCTGATTTTTGTCTGTTCCCTTTAACAACCTTCTGCTATACTATAAGTTGTTTCTTCCCCTCCGTGTTCCTCTGCCAATATTTTACCAGTGGTTTGGCCTATTCCCTGTCATGATATACCTTCACCCACACCTTTTATATAAGTACCTGCTCGGTGGTAGCCTGTCCTCTTTTTGCTGTGTCCAGAGAAAACATCGCATTCTCCCTCCCACCCCTGTGGTTATGATTCAGGTTCTGTTTTGTGTTTTTATACTTTTTTCCTGTTTAGAATTCCATGGCTTCTCTACAAGTCACATCTGGTGGTTGGTGCAACTGAACTGGAGAAGTTGGAGCTGGAAATGCAGACGTCAGCTGGGCATAGCACTTCCTGGCATAACGTGGTTGATCCCTAAGTGCCTTATATATGATGCTGTTTGAATATGTTTAAAAAAAGTTAATACTGTGACCGACTTCAACCCAACGAGAATGGTGTAAGTGTGCTATGTTATTACCTACCTCAGGTGCCATGTACGGGTATTCTGTTTATATGCCCGCAGCCTATAACAGCCCAGCACTATGGATTCTCTATTACAGTGGGTAAGGAAAGTATTCAGAGCCCTCTAAATTTTTAACTCTTTGTTTCATTGCAGCCATTTGCTACAAGCAAAAAAGTTCATTTTATTTCTCATTAATGTACACTCCACACCCCATCTTGACAGAAAAAAAAAAAGAAACGTAGATTTTTTGCAAATTTATTAAAAAAGAAAAACTGAAATATCACATGGTCATAAGTATTCAGACCCTTTGCTCAGTATTGAGAAGAAGCCCCTTCCTTTTGAGCTAGTACAGCCATGAGTCTTCTTGGGAATAATGCAACAAGTTTTTCACATCTGGATTTAGGGATCCTCTGCCATGTATAGTGCTTATGGGTGTAGAATGAGATTATGTATGTGTGCAATATAGCTGCACTATGTATGTGTGCTATATAAATGTGCACCTGTATGTATACCTTATTGGCAATCCAGTTACTTTTTAGGAGGGGGTACATTGAATCTTTTCCCCAAGAGAATATATGCCTGGATTTATATTCATATTATATTTACATTTATATTCTAAATGTCTTTCACCAGCCTTTATAATAAGTCATTCTAACAAGACATTGTCAGACTCTGGAGCGCTGCACTTGAGTTCCAGTATACTGGTTAGTGCAGACACAAAAGTCTTCTGAGTCTGTACATGTCTGCATGCATGTACTTCATTACTGAGGATGTACAGGGTGAGCACAATCTGTTCCTTAGGACTGATCTTGTTTCTTAAACACAATTGTAATAATTTAGTTATGTTTATTCATAAGCCTTTATCCACGCTGTAAAAAATCCAACATGTTACGCTTTGGGAGAGATTTATAACAATGTTACACAAATTGTGCATCTATATGGTACAATAACGTACCTCTATAAGTCTAACGATTTTTTTGACTTTTTGGTGAACGAGTAAAATATGTATTATGGCTGAGACGAACATTGTGGAAAAGCTGGGGTTTTTTGTTGCCGATTTTGCAGCCAAAGCCAAGAATGGGAAAAATAAAGGAAGCACTTATACTTCTCCCTTCTAAATACATTCCTGGGGAAAAAATGCAGATTTTCTACAATGTGGATGGAGCAAGAAGCAGACTGCTCCACCCAAGTGAATGGGAGCTGAGCTGCAGTACTCTGGTGCAGCCACTACACAGTGGGCAGAGCTGTCTGCTTCATGTGATAATCACACAGGTGCACAGCTTGTTACAGTGTACCATTATTAGAATTCTGCCTTGTAATGAGCCATGTCTCTGTGTGATCCTCACATAACCAGGAATTCATTTTACCCACTAGCAGTAAGTAAACAATAGAAATTCACACTGAATAAGAGTAGAAGTGATCTCGAAATCCATACATGCATGTCACACAGCCATGAATTTATAAAGAACATATATTAGAAAATTGTGCAACCTTTCATGTTCATAGAGTAGCCTTCATGTGGTTACCTGGAATAGACCTTTGAAGGTGCATTTACATATTCAGGTTTTTGCATGCAGTTTTTAAAGTCAAAACCATGTGTGGATTGATATAGGAGTAGCACCTGTCCTCTGTCCTTTATACTTGCTGTCATTGTGAACTCTGGTTTTGACTTTAAAACCTCTTTGCAAAAACCTGAATGTGTAAATGTGCCCTTAGGCTGCCTGTACATCATCAGTTTCTGCATTAGGATTTCTGAGACAGTTTTGAACCTAAAACAGGAGTGGGTATAAAAAGGTGAAAAGTATCACCTGTCTATAAGAGGACTTTTTACCTCCACGACTAACTTTAAATCTTTGTATCCTTTGGGGTACATTCACACAGAGGAATTTTACTGAGGATCCACCCCCAAAACTGCAAAAGATTCTGCCCAGAATCTCAATAGGAGGCAGAGATCACACAGGATGCTGAAAATATAAGCGTCCTGTATGATCTTGGTATGGATTCCGCGGCTCGAGACCCCTGCTGATTATCCCAATTCATCTGGGCCTCATCAGCAGCAGAATGCCGCGACCTAATTAACATATTGGTTGTTGAAAATGTCGAAAATGTGCCTTGTGAATGTACCCTTAATAGGTGTCGTTCCACTGATTCTCAAATGTGAGTAAGAGATGAAGCAGGGAGAGCGCTGGTCTCAAGTAAAATTCTTTATTCTTTTAGATTAACACACGACGCGTTTCGGAAAGCAAACCCTTTCTCAAGTGTGTTTTCCACTGATTCTGGCACTTTTTCTCTAGCCCCAACCAATATTGAGCACCCAGCAGTTATTTTCAACAACCAATATGTTAATTAGGTTCTCTACTGTCAAGTGGGCCGTCCTGGACTAGAGAACACAGTCTGGGACCACCCACCTGACAGTAAAAAGCCTAATTAACAAATTGGGTACTGAAAGTAACAGCACTGATTGCTCAGGAACGGTGGATGCTAGAGAAAAAATTCCAACTGTGCCAAAATCAGTGGAGTGTTACCTATTGGTGGATGGTTGGTGGAGGTGGTCAAAGGTCCTTTTTAAAGCTTTCTCTCCTTTTATGATCCACACCTGGTTTTATCTTCAAACCTGATGCAGAAACTGAACCTGTAAGGAAAGCCTCATAAAGTCGATGCCAAAACTTAGTTATTACATGTCCAGGGTTTTTTTCAGAGGCATCTTTTGAAGCTAAAAAAAAAGTAGAAGGAGCACCTGTCCTCTATAATGTCACACTCTAGGATTTGGCTTCAGAAACTCCATCTCAAGAGTTGACATGTAAACATACCCTGCCAGTGCCTTCTAGCCAACAAATGCTGCAAATACTTTTACATTTTCTGTAACAATTTAAATGTATATATTTGTCCATTTGTGTTTTTTGTGTTTTCCAAGCAGCACAATATGCAATAGTGGTGAAGCAGCAGTGTGTGGAAGGCTATTGTGGGCCATTCGTCATATGACCAAAGTTTATCCTCTGCCATGTCGTGATTCATTGCCTGGACTTGGTACTCATCAAAAGCTCATTACATCTTCTCGGGTCATTTAGTATAAAATGCTCCTGGGCAGTCATGAGAAGTGAGTTTACGTCTGATGATTTCATTAGCTAAATGTCATGAAGTTGGCTAGCTACGTGTTTCTACAGTTAGGTGATTTATGCGCGTCTCTATTCAGATACAGATTCTGTTTGTTTGTTATTACAATGGTTTTATGGGTTTAAATGGCACGTATGCTGACCAAGGCTCCTAATGGGTTTTCCAAGCCTTTAAATAGGGCCTGGAAGAGTAACCATCTGTGACAGGTACTTTGATAGTATCATGTTCATGGGTGGTCCACATGGAGGAAGCCCAGATGTGCAGCATTCAGTCCAAAAGAAGTATACAAATATTTGTAATTGTTTTATCTTGGTATTCCATCCTGTATGTTAGATACTACACATTTCTGTGTTGACAAAAATTGTTGCTTTTTAGCCTTGATTCACCATGTTGCCAAGAAACAAAAATGATCTTAGTCATTTTATCATGTCTACATGAAGGACGTGGCTTACTGGAATTATGTCATGGAAATTATTTATCTCCTATCCTTAGGATAGAAAATAAATTGCTGCTTGATGGGGGTCCATTTTCCGAGAACAGGGGTGTTTTATTCCCATATAGAATGTAGTGGAGGGAGCAGAATCCAGGCACCCATTCCATTCATTTGGGTGGGAGTGATAGAAATATCCAAAGTACAGCACTCGGCCATCTCTGGCATCCCCATAGAAATGAATGGATGCATTCTGCGTCCATTGCTACATTCTGATCAGGCGTACACAGTATGTAACCTGCCACACAAGAGACAACAAAACACTGGACTTGTTCTTTGCCAACGTGAGGGAGGCATATAACTCATCAGCCCTACCGCCCCTGGGAAGATCGGATCACAACCTAGTACATCTCCGACCTGTGTACAAGCCACTTGTACGTAGAGAACCAGCTGTCACCCGCACAGTGAGGATATGGTCCGAGGAGAGTGATGAGGCTCTGAGGGATTGTTTTGACACAACCGCATGGGAAGTTCTGCAGGATTCTTATGGAGAAGATATAGAAGGACTCACACACTGCATAACAGACTACATTAATTTTTGTGTGGACAACACAGTACCCACAAAAGTGGTGAGGAGCTTCTCCAATAACAAACCATGGATTAACTCTGATATAAAAACACTACTTAAGGAGAAAAAGATGGCATTCAGGACAAGAGATAAGGAGGGGTTGAGGGAAGTACAAAAGGAGCTGAGGCATCAAATCAGGCAAGGAAAAGCCAGTTATAAGGAAAAAATGGAAAAGCAAATGGAAAGAAAAGACATAAGGGGGGTCTGGGAGGGGCTTAAGTCAATTTCGCGTCATAAACAGTCTGTCTGCCAGATTGAGGCAGATGTTAATTGGCTTAATGAACTAAACCTATTCTTCAACAGATTTGATCACACACCAGCTCCTCCCACCCCAGTATGTCCTTCAGCTCCCCCCACCACAATGACTTCTCCCCATGCGGCCACTTCCCAACAGACCAGTAAATCCAGAAATCCGTCTTTATCTGGCCACAGTCTGACCTTCACACGGGCCCAGGTGAGGAAGGAGATGAAAAAGATCAAGGCGAGGAAAGCCGCAGGGCCAGATGACATCAGTGCAAGGCTAATTAAGACTTGTGGGGACCAGCTGTGTGGTATAATTACATATATGTATAATATGAGCCTGAGGCAGGAAATAGTCCCTGAATTATGGAAATCTTCTTGTGTGGTACCAGTTCCAAAGAAACCCCACCCTATGGACCTCAATGACTACAGACCTGTAGCACTGACATCCCACCTGATGAAGATCTTGGAGAGATTGGTTCTCACACATCTCCGCCCTCTAGTGAGCCCCGCTATGGACCCCCTCCAGTTTGCTTATCGGCCGGGCATTGGGGTAGATGATGCCATCATCCATCTTCTGCACAGGGCTCTGTCTCACCTGGAGAAACCAGGGAACACAGTGAGAATAATGTTCTTTGACTTCTCCAGTGCTTTTAACACCATACAGCCCAGGTTATTGAGGGACAAGCTGGGCCTTGCTGGAGTGGACCACCACCTCTCCAACTGGATCCTAGACTACCTCACAAATCGACCTCAATACGTGAGAGCCCAAGACTGTGTGTCAGGTACCGTGATCTGTAATACGGGGGCACCTCAGGGTACGGTTCTCGCCCCTTTCCTCTTCACACTGTACACTGCAGATTTTAGGTGCAACTCATCCAGCTGCTACCTACAGAAGTATTCTGACGACTCTGCAATAGTGGGTCTCATCACAGATGATGATGACAGGGAGTACAGAGTACAGAGAACTGAACCAGGATTTTGTGGACTCGTGCCACCGGAACCACCTGAAGATTAACGCGGGAAAGACCAAGGAGATGGTGGTGGACTTCCGCAAAGGCAGAAGCCCTCCTAAACCAGTGGACATCCTGGGGACGGGCATCGAGATTGTGAACACCTATAAGTACCTGGGTTTGCTCCTTAATAATAAGCTGGACTGGGCAGATCATATGGAGGCCCTGTACAGGAAGGGCCACAGCAGGCTCTACCTGCTTAGGAAACTGAGAGCCTTTGGAATCCGGGGGGCACTTCTTAGAACTTTTTTCAACTCGGTAGTGGCATCAGCCATCTTCTTTGGAGTGGCCTGCTGGGGGAGCAGTATATCAACCAGGGACAGAAATAAACTTGACAAGCTGATTAGAAGGGCCAGCTCTGTCCTGGGGAGCCCACTGGACCCAGTGCAGGTGGTGGGTGACAGAAGGATACTGTCCGTGGTGAGCTCCATGCAGAAGAAGAAGTCCCATCCCATGCATGAGACTGTGATAGCGCTGGGCAGTACTGTCAGTGACCGACTGCTCCACCCTAGGTGTGAGAAGGAGCGCTATCGGAAGTCTTTCCTCCCCACCGCGGTTAGGCTGTACAACCAACACCGACCTAAGCGGAGATCATTACACACAGAGAACTGAAATATCTCTCTGCCTGTTAAATCCCCCCCCCCCCCCCCCTCTGCTATGTCCTATCTGTCTGTCTGCTATTAATGTAATGCCTCTCACCTTGGAACATTCCTGTACATGTTGTATTTGTATTTGTATCTGCTTATCTTATCTTATCTTTGCTGCTGTAACACACTGAATTTCCCCATTGTGGGACTATTAAAGGACTATTATTATTATTATTAATACAGCCTCATTCTTGGGATTGGTGGGAGTCTCAGCAATCAGATACCCACCAAACAGCAACATATCTATGCCTTATCCTATGGATTGGGAATAAATAATTTTCGTGGTATAACCCCTTTAATTGAATATTTCAACCATAGACTTTTATGGCAAGCTTGTATAATACGTGTCCTATGACTTCTGTTTGCTTGTGCAAAGTGACTGGCAGCAATTGAGACAGAAGAGAAAAAAAAGAATAGCCATAGAACACATTTTACAATCTTTTGGAACAGGAGAGCCTATGCTCACAGGATCCTCATTCTCCAGACAGCACTAGAGTTTACAAAGATACAGTGGGGAAAAAAAAGTATTTAGTCAGTCACCAATTGTGCAAGTTCTCCCACTTAAAAAGATGAGGCCAGCCTGTAATTGTCATCATAGGTAGACCTCAACTATGAGAGACAAAATGAGAAAACAAATCCAGAAAATCACATTGTCTGATTTTTAAAGAATTTATTTGCAAATTATGGTGGAAAATAAGTATTTGGTCAATAACAAAAGTTCATCTCAATACTTTATTATATATCCTTTGTTGGCAATGACAGAGGTCAAACATTTTCTGTAAGTCTTCACAAGGTTGGCACACACTGTTGCTGGTATGTTGGCCCATTCCTCCATTCAGATCTCCTCTAGAGCAGTGATGTTTTGGGGCTGTCGCTGGGCAACATAGACTTTCAACTCCCTCCAAAGGTTTTCTATGGAGTTGTGATCTGGAGACTGGCTAGGCCCCTCCAGGACCTTGAAATGCTTCTTATGAAGCCACTCCTTCGTTGCCCTGGCGGTGTGCTTGAGATCACTGTCATGCTGAAAGACCCAGCCATGTTTCATCTTCAATGCCCTTGCTGATGGAAGGAGGTTTGCACTCAAAATCTCACAATACATGGCCCCATTCATTCTTTCATGTACACGGATCAGTCGTCCTGGTCCCTTTGCAGAGAAACAGCCCCAAAGCATGATGTTGCCACCCCCATGCTTCACAGTAGGTATGGTGTTCTTTGGATGCAACTCAGCATTCACTCTCCTCCAAACACGACGAGTTGTGTTTCTACCAAACAGTTCTACTTTGGTTTCATCTGACCATATGACATTCTCCCAATACTCTTCTGGAACATCCAAATGCTCTCTAGCAAACTTCAGACGGGCCCGGATATGTACTGGCTTAAGCAGGGGGACACGTCTGGCACTGCAGGATCTGAGTCCCTGGCGGCGTAGTGTGTTACTGACGGTAGCCTTTGTTAAGTTAGTCCCAGATTTCTGCAGGTCATTCACTAGGTCCCCCCCGTGTGGTTCTGAGATCTTTGCTCACCGTTCTTCTGATCATTTTGACCCCAAGGGGTGAGATCTTGCCCCGAGGGAGATTATCAGTGGTCTTGTATGTCTTCCATTTTCTAATTATTGCTCCCACAGTTGATTTCTTCACACCAAGCTGTTTGCCTATTGCAGATTCAGTCTTCCCAGCCTGGTGCAGGTCTACAATTTTGTTTCTGGTGTCCTTCCACAGCTCTTTGGTCTTCACCATAGTGGAGTTTGGAGTGTGACTGTTTGAGGTTGTGGACAGGTGTCTTTTATACTGATAACAATGTCAAACAGGAGCCATTACTACAGGTAATGAGTGGAGGACAGAGGAGCCTCTTAAAGAAGAAGTTACAGGTCTGTGAGAGCCAGAAATCTTGTTTGTTTGTAGGTGACCAAATACTTATTTTCCACCATAATTTGCAAATAAATTCTTAAAAAATCAGACAATGTGATTTTCTAAATATGTTTTCTCTTTTTGTCTCTCATAGTTGAGGTCTACCTATGATGACAATTACAGGCCGGCCTCATCTTTTTAAGTGGGAGAACTTGCACAATTGGTGGCTGACTAAATACTTTTTTCCCCATTGTAATTCTGTTTAAAGGAAAAAAAAAAAAGATACATTTATTAATTTTTAGCAGAAGTTACTTGCCTTCAAACTCCTAGAAGAACATGTCCATCTTGAACTATATCTCAACCAACTTACTTCTTGACCATCTACAATATGACATCTGACCATGCCACTCTGCTGAACCAAACTACTGAACTAACCAAAGTCACTATTGATCTGGTAGCTGTTCAAGCCTCTCATTACGACTCTGTGCTCCTCCTTCTACACCTGTCGACACAGCCAGCCACTCTCTCGTTACAAAAGCTCTCATCCCTTGCCATCACAGATTTGGTCCTCTCTTGGATCTCCTCATTTCTCACCAACCAAACATTTATTGTCTCACCCTCCCACAAGGCTCTGTTCTTGGACTCCTACTCTTCTCCATCTATATCTTTGGCATGAGACTGTTTAGCTTCTGTATTAAATGTATTTCAGTTCCAATCATATATATATATTGATGACATTTAACGTTATATCTCTGCTAGTTTCCAAATATGTATATCAGTCATATATATTAACTATATCCCCTTTTTTCTGCTCCTACTTTCTCAAACGTAGCATGGAGAAAACTGAGTTCCAGAAAAATGAATCACAGTTTGTGGCAACATACTTTCCCAATTGTCATAAGTCTGCTGGCTTAGGATAACTTTTTATTCTGTGTTTTCTCTCAAACTGGACAGTACATCCAAGCCTTAACACCTTCTGCTACATCCACACCTTGAAAACATTTCTCAAAATTTCTCTGGACCCAACTTTGAGTCAAATTTTTCAATTCATCATCCACTGCTCACTTTTCTTTTCATTGGCTAGTGGCTACCCATGCCCATCCCAGTTCAAAATATTAACAACGACATTTAAGGCCGTCCTCCTTATACCTCTGACGTAGTCTCTTGATACATTATACAATCTCCATTATACGAGACCTCTTTCTTTGCTCTCTTCTTGTCTACTCCTCACACAATCATCTTTAATGTTCTTCCGTCCTTCCCCGTAAACTGGAACTCACCACCTCAACTTTGACCACCATTAAAATCTTCACAATCAACCTTAAAGTCCACCTCTTCAGAAAATCCTAATCCTACAATAACCCTGTTGGCACTAAACAACTACAGTGCCTTGCGAAAGTATTCGGCCCCCTTGAACTTTTCAACCTTTTGCCACATTTCAGGCTTCAAACATAAGGATATAAAATAGAAATGTTTTGGTGAAGAATCAACAACAAGTGAGATACAATTGTGAAGTGGAACGAAATTTATTGGTTATTTTAAACTTTTGTAAAAAATAAAAAACTGAAAAGTGGAGCGTGCAATATTATTCGGCCCCTTTACTTTCAGTGCAGCAAACTCACTCCAGAAGTTCAGTGAGGATTTCTGAATGATCCAATGTTGTCCTAAATGACTGATGATGATAAATATAATCCACCTGTGTGTAATCAAGTCTCCGTATAAATGCACCTGCTCTGTGATAGTCTCAGGGTTCTGTTTAAAGCGCAGAGAGCATCATGAAGACCAAGGAACACACCAGGCAGGTCCGTGATACTGTTGTGGAGAAGTTTAAAGCCGGATTTGGATACAAAAAGATTTCCCAAACTTTAAACATCCCAAGGAGCACTGTGCAAGCGATCATATTGAAATGGAAGGGGTATCAGACCACTGCAAATCTACCAAGACCCGGCCGTCCCTCTAAACTTTCATCTCAAACAAGGAGAAGACTGATCAGAGATGCAGCCAAGAGGCCCATGATCACTCTGGATGAACTGCAGAGATCTACAGCTGAGGTGGGAGAGTCTGTCCATAGGACAACAATCAGTCGTACACTGCACAAATCTGGCCTTTATGGAAGAGTGGCAAGAAGAAAGCCATTTCTCAAAGATATCCATAAAAAGTCTCATTTAAAGTTTGCCACAAGCCACCTGGGAGACACACCAAACATGTGGAAGAAGGTGCTCTGGTCAGATGAAACCAAAATCAAACTTTTTGGCCACAATGCAAAACAATATGTTTGGTGTAAAAGCAACACAGCTCATCACCCTGAACACACCATCCCCACTGTCAAACATGGTTGTGGCAGCATCATGGTTTGGGCCTGCTTTTCTTCAGCAGGGACAGGGAAGATGGTTAAAATTGATGGGAAGATGGATGGAGCCAAATACAGGACCATTCTGGAAGAAAACCTGTTGGAGTCTGCAAAAGACCTGAGACTGGGACAGAGATTTATCTTCCAACAAGACGATGATCTCAAACATAAAGCAAAATCTACAATGGAATGGTTCACAAATAAACGTATCCAGGTGTTAGAATGGCCAAGTCAAAGTCCAGACCTGAATCCAATCGAGAATCTGTGGAAAGAGCTGAAAACTGCTGTTCACAAACGCTCTCCATCCAACCTCACTGAGCTTGAGCTGTTTTCCAAGGAAGAATGGGCAAGAATTTCAGTCTCTTGATGTGCAAAATTGATAAAGACATACCCCAAGCGACTTGCAGCTGTAATCACAGCAAAAGGTGGCGCTACAAAGTATTAACTTAAGGGGGCCGAATAATTTGGCACGCCCCACTTTTCAGTTTTTTATTTTTTACAAAAGTTTAAAATACCCAATAAATTTCGTTCCACTTCACGATTGTGTCCCACTTTTTGTTGATTCTTCACCAAAAAAATTAAAATTTTATATCCTTATGTTTGAAGCCTGAAATGTGGCAAAAGGTTGAAAAGTTCAAGGGGGCCAAATACTTTCGCAAGGCACTGTATATGAGCAGCTTCTATCCTTTTCTACTTTCTTCTTGCCTCTTCTCTTGTAGATTGTAAGTAGATAATAGCTCTTTGTGCTTTTGATAAGTATCGGACCCCAAATACTCTTTCAAAATTCTGAATACACAAAGTGGAAAGATTAAGAATAAAGGAGTTTCTTTAGGGAAAGATTGTACCTATAAAAGTAATATGTGCAGCACATGGGTGCAGAATTTATCATAGGTTTTACATCAGATTCTAGCATAAAATGTGTGTCAAAAGTTGCACATTTTGATGCATTTGTCCAACCCCATGCCACTTGGGGTTGGCATAGGTGAGACTTAGGAAGCAGAGGTGTGACCTCCCATGGCCAAGTAGGGCTCACTAAAGTCCCTATCAGTATGTCTTTGGAGTGTGGGAGGAAACTGGAGTACCTGGAGGAAACCCACGTAAACACAGGGAGAACATACAAACTCCTTGAAGATACTGTCCTTGGCTCGATTCTATCCCAGTTCTCCAGTACTGCAAGGCATCAGTGCTAACCACGGAACCTACTTTTCTACCATGTGTTGAGCAAAGCAAAGTCATTAAAATAAAATTCACTTAACCTTTAAATATGACCTTTTGTTACAGTATTTACTTGTATAAAGATTCCCAGGGATATTAAGTCCTTAAAACACAAAAGTAAAAGTTCATAGTCCTGCCTAAGAGAAAAACAGCTGAAGGTTGATGATGTTCTGAGCAGGGCTAGTAGGGTAAACTATCCGAAGATCTCCTAGTTTAGTGCCAAAACCTCTGCGTTGTGTCATGCCTACTAGATGTCAAACACAGCAACGTGAGATTGATGATAAACAAACACTACTTAGCCCAGATGCTCTCCAAAGACGCCTGAAGTGTTTTATGTGCACAACCCAAGATGGACCTTCTACAGATGATTTCTGAGGCTTCCATCAACATTGTGTAGGCCACAAATGACATCTATAAATAAATTTCTGCACATATGGATTGAAATAATAATTAGCCATGTGTTTTGGCTTCTGTTCTGCTCCCAACAGGAAGCAGGCATCTGTGCTCTCCGGAGGGGTCAGGCCATGCGAAACTTGATCTATATGGTAGGCATCTATGGATATGTTTCTCATTATTATGAAACATTTCCCGTCTGAATGTACTCTACAGCCTATTCTTAGATCAGTCAGCGATTTCCAGAAACTTTTCACGAGCCTCGGTACGCTAAGGCTGGTTGTGTTAATTGACCTGAACCAACAGTTGGAATGGAGATTTGTGATATTCATTATATGCCCATATAATAAGCATTCTCTTTCATCCCTATGTTCTTTAGTCTGAAGCCACATGTTGCAGGAAAGCTGTGTGTTTTTTTGCAGATTTTTTTTTAGGCAAAGCCAAAAATGGCTTTAAAAGGAATCACAAAGGAAGCAATTATACTTCTCCTGAAAAATGCTGCAACATTTGCAACAAAAACGCAGCTTTTCCTCAACAAGTTGACAAGTTGATCCAGGGTTTTATTCTGATTGCCAGTTTGGAATTTTTCCCCTGACATGGGGCAATTGGCATCAGCCTCATGGAATTTTTTTTCTGGATCAACACTGTAGGGTTATAGGTTGGACTTGATGGAGATGTGTCTTTATCCAACCTCACCTAGGACAGTGGGGAAAAAAGTATTTAGTCAGCCATCAATTGTGCAAGTTCTCCCACTTAAAAAGAGGAGAGAGGCTCAAACTCCACTATGATGAAGACCAAAGAGCTGTGGAAGGACACCAGAAACAAAATTGTAGACCTGCACCAGGCTGGGAAGACTGAATCTGCAATAGGCAAGCAGCTTGGTGTGAAGAAATCAACTGTGGGAGCAATAATTAGAAAATGGAAGACATACAAGACCACTGATAATCTCCCTCCATCAGGGGCTCCATGCAAAATCTCACCCCGTGGGGTCAAAATGATCACAAGAACGGTGATCAAAAATCCCAGAACCACACGGGGGGACCTAATGAATGACCTGCAGAAAGCTGGGACTAATGTAACAAAGGCTACTGTCAGTAACACACTACGCCGCCAGGGACTCAGATCCTGCAGTGCCAGACGTGTCCCTCTGCTTAAGCCAGTACATATCCGGGCCCGTCTGAAGTTTGCTAGAGAGCATTTGGATGTTCCAGAAGAGTATTGGGAGAATATCATATGGTCAGATGAAACCAAAGTAGAACTGTTTGGTAGAAACACAACTCGTCGTGTTTGGAGGAGAGTGAATGCTGAGTTGCATCCAAAGAACACCATACCTACTGTGAAACATGGGGGTGGCAACATCATGCTTTGGGGCTGTTTCTCTGCAAAGGGACCAGGACGACTGATCCGTGTACATGAAAGAATGAATGGGGCCATGTATCGTGAGATTTTGAGTGCAAACCTCCTTCCATCAGCAAGGGCATTGAAGATGAAACGTGGCTGGGTCTTTCAGCATGACAGTGATCCCAAGCACACCGCCAGGGCAACGAAGGAGTGGCTTCATAAGAAGCCTTTCAAGGTCCTGGAGTAGCCTAGCCAGTCTCCAGATCTCAACCCCATAGAAAACCTTTGGAGGGAGTTGAAAGTCCGTGTTGTCCAGCGACAGCCCCAAAACATCCCTGCTCTAGAGGAGATCTGCAGGGAGGAATGGGCCGACATACCAGCAACAGTGTGTGCCAACCTTGTGAAGACTTACAGAAAACGTTTGACCTCTGTCATTGCCAACAAAGGATATATAACAAAGTATTGAGATGAACTTTTGTTATTGACCAAGTACTTATTTTCCACCATAATTTGCAAATAAATTCTTTAAAAATCAGACAGTGTGATTTTCTAGATATGTTTTCTCATTTTGTCTCTTATAGTTGAGGTCTACCTATGATGACAATTACAGGCCGGCCTCATCTTTTTAAGTGGGAGAACTTGCACAATTGTTGGCTGACTAAATACTTTTTTTCCCCACTGTATGTAACTATGTAACTTGTGGCCTTAGCCTGAAGGCTTATCGGCATGACAGTGAAAAATGCCCTCGTGACATCGTTTTTTAAATGGCAGTTTTTAAAACAATGAGAGTGATTGAATGTGTTGACATGCCTGTCTTTTTGACAGATAAAAATAAAGATCAGTTAAACAAAAAAATGTACACCTTCTATACTTGTCAATTTGATGGGCACACAGACCCAATGGGTCAGTTTGTAAAGAACGTAAAAATATATTGACATCTCAGCTATGACAAATAGTTACAAACAGATCAGTGGCTTGGGTCAAAAAGTTACACATTTAAGTGCAGTTTTTGAAGCCAAATCAGCTGCCGGGTTATACATTTTTCCCATTTTGATGCACACCTGGTTTTGGCTTCAAAAGCTACATGAAAAAACCTACATGCACCCTCAGGCAGGGCATACACATTGGATAACTTTTACCCATTAATGACGCTGGGTAGTTTGTACGTTAATGCTCGGTGACTTTTTTCATATTTTCTCTCCCCGTCTTCCAAAATTGATAACTTTTTTATTTTTCTGTCTACATAGCTATGCGAGGTCTTATTCTTTGCGTGATGATTTGTACTTTCATTTGCCAACATTTTGGGGTACATATAATGTTCTCACTAACTTTTATTTACAGTCATATGAAAAAGTTTGGGCACCCCTATTAATCTTAATCATTTTTAGTTCTAAATATTTGGGTGTTTGCAACAGCCATTTCAATTTGATATATCTAATAACTGATGGACACAGTAATATTTCAGGATTGAAATGAGGTTTATTGTACTAACAGAAAATGTGCAATATGCATTAAACCAAAATTTGACCGGTGCAAAAATTTGGGCACCCTTATCATTTTATTGATTTGAATACTCCTAACTACTTTTTACTGACTTACTGAAGCACAGAATTGGTTTTGTAACCTCACTGCGCTTTGAACTTCATAGCCAGGTGTATCCAATCATGAGAAAAGGTATTTAAGGTGGTCAAAGGTGGTCAATTGCAAGTTGTTCTCCTATTTGAATCTCCTCTGAAGAGTGGCATCATGGTTCTCCTCAAAACAACTCTCAAATGATCTGAAAACAAAGATTGTTCAACATAGTTGTTCAGGGGAAGGATACAAAAAGTTGTCTCAGATTTAACCTGTCAGTTTCCACTGTGAGGAACATAGTAAGGAAATGGAAGACCACAGGGACAGTTCTTGTTAAGCCCAGAAGTGGCAGGCCAAGAAAAATATCAGAAAGGCAGAGAAGAAGAATGGTGAGAACAGTCAAGGACAATCCACAGACCACCTCCAAAGAGCTGCAGCATCATCTTGCTGCAGATGGTGTCACTGTGCATCGGTCAACAATACAGCACACTTTGCACAAGGAGAAGCTGTATGGGAGAGTGATGCGAAAGAAGCCGTTTCTGAAAGCACGCCACAAACAGAGTCGCCTGAGGTATGCAAAAGCACATTTGGACAAGCCAGCTTCATTTTGGAAGAAGGTCCTGTGGACTGATGAAACAAAGATTGAGTTGTTTGGTCATACAAAAAGGCGTTATGCATGGCGTCCAAAAAACACAGCATTCCAAGAAAAACACTTGCTACCCACTGTAAAATTTGGTGGAGGTTCCATCATGCTTTGGGGCTGTGTGGCCAATGCCGGATTCAACTCAGTATCAGCAGATTCTTGAGAATAATGTACAAGAATCAGTGACGACTTTGAAGTTACGTCGGGGATGGATATTTCAGCAAGACAATGATCCAAAACACAGCTCCAAATCTACTCAGGCATTCATGCAGAGGAACAATTACAATGTTCTGGAATGGCCATCCCAGTCCCCAGACCTGAATATCATTGAACATCTGTGGGATAATGTGAAGCGGGCTGTCCATGCTCGGCGACCATCAAACTTAACTGAACTGGAATTGTTTTGTAAAGAGGAATGGTCAAAAATACCTTCATCCAGGATCCAGGAACTGATTAAAAGCTACAGGAAGCGACTAGAGGCTGTTATTTTTGCAAAAGGAGGATCTACTAAATATTAATGTCACTTTTCTGTTGAGGTGCCCATACTTTTGCACCGGTCAAATTTTGGTTTAATGCATATTGCACATTTTCTGTTAGTACAATAAACCTCATTTCAATCCTGAAATATTACTGTGTCCATCAGTTATTAGATATATCAAATTGAAATGGCTGTTGACGGAGATATGTCAGGGCTCCTTATTTGCAGGACAAGTTGTACTTTTTATTGGTACCAATGTTATGTTATGTTATGCATGATTTTTTGATCACTTTTTTATTGTTATTTTTTGGGGAAACCAAAGTGACCAAAATACATTAATTTCCACATTCCACATATTTTTTTTTTTACAGCCTTTACCGTACGGGATAAATAACACTATTTTGGGGACTTATACGCACGTGGAGGCACCTAACATGTTTATTTTTGTTTACGTTATATATTTTTTGAATATAAAGGTGTTTTTTTTTTACTTTTTGTTATTTGTTTACTTATTTTTGTGTGTTTTTACTATGTGTTTGTGCGTGTTTTCACTTTTTACCTATCCCACAAGGGGACTTGAAGCTGGGATCTCAGATCCCCTGTGCAATGTCCTGCAATACATAGTACTGCAGAACATCGCACAGTAGTTCCTATGGGAACTGTGCATAGGAAGTCAGGAGGCTGGGGCCCAGCCTCCTGGCTGCCATAGCAACCCCTCGGAACCCGTGATCTTATCGCAGGGGGTCCGAGGGGTGACCGGGGGGTCAATCTTGCCCCCGGACTCCCTGGATGTCATGATCGCTATTCGGAGTATCTTTCGACTCCGGCGGCTGATCCCGCCCCTTGGCTGTGTAATACAGCCAAGAGCAAGATGTAATGTTGCAAGTAAAGCTTCTGTGCCCGTGGTATTACAGCGCCGTAATAGTACTGAGCTGAGCGTGACCTATATATATGCCACGACGTACTATTACGGCACGGAGTGGGAAGGGGTTGAAGAGGTTGTCCGGGCCAGGCAAAAATGTTATTCTTTAAATAGGTCGGGGAAGGTGAAAAAAATGTAAACATACTCACCTGTCCCCAGTGTCCTCCAAGCGTGGTTTGGTCCTGCTGCTCAGCTGTCTTCTTGAAATGAAATTCCTCGTGGGCTATGACATCCTGAATCCCTTCCGCTGTAGCCTCAGTGGTCAGATGCGGCGGGGACTTCCGCTGGAAAACAACAACGGATTGGCAGGACTGGACCTCCCTGGGAGACACCAGAGCACCAGAGACAGGGGAGTATGATTTTTTTTTACATTTTTTTTTTCCTCCCCCAGCCTATTTAAAAAAAATTAAATTTTTGCCCGGACAACCCCTTTAAGCTGTTTCTCTCATACAGACTCTCCCATACACACATGCACACTGTGTTTAATCCTAATTCTACTTACAGTTTTAATTCCTAAACTCATGTAGGTTTATATATTTTACAATTTTTTAATATAAATTATACATTTTTTCTATTTATTTATGGTTGTGAGGACCTGGGATCGTCTTAATATTTCATGTATTTTGGGCATTATTGTTATACATCCGTGTTGGGTTGATGACTTTATTGTACCTTGTATCTGGTTGTCAGAGGCTTTGCTCACACAAAGGGCATCAATATGACCCCGGTCATGTGGCGATTAGCTGTCTACTGTTGCTGCAAAAGAGGAAACCTTCTTTCTGACTAGTATTGCAAGAAATGGGACCAGAGGAAATTAGAAGCTGTGGAAAGAATTCTGTTGTCGCTACATTATACCATTCATTCCCCAGTGTCGCTTGTGGTCTAAATGGGACTAAAGCCAAGACGTAAATAGCCTGGTTTTGTCAACCCTTTTCTACATGAAAAGCCCTTTGAGTTTCAAAGGATTATGGAGCACAATAGTTTGAGCAGCTGAGATATGAGAACACATAAGCTACAAAAAAAAGTAAAAAAAAAGAAAAGAAACTTTATGAAAAAAAATTCTCTGGACAATTCAACTGTCAAAGCTTCAATATCAAGTTAAGCCAGAAATGTGGTAAATCTATAAATATACTGAAAATATAAATGATGCATAAACTCCCATTGTGTCTGATGTATCATTGTTAATATCATATAGTGCCATAATCTTCTAGCATAGTGGTATAGACAAATAGAAATGTGTTCTCTCCATACATTAAAGCATACCTCCGATTTTAAAACAACCTTTCATAAATGAAGAGGTGAATATAAGAAACTAACTTGGTAATATATTTAATTAAAGAAATATGTTTCCGTCTCCATTTATGAGGCTGAGGTATTTTTACATAGAAGTCTATGGAGAGGGAAGGGGGAGGAGAAGCTGCAAACACTGAGTGAGACAGTTATTCTGACACTGGAGCATCATCAAGATAAGACTTCACCACTACACAGAATGAGGCATTAAATCAATTAACCTCCCTTCTCCATAGACTTCTGTGTGTTCGGCTGATTACTGAGACAGATTCTATACAAATAAACAGTCTGGCTAAAGATAAGAGGGAGCAGCTTAATAATGGAAAAATAAATATATTTATTTAATAAGATGTAGTACAAAGTTTCTTATTAAACCACTTTTAATACATGAATAATACATGTGACTATAAGTGGAGGTGCACTTTAAGTGAAAGACCTGCCCACATGAACATATAATCTATAGTGAATAGATAATGGGGGTCTGGGATAGGTCTAGACATACCAGGTGAAGGGAATGTTGGAATACTGGTTGAGTGTCACATGGAATGTTGGAGAAAGCTCCAGGAGAAAAGGGAAGCACATGAGAAGTCTTGCAAAATGTGGAGTTGTGGTCTACGTTTGGCACAAGAAAGGGCCTTTTGCCAGATGTGTGCTACAATATCACAGATTTCCAGTGTTACAGATTAATGAATTTTCCCCATAGAGTTTAGTAATGAAAAATAAAACAAAACCCCAGCACTTCCTCCCTATGTCTGCTCCTTCGATCCTATTTTATATAGTAGAAGTGAGAAATACGTGGACAAAATTGTTGGTACCCCTCGTTTAATGAAAGAAAAACCCGCAATAGTCACAGAAATAACTTGAATCTGACAAAACTGGAATTTGCCAAACTACATGTTGACAAGCCACAAAGCTTCTGGGAGAATGTCCTATGGACTGATGAGACAAAAATCGAAATCTTTTGCAAGGCACATCAGCTCTATGTTCACAGTCTGCCTGAAAAACCTAAAAAAAAATGAAGCATATCTTGAAAAGAACACTGTCCCTACTGTGAAACATGGAGGAGGCTCTGTTATGTTTTGGGGCTGCTTTGCTGCATCTGGCACAGGGTGTCTTGAATCTGTGTAGGGTACAATGAAATCTCAAGATTATCAAGGGATTCTAGAGAGAAATGTGCTGCCCAGTGTCAGAAAGCTTGGTCTCAGTCGCAGGTCATGGGTCTTGCAACAGGATAATGACCCAAAACACACAGCTAAAAACACCCAAGAATGGCTAAGAGGAAAACATTGGACTATTCTGAAGTGGCCTTCTATGAGCCCTGACCTAAACCCTATTGAGTGTCTTTGGAAGGAGCTGAAACATGCCGTCTGGAAAAGGCACCCTTCAAACCTGAGACAACTGGAGCAGTTTGCTCATGAGGAGTGGCCAAAATACCTGCTGAGAGGTGCAGAAGTCTCATTGACAGTTACAGGAATCGTTTGATTGCAGGGATTGCCTCAAAAGGTTGTGCAACAAAATATTAAGTTAAGGGAACCATCATTTCTGTCCAGGCCTGTTTCATGAGTTTTCTTTTTTAAAAAATTCTGTTGAAGCATGGTTGAAAAGCAATGTCTGACTTTCATTTGTTCATTTTCATAGAATTTTTATATATTATTACTTTTGTCAGATTCAAGTTATTTCTGTGACCATTGTGGGTTTTCTCTCATTAAACGAGGGGTACCAACAATTTTGTCCATGTGTGTATATATAGAAATCTTCTCTGTCTCCAAGAAGATCAATCATGCCCCCATCCTCTTATTCACTCTCCTATGTCTGGGGAGACAACTGGATGGAGCAGGAGCCTCCCGTTGTGTACTGTCTTCAGTGGGGCAAAAAGATTACTAATTTGCCCCCTAAACTAAGACCTACCTCCTCTGGAGCCGACTCATTGAGGTCTATGGGAGAGTTTTCAAAACGTGCTCTGTGCAGAGAAGGGAGTAGATAATCTGTGACATCATCTATTGTCTGTAGCAGATGCAATGATGGTGGTTATGTGGTGTTATTTATAGAGGTATCTTCTATCGTGATCCTGTCGATCTTGTCTATAATGCAAATGAGTTTATTGCTAAAAAGAAAACACCTACACAATTGGCAAGTGGTAGTTTATTATTAGGCTTAGTGGCCAGATTTCAAATTGCAGGATATAGTACTTTTTAAAATATAATGACATGAAAAAATGTAAAAATAAATATAAAAAAACCTTTAAAAAATATGGTTAACATAAAAAGTTGCTATTTTTGGTGAAACTTTGCCTTTAAGCAAGCATTGAAGATCAGACTCTCAGTAAGGATGACATCAGACATGAAGAGGTGTGTGTGAATAGAGGCAGTGTGCGTGTGTGCATATTCACCTTGTACAGCAGCTATACTGACGGTCCTGTCTGCAAAGTGTCACTGAATAACAAATCCAATCTGCACTGACAATTTCTCATCTGTTCTAGAAGTCGTATAGATTCCTTGGATGTGTGACTCATCCCTGCTAGTGGCACAGAAGAATGAGATTACCGAAGAATCTAATTACCACACAAAACCAACATTTTACTAAAATCTTTCTGTATCTCCTTGCATCATTACTGAACATATAGAATAGAACAAGATGCAAGACAGAACCAGGATTTTTGCCCAAGTAGTTAGTGATTTCTCTATGGGGTCATGTAAGGCCACAGCTACACTGTAACATTTGCTGAATACAACTTGCAGCAAAATTGCAATATAACTGCTTCTCTATAGGGGAGCAAGGTGGAGATATGGGTATGGTATTGCCGCAATGTTAAAGGGAGTTTACTTCCACCAAAATTGTTTTTATCCTCTTAAGTGAATATTCCTTTTGATGCCAAGATGTAATCTTGCTGAAGAGAAAATCAACTTTTAATCCTTAAAGGGGTTGGTTATTTTCAGACCAATATTGAGAGACAAATGTTATTGTTTGTATAATAAAAAGTTGTACAATTTTCCAATATACTTTCTGTATTAATTCCGCACGGTTTTCTAGATCTCTGTTTGCTGTCATTCATTCTGCTTACCTCTAGTGGATAAATATCAGTCCATGCTCATGTAATATACAGTCCATGGTCATGTGATGGACACACAGGTGCACAGCTCGTTACCAGGCAGATGTCTGATTACTGTGCTGTGACTGTAATGAGTTGTGCACCTGTGTGTAATCACATGACCATGGACTGTACATCACATGACAATGGACTGTACATCACATGACCATGGACTGTATACCACTTGACCATGGACTGATTTTTATCCACTGAATGAAGAATGAATGACAGCAAGCAGAGATCTAGAAAACCGTGAGGAATTTATCCAGAAAGTGCAGAGGCATAGCTAGGGTTTAGCACAGGGGGGCGAACATGTCCAAGTGGGCCCCCTACTTGGACATGTTTGTATACCGATACTATCAGTATACGGTGAGCGTATAGTGGTATATAGTGGCTGTACACAGGGCTCTGCAGACGATTTAGGTGAATACAGTAGCATTTAGTGACTTACCGGTGACGTCTCTGAATAATCGTTCACATTCCGCATCTCTTTCATCTGGACGGCCATGACCACTTCTTCTAGTCTCTGTAAAGTTTGCAACACAGACATCTTTGGCTCCTCACTTTTCCAGGCACCTGACCCACATTGTCCTCACCTACACAACGCCCCCATCCTGCTGCTACCCCAATTATAAAATATATGATATAACCCCCCATAATGAATAATACCCCCAAGTGCATCTTTAAACTAATAACTTCCCTTTGCACCCCTTTAAGAGGACCTTTCACGTCCTCATGTATATGCTGTTTTACATACCGCTAGAAAGCCGACAGCGCGCTGAATTCAACACACTGCTGGCTTATCCCGTTATATTTAGACCCCCGCGGCTGGAGATATCGGGGGTCTAAATTTCACCGTTCGCTGTCAGAAGGGTGTTCCTGACTGTCTAGTTGCGCTGTGAGGAACGCCCTCCCTTACAGTACCCGTCCATAGAATTGTACTGGGGTGTATTCAGCCCAGTGATGACGCTGAGCTGCGAGGAACGCCCCCCAGTACAAGTCTATGGACGAGCACAGTCAGGGAGGGCGTTCCTCACAGCGCAGCTAGACTGTCAGGAACGCCCTTCTGACAGTGAACGGTGAAATTTAGACCCCCGATATCTCCAGCCCCGGGACATATAACGGGAAAGCCAGCAGTGTGTTGAATTCAGTGCACTGTCGGCTTTCTAGCGGTATGTAAAACAGCATATACATGAGGACGTGAAAGGTCCTCTTTAGATAATTTGCCCCTTATTAATAATGTCCCAGGTGTTTCCTAATTAAAAAGGAAAAAAAAAGGGAAAATAAATTTTTGGGGTTCCAATACCCGGGACCCCCAAGGAACAACTGTTTGAATGAACCGTGGTACCTGTGTAAGCGCCGTGACCCCTTCTCTGTTTACATAGTGTCATCCTTTTCATAGCGGCCATGTAATGTAACTACAGCCTCGTGCTATACACGTCTATGTGACAAGGCTGGAATTACATCACACGTCACTATAAACAGACAGCGAATGATATAAACAGGCGCCATAGCCCCCCATACAGCTGATCAGTGGGGAATCACTTATCTCTTATTGATGATTTATTCTGAGGATAGATCATCAATAAAAATGAGCTGGAAAACGCCTTAAGGCAAAGGCCCCATGTGGCGTACCACAGCAAAAAAGAGCTGCGGGAAAAACCGCGGCGGCGATGCATCGCGATTCTTCCAGCAGCACTTTGCACAGAAAGTTCGCAGAGGTTTCCTCTGCAGACTTTCTGCTTCAATTATATCTATAGGGAAACCGCCATCATTTCCGTAGGTATAATTGACATTCTGCGATTTCCAAAACACCGACTGTTTTGGAAATCGCAGATTATTCGCTGTGCATATTATACTGCAAAGTAGGGATGAGATGGGGGCCCCATGTGGCGAAAACCGCAACATTCTAGCAAATCCCATCCACACATTGCGGAAAAATACGTGCAGCAGACACATTGCGATTTCCAAAACCGTTGCGGTTTTTGGAAATTGCAGGATGTCAATTATACCTATGGAAACACCGGCGGTTTCCATTTAGGTGTATTGTAAACAGAAAGTCCACAGAGGAAACCTCTGCGGACGTTCTGTGAAAAGCACTGTGGGAAAAAACACGTTACCGCCGCGGTTTTTTCTGCAGCGCTTTTTTTGCTGCAGCCCAGTACATGGGGCCTTAGTCTTAATAAGGTACAAGTGCAACTTTAATGAAATTAATTGACCCTCATATTATCCCCAATTCACCCTGACATAAATACTGCACCTCTAATGAGCCCTTATATCAATGACCACCCCCTTATGTTCATAATGCCTCCTAATATCAATGATGCCCCCTAATGGCCCCTTATATAAATAACCTCCTCCCTTGTATTCATAATACCCCCTAATAACCCTTATATAAATGACCGCCCCCATCGTCATAATGCCCCCTAATGAAACCACCCTTTATAGTTATATTCCCCCTCCTAACCACCCCTTATACTATTAATATACCCACACAAAAAAATCATACTCACCTACCTGCGATGCTGATGAACGGAGCCGCCGCTTCCTCCCTGTCCACGCGCATGACGTCTGTGTCTGAGCGCGGGCGGCGCGATGTTGTGACGTCAACGCGCCGCCTGTGCTTAGAAGAAGACACCGGTCTGTGGTCTCGGGGTCTTGTAAACCGCAGGCCTGAAGTGGCTTGCAGTTTACAAGACACTTAAGCACCAGGAAGCATTGTAACTAGATGCAGACACCGATCTAGTTAGAAATAAAGGATGTATTAATGGTGGTCCTGGGGTGGGCCCCAAAAAGTCAGTGGGCCCGGGACGGCCGCCCCCTCTGCTCCCCCGCTAGCTACGCCTCTGAGAAAGTGTATTGGGAAATTGTACAACTTTTTATTATACAAACAATAACATTTGTCTCTCAATATTGGTTGAAAACTGGTCAACCCCTTTAAGCAAATAAGCTGTTTGGTGCACTTGGGGTGTGGCTGCATCTGCCCAAGTATCCTTTAACCTGTAAACTACCTCCTAATTTAAAGCTTGATAGGCCCTGATGTGCGGTGACCACAGCTGTAGGAGGGGGCATCCAACTGTCAGGGCAACCTAAGTCCCCATAGAGAAGGCAGGGATGGTTTATTACAGTCCCTGCCTTACAGTACTCAATGAGTACCGTGTATACAGTGCAGGAAGCTGCTATGACGCTTTGTGCTCTGATCCCAGCACTCATGTGATCAGCAGGTGCTGGGTTGTTGCAGGAGCTGCAAACAGACCCAGATCAGCAATATAAAAAATAATTTAACAATGTAAATAATTTTAAAAAACCACAACCACTAGCCCACACCCCTTGTAGCCCTGCCCCTAGGGACACAAAACAATGTGTCCCCTACATAAAGAAAACTATAAGGAACATGTTTTAAAATTTTTTAAAATCCCCAAGTATCACCAAATAAAGATGCAAAAATGGTCTGAATGAACTGAACAACAACAACAAAAAATACTATATAATACTATAAAATAAATACACTATATCTTTCAAAACCACATGCATCTGTTCATGAATGGAATAAAATGGTCTGGTCCTGAACTTGTTACAGCCAATACCTATATATTCAGGTGGACTACAAGTCTAAACCTGGGGTATTATAGTTGTCGAAATGCAGCTTTTTTTGTTGCAGATTTTGCTGCGGTTTTTTGAGCTAAAGCCAAGAATGGCTACAAAATGAATGGAAAATATATAGGAAGCTCTTATACTTCTACCTGCTGCTCAATCCACTCCTGGTTTTGGCTGTGGGGCCTCAACCTAAGGGAGGTTTATTTAATAACATTGTGAGAAAAACATGTTTTTATGTATTGTGTGTTCCAGCTACACGCTTTGCTTCCTCCAGTGGATGCCCACATGGAATAAGACAAGAATTGTGAAATGCACAGTTCTAATATTATAATACAATTATCATATTTATATTATTTTTCTATAATTGTGTCCATTCTTTACATATATCACCTGAATTCAAATCCACAAAGAAAGAAGGGAAAAAGGAAAAAAAAAGAGAGAGAGTAGAGAAAGGATTGTATTAATAAAATATAACCTTTATTGTATATATTAAAACACTCTAAATGATTAATAACAGCCACCAGGAGCTCCTGCCAATTGGAGTGTTTTAATATATACAATAAAAGTTATATTTTATTAATACAACCCGTCCTTTAATCAAAATTTCCTTTTTTCCTTATTTGTTTGCAGGAATTTAGATCCCTCCTAGTCCTTACTGTAGAAACCTGCAGATATCTGGCATAACAATTCAAAGGCAGAGAAATTCATTAAAATGAATGAACGTTGTGGAAATGCAGCTTTTTTTGTTGCAGATTTTGCTGCGTTTTTTTTGAGCCAAAGCCGAGAATGGCTACAAAGGGAATGGGAAATATATAGGAAGCTCTTGAACTTCTTAGCACAGAGTAACAGTTTGCAGACGTGTGTGTGTGGGTTATGAGGAGATCCAACCCCTCCCCTCTCCATTCAATTTGTGAAGACAGAACAGAACCTCCCCCTCCACTCACTGTGATCCCATCTTGCTTATTTAATGTATCTTTGGATGGACCTTGGCTAGTAAAAGGAAGTGAACTGTAAATTAGCTAGAAGGGAGACACCTAGTGGCAGGAACTCTAGAGGTTTATCAGGCAGAAAGCAGCCATATTTTTAATGAAAGTGCATTACATTTTGGTCCAGAATTACATGGAATGAGACCAAGTTATCTGAAAAGTTAGTGACCATTTAACGGTTATGTATTTTACTGTGTGTGTGGTCAGAGCAGAAAAGTGTGTTCTTTTTGTCAGCTGTCATAAATGGGAGTTGACAGAGAAATCTCATAAGCTATCACTGTCTGCAGGAAGTGGTGTGTACCGCCACTTTATTCATAGGCTAAGGGCCCTTTTACACAGGTTGCCCAGTGTTCCTAGGGAAGTTCATTTCTATTGTATGCATTGCACATTGCCACATAAAAGATGTGATCACTCAACAAACAAATGATTTTTCGTTTGTTGGATGTTCACTGGTACCTTTATATGGATCAATGATTAGAAATGACCATTCCTAGACAAGCTTGCTCCCAATAATAGTCCCTTGTAAAAATAATCTAATGGGAGCTGCATACAGATCCTTATCTGTGTGTATATTGTTGCTATCCTTTTATTAACCTTCCCATCTACTAATAATAACATTTATCATTGACCCAGTGTACGCAGCAAAGCTGATAAGCGAGCTGCAGAAAACAGAAAGCTCTTGTGGCCATTGTGAAAAGTGGAATATTTCAAGATTTGTTTCGTACTGATAGTGAAATAATTAAAAAAAAAAATCACAAAAAAGTAAAAAAACAAAAAAAATAAAATAGACATAAAATCAGTAAGCAATCTGCCATTTTGATTCTGGTTCTATTCTTACTTCTGGTTCTATTGTTAATGAACCCTTCATATATAATAATTTTATATGCTACTTCCCCCCTGCTACTTCCTATCTGTCTGTCTGCTATTAATGTAATGCCTCTCACCTTGGAACATTCCTGTACATGTTGTATTTGTATTTGTATCTGCTTATCTTATCTTTGCTGCTGTAACACACTGAATTTCCCCACTGTGGGACTATTAAAGGACTATTATTATTATTATTATTATTGTTCTAGTAAAAAATGCCCCAAAATTCAGGTTTTATTTTGTTTTTTGTTTTTAACATATCATTTTTTATGGAGGTCTCTGCGAAAATGCCTTAAAAATACCAAAACTAGAACATGCTGGACCATCAACAACCCAAAAACAACTTCCAAAAGTGAGACAAAACTCCGGTTTATAATGCATTTCTTAACTCTCTTTTGCCTTATAACTAACCTCTGTCTACAAAAAATGCAGTTTACCTTACAGATACTGTATGTAATATACTAAAGGGTTTTCCCAAGATCAGAATATTGGTAGTCTAAATGATGATTTAAGCAGATGAGACAAAGCTGCAATACTGCGCACCGCTACTACCAAGCAGATGGCGTGCATGTAGACAGAATGATGGTAAACAGTCTCCGTTCCGTTTGGCCCCAGCTTTACACCTCCTTGATCAATGAATATTCTATAATTATGGTTTACCAGGTAGATGAAAAATACCAGTGTGAATTTTCATGATCCAGACAGATGGGTAAATACTGACATTTATTACACAAATGCATCCAATTAGCTCTAGAAAACGAGCATTCTATTTATATGATGTAGAATAGGATTTACCATGGGAACAACCAACCTACTATCTACAGAAATTACATGACATCTGTGAAATAGGATCATTTAGTATGAGATTAGAGCTCAACAGAATTACTATAAAGTTAGGCTAAGGCCCCATGTAGTAGGCTGCAGCCAAAAAGTGCTGTAGGAAAAACCGCAGCGGAAACAAATTGCGGTTTTTCTCACTATGCTTTTCACAGAAAGTCCACAGAGTTTTCCTCTGCAGACTTTCTGCTTCATTTATTCCTATACGGAAACCTCCAGCGTTTCTGTAGGTATAATTGATATGCTGCGATTTCCAAAAACACGTGGGTATTTTTCCGCAATGTGTGGATGGGATTCCACTTTGCAGGGACTGTAAAATGCCATGTTTCAGCCTTAAGGAAACATTCAGGTTTTCTGATGCAGTTTTTGAAGTCAAAACCAGGTGTGGATTATAGAGGGTTAGAACCTATAAAGGACAGGTTGATAATTTTCGTTTTTCAATACACTCCTGTTTTGGATCGACTACATCAAAAAACCTGAATGCGTCTCCTTACCCTAAGGGTATATCCCAGCCACATACGGAATGCCCTATTTGCTGGGGCACACTTGTACTATCCCACCTATACTAAGACCACCCACTTGACAATAAAGAGACTAATTAGCATACGAGGCACCAAAACTAACTGCACTGATTGCTCAGGATTGGTGAGAGCTAGAAAAAAATTGGGGGGAATCAGGATATTATATCAGGAATCCACAGTTCTGACCAATACAAAGATATATTATGTAATAAATCAGTGTTAAAATATCTTAAAATTATAGTGTCTTCATGTTCAGGTCTTTTGTAATGCAGTTTTTGAAGACAAAACCAATTGTTGACCATAATGCGTGAAATGTATTTTTTTTTTTCAATCCAGTCCATCAATAAACCTGAATGTGTAAACCCAGCCTCAAGGTTTCACTGAACAAATGCTTGTTTAGACATTTTTTTACATATTGTATTTGTAACTTGTTTTTTTGCTGTTATAAAGTCCTTGAAAGTCATATATGGGGAAAAGCCGAAAATAAGGCCGTATCTAGACTATACTGCATTATCCAAAAAATGTTACTGACCTACAAAATGCACCAAAATGTCAGAAAAATGTCACAAACAAAAAAATAATAAATGTTTGTAGTGTATTTTATTGGTCAGTATTAACTTTATTGTAACATCTACCCCACAGTGTTTTGGGGGAGAAAAACACAGGAAATATGCCATAAAAAGACACTAAAAAAATATCTGTCTTTTTCTAGAAAATGGTTGTGAAGCCATCCTTAGTCACAGACTGCACTGTGATCCTGGGTCTAAAGGGGTTTCCATCTTAGCAAGATAACTTGCAGATCGGAGGGGGTCTAACCAAGCAGTGGAGCAGTTGTCGGCAGAACAGGAGTACAGTGCTTGGCTATGCCATTAAAATGATTAAAGCAGTGCATTGGGAACTTTTGTGCCTGCAGACAATTCTTTTGTCTACTCCAGGGAGAAACTTTTGCAGCTTAGAGACACAGCAGGGCTGCCTACCATTTGCCCACACATCCCCCAAGAGCTCTGGAGAAAGAAAAAGCGGGGGAGGGGGTGCAGAGCTGGAACTCTTCAGAGGATTAAAAAGAGACGTTACAGACCAACTCTCCCCTCCATCATTATGGGCAATGTGAGATCTCTTGCAAACAAGATGGACGAACTAACAGCGCTCACCAGGTATCATCAGGAGTTTCGGGTGTGTAGCATGATGCTACTTACAGAGACTTGGCTCACTGAAGTTACTCCTGACCCTCTGGTCTCCTTGGATGGTTTTAAACGTCTTCGGGCAGACAGGACAAGGGAGAGCGGTAAGAGGAAAGGTGGAGGGCTGGCAATGTTTGTGAATGATAGACGGTGCAATCCTAGGCACATTGTGATTAAGGAGCAAACTTGCTGCAAGGACATTGAACTATTAGCTGTGAGCATGAGACCTTTCTATCTACCAAGGGAACTATCGCATGTCATCGTGATAGCTGCATATGTCCCCCCCTCTGCGAAAGATGACGATGCCTGCGAGGTCCTACAAGCCACGGTGAGCCATTTGCAGTTGAAACACCCCCAGGCTCTCTTTCTTGTGTCGGGTGATTTCAACAATGCCTCTCCATCATCCACACTGCCCAGTTTCACACAGTATGTAACCTGCCACACAAGAGACAACAAAACACTGGACTTGTTCTTTGCCAACGCGAGGGAGGCATATAACTCATCAGCCCTACCGCTCCTGGGAAGATCGGATCACAATCTAGTGCATCTCCGACCTGTGTACAAGCCACTTGTTCGTAGAGAACCAGCTGTCAACCGCACAGTGAGGATATGGTCCTGCATAACAGACTACATTAATTTTTGTGTGGACAACACAGTACCCACAAAAATGGTGAGGTGCTTCTCTAACAACAAACCATGGATTAACTCTGATATAAAAACACTACTTAAGGAGAAAAAGATGGCATTCAGGACAAGAGATAAGGAGGGGTTGAGGGAAGTACAAAAGGAGCTGAGGCATCAAATCAGGCAGGGAAAAGCCAGTTATAAGGAAAAAATGGAAAAGCAAATGGAAAGAAAAGACATAAGGGGGTTCTGGGAGGGGCTTAAGTCAATTTCGGGTCATAAACAGTCTGTCTGCCAGATTGAGGCAGATGTTAATTGGCTTAATGAACTAAACCTATTCTTCAACAGATTTGATCACACACCAGCTCCTCCCACCCCAGCATGTCCTTCAGTTCCCCCCACCACAATGACTTCACCCCATGAGGCTACTTCCCAACAGACCAGAAAATCCAGAAATCCGTCTTTATCTGACCACATTCTGACCTTCACACAGGCCCAGGTGAGGAAGGAGATGAAAAAGATCAAGGCGAGGAAAGCTGCAGGGCCAGATGACATCAGTGCAAGGCTAATTAAGACTTGTGGGGACCAGCTGTGTGGTATAATTACATATATGTATAATATGAGCCTGTGGCAGGAAATAGTCCCTGAATTATGGAAATCTTCTTGTGTGGTACCAGTTCCAAAGAAACCTCACCCTATGGACCTCAACGACTACAGACCTGTAGCACTGACATCCCACCTGATGAAGATCTTAGAGAGATTGGTTCTCACACATCTCCGCCCTCTAGTGAGCCCCGCTATGGACCCTCTCCAGTTTGCTTATCAGCCGGGCATTGGGGTAGATGATGCCATCATCCACCTTCTGCATAGGGCTCTGTCTCACCTGGAGAAACCAGGGAGCACAGTGAGAATAATGTTTCTCCAGTGCTTTTAACACCATACAGCCCAGGTTACTGAGGGACAAGCTGGGCTTGCTGGAGTGGACCACCACATCTCCAACTGGATCCTAGACTACCTTACAAATCGACCTCAATATGTGAGAGTCCAAGACGGTGTGTCAGGTACCATGATCTGTAATACGGGGGCACCTCAGGGTACGGTTCTCGCCCCTTTCCTCTTCACACTGTACACTGCAGATTTTAGGTGCAACTCATCTAGCTGCTACCTACAGAAGTATTCTGACGACTCTGCAATAGTAGGCCTCATCACAGACGATGATGACAGGGAGTACAGAGAACTGAACCGGGATTTTGTGGACTGGTGCCACCGGAACCACCTGAAGATTAACGCAGGGAAGACCAAGGAGATGGTGGTGGACTTCCGTAAAGGCAGATGCCCTCCTAAACCAGTGGACATCCTGGGGACGGGCATCGAGAGTGTGAACACCTATAAGTACCTGGGTTTGCTCCTTAATAATAAGCTGGACTGGGCAGATCATATGGAGGCCCTGTACAGGAAGGGCCACAGCAGGCTCTACCTGCTTAGGAAGCTGAAAGCCTTTGGAATCCGGGGGGCACTTCTTAGTACTTTCTTCAACTCGGTAGTGGCATCAGCCATCTTCTTTGGAGTTGCCTGCTGGGGGAGCAGTATATCAACCAGGGACAGAAATAAACTTGACAAGCTGATTAGAAGGGCCAGCTCTGTCCTGGGGAGCCCACTGGACCCAGTGCAGGTGGTGGGTGACAAAAGGATACTGTCCGTGGTGAGCTCCATGCGGAAGAAGAAGTCCCATCCCATGCATGAGACTGTGATAGCGCTGGGCAGTACTGTCAGTGACCGACTGCTCCACCCTAAGTGTGAGAAGGAGCGCTATCGGAAGTCTTTCCTCCCCACCGCGGTTAGGCTGTACAACCAACACCGACCTAAGCGGAGATCATTACACACAGAGAACTGAAATATCTTTCTGCCTATTAAAATTCCCCCCCCCCCTCCTCTGCTACTTCCTATCTGTCTGTCTGCTATCAATGTAATGCCTCTTACCTTGGAACATTCCTGTACATGTTGTAGTTGTATCTGCTTATCTTTGCTGCTGTAACACACTGAATTTCACTGAATAGTCCCATTGTGGGAATATTAAAGGACTATTATTATTATTATTATTATTATTATTATTATTGTTATCATGCGCCAGCTTTGACCACCAATTCATTTAGAACGGGGACAAATCTCCCCCATTCGCCTCATCCCTGGGAGTCTAATATATCAAAACCCCACCAATTTGTAAGTTATCCCGTAATCTATGGACAGGGGAAAACTTACTAAATTTGAAAACCCCTTCAGGGAATCTGTCAGGAGGAAAATTAGTGTCAAACTAATGACAGTGCCTTGTAAGGCGGATTCTACACTTTCCAAAGATGCCTTTATTATTCTGCATTGCAGCTCTATCGTAATGAAGATCAGTGTTTTATTCTTATGCAAATTAGCTGAAAAGGGCATTAGGGGCGTTTCTTCTCCTACTGGGTCACTAACTTTTTAGACAACTTAGTCTCATTTCATACAGCATGTAATTCTAAACCAAAATTTAATGCACTTTAAAAAAAAATTTAAATGTGGCAGCGTTCTGCCTGAAAACCTCTCAAAATTTCCTGCCACAAGGTGTCTCTGCAAACTGTTGCTCCGTGCAAAGGACTGAAAATTCTGAAAATCATCACAGTTTACAATGTAAGAAAAGACTTCTGTGCACTTGAATCTACTTCTGGCTGCTTGTGTGACTAAAGAGAGGATATTATTCACACACAATAAACAACTTTACAGATTGTGCTCATAGATATTTTTTTTTTCTGTGTTTTAGCTGCTTGCCTGCATGTATTTGTAGTCCAGCGGTGAAGAAATAAGGCGATACCTTTTAGAGGCTAACTGAGTATATTTATAAGTAAGCTTTCAGAAGTACAAGCTTCCTTCATCAGACATGGTGTTATACAAGAACTGAAAATTCACAGATTTTTATACACATGATCTTCAAAGGATTTTAGAGTCCTTAAAAAAAACCAAAACAAAATGCAATCTAAGTAGAGAAGTTATTTACAACAGGTCAAAAAACAATCTGGAAAGTTGTGGTGCCTGACAGAGGGATCTGTTATCTGTTTGCTATCAGGAGGTGATTTGTGACCCTCACAGGTCATACATAGTATGACATGAAGCTGGCATGAATATTAAAATGATGGTAGTCTCACATCCGAAGATGTAGTGGATGGTCTGAAAGTCAAAAGTACAAAACATTGTTACCCTTTTGCTTCTCAGTGTAAGTATGAGAAATTAATAAATAATATATAAGACTTTCCACCAACAACAATGCCCACATGTTGCAAGGTCAAAGATGACAGTTTTCAAACTACCAAACAAGTGACAAATCACTGAAATTAGTCTCAATATGTTATACTGCCCTCAGCTGCAGGAAGACGTTATGATGTCACAATACAGAAAAAATCCACACAGTGATGTCACTAAAGGAATAATAAACACAGTGAAGTCACACTATAGGGATAATTTACACAGTGATATCACAATACACGGTTACTAAATGCAATGATGTCACAGTACAGGGATAATACATACAATGATGTCACAGTACAGAAATAATACATACAGTGATGTCACAGTACAGGGATAATACACACAGTGATGTCACAGTACAGGGATAATACACACAGTGGTGTCACAGTACAGGGATAATACACACAGTGATGTCACAGTACAGGGATAATACACACAGCGATGTCACAGTACAGGGATAATACACACAGTGATATCACAGTACAGGGATAATACACACAGTGATGTCACAGTACAGGGATAATAGACACAGTGGTGTTACAGTACAGAGATAATACATACAGTGATGTCACAGTACAGGGATAATACATACAGCGATGTCACAGTACAGGGATAATACATACAGCGATGTCACAGTACAGGGATAATACATACAGCAATGTCACAGTACAGAGATAATACATACAGTGATATCACAGTACAGGGATAATACATACAGCGATGTCACAGTACAGAGATAATACATACAGCGATGTCACAGTACAGGGATAATACATACAGTGATGTCACAGTACAGAGATAATACATACAGTGATATCACAGTACAGGGATAATACATACAGTGATGTACATAGAATAAAAATTGGTGCTGTATTATGTGGCAGATTAATTGTTGGCCCCCCTCAGACTCTAGGGCCCAGGTGTGACTACAATCTCTATGATATTGACAATGACTACGACTAATCTATAGTATATTTACTTAGATTCCTCCAGCTGATTATAAAGTTGAGTTTAGTGATTGTTTTCAGACTTGTGTTACTTTGTGTGAGGACTGTCACTGGTGGCTGAGTATTGTACAAGGCTCTGCTGGGAAACTGGGAGCTATAGGTAGGAGATTGTGATCCTTGTTTAACAGGTGAGAATACCCAGGGAGGGATCTGAAACCAAAGGTTCCTATCCATGGGACTTGAGGAAGCTTCGCACAACCTTCCCTGGGGGCTCAATTAAAATGATAATTCCATATTACACCATTTAACCACATTGTCACTTGTACTGTAACTGAGGATAGCCTTTGGGAACATACCAAACCAGAGAGAGAGGAAGTACTGTGTTATTGAGACTTGTTTAAAATATTTAGCTGAAGGTTCATGACATGATTTACCGACCGAATATCATCGGATTGTACACTATTATGGAGCCTAGATGTTTAAAGGGATTGTCCAGAAATTGGATCAACTCCTGTGGAGAGTGGTGTAAAATAAAAAGAAAGTATACTCAACTGTACCTGGTGCTTCATTGTCTGCCACCGTTGTCCATTCACTCTTGTGCTGGCACCTCGCTGACGGATGTCCTGCGCCCCATGTTACCATATTCCTAACATGACCAAACAGATACTGACAGCAGACAAGGGAGTGCTGAGGACAGATGGGTATGCTTTTTTATCTTACAATTCCTGGAGAACCCCTTTAAGTCACATTCAGTACAAAAAAGGTGATAAATTCAGGCACACAGCCAGGACCTCTCTATAGAGAAATACTTGTAATAGTAAGGGGTGTGCTAAAGGTTGTTAACACTGTGCTGTTATTGTGAGGTGAAGTCATTTACTAGTAACAGTAAATCAGGTACAAAGTAGACTATGATAATGCACAAAATAAGGCCTTGTTCACACAGCAGTATTTTGGTCAGTTTTATGCATCAGTATTTGCAAGCCAAAACCTTAATTGGGATACAAGCAAGTAAAAAAGGTTCCAGTCCTGTTTTTTTTATTACAGATACTGATGCAAAATACTTACTAAAAGACTGCCGTCTGAATGAGGCCTAAGACAGTAGAATGCTTAAGGGTATACCATGTACAAACTGTCCATTGCATCCATCACCTGCAACTAGTGCATCTCAATAAATTAGAATATCATCACATTTTTTAGTAATTCAATTGAAAAAGTGAAACACATATATTATATTGAGTCGTTACGAACAGAGTGAACTTTTTCAACTGTTTTTTTCTGTTAATGTTGATGATTATGGCTTACAGCCAAGGAAAACCCAAAAGTCATTATCTCAGAAAATTAGAAGAATTAACCCAAAACACCTGCAAAGGCTTCCTAAGCGTTTAAAAAGGTCCCTTAGTCTGGTTCAGTAGGCGACACAATCATGGGGAAGACACTGACAGATTTCCAGAAGGTAGTCACTGACACAATCCACAAGGAGAGTAATTCTGATGATATTCTAATTTATTGAGATGCAATAGTATTCAATGTATCTGAGGCCTTGCAGTAATAACCATTTACATTTGAGGATATTTCTGCAAAGTATTTGTACAATGAACAGTTTTTTCCAATCATCTGATGCCACTGTAAAGTTTCTGCAATGTGATCCTGCAGTTACATGTTACATGCTACCACCAGCCTTCTCTTTAGTCTGTAAGTCAGCAATAAAGCAGTCTAAAGAGAGTGACACATGCATGACTGCTGAATCAGACTACATACATGTTTGTTTGAAGCCTGTAACCATGGAAATACATAGATTTGTGTAGAAGCAGAATACACAAAAGGATGTTTCTAATGAAGATATTTTGCAAACATTCTTAAAGGGGTTTTCTGGGCAAAAAAAATTATTTTTAAAAAAGTTCTGTGAGTGCTATTAATGGGTTAATAAGTGCCCCCAAATACCTTTAGCAGTGTTTTAAGTGATGTCTGGCTTTCTATGGTATCCTCTGCATTTGTTTACATGGGTAGCCTATAACTACCATGATGCATTGCAGTTCACTCAGATCCCCTTCACCCCCCCTTCCTGGAGATGACTTTCATCAGTGCCACTGTCTTCTGCCTGTACCTGAGAGCTGGCGCCTGTGCAATAGAATGCCAGCAGAAGCGAAGAGAAACAGCGTGTTTACCACACATGTGCAATAGAACGCTGCTTCTCTTCATTTCTGTTGGCGTTCTATTGTGCAGGCGCCGGCTACAGATCCCTTGTGAAGGAAGTGACGCCCAGCAGAAGAAGAGGATATGAAGATTGGTGAGTATAATGGGGAAGGGGGGTGGGTTGGGGGAGAGGATTATTATTATTATTATTATTTATATAGCACCATTAATTCCATGGTGCTTTACATTTGCGGATTTACATACGGTACACAAGATATACAAAACAGATAATACAAACAGTGACCAACTGGCACAATGGGATAGAGGGCCCTGCCCGCAAGGGCTTACAATCTATGAGGGACTGGTGGCCTCCCGTCTCCAGAAACAGCGAAGTGGAACGTCACCAGCAAATCAGAAAATGTGCCTGGAGCGGTCACATGACATATGGGTAAATATACATTTTTTTTAAAGGGAGTAAATTAGAAGTTAGGCGGGGGGGAGGGTGTTTAGCTTAGTCTTAAAGTTTTAGTTTATGTCGGACAACCACTTTAATGTTTGTCACCTAAGCAGCTTTGGAGAATGAAGTAGATGCAAAAAATTGAGACACAGTGGCATTGTGGTAACTGATTTACTGTCATAATTTTTGTGTATTATTTGTGACTAATTGGACTGATTAATTGGGCACTACTTTACACTCCTCAACACCATGGAAAAGCTTTGGAAATCACAGGATCAATACACAAGTTAATGATATGCAAATGATACAAAATGAAAACAAGATGTCTGCTAAGATGATTCATTACACATGAAACCTTGGGCAGATCTGAAACAAATGTTCCCAATTTTGGAGGTCATGAATTCACGGCTCTGCAGATTCAGCATTACATTTGTGTCCGTAGATTATTAGAGGATGGGCCACTGGCACATGAACTGGATAAAACTTTCTGGGGACAAAATGATTTTTGCCACTTGACTAGCATATTCCATTGCCAAAAATGGATTTGAGGCCATGCAGTGCATCAGAGGAATAGCTACTTGGACAGGGGGTTTCCCAACCTAGCTGAGGATTTGTTGTTAACCCATAGCAATACAGCTAAGATATTGAATGCGGTCACATACTAAGAAATGCAATTTAAAATATTGCAAAGAGGTTATTTCTCACCAAAAAGACAGGTCCTAATGGGGATGGCAACCTCTGATTGTCTAAAGTGCGGAGCCCCAAAGGCTGATTTATAGTATTATCTGTGGAAATGTAGAATGGTAATGAGATTCTGAAGAAAAGTTTAGGACTACATACAAAGAATACTTAAAATACAATTTTGTTTAACACCGGAATGGGCATTGATACACTAAAAATTGCAAAATATTATAAACAATTATTGCTAACTTTAACTGCACTAAAAACCATACTACATGTATGGATTTCCAATAGAGCCCCCACTCTCGCTTTGCAACTTGAAAAGATACATGGAATATTCAACATAGACATAGTACATGAAGTTCTTTTTACTTTGGGAACATTTTTTCGTACAACCTCACTGGCAACAAGGATAGCTTTGCACGACACGTTCCAATTGTGTTAGTACCTGAAACAACAATTGCTAAGAAAGGTGGTTGAAGACGTTTCAGGAGGATCATAGACAGTAGTAGGGGAAACTAGGCAGAAGGGTCCCCGAAATGATGGAGGGGAAACGGGTGACACTCAAGGTTAACACTTGTCTGTTTTATGTTTTATTTTAACACTTTTTTGCTGTTCTTGTGTAAGGGAAAACACAAGAACACCCAAAATATGGCAGGAGCCTTGTCCAAGTTTACTTTGGAGTGTGGACATGACAGTGAATAATTGGATGTGGACTCACTCTTATATACATCTATATGATATTGTGTACCCTTCTATGTGGTATGTTACAATGATGAAAATGAAAATAAAAATATAATAAAAAAATGGTAATAATATTTAACACAACGTGATTTATTCACCACCACACAAAGAATACGTGCATTTACATGCCTTGGCATGCTATCAATGAGGTTATTAATGGTTTGTGAGGAATGTTATACCACCCTGAATCATCACGATGGACTGCTGGCAGCTCCCTGTGCAAGTGAACAAGTTTTGCATGCATCTGCTTTTAGTGCGAATCCACATCAGAATGGGAAAATAGGACTTGGAACAAGACATGGTCATCAGTGCTGGAATAGTCACTGCCAGGATTTCAAGGATTGCCAACCTTGTGGGGTTTTCTTATGCAAGTGTATTATTGAGACTATATGAGATTGGAGTAATAGAGGAAGAACATCCAGCAATATTCATCAAAGAAAGAGGTCAGTGATGGACGCCAAGAATTGTTCTGATGAACAGGTGGTGCACAGTGAAGCAAACTGCAGCTGAATACAATATTGGTGTCTGAACATATAACTCTTTATTAGCACGGATGGGTTATAAAAGCAGATGACCAGTTCTTGTGCCATTTTGGTTTAAGGGAGACAAAGGCAAAGCTCCAATGTGCAAATGAGAACAAAAATTGGATCACCGGGCAGAGGACACATATTGTCTTGTTATATGAATCCAGATTTCTGTTGTACCGAATTGATGAACCCTTCATGTCAGAACAATTCAGCTAGGTGGAGGTGATATAATGATGTCTGATGTTTTCTTGGCACTTTTTTTTTTTTAAATGTTAAAAAAGTTTTTTAAAATATATATAAAAAAAATAAAACAAACAAACCTGAAAGTTTAAAATCGCCCGTTCTTTCCCTATAGCACATATAAATATTTATAAATAAAGGTAAACATAATAGGCATCTCCAAATCAAAAAATGCCCGAACTGAGGGCGGAGCCTGACTGTGGAACGGAATGGCCGCATAGGTGCACAGCTCTAGGCCTGAGTCCACCAAAGCGACAGCAGTAGCGACGTGCCCGTGGAGTATAACACTCCAAACGATACAGAGAAAGTTTCCCATCGTCGGAGATGCCAAGAAAGAGAAAATCTACGGTAAAACCGCAGAAAATCTCTGATTATTACTTCCCCCACAGCGGAGGGGAGATCAAAATGGCGACGGCTCGCACTCCGCAGCTATCTCCGGGGCCTCAACTCCATCTCGAGACCCTCCGGAGGAGACACTACCGTTGTCAGCATAACGAAGGACGCTCTCGGCGCTGTCGATACCGCAGCTGCTGGAGTGCGGGGTTCCGGTGAAACAGGAGCCTTCCCCCCGGCGGGCCGGGGAGAGCGATGTTCCGAGGCCTATTCATACCGACACATCGAGGCCTATAGGCCTCTGCAATGTGGAGACACCATTATCGCCCACCGCTAGCCCGGCCAAACAGAAACCCAGGCTCCAGAACACTGAGCATCAAGAAGGAGAGGTGAGCGATATTATACAACACACCGCCATCCACCGATTTTTTTGCAGATATTCCGGCAACAGAGAGTTTACTCACTGAAGCCACCATGAAAAATATGCTCATGGCCTTCTGTAAATCACTGACAACAGATATGACCTTAATGGTTAAGCCGCTAGATAGAGGCCTTCAGGAACTGCAGAAATGCACTGTTCATGTGGAATCTAAAATGGCGGAATTTGCTACATCACACAATGATCTGATAGATGCCCACTATGAGGTGGAAAAAGAAGTGTCATTTTTAAAAGCTAAAATAGCAGATCTGGAGGATCGCTCGAGGCGCAACAATTTGAAGTTTAGAGGGATTCCAGAGTCAGTTTCTGCGAGTAATTTAACAGTATTCCTCCAAGACCTAATACGCACGCTAATACCAAATCTTACGACAATGGACTTAACCATTGATAGAGCGCATAGAGTCCCAAGGCCCTCACACCTAGATGATGCCGTACCCAGAGATGTCTTAGCAAAGATCCATTTTTACCGTACTAAAGAGCTGGTGCTGCTGACTTCGCGGAAAAGTGGCCGTTTACCTGACCCATACCATAAAATATCCATCTACTCTGATCTTTCGGCCGCAACACTACAATTACGGAGGCAATTTACCCATATAACTACAGCTCTACGCCAGCATAACATCATTTATAAATGGGGATTCCCGGTCAAAGTGATCGTATCCCGGAACAACCTTACTCATATCATCAAATCTCCGGAAGACGGCAAGAAGTTGCTACTTAAATGGGACATTCCAATCACCGATCCGGCACCCAAGCTACTACCTGGCCCTGTGTCTGATGGATGGCATCAAACGAAAACCCCAAAGCGTCCACCAAAAGGGCTACACAGCTAGAGACTCACCTGACAAAGGATTTCGTATGTCCACTACTACTGAACTTATCCCCCCAGGATTACAACAGCCGCTGGTCTGCTGTACCGCATTTCTTTTCTTTGTTTTGTTTAGGTGGCTTACCCACTGGTTTCTTTGTTTTTCTAGTTTGTTTTGTCCTCGGTTCTGGCACATGGGGCGACGTGACTACACAGGGCGGAGACGAATCTGCTTCCTACTACTACTGGTGACTTCTGATGTGGGTGGTTGTGGTAAGACCATTGCAGCATTACTAATTGTACATTATGGTACTTAAAATTATGTCTATGATTGTCAGAGGCTTGAACTCCCCTCAAAAGAGAGCCAACTTAAGGCGAGAGGCCCGGGTTCAAGGCTGTGACGTTCTTGCAGTTCAAGAAACGCATCTTTTGGAGGTAGATGCCACTCGTGTTAGACACTCCTCATACCCACATATATTTCACGCTCACTGCTCCTCCAAACGTAGGGGAACACTAATTGGGATCAGAGATTCGGTGGCATTTCAGCTGGTGTCCCAGTATGCCGACCTTGGAGGGCGATTTATTATATTAGTCTGCATTCTTAATAACGTTACATACACGTTAGTTTCGGTATACGCCCCAAACAGAAGACAGGTGTCATTCTTAGGGAGACTCATGAGAACAGTGGAGCGGAGAAAACAAGGATGCTTAGTAATGATGGGAGACTTTAACATGGCTCCGGACCCAGCAGTAGACACTACTTCTGGCGCAACAACACGTCATCCTTCATTTTCACAAGCTATATGGCGCCACGAATTATTTGATATTTGGCGTATCCTTCATAATACTGAAAAAGATTACACCTACTATTCTACTGTACACAACAGCTATTCACGAATAGACTTATTTTTACTAGAACAAACTAGTATTCCCCTTGCCGTTGAATCGGATATTTCTCAAATAACATGGTCAGACCATGCACCAATAACTTTGACTCTAAGGGAAAAATATGAATGTCCTAGAGCGTATGTGTGGAGGTGTAATGAATTCCTAATGTCGCAGCCAAAATATAAAGCAATTTTGGAAAAGGATCTGAAGGAATTCTTTCGGATCAATACTCCCTCTGCCTCTAGCCCTGACATACTGTGGAATTCACATAAAGCTTTTATCAGAGGAACATTTATTCGCTTGGGACACATAGAAAAGAAAACCAGGTTAGCAGAAATTGACCAATTACTACACCAAATAAAATCTATAGATAACAGTAATAAGAAATCTCCTTCCCCTTTCAATTTAGCAAAATTGGTGTCACTACGACATCAACTGACAGCCTGTCTACTACATAATTATGAGAAAATTTGAAAAGGGTGAAAGCGACTTATTATTCTCAATCTAATAAGGCTGGTAAGCTTTTAGCGGCCAAGCTTAAACAAAAACATGCAAGGTCTAAAATCCCGTTTCTTCAGAGCAAAGATGGCACATACAAAATATATGACCCTAGTGGCATTGCCAATGCCTTTAAAGCTTTCTATGAAGGCTTATACAATATTAGAGAAGACTCTTCTGTGACCCCTCCAACAAAGCAGGAAATTGCCAATTTTCTCGCAAGTACTCAACTACCCACACTCACAGAAACACAACTGGACTCCTTGAACGAGCCCATCTCACCATCAGAATTGCTGTCGGTAATCAAGTCGCTGCCACCTAGAAAATCCCCGGGTCCAGATGGCCTCATGAATGAATATTACAAAAAGTTTTTTCCAATCCTGCTGAACCCGCTGTTGTCCTTTTTGACAGTTGTGGTGGACTCTGGCACTATTCCTAGGGAAAACCAGGAAGCCCTGGTGGTGACGTTGCCTAAAGCGGGCAAGCCTGCCACCAGTCCTCAAAATTTTCGACCGATCTCACTATTAAACTCAGATTTAAAAATTTACGCCAAAATTATAGCGAATAGAATAGCAGCTTGTCTTCCGAGCCTAATAAATCACGACCAAGTGGGATTCGTGAAAGGGAGACAATCATATGACAATACTAGACGCATTTTGAATATTAGGGCCCTTCCCCCCTACACCACATTAATTCTAGAAAGACGGAGGCGGTGATTCTCACATTGGATGCCGAAAAGGCGTTCGACCGCATTTGCTGGTCGTATGCCTTCTTGGTGCTTAAAAACATGGGGTTTGCAGGAGCTATATTAAGAGCAGTCGAGGCGCTGTACTCTGCACCATCTGCAAGAGTATTCACTAATGGGGTAGTGTCAGATCCCTTTTTAATAACGAATGGAACTAGACAGGGGTGCCCCCTTTCGCCATTGATATTTGTTCTTTCAATGGAACCACTGGCCCAGATACTTAGACTAGACCCAGAGGTAGGGGGCATTGATATACGGGACAGAACTCATCTCATATCACTGTATGCAGATGATATCATTCTTACTCTGTCCAAACCACGAGAGTCCATTCCCCGACTTATGGAGATCATTGCCAACTTCGGACACTTATCATTTTATAAATTAAATATGGCCAAATCACAAGCCCTATCTTTACATATCCCTCCTTTATTGCTTCAATCCCTACAAGCGAAATATGACTTTGACTGGAGGAAAGATGGCGTTCAGTATCTGGGGATGCAGGTGACACCTTCCACAGGGGCCCTATATAGAAATAATTATACACCTATGTTGAAAACATTACAGGACGAGATGGAGCGAATGTCCAAAATAGACGTGTCTTGAATGGGACGCGTCGCAACCTTTAAGATGCTATTACTGCCTAGACTACTATATCTATTTCGCACACTCCCGATTTCCGTCCCAGTTTCGTTTTTCGAAACCATGCAAAGGGCGATCTCAAAATTCATATGGAATGGGAAGAGACCCAGAGTCAACAAAAGCTTCCTATTTAAACAAAAAGAGGCGGGAGGACTGGGAGTACCAGTGGTAAGGAATTACTACATAGCGTCCTTAGTTACACAGTGTGCTAGATGGAGATCAGCTGACACCTCGGTTCCTTGGATACATATAGAACAATCATATATATATCCCTTAAGATTGGAGGATACCTTGTGGGCCCCCTTCTGGAATATTCCTATGCCTGAGTCCTTGTCCCCAGTCATGCAAGCAGCATGGTCCGCATGGAAGCTACTTCACTGGAAAACAAATCCTACCAGCCACTTTCATGCCTCAGAGATGCCTTTATCACTTATGGCATGGGCAATAGAGGACCTCGTAATTTCGGAGTGGGAAGCGAAGGGGATTACACAGGTCTCCCACTTACAGTCCGATAACAAACAATTTCTATCATTTACAGACCTCACATGAAAATTTGGAATTCAGAGTGGTGATTTCCTTAAATACTCCCAGATATGGCACTTTATATCCAAAAACCCGGTATCGAAACTACCCCACAATAATGCGATATTCACATGGTTGTCGACTAAGATGAGGGGACTACGGTTTCTATATGATAAGATGGATGGAATGGCGACCTTTACTAGATCTGCACCATTCCGTTGTTGGGAGAGAGATTTAGGAAGAGTTATTACTTCGGAAGAGTGGGAACGATCAATTAAATTAAGTCACGCGTCCTTAAAATGTAGCACCCACATAGAAACAGCTATGAAAATTACTTTAAGATGGTACCGAACCCCATCCACTTTACAACTGGTGTACCCTTCCGTATCTGGGAGTTGCTGGAGAGGATGTGGAGAGAAAGGAACCCTGCTTCATATATTGGGACAATGCCCCATAATTTGTGGATATTGGGAAAGGGTCTTCGACATGATATCGGAAATATTTAATTTCCGCCTGCCCTACACCTCACCTCTAGCCATCCTATTAATTGGAATTCCCGAGGAGTTGAACAAATATAAAAAACTCCTATGTAAAATCTTGACTATAGCCAAATTAATGTTGGTACAAAGATGGAAATCAATGACCCCCCGTCTGACACCACATTGTTGCAAGCCATTAACAATACATACACCTACGAGAGGGTAATTGCACTGGGAAATGACTCCCATCATAGCTTCAACAATATATGGGACGCATGGATTAATTCTCGATTTGTAGCATAAGGGGAACCATGAGTTATATGAAATCCGGTCTTGGGTATCGCATTGGGTGTGGAGCATGGAGGCGGGAAGGAACATAGGAGAAGATCGTCTCAAATATGTTTCACGATAACCCCAGAAAAGTGCCCAAATGTTAATGTTATTGTTATGTTTATAGCATATGTAATCTTTATCCTTTGTCTATTGGTATACAACTCAGGAAAATATACCCTGAACAAATTTACTCAGAATGAAAATTGCAATGTATGTCAATAATGTTCTTGTATTTTCTTGTGTTTATCTTGAAACCCAAATAAAAATTATTGAAACTAAAAAATGCCCGAACTATTAAAATATAAAAACATTCGTCCCATGCGGTAAACGCTGTAGGGGAAAAAAATCAAAATGGCTGAAATAACCATTTTATCATTGCCTTAAAAAAATAGGAATAAAAAGTGATCAAAAAATATCTTCCTAAAATGGTATAAATAAAAACTAGATATTGCACTGCAAAAAATAAGACACCTTAAACAGGCCCATACACTGAAATATACAAAAAAAAAGTTACAGGTGTCAGAATATGGCAATGAAAAAAAAAAAATATCTATAAATCTGACATCACCATGATCATATCAACCCAGAACATAAAGCTAACGTCATTTTTACTGCACAGTGGAAACCATAAAAACAAAACTCGAAAGAAAATGGTGATACTACATTTTTTTCAAAGAATATTAACACACACCATTTTGAAGTACAATTCATCTGGCAAAAATCAAGTCTTCATATGACTGTGTAAATGGAAAAATGAAAAGGTATGACTTTTACAAGGCACAAAACAGAACAGAACACAAAATTGAAAAATGGCTGTGTCCTGTAAAGGTTAACCCATTCCCAACATCTGCCGCAAAAAGCAATTAAAATGTCAGATAGTCTCCAATTTGTATAAGTAAAAAGTACATCTGGCCCCACAAAAAAAAGACACTTTACAGAGCCCTGTATATGAAAATATAAAAGTTACAGGTATCTGAATATGGGGACTCCAAGGAATTTGTCTGTTTTGGATATTTTTTAAGGCATTAAAACATAACAAAAGCTAGACATATATTTGGCATCACTGTATTCGGAACAGCGCACAGAATATAGGTAGCATGTCATATTGGCTTCTTAGTGAACACTGTAAAAATAAAATAAAGTGGCACAATTGCAGTTTTTTTTCCAAACCCAATTCTGATTTTTTTTTTTTTTTTACAGCTTCCTAGTACAGGATTATTAGATGGTACCACTATGAAGTATAATATGTCCCGCAAAAAATAAGCCCTCTGTGAAAGGAAAAAGAAAAAAATTGGAGTAAACTAAAATGGCTGCAGTAGAAAAGAGTTAATAACTAATGAAAACTTCTGAATTAATTCATAACTAAGTGATGCCGTTGTCCTTGTCAAAGAGGTGTGTCTCTATACAGTGTGGTGTCTCTATACAGTGTGGTGTACCTCATAATGTGTGTGCAATGTCCCACTACAGGCCTCTATGTGGGGGAAACAGGGCAGAGACTTAGTCAGCGCATGAACTCACACAGAACCACCATTAATAACAGCAGAACAGATCTCCCAGTGGCCGCTCATTTCTCCAGAGAAGACCACTCTATTGAAGATTTGCGGGTTGTGGTTTTAATGGGACATTTTAAGATGCAGAGGGAGAGGAAAGAATGGGAATACAAGTTAATGCAAAAATTTCAAACTCTGCAATTTGGACTTAATATTCATGCCAGCTTCATGTCACACTATGTATGACCTGTGAGGGTCACAAATCACCACCTGATTACAGATAGAAAACAGATCCCTCCGTCACGCACCACAAATTTTAGACTGTTTATTTCCTGACCTGTTGTAAATAACTTCTCTACGTATATTGCATTTTGTTATTCCAAAATCCTTTTGAACATCCATGTCTTGTGTATGTATAAATAATGTGAATTATCAGTTTCTAGTATTACACCATGTCTGAAGAAGAGAGCTAGCACTCTCGAAAGCTTACTATCAAATATACTCAGTTAGCCTCTGTGGAGGATGACTCAGCTTATGTATCCTATATGTGTGTATCTCTCTCTCTGAGCTAGCTCTTACATCAACTTTATGAATTCGGACTTTAATACGGCGATACTTAGAGCGGATTGCGCTCACAGAAATTGGTGTCCCCGGGTCGGCCAGAGGTAAATTACTACACATCCGGACAAAACAGAAGGAAAGGACAACAGGACAAGGAGACATTGGAAACTGGTTCAAATTCTTACAATTTCCATTTTCCACTTCTTCTTGTCTTATATGCCCTCTCTGGATGCCGGGTGAGTTGTAAGGAAAGTAAATCCTCTGGTCTTTTTAAGAACCCTGTTTATGAAGTATCTGTATTTGAAGAATAACTAATGTAGAAATTTTCTGCTGTGTTTTTGGTATACATCCCATTTGGTTTGTTTATGTGTTGGACCCTGTGGAAAGTTATTAAGGAAAGATTAGCCAGGAAAGATTAGCCCATTGCCTTTTCTCCTCAATGTAGAGGAGAAAGTAGTAGCCTGGGGTTACTGTATGAGTTCCTTGTACGTAGTTAACACTTTTTTGGTGCCGAGAGATATCCTTTTGAGGCTTTAAGGCAAGACGTTGCCTTAATTAAGTGCTGGGTGCCTGAGAGATATCTTTTTTGTAGGTTTTCGTATAAAAGTGTGTCGTTAGGCGCTGGGCGCCCGAGGGGTACAGGTACCGTTGTTTGTACCCTTTTGAGGTTCGTCACAGAAGATTAGGCAAATCATGGGGAATCTTCCTGGGAGGTGTGAGGCTGATCCTAAGAATAGAGGAATTCCAGCTATAGAGATTGTGAGAGCAAGAGAGGGTGCTAATGCAGTGAAGGGGTGCCAGAAAATGTTCAAAAAGCCTGGTATGCCAAAGACAGGATGTTTAGATGTTGAAATGTGGCATAAACTTTCAGAAGAACAGCGCAGATGGTTGAAAGATAATAAGCTAGTTGAACAATGCAAAATATGGATGAAAGTAGCAGAGGAAGTGACAAAAAAAGGATATAGAGAGACAACTATTGGAGATAAGGTGTTATATGAGTGTTTTACAGAAAAGACTCCAAGCCCATATGAGGGGGGAGGTGATAAACGCCTCAAAAGAGGAGCCACTGAAACCCTCAAAGGAGGAGAACACACAAAAAGCAGATGATCTGGGAGTTTCCTCCCCTCTGTGTGTGCTCCCACTCCTCAGTCCACATAACCCATTTATTCAAACATCACCATACTATGCAGCCCCAATGATGGTATATGGGAGGCCACCTCCGTATGATCCAGCTGGTTGGATATGTGGGGTATGTGGACAACAAAACCCCTCCTGGGGAGAAAACTGCTCAAACTGTGGAGCCCCTAAACCCAAACCTAACCATGGCAATTCAGAAAAAACAAAAAAGGCTAATTTGTATCCTATGATAAAGGACCCTAAGGGTGAGGGAACTATCCCCAAAATCACTATCCATAGGTTAGACTTAAATTCTATTGAAGAGAGACCCATGCCCATACTACAAAAGGAGGTTGATTTCCATGGTGGGGGAGAGGAAGATGAATCAGGGGAGGAGGGGCAGGAAGGGATAGTCTTAGAGGAAAGGCGGGAAACTAAACAAAGAGGGCAGACAAAGAATTTAAGTAAAGTGATACTGCAGGAGGCCACACCCGCAGAGAGTGAGGAGACAAAAACTTTAGAGAAGGTGGTGCAACGCCTAGCTGATGTGATACAGTCCTCATCCACCCCTAGACAAAACCCAGGAGGAGTGGCTCCTAACTTAGTGTACAGACCCTGGAGCCCATCTGATCAGTTGGCAATATTGAAACAATTGCCCGACCCAGAAGAGAAGCCCATGGCTTTTGGGAAAATGTTGGAACAGATTAATGAGACTTATAATTGTACATGGTCAGACCTTGAACACATTGTTGCTTGCAAAGCGGAGATATCCTTGCACATATCATACAGGCTAACATGTCAGGGAGCAGAGACCTACACACTTCAAGAGAAGGGGAGGAGTGGCTGAAAACTGGAAGGTCAGGAAAGGAGTATATACAAAAGATCAGAGAATGGGCATCAAATAAGCAACAGGAACAGTCTGTCCTACTAACAGATATGTCACAGGACAAAGAGGAGACCGTAGAAAAATTCTTTGCCCGTGTACAGATGCGATGGTCAGATATGGGGTACAGTCCCCTAAATGATATGCATCGCCGTCTGCTGACAGGAGCGTTTGTAGAAGGATTGAAAGCCCAGATATCCCAGGCACTAAGGAGTGCCAGACCTGAGTGGCGTCGTAGCAACCCTCAGGACCTCCTCCTTGTAGCCAAAGGCATAGAACAAGATAACAGTAACAAAAGGAGTAGAACAGCGAGTGCTTACTTTGTACAAGGAAGAAATAGATACAGGAGTAGAGGAGGGGAAAAAAGAATTGTGAGGTGCTACAATTGTGAAAAGGAGGGACATTTTGCCAGAGACTGCAAAGTTTCAAAACGGGAGACCCAGAGCCAGGAGGATTCTGACAATAAAAATCAATAGGAAATAGGTACTTCAGTAAGCGTGCATTTAATATCAGTACCTGATAAACTGGGGCCAGCCCCTATGATCTCCCTACAATTGCCTGAGGGGAGAACATGTGAATTTTTAGTGGATACTGGAGCTGCCAAATCTGTTTTGCACGCTGACTATGTTTTCCCCTATGAGATAACCGATGACTTTGTTTCCTGTATTGGAGTGGATGGCAAGCCAGTGGATAATCCTGTAACCATGTCCATGAAAGTCACATTTCCAACCCCTGCTTGCACAATCACCACTAGATTCCTTGTCAGTGAGACTGCCCCAGTTAACTTGCTGGGATCAGATATATTACAGGATCTACAGGCACACATTGTGTATGAGCCAGACGGGACGGTCTCACTGATACCAGGAATATCAGAATACACCTTATGTTCCCTACACTCCTTGGTTTTCCTGACAAAACAAAGCAACCCAGAGGTAGTTAGTGTAGAGGAACATCTAGGTTGTGTGCCCGATTACCTCTGGGCAAAAGGAAAAACAGATATAGGCAAATTGCCAGTACCCCCAGTAATGGTCACATTAAAGCAGGGAGCACTCCCACCCAGGCTAAAGCAATACTCTCTGAGCCCAGCGCAAGAAGTCGCCATTGAAGTAACTGTTAAAGAATTACTTGATATCGGTGCAATCCGGCCTATTCAATCAATGGCAAACACACCCCTTTTTCCAGTTAAGAAGAAAACTAAAAAAGGTGAACCTGACACCTACCGGATGGTACATGATTTGAGGGCAGTAAATGCTGTGACTGAGTTACTTACTCCGGTTGTACCCAATACTCATACCCTGTTAGCTCAGATACCTCCCTCTGCTACACATTTTACTGTAATTGACCTTGCAAATGCATTCTTTAGTGTTCCCCTTCACCCAGAATGTCAGTATTTATTTGCATTTACCTTCAAGGGTAAACAATATACCTGGACAGTGTTACCACAAGGGGCGCAGAATTCTCCCACCCTGTATACTGCAGCCATGACAATAATCCTTCAAAACTGGCTCCCGCCTTTGGGCGTGGTACTACTTCAGTATGTGGATGACCTGCTCTTATGTTGCCCCTCCCAGGAGATATGTTTGCAAGCATCAGTATCGCTGTTATGCTTTTTAGCAGAAAATGGATGCAAAGCATCGAAGTCCAAATTGCAGTTCTGCCTTACTAAAGTTGTTTTTCTAGGTCATTGTATTTCACAGGGACTCAAACATCTAACCCCTGATAGACTTCAGGCCATACAGGAGCTCAAGCCCCCTAATGGTGTGGAGCAACTCAGGACATTCTTAGGCCTTGTGTCCTACTGCAGACAGTGGATCCGTAATGCATCCCTGTTGATGTAGCCTCTTTATGACTGCATTACTAAACCATTTTCTCTCACGGAACAAGCAGTGGAAAATTTCCACTCCCTCAAGTTGGCAATCTTATCTGCACCAGCTTTAGGACTTCCGAACTATGACAAGCCCTTTTCGCTTTACTGTACAGAAATATCGGGACATGCAACATCAATGCTTACTCAAACTCATGGACACCAACAAAGACCAGTAGCTTACTATTCTGCTAGATTAGACCCAGTGTCTAGAGGAGCACCCTCTTGTGTTAGGGCAGTAGCTGCGGTCCAATTGTCCCTGGAGAAAAGTGCTGACATCGTACTGGACTTTCCTGTCACAGTACTTACTCCTCATGATGTACATGGCGTATTGTCCCAGGTCCAGCCTAAGCACATTTCAATGGATAGACAACTCAGACTACAGTGTGCCTTACTTATGCCTCCTACTGTCACTCTTGCACGATGTACAACACTCAATCCCTCTACCCTGTTACCAATAGATTCAGGGGGGAAAAGGGAAGAACAACAGTCAAACAACCTATTCAAACATGTATTTTCTGATGATGATGTGGGACATGATTGTATACAACTGATGCAACAAGAAACTGTAGGGTTTGATCATGTAAATGATGAATCTATTGCTAACCCTGATTTTGAGTTTTTTGTAGATGGCTCTCGATTTGGGAAGGATGGCAAATTCTACACCGGATATGCTGTGGTCACTGAACACGAGGTAAAACAAGCAGAACCATTACCCCCACATGTCTCAGCCCAAGAAGCTGAACTAAAAGCTCTCACTGAAGCGTGTAAAATGGCTGAGGGTAAGGTGGCTAATATATACACTGACTCCCGCTATGCTTTTGGTATAGCACATGATTATGGCCCGATATGGAAAGCAAGAGCTTTCCTCACGTCTAATGGTAAGCCTATAAAGAACTTCCAGGCTGTTCAGAAACTGATGGAGGCCCTGCAGCTACCCAAACAAGTGGGTATAGTCAAAGTCAAGGCACACACCAAGGCTGATACAAAAGAGAGTAGAGGTAACGCAAGGGCAGATGCTGCCGCCAAACTAGCTGCAGAAAAGCCTAGGGAACATGCCTCAGCACTGGTGATCACCATACCAGAGCAAGCTTGTCAGCTCTCTTTTCAGGTTTTAAAAACATTGCAGGACCAAGCCGGTCCAGAAGAAAAGAAGACTTGGGAGCAGCAAAGTGCAAAAGAAGATGAACAAGGCCTGATGGTCAGTGGTAAGAGAGTATGTTTACCTAGAGCATTGTTCCCAATGATGGCGCAAGCAGCTCATTCTCAAGTGTACCACTCAAAAACAGCCATGTGTGACCTGGTGAGCAAACGATGGGTAGCTCCAGGTTTTAGCACAACTGCAGCCAGATATGTACAAGCCTGCATGACATGTGCTAGGCATAATGTGGGCCAAAAAGTAAAGGTTCCTCAGAAACACACCCCAAAGCCCTTGTACCCGTTTCAGAGACTGCAGGTTGACTATATACAGTTACCAAAGGTGGGAAGGTATGAGTACGTGCTTTTGTGTGTTGATCTCTTTTCAGGATGGCCTGAGGCATTTCCGGTACAGAAAGCCACCGCAAAAGCAACTGCAGATAAACTACTTAAAGAAGTAGTGTGCAGGTATGGGATCCCCGAGACCATTGAAAGTGATAATGGAACTCATTTCACTGGACAAGTAATGAGAGAAATAATGGAGGCCATGGGTATACAGCAAGCGTTCCACACCCCATTACCATCCTCAAAGTAGTGGGAAAGTGGAAAGACTAAATGGTACCCTGAAACTAAAAATCCAAAAAGCTATGGAAGAGACAGGGAAGCCATGGACAGATTGCCTCCCCCTAGCCCTATTCTCAGTTAGGTACACAACCACATAGGAAAACACACTTGTCACCTTATGAGGTACTTTTTGGTGGTGTCCCAAGACTAGGACTGTATTTTCCCCAGCAGATGCAATTCCAATATAACACATTGACAGAGTATGTTGTAGCATTGCATAATGAATTAAGGAAAGTGCGTGATAATGTCTATAGTTCTCTTCCAGATCCATACCAAGTACTGGGATCACATTCCCTAAAGCCAGGCGACTGGGTGGTGGTAAAGAGACACGTGAGAAAAAGCCTTGATCCACGGTTTGATGGTCCTTTCCAAGTGCTTTTGACAACATCCACTTCAGTCAAATTAGAAGGAAAATCGACGTGGATCCACACTAGTCACTGTAAAAATGTGACTTGCCCAGAAGAGGACTGAAAGGATGTGGTACCTACTTTTGATCCTAGCACTGGCAATACAACCAGTGAGCTTGATACATGATGTTCTAAAAGAAGAATGGGACAACAAACTGATTAAACACCATCAAGTGTTGATTGATAACATGGATGAACAGGAAAAACCTAGGGACTGTTGGATTTGTACTCACAGCCCTGTTTCAGCAAAGACCATGCCTTATCTAGCCCTCCCTCTTGACCCAGATGAGGTCTTTAATGACTCCTGTTTTCATAATGTTTCTTGGAGTTCAGTCACTTATAAGGGAATGAACATCACTAATAATCACGCTGTTCCAATTCCCATAGCAGGTTGGGTGACCCTCCCATGGTTACAGCTAAACCTGACAGGGAGACCAAGCAAGTGGTATGATTGGAACCCAGTAAAGGGAACATTTCAACATAAATCCAAAGTCCCATTTCATGCTGGTACCATTCCCACAGAAGAGCTTAATATTAGCCTTAGTCTGCCAAGCACTTCTAGTGTAAGGTCAGGTAAAGTGGAGTTCATTTTTAAGAAAAAGATTCATGCCCCCTTACAAGATAGTGACAGATGGTTCATAAAGGGAATAAAGGGTTGTCCAGAGCACAATTCCTCAATAGAACGGGGACTAGTTAAGGATAGTCAGGGGTGTCTGATACAGAGCAACGGACCCCAAAGAGACATAAAGACGGGGGATAAGTGGTGTGCAAAACCCCCCATGCAGCGACTCTTTAGCTACCTCTCTTGCCTAGTTCAGCTTTGGAGAGCATTCATATTGCCCAAGGATGTATATCTAGTATGTGGTCATCAGGCATACAAGTGGCTACCCCCAGGGGGAGAGGGGACTTGTACTCTAGCTAGACTGACACCAACCACCTTCATAATTGCCCATGAACATGTGAAACCTGAGATGATACCCCATCATACTTTATACAAGCGTGCAGCAGACAATCACCCTAGGAAAGATGGGCGACCCCATGTGGTTTCAATGAGTACAAGCAACAGAATTGTCAGCACGATACTCTTGTATCCCATGGTTATGCAAACTTGGGACAAGTTAGTAGAATCCACCGATTATCTAGATGAGCAGATATACACCATTCTAGGCCTGTTGAATGCCACTAATACAATACAAGGACAACTCATAATAGTCAGCAATCAACACACCATAGTCCTTGACTATCTCACAGCAGCACAGGGGAATGTGTCAGATTATTGGACCTTCCTGTTGTCACTATATCAACTCTGAAGGGATTCTTCAAGTGCGGGCAGGGATCGATAAGGTCAAAGAACTTAGAGAAAAATGGATCAAAGAACATCAGAAGACACAGGACAGTTGGTGGTCAGATACCTTTTCGTTCTTAAATCCTGCCAATTGGTTTAAGGGATTAGGTGGATGGCTTATGGGGATATTGCAGGGAATATTTCAAATATTATTGCTGTGTTTTTGCATCTATTGGACTATAAAGTTTATAATATGGCTTGTAAAGAAACTTGCTAGAAAGAGGTCCAAACCCAAGACAGTGGGTTTGCAGGTTGTAAGGGTGGTCAGACACACTGTAAAGTGACAGTGAAGGCATCCCTCTGAGTGTATTAGACCAATAGGTATGTAAATGGTATAACATATCCATGGGGAATGAGGTGAATTCTACATAAAAGTCCTCAGGATCTGATTAGCAGATCCTAATGTACCCTGGGTATGGGTTATATCATTTACAAAAGGAGGGAAATGTGGAGGATGAATCAGCTTATGTATCCTCCATTTTAGATTTCACTGCCATGTGGACCATGCCTGTAGCCATTTTACATTCCTCTTTTGTCTAGAGAGCTCATCCCCCCACCACATGGCTTAAGGGGATGAGCCCCTCTCTTGTTTCTTATCCAATAGCCATGTGCCAGAACTATTTTACAACTTTGCCACCAATCATGTTTTGTTAATTACAGTAACCCGACCTGTGCTTTGTCTACACTATAAAACCAAATGTTTTCCCTCCATTAAAGCAGAACCCACTATATACACAATAGCTGTGCATATGTGTGTATCTCTCTCTCTGAGCTAGCTCTTACATCAACTTTATGAATTCGGACTTCAATACGGCGATACTTAGAGCGGATTGCGCTCACTGCCTCTAAAAGGTATCGCCTGATTTCTTCACTCTTCTATACTATGTAATACTATGTCTGGGTAGATCATCCAAAAATAGAAAAAAAAAACAACAAGATTTCTGTTTTACAAAGGTAAAATCACAGTCAGATAAGTCTGAAGAGGTGTGTGCACTCAAGGCATCCCAGAAATACTGATTGTGAAAGATCCTCAGTGCGCCAACACCGCTTGGGCCCACACCTGAGACTTCTTTCATAAAAAACCACACTCGCCATCAGTGAGTGCTGGGTTCACAAGATAAATACAAGACAAGCTTTCTAAATTTTGTATATTTATTAACCCCTAAATGGGTCGGTATTAACATCTAACACATGCAGTTCAGAACAGATATATGCAAGCATTAACAGTTACTAGTTACAATATATAGTACAATAAAATAAAAGGGAATAAAAGTGCAATAATTACTTTACCACACATATCCCGGATGACCCACACACCTGGCTCTATAATCCAACCCTCACACATGGCATGTGGGGATAACCAGTGGAGGCAGCAACATCAACACAGTATTCCAGCCTGCATGCTCATCACAGTCTCTCAGTAGGAGTCTCTTAGTAGTCTCATCATAGTATTCTCTCAGTGGTAGTCTGTCTCACTGACCTCTTACCTCATCTTTTATACAGCATATGAAAAAGTTTGGGCACCCCTACTAATCTTAATCATTTTTAGTTGTAAATATTTGGGGGTTGGCAACAGCCATTTCAATTTGATATATCTAATAACTGATGGACACAGTAATATTTCAGGATTGAAATGAGGTTTATTGTACTAACAGAAAATGTGCAATATGCATTAAACCAAAATTTGACCGGTGCAAAAGTATGGGCACCTCAACAGAAAAGTGACATTAATATTTAGTAGATCCTCCTCTTTGCAAAAATAACACCCAGACACAGCCTCTCAGACCCCCCACACACTGTAATTGTTCCTCTGCATGAATGCCTGAGTAGATTTGGAGCTGTGTTTTGGATCATTGTCTTGCTGAAATATCCACCCCGGGGTAACTTCAAACCGCACTGATCCTGTACATTATTCCAAGAATCTGCTGATACTGAGTTGAATCCATGCGACCCAAACTTAAAAAAGATTCCCGATGCTGGCATTGGCCACACAACACAAAAACAAGAAGGAAACACCACAAAATTTAACAATGGGTAGCAAGTGTTTTTCATGCCCCCCGTGTTTTTTGGATGCCATGCATAACGCCCCTTTGTATGACCAAACAACTCAATCTTTGTTTCATCAGTCCACAGGACCTTCTTCCAAAATGAAGCTGGCTTGTCCATATGTGCTTTTGCATACCTCAGGCGACTCTGTTTGTGGCGTGCTTTCAGAAACGGCTCCTTCGCATCACTCTCCCATACAGCCTCCTTGTGCAAAGTGTGCTGTATTGTTGACCGATGCACAGTGACACCATCTGCAGGAAGATGATGCTGCAGCTCTTTGGAGGTGGTCTGTGGATTGTCCTTGACTGTTCTCACCATTCTTCTTCTCTGCCTTTCTGATATTTTTCTTGGCCTGCCACTTCTGGGCTTAACAAGAACTGTCCCTGTGGTCTTCCATTTCCTTACTATGTTCCTCACAGTGGAAACTGACAGGTTAAATCTCTGAGACAACTTTTTGTATCCTTCCCCTGAACAACTATGTTGAACAATCTTTGTTTTCAGATCATTTGAGAGTTGTTTTGAGGAGCCCATGATGCCACTCTTCAGAGGAGATTCAAATAGAACAACTTGCAATTGGCCACCTTAAATACCTTTTCTCATGATTGGATACACCTGGCTATGAAGTTCAAAGCTCAGTGAGGTTACAAAACCAATTTTGTGCTTCAGAAGTCAGTAGCGTAAAAATAGTTAGGAGTATTCAAATCAATAAAATGATAAGGGTACCCAAATTTTTGCACCGGTCAAATTTTGGTTTAATGCATATTGCACATTTTCTGTTAGTACAATAAACCTCATTTCAATCCTGAAATATTACTGTGTCCATCAGTTATTAGATATATCAAATTGAAATGGCTGTTGCAAACACCCAAATATTTAGAACTAAAAATGATTAAGATTAATAGGGGTGCCCAAACTTTTTCATATGACTGTACCCTTGATTACACCACCCAGAATAAGGTCACCGGCGACAGCAAGTCTGATTGATTAACGCTCTCAAGTCAAGATTCTTTGTAAGGAGATGGGACCAAGTGGAATGACACAATGCCTTCTATATGTTATCAACCATGTCTGATCAACAGCCCAGGCTGAACAATGCATGTGTATTTGATCACCCAGGGCTATGTAGGAATTCAATGGAGCCATTCTGGGATGGATACAAAGCCCTATTGTTACATTGTTGCCACTACTGACAACATACACCTAGGATTAGAGCTGCGCACAGTATGAGTAAATGGAACGAAGAGGGAGATACGATACCCAGAGATCAAAATACATCTTTGAGTTATAGCCATAGTTATGTGGAATCATCACACTGATGAATTGAAAAATATGTACAGGATGAAAAGTCCAAAATTCTAGCTCAAATTTATGCAAATCTTATTTGCAACTTCACAAAATTTTTTGGAGGTGGTAACTAATGCTAAAGGAGGGCTACAGGCTACTGGCAATTTCAACGGGTTCACTTAGTTTTTCTAGCAACTTTATTATGGGAAATACAAGTATTTACTAAAACAGACAGTGGTCTCATGGAGCTGACAAGTCCTCTTTTAACTATTTAGGAACTGAGAGGTTATTACAGCCCTCTGGACACAGTGTAGTTGTCACAATGTTACTGGAGAAGTCTACAGAGAGCAGATTTATGTGACTGGATGACACATTTTACATCAGCCCATTACTCTCTTTATAGCCTTCCTTGTTTTGGAGATCTTTTATGATTGAATCACTTTATACAGTCTGAATTATCTTGTCTGGAAAATGGAATTTCAATCAGTTTTTTTTCTTGTTACATTAGTGCTGTGTCTTGGCAAAGCTTTAGACATGTCTTCTGAAATGTATTTGACCTTCTTCTTGACAAGTGGGCTTGGTGCCTGAAAATTCATTTTTGCAGAAAGTGACTCTTCAAGGACAGAATTAACATTAAGCCTTTATTGAAAAAGTTTTTGTTGGCTAACCTTACACTACAAATGTGACCCCTTAGGCTGGGCCAGCAGTTGATTTTAAAGACCAATTGCTGAGGGCCGACTGCACTGCATGGGTGGAAGTCATGCTAAAAACCTTGCGCACAGTGCCGCTACTGTACCCCTGTGTGGACCCAGCCTTAAGATGAACAATATGAAACACTAATATAGGCATTTAGAAGACAAGTAAATCATGTGCATATTCACACTCTGACATGGATTTCTATACCCGAAGGACAACTCAACACAATGGAAAGTGTGACAACTTGGGGGTTATTTTAGCTCACCGAATCGCTATATCTTCATCAAGATGGTTGGTACATCAGAAACTTGCAATAAATTCTCACTCCAACACAGTGTATTCAGTTCAAAACTGACCATATTTACCACTAGGTTCACACGAGCATTCGGCTCTCCATCGTTCGGGTCCACATGGGCACCCTAAAGACAGAGAGCCTGTCCACTTAAAAAGTGGTTACTAACGGACCCTATAGTCTATAATGGGGTCTGATGGGTTTCCATTGGTTTTATACTGAAACCGGTGGAGAGAAAAGTCCTCCTTGCAGGACTTTTCTCTCCACCGATTTTAGGCGGAATCTGTGATGGAGACTCCAACACAGATGTGAACCAACACAGTACAAAAATAAACCCTCAGCCTTCTGGCTACTGACTACCCAGTATCTATTCCCACAATTCCCATGGTGGATTATATGTAACATACTCAATGTATCTACTACTTAAAGGGGTTGTCTCCGCTTCATTTTTTATGGCCTATCCTCAGGACACCTGGCCCCATCAGCTGTACAGAGCTGTTTCTGGCTCCAATCATGTACACAATACAGGGCTGGAAGCAGAAAGCTCCGTCCACTGTATCACAGCTGGGCGCCACCACTGCAACTCAGCGCTTATTGAAATCAGTAGGAGCTGAGCTACAGTGAAGGCTTCAGGACACTATACAGGGGAAGGAGCTTTCTGCTTCGGCCCGTGTATTGTGTATTGGATGGATTCTGGAAGCAGCTCCGTACAGCTGATCGGGAGGATAGGCCTTAAATAAATTAAGCCTAAACAACCCCCTTTAAAATTTGCCTAATATTCCAACACTAGGTGACTCCATAATGGGCCATCATCAGTTCTTTAGTTTATCGTGAAACAATGGTGAAGTTCATGCAGCACAAGGCAAGGTCTGTTACATACTAGTGATATAGTGTCAGCTTTTTAGCACAGCTGTAACATACTATATGTGCATATTGTCACCAAGTGTGAGTATTCGGATTCTTCCCTACCGTCAGGGGCAGAAACTTACATGTAGAGGCTCCTTTAGGTGGGTATTAGTACCTATCTGAGGCCTCGTTCACATCTGCGTTCGGATTTCCGTTCGGGGAGTCCGCAGCATTTTCCTCTCCGCATGTTTTGTGCGGAAACCGAGCAGAAACCACATGGACCCCTATTATAGTCTATGGGGTCCGCAGATTTCCCAGGTAAACTGCTTTTTTATGCATATAGCTTACTGTTCGGGGGGATCCCCAAGCGGACTCCCCGAATGGAAACCTGGACGCAGATGTGAACTGGGCCTGATGGTTCAAGATCTGGTAAAATTACTTTCTTACATTTTTCATGTTCAACTGTTCTCTAACATTCATATAACATGTAGCTGTCACCAGGTATGAAAATCCCAAAGACATACATCATCTCACATGCTGAATAACATGCAGTGTTACCACCCACTTGGCTAGTTCATAGAATGTAAGCTCTTGCGAGCAGGGCCCTTACCCCTATTGTTTGAGATGTTTATTTCTTTGCACACATTGTAATGTCTCATATTGTCTGTTCATGTGTCCTCTGATTTGTAAAGTGCTACGGAATATGTTGGCGCTATATAAATGAAGTTATTATTTATTATACCCTAGTTTACGTCACACTAAAAGAGCTTATATCTGCAGAATGGCTGAACGGATTTAGGTAAACAAAACACCAAAATGCTCAGGATGACAGCGCTGATCAGATGATGTATGTACCTGGAGACAAGTCACAATGTTTTGTTTTGGAGTCTGCACCAAACATCACTTGTAAAAAGAGCGGTTTGTGCTTCAGAGCTGATCTTCCTAATAATATACAGAATGCACACAAGCATTTCCAGACATTTTGGAACCTACGAGAATTGATCAGGGCAGTAGAGATGTTACTGACGTCCAGGGCCTTGGTAAATGAGTTCAGAAAGGGCTCGATCTTGACGTGTTGGCTCTTAGTAGGCTCCTCCTAATTGTTGCATGAGGCCTAGTAAGTAGCCCTATTATTAATGCAGCCATATTATAAATTTAGCCCTATATACAACTATGCAAACCTCCAGCATCAGGTGCATCTCTACAAAAATAGACGATTGTAAATAAAAATGGGATCAATAGGAATGCCCTAGTCATAGGGTGGAAATTTACCATCAGTGCATTTTATCACTGCCTTATGTTTGATCTTTAGTGATCCTACAGGTCCCATAATGTCTTCTCCACTTTTATGTGCTGAAAAATTATTAAGAAAATCTATTTTTATATTCTGCCTCCAGAGAAGCCGTTTTATTGAAGGATGGGCATTACATGATAAAAAATGTGGTGATCCTTCCCACTACCATATACTTGTAGTCATAGAGTCACGTTCCAGTGTTATCCAGAAGACAGACCTCAATGCCTTCTCCAAATCAAAGGTATTTCCATCGCTCAAGTCCATAAAACTGCTGGTTTTTCTGGAGCATTTTTACTTCTAAATCTGATTTGTGCCGTTCCTCTATTACTCCTCCTAGAAATGTATGAATAAACTGACTATAATGGGGTCCGTAAGGTGTCTGCAGTTATTAAACTGAAACGAGTGTGGATTTTGGACGAAGTCTGTGATGGAGTCTCCGGTGCAGATATGAATGCAACCTAAGCTGTACATATGTCATGTGAATTTTATTACTTGAAAACAATTTCGGTTTTCCTCTATGAACATCTCTATAAATATAAAACCCCTTTTATAAAGTAGGGGTAGAGACATAATTGGGATTGATGCTGCCTTGTTTTAAAGGGAAATCCCATAGAACATCTTCACTTACTGACTTATCCTCATATACTGTATGCATCAAGGAGACCCTCATTAAAACTTACCTGAGTAAAATATATTGTACTGTTCATCCTGTTCTTCCTGGTTCTTGAAGAGAAACACCAGAGGTGCAGTAAAAACAGAGACTTACAATAACTCGGCATGGTAGTAGGAGACTAAAGAAATGTAATGTACAGTCCCACTTTTTTTTTTTTGCACACCAATTTTCCCGTGTGTAAAATTTGCGTTCTAATTTTCTGTGTGGATTTCCAGCAGTGAGGTGCTAAAGTATCTGGTGCAGAGATGGCCTGTCAATTATTTTGGGTAGGAATAGGAATAATCCTCAGGCAATTTCATGGCAATGCAAAATGCAAATACGAGGGTCTGCACTGCAGCCTTGCAGTGCTGGAGTCCTGGGTTCAAATCCTGCCAAGGAAAACATCTGCAAGGAGTTTGTATGTTCTCCCCGTGTTTGCGTGGGTTTCCTCCCACACTCCAAAGACCTGCTGATAGGGAATGTAGATTGTGAGCCCTATATGGGACAGCGACTGACAATATCTGTAAAGCGCTGCAGAATATGATGGCGCTATACAAGTAAGCATAATAATAATTAAATATGGTGGAATATTCACATCAGATGTTAATTCAATGCATGAAAATACCCTTAGGCTGAGGCCCCACGTTGCGGAAAAGCAACTATTTTTGTTGCAGATTTTGCTGCTGTTTTTTTTTTATCTAAAGTCAGGAGTGGATTGAGCAGAAGGGAGAAGTATAAGAACTTCCTATATATTTCCCATTCTGTAGCCACTACTAAGTTTGGCTCAAAAATCTAGAGCAAAATCTGCAACAAAAAAAAAGCAGCATTTCCGCAAAAGATAAAATTCATGCCCATTATATATCCATATATTCCAGTTTGAACAAAATACTTCACATTTTAGGAATGATGCTAGGTTCAGACTAGCGTTGGGTCTCAGTCGTTCGGGTCTACATGGGGACCCGAAAGACGGGTTTTATGCAGATCTGGTGGAGAGAATCATCATCCCTTTCTCTCTGCTGATTTTAAGCATAATCTGTGACGGAGTCTCCTACGGAAACTGTAACGAAAATGTGAATCTAGCCTTACGCTAGGTTCACAATAGAGTTCGGGTTTCTGTTTTTAGGGTCCCCAATCAGTTACCCTATCCGCTTATAAAGCAGTTAACCACAGAAACTAGACTATAATGGGGCTCGCCCAGTTTCTGCTCGAAATTCGGCGGAGAGAAAAGTCCAGCTTGCTCCGAACACTTGCTAATACACACTGTCCCCGTAATACATGCTGCTCCTGTTCCAATACTTACCTGCTGGGTCATTACCGCTCTCAGTGATTGGTTGAGCAGGCATTTCCTTTTTAGGGGGGAAAAAAAAAAAAATCAAAAAAGTTAGGTCCAACTGGGTTCTAGAATTGGCTACCTGGCCCCCAGGATTTGTCTGGCTTTGATAATGTAAATGATCTTATGTAGGCAGTTCCCCCTCCACAATCAACACCACATCAAAAACAAAAAATCTGAGATCCTTCATATTTTTTAAAGATCCAAATTTATTTTAAAAATCCTAATTTTTAAATTCAACATAACATAATATAATCCATTATAATGAAAACTGATCTTTCTCTCTAAAATACAACATAAATAAAATTCTGCTGTAGAATCAGGGAATATTCCTGGAATTTTTGGCAAATTTCATCACCTACAGAACCCCATTTGATACCCCCCAACCCCCAACCACGTATTCCGAGTGACTTCCATCTTGGATACATTCACTCTTGAATAATTTCTGAAATAAGACAGACACTGGTGAAGATTTTTTTTGTTTTGTTTTAATTTTTCCTTAATATGTTCGGCATGTAAGTTATATATTAAAACAAAATCTCATAGAAAGTATATGGAAGAAATAGTTCTTAAGTGGTTTTTAACATAATGGAAATTAAAACAATGGATATTGAAATGTGTACAAACATAGTCACACACAAATCTGCAAACAGAACATTACACACGAACCTGCGCTTAACCAAATAGAAACAGCTGACAAAAGGAAAAAAAAATAGACACACAACTCAGAATCATTTCTCCCCAGTTTCTTTAGGGGTTCTCCAAAAACACTTTTATGTCTCGTCATGCTACACGGATATGAGAGTCAGATGAAAGGGGGCGCTGTAGCTGGTGGTGCTATTGATTCTGTGAATAAGTGGGTCGCAGTCACACTGGGTCCAGTACATAGTAAGCCACACATGTGCCACCCAGCTTTTTAATGGAATGGATGAAAATTACACGTAGACACATGTAGATTTCCCAACACCCATCTATTTAAGAGAGAGGTGAATACACACGAAATTGGTACATAATGGGTGCCTGGAAGTTGGGACCAACAATTCCCTTTATCTGGTCATATCTGTTTTAGTAAAGATTTGCATTTCCCATAAATTCACATTTTCAGAAATACTTTTTTCAGAACTTTACATTGGGATGTCCCTGTGTTATTCTTTGGAAAAGAGGCGTGTCCGTATACAGTCTAATACTGTCTAATCAAGGACAATATTCCCTGCTGCTCCCAATGATTACCTGGTCCCTGCTGGTCTCTACTTCCTGGTCCTGTCTCTACAAAGAGGTGGGTCATTACTGCTCTCCGTGATTGGCTGAGCAGGCATTTCCTGTATATTGAGATGGGACCCTGTAGGTATCAGAACAGGAGCAGCAGGGTCAATAAGCTCTTAAGTAGCTTGGATATAGTCCCACACCTCTGTACCCTACTGCTACTGATATCTTTAGGAGTCTAAGGTTGAGATGAGTTCGGTTAGGGACTCCAGCGCATGCGTGCACTGAAGCCAAAGTCAGTACACCCAGCTTGACTGCATATGCTCTGCACTTTGGATGCATAAACATTGAAGCAAGGTCTACCAACCTGACTTCACTGTGCACAATGCGCATGCGCCGGAGTCCCTCAGCAAACATATCTCATCAGGGATCTTCAACTTTTTACTGCTAAAAATACCAGCGGCAGGATACAGAGGTTTGAGACCCTAAACCCCAGCTGCTTAATAGCACAGCCTCACAAGCTCCCTTTAATCATAAATTTCCAGGAGGAATAATGGAGCAATGGCACAATGCAAACTTCTGGAAAAAAAAAAAAAAAAAGAGAGAGAGAGGACAAGTATTTACTAAAGCAGACATGTCAGGAGTGCTGACAGATGATCTTTAAAAGCTCTACTTGCCAAGGTAAGAATGAGTCAGCCGGCGTCTTTGTACACTGAAGCCATAACTTGACACTTGGGTTGTATAAGGCAGCAGAAGGAACTATAGTTCAGTAGATCGCAGGCTATTGCCAAGCTGGCAGTATTGTAAACAGTAAGATCTGTGCCAACTATGTGGGCTACCTTTCCAAGGTCACACTGCTGAATGGGTCAGCCACACAATGCCAGGCAGCTAAGCGGGCTGACTCATACAATAAGAATGCCCGTGGAGTAAAGGGTGCAATGAGCAGAGCTTTCCTCTCTAACAGAGCAGATCTGCAAGCAGCAATGTCACACCGTGCCTGCCGCCCATATAAATGGCAGGATAATAAGGAAAGCCCCGACAACGTTTGCAGGACACGCCGTTCGGACTGCAGTGACGTTATTTCTTTGGTTACTTACAGCTAATGGTCCCTTAATGTAATCTGTACATTTGTTCTGTCGGCCAGTAAGAGCACCAGTTTATGGAATAAAAGTACGATCCGATTTACTGTCTGTCATGCAGCAGAATCTTAAAGATAATGCACCAAGATGGAGTAAAACAGGGAGATGGCAAGTAGACATTACCGGGTCCGACTCCTGACATTACCTGGATCAGGCAGATAAGATTTTTTCTTACGGCAAGTCGAGATTCCTACACATTGTGGGCTTGCTGGCCAGGGACTACTGATAGTCTATGGGAGGTTCAGGCAAAGTTTACAGTGTAAGCCTAGGTAGCGTGGGATGTGTCTGATGCAGATTTCCTGATTTCGGAAATAAACGGGATTTTTCAGAATATCCAAAAAGGGCATTTTTTTGTGTATAAATTCACAGGGTAATGCTCTCGGTTGGCTGCAGCTTACACCCTTAGCTGCAATGAATACGTGCAGTACAAATAGACATGTTGTGTCTTCATAAACCGCACTCCAGGTCAATTTGCACTGTACATCGCAGTATTTTAGCTTGGTGGCTAATCTCTTGCAAGTTCGCTTGGTACGGACTTCAAACCTTAAGGCTCATGCACATGAACACATTCACCTGGCCATTCACATGAGATCTTTATCTGCAGACGATTGGCAGATTAAGCTTATTTAAGTAGCATCTGATGTTAATCTTAAGTGTACGACCCCCACAGATTCTCAGATTTCACCAAAAGATCTGCAGATAAATATCTTATAGCAAGCTACACAGCTCTGTGCAAGAAGACTTAAAGAGGACCTGTCATCAAAACCACCAAATACAACCTACTGCATGACATCATTAAATGATCACTGCTCCGCTGATTCTACTACAGTTGAAATTTTTTCTCTAGCCCTAACCGTTCCTGAGCAATCAGTGCAGTTAGTTTCAGCACAACTGTGCTCTATTATCAGGTGGGCGGTCCTGACCTGGAGCAGAAAGATAGGGCACGCCCACCTGACAGTAGAGAGCATAACTGTGTTGAAACTAACTGCACTGATTGCTCGAGAATGGTGGGGGCTAGAGAAAAAAATTCCAACTGCGCCAGATTCAGTGGAGAAACACTTCCTAAAGAATACAAAGACATGGAGTTGTGGGAGGAGGTGGAAGTTCTCTTTAAATAAGGGATTTAGATAACATACAGTATGGGGCACCAATAGTCTGACAATAAAAGCAAGTAATGCACGTGTTGCACCCCAATATTCCTCCCCCTGCTCTAAGTAATATTTTGTCTTTTATTTTGAGTAAATCCCTTTTTCTATTCCTTATTGTGGTGCATTATGCAGGAAGGATGGAGATAATAAAAATTACAAAAAGCATAAAATCAGAACATTCATCTTGAGAATAAAGGGCACATAACCCGTCATGTAACAGTAGTAACACTAATACGTCTTAGTGGTTTCTTCATTCTGCACAGACCGCTGTGCTTACCTACAGGGGTGTGCTTCCATAAAGCGGCTGTCCAGGATTAGGGAAAAAAAGTGTTTGCTTATTCTGTCTAAAATTGCACCACTTGTGTTCATGGGCTGCAGCGTAGACTCATGTGAATTGGGATGAACTGCAATACCAGGCACAGCCATGGACAAAAGTGGCACTATTTTGGGGCAAAAATATCCTTGCTTTTCTCCTAATCCCAAATCGCTTAAAGATGGGCACCTGTATAAAGAAAGTATTAATAAGAAACAAAAGAATGTGGAAAGGAACAGAAAGTGGTCTCTATGTAGAAGCCTCCAAAAGTGCTACATTATGCTAATACTATCATTGTTTTATGCAGGGAGTCCATTGTTGTAGCAAGGAAAGAGAGATTACATCCATAGAAGGTGCAAGACTGGTGTGAAATAGAAGTACAGATCTGTGCGCTGGACATTTATCAGCCATGTTATACTCTATGAACGCTGCTTAAAACTGCAGATCACGAACATAACATTTAGTGATATCAAATGTCTTGGAAAATCATTACCTGCTTTACAACAGCAGCAATGCCACGGATTCTTATGTACGCTCGCAATTACACGACTCCGGCCATATCCATTGTATTTAATGCTCTACACCGTGACACTGGAAGAGCTGAAAATCTTTCTGACAAGCTATCGGATTTGTAAAGGTCACACATGACCAATGGGGAGAAACACATTGTAAAGAAGTAGAAAGGTAGTCATTCTTAGGAAGGGAAAGCAGGCACTAAAATGTTAGCTCGCTTTCCGAACCTCGCAAATATATCCGCTAACTGATCTTCTGTTCTGTCTGCTGACGTGATGTCGGCGCTGCCATAAGTGACTAAACTAAGATAGTGGATGCATCTGGGAGATCCAGAAATAGGGGGAGGGGTGAAGGTTTTACTATGAAATATGCTATTTAGTTAGCCTGAGATAGTGATTAAAGGGGTTTTCTGGCCCCAAACTGAATTTTCATCTCATGGATAGATCATCAGTATGTGATATGTAGGTATCTGACATCCAGACCTCGCACAGATCTGTTCTAGCAGTCTAGATATTACGGACAGGAGCTCCGGTTTATGGAATCTTAGGAGTTTCTGGCACCTGCAGAGTTACAACTAGTGAATGATGTAATACTACTATTACAAGACACTTAGCAAAACTCGTTTTAACGTGGCCAACCCCTTTAATGGTTCAGTCTTGTTAATAGATACCTCTTAACTTTGATCAAGCGAACCTCTTAGCTAACACTACAGACAATGTGACTCTTAAAGGAACACTAAACCTAGAAATGAATAATAAAAGTAATCTTGTCTGCAGAGAATTTCCATCTATGGATTTCTACAAGACAGTTTCAGAAAATACCAGACAGCCCGGGTAATAGTCTTCCATCTTTGTCTAAAGCAGGAGGAGTTGGGCAATGGGGTGGAGCTTAAAAATCATGGTCTCCTATTACAGATAGAATAGTGGGGGGAGGCTCCTGCTGCAGCTAATGGATTCACAGTCAGAAAGGACATAGAGAAAAGGAGAAAGATCAAATATGTAAATGGCCTGGCTTATCTCCTGGAACACACATTCTTTATGTAGGAATCTTTTTGTGCATTTTTGATGTTTAATGTTCCTTTTATAGGTTCTTATTTTGGGGCCTAAACCTTATAGAGATTAGGAAATGATTCGAAGGCAGAAAAGATCCAACATAGACATCACATGGTTTCAAGACAAAGAAAAAGTAAAATATACACATGGACTTACAGAACTATTATTTCTGTATGGCTACCACCCGATGGCCTCTTTAGGTACATGGAGAAGGTGGTGTGTGTGTGTGTGTGTAGGGGGTAAAAGGGACAAGCTGGATTCATGAAGCCAGCAAATAACCACCCAGACTAGTGGCATTTAAGAGGATCTGATACCCATATGCCGCCCAAGGAGTGAGACTTCTGAAAGGTAGAACTGATAAAATACCCCCACATCAAGCTGCCAGGATTGTGAAGCTTTAGCAGTAAGATTGAGAGTCGACCAACATATATTATGCCTAGACTTCAGAATCGCAATGGAAAAAAAAAATAATAAAAAAAAAGCACAGAACATGTTTGGTCACTAATGTCCGTCACACTCATATGTAACACACAGAAATAAATAGATATGTTGTAACTTTAAGGCAAATGAATATTTACCAAGGTGCGAACATCCGTCCCTGAAAACTCTGATATGAAGGAATATTAAAAGACTATGCTGGCTGCTTCTCCAGATGGATTCTTGGAAATGTCTTCCCCCTCCTCTACAATACAACGACATGCAAAGACTAGGGCAAATAATGCTATTAAAAGAATTGGGGGGGAAGAAGTTCATTGCCAAAGCAATGGAGCGAAAGCCTAGGGAAAATGGGGAAAGAGTCGTCTCTAGGACCCGAGGACGTAAATCTCGGGACCTTCTCACACAGCTATCGAGCAAAGAGGAGGGAAATAGTCAATGTTCTTTGCAAGGATGAAGAAATTTACACATAAGTTTACTCAACCATTGCTTCGCCGGGGAAAACATTTGCGTGATGTGACCACAGGTTTTACTTCTGGAGTTCCTAGAAATTGCTTATGTCCATTTGTGATTAAGAGACTTGACCCTTATCAGAAGTTCTGTTGCCTCCGCTTCTTGGCGTCCATTGCATCAAGGATGGGCTGTCTCTTTGCCGTGTACCTCTGCCGCAGTTCTTCTATCTCGCGCTCCATCATGGGGTCCAGAGCTTTCAGTCTCATCTGCAGCTCCTCAAAGCTCAAATTCTTCAGCTGTTGGCAAAATCGGAGAAGAAACATTTGTTAGCACAAGAAAACACGAAGCATACTCATAAATAGAGGCACATTATCAACGGTCACCCTTATCCTTGGCTTCCACAGAGAAATATTGAGGTCATGTGTTTGTAAACCATGATTTTAAGCCAGGACCAAGTGCCACTTGGAAATGGGATCTGTCAACAGTTGCTCGCTATAGACAGAGGAAAGGTTGCAGGTCGGATTAACAACCATCTTGGCTAGAAGTATCAAGAGATGAGTGATATGAGATGACTAGCTTTATAAAACAACATGATTTTGTCACATTTTATCGTGAGATGTCTATCCTGTATATGTCTACAGGTACAGCGGATGGGATGCAAATTTCACCCTGTCAAGGGTTTTGCTAGAATGTTGCAATGTTGTATTAAATTGGTTTTCATGAGAAACTAAGGGCCGGTTCACATCTCTGTTCGGTTTCTGTTCGGGGGAGTCCGCTTGCGGACTCCCTGAATGGAAACCTATACGCATAGAAAAGCAGTTTACCTAAGGAAACCTGCGGATCCCATAGACTATAATGGGGTGCATGTGGTTTCTGCTCGGTTTCCACACGAAACATGCGGAGAGGAAAGTGCTGCTTGCTTTGTGCGGAAACTGAGCGGAAACCACATGGACCCCATTATAGTCTATGGGGTCCGTGGGTTTCCCAGGTAAACCACTTTTCTATGCGCATAAGTTTCCGTTCGGTGGTCCTCAAGCAGACTCCCTGAACAGAAACCGAACGCAGATGTGAACCGGGCCTAAGCCCTAAACCAAATTTGGCCTAACACATCAGGGTCATGTATTTTAAAGTTGTCCTGTGAAGGATCCAGGATTAGCTGGGACGTCATGTTTGGCTATATATTTACTCAACGGCGGTCAGCCCCCCCCCCCCATGTAAAGCTGGGGTCCAACAAAGCAGCTCTTCCTTACAGCTCATAGATGGGTCCTGAACAGATGAACCCCCCCTCTATGACATGAATATCCCCCTAAAAGCATATATACTGGGGTTGTCCTTAAGAGACCATCCCTTTAATTTGCTAAAATGAAGAAACTGACCATAGAATCACAGCATGCATATGATTGTCTTACATGAGCTATAAAGGTCATCTGGGCAGGAAACCTGTCTGGTCAATAGACAAGTTTTGTTCGTGGTTCAGCATCCTTGCATACACATACACTCTGCAAGCTGCGAGCTTCCCAGGATCCCCTCTTGGGGACACCACTATGTGACACACAACGTAGTAGAAAAGCAGAGCCGCGTACGTGTCCTGTTTGTTCAGCATTTCAATGAAACTACAGAAGCCCTTTCATGTACATGGAGAACGTTCAGTCATTAGTCCTTGTGTTCCCCTGGAAAGTCACCGAAGATTCCTCTAGTGCTGCAAAGGATGCTGGGAACACTGCCAACCGTCAGCGACCGCCATCCTTTGCTAATGAGATCACTCTTGGTGACCTCACGTCATCTAACCTATTGCACGAGGAGATTTCCTAATGCAGGGTTTACACTCAGCATTAATTGCTACAACCCAAAGACTGTCAGAATAAAGTAATGATCACGAAGTGTTAATGGTCAGAACTAGAGGTCATCATTACGGATACGAGGGTGGAAGCAGAGCCTTATCATGGGAATCGCAGGAGATTTTCTTACAAGGATAGGAATTTTTTCCGGTTTCAATCCTAGCAAAAATATCTCTGGAGTGCCGATAACTAAAGGGACAACAATGGGGTCTGAATTGTGCCTTACGACACTATGTAAAAAAAAAGTCCTAATGAATAAAATCATATTCGACGGGCGCCATTGGGCCAATTAACTGGGCTAATATTTATCTAGCAGATATACACTGTCTCATCCAGCTCTGCCTGCTATTCTGTGCTGACATCTCTAAGGAGTTATTCAATTATTGAGAGGCCACTATGGACATCACTGTCACGGAGTGAGAAGATTTCAGGTATCCTGCAGGGTGCTATTCATCTCAAAGGAAGCCGCCTGAAGACGCTATATTATATCGATCCGGCTTACATATACTATATTCTGCCAGAGAGCTTCCGGATATAAATAATTGCTTCATAAAGCTGCTGTCTGGCCCATCAGAAAGAAAAAGCACCCGCCACGATGAATGAAAGAAGGCGAGCGCTTCCCGAAGTAACACCGCAAGCATTATTTACAAGTCACCGCTACTGCCACCTGCCTTGTGCGGCACCGGATAAAATATAGAAAATACGTAACATAGTCTAATATAACCACACTTAAATTTGTAGACAACAGTGAAACATTTTTGGAAATATATAGATATTTTAAAATTTTGCAGCACTCTAAAGATTTTCTCTAACCATCTTAGTGGCGACAGTCTGTTGTCTTGATCAGTGGCCAATGGATACGACCACGAATGCAGGAGCTTTCTATGGTCTGGGACTTGTCAGAAACCCAGCCATGATGTCCTTATTATAGACAGGATATCAGACAGGGACACTACATGGATGAGAAGATAATCTTTAAAATTCTGCAATATATTTGCAAAAATATTTAACTTTTAATTGTTTACAGACAAATATTATTATGTTTCTGGGGCAACCCCTTTAAATGACTTAAAGGGAAGGTGTCATCACAAAATGATTTAACTAAGTTAATATTTTTTTTTTAAGAATTTTTGAAGATTTTTAAAATTTTCCATGTCGCTATCAAAAAAAATTCTATATCCTTTAATTTTCACTCTGGCCACTAAGCCAATAACCTGCCAATTCTGCAGGGGATTTCTCTGAATCAGTCACCTCATTTTTATCATAGATGGGGAAGAATAGAAGATGGACACCTCTATAAATAACACCTCTATAGATCTACACCATCATTGTATCCACTACTGACAGACAATGTCACAGCTTATCTACTCCCCTCCCTGAACAGAGCAGGTCTAGGAAATTCTCCTATAGACCTCAATAAGTCGGATCCTGACTATTGCTCCCTATGGCCATGACTATGCAGTAAAGCAGATCACTAAATGCTGCTAAAGAGTGTCAGACCCCATAGGTCATCAGTATGAAAACTTGATTTGGGTCCAAAGAACCCCTAACATAGCAGAGAAGAAGTTCAAGCAAGATGGCAGCCCCCATAATCATGTACAGAAAATAGAATTGGTTTTAATGAAAAAAAAAATAAAATTGTTAACCCATTCCTTTTAAAGGGTTTGTCCTGTGACAGACATTACAGGGGATCTATACTGCAGCTTAGCTCCATCGAAGTGAATAGGGCTCTGCTGCAATACCACATACTAACTACAGACAGGTGTGGCGCTATTTTTGGAATAAAGCAGCAATTATTTCCAATGCGAAGAATTCAAAGGCACTAAAGTTATAGTCAGAATTTCATTCACTTTGCTTCTGTTGTAAACTGCTGTGGATCTCTGCATGAAAAACTCGCAGTATTTCTGGTATATGTCTAACAATGCGGCCTTTAGAAACGGGGGCAACGGCGGTTTTGTAGCACTGCTCAAAATTTGCTCTCGTATTTGGCAGATGTCACAGCAGTCAGACCCCCTCCTGTTGAACACTGATGGATCATTCTAGCAGGATGCCAGGAATGGCTGTCACTGAACAAACCCTTTAACTTCTGTTAACTATTCTCTGATGTCTTCATCCCATATGAAGCCAGAATGGATATCTATACGGCAGTCGGGAACAGGCACAGATTTCCTATATAAGTTTTCTTGTATGAGTTATAGTACATTTGTCCGGCCAAAGTGCCCCTGCCCAGTTCTGTCCACCTTCAAAAAACGTAAGGGAGCAGAAAGAGGAAAATGGCGCATCTTATACCCCCATTGTCTATATTATAAAAGAGCACTGAAACATAACAACGGATAGTAGCCAAATGCAAGAATTATAGTCGCAAACTCTTAGAGTATGTTCACACTGAGTTTTTTTGCAGATCCGCCTCAAAATCTGCATCAAGCCTCTCCACTGACGTGAATGAAGATAGGTCATGATGTTTCTTTTTTTACCTCCATCTTCAAGCAGATTCTGCCTTGCAAACGCCAATGAACTGAATGGGAGACAGAAAAAACGCCAGCAGTTAAAGTGGTTTTTGCAAAAACTAGCATTTTTTTCTGCCTCCCATTCAATTTAATGGGGTTTGCCAGGAGGAATCTGCCTGAAAACAGAGGCAAAAAAAAAAAAAAAAGCGTAAACGGATTCTTCCTTGCAAACCCCAAAAATGCTAGTGGTGTTCGGAACATTCTTTGCAAAAAAAACGCTATTGGAAAAAGAAAAATCACCTAGAGGAAAAAATCTGCTAATGACTCCCATTGAAGTGAATGGGAGAGTTGGGAGCTTTCTGCCTCAAAATCCGCTTGCAAAAAACTCTGTGTGAACTTACCCTTATAGGTAGCTACCTATAGGTGGCACTAGAGAAACAGGTCTATTCCAAAGGGGAAATCTAAATACTGCATGATTCCAGCGCCCCTGCAACTATCACAGACACCATGTCTGATACAGCAGTGGTATCATTCATCACAATGTTACACGGTGTGACATCCGCACGTTTTTCACAGACGCACAATTATTCCCTATAAGGCTTCGTACTCTTTTATAAGAAGCAATCCTGACATGAGGAATCCATCAGGACACAGTTCAGCTGCATTTACAATCCGTGCTCAGTCTTGTCACAGTCCGGGGAACTTTATAGTCTCATTAAGAATTACTCAAGAAAATATGGTCAATAATTCTGTGCCACTACCGCAGCGCTTCTCACACTATAACACACACAATGACACCAGTGTCACTCTGTTACTGGCCACGGCCATGGATTGTTTCATTACAGGGGTCTAGGCTTGCAGCTATGTGTAGATTGATGTACTTTATATTATGTGCCCCTCCAATTACAGCAGATCGAAGGTCATTATCCAGGTTAGGCGGCGGTCCCGCTATTACACTCACTTATTCCTAGTTCAGCTGTACGGTCATTTGTCAGATCATACAACGCCAGGTTATCTGATTTATTGCAGCACCTAAGGGGATCTTCAGGTCAAAAGAGGCCTTGTAGTCTAACATGGTGAAATAGCCAGGAGCGGCTGTCATACACGGGGATCACTTATCCTCTATATGAACTCATTTTAAAGTGCAATTATAGCTTCTATTTTTATCCCATAAATAAATAGTACAAGCAGTGATAAGAAACTGTGTAATATATTGTATTACAGAATACAATAGCTTTCTCCACCTATCAGAAATTCTGTTGTCTGTTCTTTATGCACAGACCAATGTGCACCAAACCTGGCACATATATAAATCAGGAGCTTCTGAAGATTTTAGATCAGGTTTCAGCTCTCTAGGACCTAACGTTCCTCACATATTCTCAAAAGCAAATATAGCACCATCGGCTTACACATCAAGGGTCTTCCTCCATATCACATCACATGACCTGTATTCACCAAGAGCAACTCACAGGTCCTTCACTCTTAATAGTCTAAGTGAAATACAACGTTATCAGAGGATTGTAGCACTCAAGATTGTTCTCTGTTATCAGCCATTATCAGAGGACAGCACTCTCACATGACCCGTATTAGCCAACAGAAGCTTGCAGGTCCTTCATTCTTAATAGCCTCACTGAAATACAGCACTATAAGAGGATTGCAGCACTCGCTTACTATTGTTCTAAGTTATCAGTCATTATCGGAGGATTGTATATCTATCTATCTGAATATCTATCTATGGATGTCCTGTATTATACCAGTAGTAGGTCACTCACTTTACTACATAATCCTACATGTGAAGGACCAGTGGAGCGCTGTTTACATGATGAGGCTGAACGTCATCATGAATTAGGTATATCCTTCCACCACCCTTGTGCTCAGGTGCAAATCTATGGCAGGCCCGTCATTTACACCACTTTTGTGAATTTGGTGTGGCTTACCTTTTGGACAAGTGACAAGACTGGTACAAAAGACGCCACTTGTGACTATTTTAGTAGCTAATGGTGTTAAATAGTTGCCAATCACTGATCTGCGACAATTTTATGCCACAAAAGTGGTATAACAGGTATGATGAATACCCCACAATGAACGCTAGAATTATTGGTGCAAAAGTCTGGCACAAAAACTAACTAATAGGTATTATAGAAATTAGACAAGGCAGCCTAAAGCCACATCGGATTTATCACCCACTCTGACAAATCTGGTGCGTTTTTAGACAGTCGGGTCTAACTTTGCACTTTGTAGATATTTCAGAAAGCATCCGTAAACCCGTTCCATCGTATCTTCGGACTTAGATCCAGATTTCCCATATGGTACACACTGGAACCGGACTGAAGGCTATGAAGGTTACACTAGATTTAGAGCTGCTCTACCTGCCCCATAGACAGGCAGACAATGGAGATGAAATACTCATGCCTAGGGGGTCCTTCACTTCTGCACTGTCTGTTATGTTGTGCACCAGGATACAGAATTCAGATATTATAAAAGACGACAGAGATGCCAGAGATCCGCTGACCTCGAGTTTTGGAATGAATTAAGGCGAGCCACTTGACATTTATGTATAGATATTCTACTTTATCATTCTCTGAATATCTCATCATCATTTACATTTCTATGTAAATTACTTCGGCTTTAAGTAAAATCTGAACATCAAGTTTTTTCCTCCACTTCCAGGCAGAACCACTATGACAACTTTCAACAGGTAATCCTTTTCTTTGACATAATATAGTCAGGCTATTTCCACTTAAGACCTGATGCAGGACTATGGTCTACAGCCAGAACTAGAAATAGGTTTGCTGCTCCCTAGTGGGTACTTCTAGCATCGCAAGACTGCATTCACTGACTATGGAAGAGCTAGAATATACTGAAAACTGGACTGATCTAGAAACGTAGAGTATGTGGTTATGAAAGCAGCGCCCCCTCTACTATTCCCCTCCTGATAAAAGTTTCATGCTCTATATGGCCGGTCACGTTCGTACATCTGACAGCAAACTTGTATGAATACCAATTGCACATGAAGCCCCCTCCTCTGCTACCAATTCTATTTCCTCCCACCATCAGGGAATAAAGCATCTCTCCAATGCTGCTTATACATTTATGCATATGAACAAACAAACATCTCCGACAGCCCGGATAATCTGCCATAAATGCACATAGACATGCATCTAAATCACGGACCTGACCGCCTGCTTGACGCAAGGCATAAATTTGTAATGCTTGAAGAATGCCATTCGATGGAAAGCAATATTTCCACCGAGGTAACATGGAGTAGTAACAGGACGCTTGTACGAGGTATCAAAACTAATTTCTATTGTATTGTTATTTTTCCACTTAAGTGACACAAGAACTGCATGTACCCACTCTGTACAGGGCTCAAGTGTCTCTTTAATATGGCATAACATAGGGAAAACAAGAATAAAATGGTACAAATAACAGGGCAGAAAATCATGCTATGCAGGTAGAGCGTATCAGGCTGGAAAAACACTTGTCATGGCCGACATATTCAAGAGGAACGGTGAAGAGAAGATAACCTGATACAACTCCACTAGTGAAAAAAAACGTATGCGGTTTACAGGCACCTGGACACAAAGACTGGTGTCCACAAATACAAATTGCACTCCCAAAAAGCTGTTGACGGCTTTGCACTCTACCCAAATATAGATTTAAATGTATTTTTTTTACTTCTCTGTGTATTCTCAGCATCAGCGCTATTCTGTGTTAATGTGGATAGCCTTCGGACATATTTCTGTTTTCTTCTGCCACCAATGTCAGCTGTATATCTATAGAAAATATAGAAAGTCCCCAACCTCCTTCCATCCACTAGAAGCTTTAAATATAGTTCCTAAAAAAAATTCTCCACTAATGTCCCAGTCAGTCTACTTTTCACAGTGTCAGCTATAAATATAGTCCCCTAGAAAGTTCCCTAGTCAGTCTCCTTCCTCCGCTGGCAGCAATGAAATAGACATTCTTCTTTCTTCAGTGTCTGTAAACAGTCATTTGAAATTTCCCTAGTCAGTCTTCTTCTCCTGCTGACAGTAAAGAAATAACCCAGTTAAGGTATCAGTCATTCTTCTTTCCCCAGTGTCTGTAAATATAGTCCCTTGAAAGTTCCTCAGTGGCAGCTGTAAATCTAGTCCCTAGAAAGGTCCACAGTCAGTCTTCTTCCCTGCTGGCAACCATAAAAATAGTCCGCAGAAAGTTCCCCAGCCAGTCTTCTTCCCTTACAGGCAGGTGAAAAATAGGCTGTAGCAAGCTCCCAATCATTCTTCCTTCTCTTCCATCACCTACAAAATCAGTCCACAGTAGGTCCTGCAGATAGATACTAACTGTACCATGAACTACAGAGTATGTAAAAAAAACTAATACTTTCTAGCCTTCCTCATAACACACACATATAAAAGCTTACATTTATTTCATACCTCCCAAATACATTGTTTTACATTACATCCTCACAAGTCAATCTTTAGAAGGATCTTCTCAGCTTTGCTGTAAACTGCTGTGCTGCTTCACAGGTAATAGGTAGAGAAACTTTTATATTCATGAACATAAGATCACTATGTAAAGAATAGGAATGAGGACCTGGCAGTAGAGAGAGTGACAGAGCATGCCCGTCCACCAGCACTCAGCTAAGTAGGTGGAAATGTTTCAGGCAACGCGGGAGAAATATGATGTCATAACTGGATGTATACCTGGGATCATTTCTGGCACGTTTCCCTCAGGCACAAATATGCAGATAGTCTGGTGTTTTTTTCAGCATATTTTTTACATTTTGTGCAAACTGAGCTCAGATTCTGTATTTGTACAGAAATGTTCAACGTTCTGAAAGTTTTAGTAATTGGAAGAATTATTTTTTTTTTTCACCAAAATATTCCGCAGCACTTTATAGACAGTCAGTCACTGTCCCATATCCGGCTCACAATCTACATTCCCTATCAGTATGTCTTTGGAGTGTGGGAGGAAACTGGAACTACCGGAAGAAACCCACGTAAAGATGGGGAGAACATACAAACTCCTTGCAGATGTCGTCCTTATTCATGGAATCCAACGCACCCTCTGAAATTTAGGACATCCTACAATACTGCTACTACAAAGAAGTATTATTCTGGTTGCCATAAGTACTGCAGGGACTCGATGCAGGAAAATGAGCAAGCATAAGGATCTGAGCGATTTTAACAAGGATCACTAGCCAACTAGGTCAGAGCATCTCCAAAACTACAGACCCAAATAAACAGTGGTTGGTACCTTCCAAAAGTGCATGGAAGGGCAAATGGTGAGTCGGTGAGAGGTCAGAGATGTTTCAGCAGCATTAGGGAAACAATATTAGGCCTAGATATTACGGCTCATTGGTTAATTTTTGGGCTTATTTGCAATTTTTTTTCAACATAATGGATATAAAGGAAAATTGTATCCCAACTTAATTTTTCCCCAAGCTACTGATGAGGAATTAAACAACATACTTGTAGGTTTTACCATATAGCAGTGACAGCATATACCTGAGCAGTAAGTCAAGATCTGAAACATGTATCCGTGTACCTAAGGCGGTATTCTGCTGTCAGCCATTGGCTTCGGCTTTCATATGCTATCTTGAACTTCAGAAAATCATGAAAAGCTTTTGAAAATCTGATGACAAAGTGCAGAAAAAATGTCAAGAAGAGAAGCCTCGGGAGCTTAAAAGAAGCGGTAATATATGCGGAGCACGGTGAATGTGCGGCTCAGGAGCTTGACACACTATACATCCGCTTTATACAGCTGCTCCTGAACTAAGAGAGTCCACATTTCATCTTCAATCCATCTTTCCGGGCTACACTCTAGATGCAAAAGTAGAATAAACCTGAGAATTCACAAGTTCTTAAATTGTTATGTGAATGTGGCTTGATACAGCAGAGACAGAGAATATGTGCAGCCAAATCTCCTTCATATAACGCCTTCCTGCTCCTTGTACTCCTGAGATATAGAATAATAGGGCACAGATAAGCGTCAGTCTCCGAAGGATAGGTCGCTGTGAGATCACATTATACCGTACATCCAGCGGCCTGACAACCCTTTCACAAAGCCTTCTTATATAGAAAATATCGTACGTAGGCGATATAACGTAAGCTATTATGAAATGTGTTCAGAAGTCAGAATGTGTGTCAGGGACTACAGCGCGTGACACAAGGCGCATGAAGATGCATCACCCTCAGGTCTCACATATGGCAGTGCACAGAGGTCACCAGCTGCCTAGTAAGGAAGTATAGGATATATATATATATATATTTTATGTGCTGCCTTACAGGCTCTTAGTTATATACATCCTCTTTGTTATATCATCAGGCTGCTCTGTAGTTCTATTCTTTTTGTTCTCTACTCTCTGCTGCAGCAGTGCAATGGTTAATGGTTTCCTTATCCTGAGCTCTGCTGCTACTCAGCTTTTCGGGATGAAAATAATAATAATAATAATAAATATTATTTATATAGCGTCAACATATTCCGCAGCACTGTACAATTTGTAGGGTTCAAGTACTGACAAAAAAGATACATTACAAAGAAATATTCAATTCACACACTGGGACTGAGGGCCCTGCTCGCAAGAGCTTACAATCTATGAGGTAGAGGGGGTGACACAAGAGGTAGCAGGGGCGGCAACAGACGTAGCATTGCTTGTACAATGGTCAGAAAATTTTGTGATATAGGTTACTGTCATTACACATATATAAAGCTGTATGAGCCGTCACCAGTTGTCTCCTTTAACGTGCAGATGGTGCCTGGACATATAAAGTCAGATACGGCATCATATCCTGTGAGGTAATGTGGGAGCGTGAACAGAGGAGGGTACGTATTAAGGAATCTAACTACGGAAGGGTTTACATTAGGAGTTGTGATAGGCCTGTCTGAAAAGATATGTCTTTAGTTTGCACTTGAACCTGTGAAAACTGGGGGTTAATCTAATGTTAGTCATAGGTCACTGAGTGAACGGAGAGCACGGGTTGAGCGATAGACATAGATGAGGTAGGATATGTATGGAGGTGCAGCATTATGGAGAGCCTTGTGGATGAGGGTGATAAGTTTATATTGTATTCTGTATTGAATAGGCAGCCAACGTAGTGACCGGCCTAGACCAGAGGCATCGCTGTAGCGTCTAGACTGATAGATGATCACCCAGGCCTGCTGCCTATAGGATGTATTTACATGTTCAGGTTTTTACATGCAGCATTTGAAGCCAAAATCAGCCGTGGATCTTGGTTTTAGCATCAATGCACCCACTTCCACATTGCAAGAACAATACAATGCAAGTCAATGGACTTTAGAAACCCATAAAGACTGACAGGTTCCAATGCTGTGGCAATTACAGGTGAGAGCCGCAGCCGCGCCCTGTCTGCAGCAAACAGCTCATCTGCCTGCAATTTAAAATGGGAGTTTCTTTTGCAGCAGGACTACGACTACACTGTGTCATTAACAGCCCAAATAACAGCATTCAAGTGGTTAAAAGCGGACCTTTCACAACTAACTCCAACACTTTGCGTCCTTAAATAGGCGCTGCCCCACTGATTCCCGGCGCAGTTGAAGTTTCTTTTACTATCCCCCACTGTTCCTGAGCAATCATTTCTGTCAGGTGGGCGTTCCCTGTCTGTCTGCTCCATCTCAGGACCACCCACCTGACAGTCAAGTGACTATTTGTGCCAAAACTAACTGAAACGATTGCTCGGGAACAGTGGGGGTTGGAATAAAAATTCCAACACTGCTACAATGAGTGGAACATCACTTGAAGGATGCAAAGAGTTGGGGTTGGTGCAGATGGTGAAAGGTCCTCTTTAAAAGGCAAGTTTGTTGGTGGTAGACTCCCTTTCAACATTGTAATGCAAAGGGTTAAAACCACATCCTTTAGTAGTGGGTTTGCAGACTGTGTGAACCTGGGCCTATGACTCCAATGAGCAATAATTTGAAACTACACTTCAGTCTGCTTGGCACCCCTGGTTTTTACATATGCAAGGCCAAATGTTCAAGAGAGATAAGGTAGCCATACTGTATCTTTACTCTGATAAATGTAGCAATATTTTAACTAGATATTGTACATATTACCATTTTAAGCAGCTTTCCAACATAAATGAATGCACCATATTAAATAAAATAATGATACATGATGAATATTGAAGTAAATATAACAAAAAGATAATAAAAATAGTAATATCTATACACATTGCAAACAGAGCACAAGTCCACAAACGCTCATCCATATTTAATGCCGTCACAGGATGCTGCAACTTGAATACAATGATGTGTCCATGGCGAAAAAGAAGGGCATTAAAAAAAAACTCAAAGAACTCCAGCACAAATAGATCACTCCATGGTAGATACTGAGCTATTGACAGAACTAAAGACAGGTCAGGACCTCCGATCTAATGACAATGATGAGGTATAATGAATGTGTGACATCATACAGCAGCAACTCCAGCTAAAAATATATGGGAAAATGCTTAAAGCTTTCCTCCAATTATAAAGCAAATTCTCATAAATGAAAACCATAAGTTAAAATAAGAAACTTCATAATATATCTTATTCAAGAAAAATGCTTTGTTCTCCATTTATCAGGCCGAGTTACTTTTAACATAGAAGTCTATGAAGAGGGGAAGGATGAAGCTGTTGGATAAGGCACAGATATACTGTATCTGCTATATTTAGTAAGATAACCACAATACAGATTGAGACAATAAATCACTCAATAGCCACAGCCGCCGCCTCCTCCCCCCCCTTCCCTCTTCATAGACTTCTGTGTGCTAGGTAGAATACAGATATGGATACTATTGGAGATAAGAGTCTGAGTGAAGGGAAGGAGGAGGAAAACAAACAGTTTGATACTTGTATCGCTGGATCAGCTTCAGCAGCAGTGTGGCTTGCATACAGCTCCACCGATTCAGAGCCAAACTCCACAGATAACACAAGCTAGGAGTGTCGGTGGTAGAAAAACATCAGGGTCCACATATGGAAGGCACCTTGGAGCTTATCAGAGGACCAAAGTCTGCCCATCTATCAGATGAGCATAACCTTCCAAGAGGGACAGGATAGCAAAGTTAGGCAATCAAAAAAAAGAGACAGGAACAACATTAAAAAAAAAAAAAAAAAAATGGAAAGGCAACAGAGGGACCCAATGGACTCTTTGCTCCAATGCAAAATCTGTAATGGTGCCCCTATTTACCTTGTGCCATGCCGAATACTGGTATAGTTTATGTGTTATTGGGCCTGACATGGACCGGTTACTTTTAGCACCCTGCCCAACCATCACCATCACCACCACCACCACACATACACACTCGCCACCAGCTGCAGAGCTTACTAGTAGGGGCATGAAACCACTGGTGGATTATGGTTGGGGACGGGCTATTAACGTCTCTGTGTTTCCTGGCTCTAGATCCCAACCTAACCCGAATTCCATACGGTTTTGCTATTGGGGATTCATATTCCTTTATGACCACCCCCATTTAAATATCCTATTAGGACATATAGATATCGGAAAACTGACTATGCCTCTAACAGCAAAGTGATGAGTTGCTAGAAAGAGTGGTTCCTGCTCTGGAGGACTCAACAAGACCACATAATTACATGGTTGACCTCTCATTTGGATAAGTGTGAAGTAATACCACATATCTTCTATGGTGACTGCTGCAGCAGAAATGCACGAGGAAAAAAAGTGGTGGCCACAGGTTTCAGGTGCCACACGATTCAAGATCAAGTGCGGGTTACTTCTGAGAAGTTAGAAGATAACTTAGAAGTAGCAAGATATGCTTTATTTTGTGAATAGACCATGGCGATGGTCACAAGAGGAACATTTTTAAAGGTGGTTATCCAGGATTAGAAAACACGGCTGCTTTCTTCTTCTCGGGAAGTGACATCACGTCCATTGTTCACATGGCCATCCTGCAACCCATTCCTTGACCGGGACAGAGCTGTATCACTGTCATGTGACCAATAGACATGATGTCACTTCCTCAGAAGCAGAGAAACCACCATTTATTTTTTTTCTGAATAACTCCTTTAAATGTTTATTTCTAAACTGTTTGCCCAACTATAATATAAACTACAATGTACCAATAAGTCCTGCGCTTATTGTGTTCATTAGTCTTAACAGAGTTATGGGTGCGCAGCCAAAATTCTGAAACCCTATCCTGATCTTAGTTAAATGCAGACTTTTAAAAGGAGCTTCTGGTAATAGAAAAGTTGTAAATGTTATTAGGGCTGTATAAATCGATACAAAGCTCTTCCAACAAAGTGACACACAATCATTTATCATACAGGTTAATGCATCGCTCTATCTGATGGCTTTAAAGGGTTTTTAGACAGTACAAGTACCTTTAGATTCAGCCGTGTAGGAGTTAAATTAATTAGGTGATATAATATCTCTCAGATGTATATTGATCAGAAAATGGTGCTACATTGTTGTCATCCAAGGCTGATGTTTTTTGCAGATCGGTCTATATCAAAACTTTGTATCTCTATAAACTAAGACTCAAGAAGCCCCTTCCACTACCCTAAACTGATGGAGACCAGAACATCCGACAAAACACAGCTATAAAACCAACGCATAATATCAACAAGCGATCATGATGGTCAGAAAGACTGCAGATTTTGCCATGTTTTTGAGCCAAAGTCATGAGTGGACTCAAATGGAATGGGAAATCTAAAGCTCGCTCTTATACTTCTCCTAAATCCGCTAAATCTGCACCAACTCAATGGGGGGAATTTATCAGGACTGGGGTAGATTTCAGTTTTTCTGGAGCGAGTTCTAAATCTGACAGGCCAAGTTGCCCCCAATATTTGCACCAAAGTGCACCTCTTTGGTGCAAATATAGGTTGTGGGCCAAAGTGGCTCCACATCGACGGCAGATTTCTCCAATAAAGGACACAGGAAATTTCCCCCAATCTGTATCTCCAAGCCTATGGGTAAAGTTTACACTCAGCTGATTTTGAGGCAGATTCCACTTTAAAATCAGTACCAAATTTTGTCCTGAATCTGCCTCCCATTGATAAAAATAGGCACCCTGCTCGAATTTGCCACAGATTCTGTAGCGGATTCAGCCACAGAGCCAACAGCGTGGGACATTCGGCTGATCAGCCCCATTCATCTGAGCCTCATCAACAAGTAAAAGCTACGGCAGAACGCCGGAGGCCAGAAACCATGTAAAACCATGTCAACCAGAAGACCTTTTACATCCTACACCAACTCTTTGCATTCTTCAATAGATGCCACTCCACCAATTCTGCTGCAGTATTTTCTCTAGACCTGACTGTTCCTGAGCAATTATTGCTGCTAGTTTCAGCACAATTATGCTCTCTACTGTCAGGTGGGCGGGCCCTGTCTTTCTGCTCCATCCTAGGACCACCCACCTGACATTAGAGAGCCTAACTGTGCTGAAAATAACAGTAATGATTGCTCGGGAGCCATGAGGGCTTGAGTAAAAATTCCAACTGCACCAGAATCAATGGAGCGATGTCTACTGAAGGATGCAAGGAGTTGGTGGAGATGGTGAAAGGTCCTCTTTATCCTAAGGGTCATGCTCATAAAGATAGGGACTAGAGACTGGTTACCGCAGGAGTACACATGTGTGCTTGGGCCTGGTCATGCAGATGCAATAAACTGAGCATCAGTGGCCATGACAGGGATTGTCCAGTCACTACTGGGTACAGTTCTATTAGCTAGGTTACTAAAAAAAAAATTTAATATAGAAGATAAATTCTACTGTATTTTATCAATTTATGGACTAAAACAACTAGTACTTTTGGCTAGTAGTCCTAAATATTGGAAACAGTTATACATTTATATTCACCAAGCACAATAAATTGTGTCTTCCTCAGGATCCATATGTGTAAGTGGGAATAAGTTCCTACAGAAACATTAATTTTCTTTGCTTGGGATTAGTTTGTCTTTAATTTCCAAAGGGACATCACAAATCTTTCCAGTCATAAAGCAGGAGAAAAGGGTTTCTTCTTTAGTCAGGCATTCCTACTCTAAATACCCGAGGATGTTGTGTCAACCATTAATGCTCAAGCCAACAATTTATCTCACAGACTACCTGCATCCCTGGCTATTCAGGAACAGAGTGAATCTCACTAGGAATCACTTAAAAGAAGCAAAACTGTTCTAGTAGCCAAGATCTGGCAGACTTTAGCAAATGGATTTCTCAAATAGCGCAGAAATCTCATAAAATATAAATGTGTCTTTAAAAGAAACAAAAAACGGACCACCTTCCGTATGTACTCATCGCCTATTTAGCAGTTCATATTGGGCAAACCTACCAATTTCAGTGGAACCAGCTGACCATCTAATGTGTATGGAGGCCTAATAATTTTCCCTGGCTATCTGTCGTCATTGTAGAGGTCAGGGGACATGGATTTCACGCAGCTTACCTCCTCTTCCTATTGAGAGCAGAAGTGCAGTTGATCGGGCCAGACCCACTTTTTGGAAAAGCCTTGAGCGCAGCCCCAAAAAGTTACAAATTTATGCAGAACCTGACTTGAGAAAATATTTGTGATTTTTTTTTTTAATGCCAAATACCTGGGGTAGGGGGCTTAGTAAATTCCCCCTATAGAATTTTTCTATAAATTTTATGATAGAAATAAGTTTTATCTGTTGGACAACTTGTTTTGAAATTAACTATTTAATTTCAATAAGAATCAGTTTACTGCTTAAAGGGATTCTCCATAAATCACAGAAAACTCAGGTTAGCTGTAAAACAAAAAAATAGTCATATTCACCCGGGCTGTGGATTAGAGTCAGGGCCAGTTTAGGGTGGCGACAGTCAGAAAAAAGTTACTTACTCCGAGTCCAGTATCGATCACTAGACTTTTCATAAATTAGAGGAGCTTTATAGAATCTGTCTGACTACGACTGACAGCCATTTAAGATAGAGCCAGAGCAGGAGTTGGTAGTTTGGCCTACCCACTCCAAAGGCCTGATACTCCCCCTATCCCCGGCGCTCTGTTGTCCAGTCTCAGTCCCATTAACCCCTGTTCAAGGACTTGCTGGGCTGAAAGAGGAGACGCTCACATGACTGCTGAGGCCAAATCAGTGGCATCTGTGGATGCTTCCGGGGAACTGGTGACTTATCCAAGTGATGTCACCAATTCCTCACCAGCGACAGCTGAGGTCAGTAACTGGACTCTGAAGTCATGTTAGCCTCTTCACTTACAACCCTCCTGGAACGGGAGGGAAAGTGGACCAAGACTGTAAAACAGAGCGCCGGTTTTAGTCCCACCCTGGCCGACCCTGAACTTCCTAGGATTCCTGGAGAATCATCATTTTGATGACCAAATACTTTGTAAATATTCAAGTACAGCAGGGAAGAATCTGACTAAAGTGTTCTTCAATAGGAAAATTAAAGGGGTATTCCAGCCACAAACACTGACCACTTACATAGTCGATACATTTTAAAATCGGTGGGGATCCCCTAACCCAAAATGCAGGGAGGAGGAGTTTGAACGGGGGGAACATTCAGCTTCTGAGCTATTGCTCCATTCCATTCAGGGTGATACAAGAGTGTGAATTGAAGTCTCATGACTCTCACACCTGTTCCTTTTGTATGCAGAGAAATGAGCTGTTGCCAGAGGCGTCTCTCTCCCCCTCTCCCCATACAGCACATACACATGACTGGCCAAAGCATGCATGAACATATGGGGGTTGGAATGTAAAGCTGATGGCCAAATACAGCTGTCTAATATGTATAGCCAGCCTCATCCGGGGCTGTCTCATGTAAGGTTGCTGTATTATATTCATACGATTTATTTGGGCCAACAATACAAATCAAGAAAAACTTTGAAGAAATGTCACCACTTCTCAAAAGTGTAATCCAAACAAGTCCCATCACCATATTATATAGTAGTATTAGTACTCAGTTCTACTTCTATATATGTAATTTTCAGCATAATGGACTTGTTAGATCTCGGTTATATTGTGGGTTCAAGGACATTTGGATGTCTTCACTCAAATGTTCTATAAAAAGTCTCCACTGATAGTTCCCAAAACTCCCCTCGAGGAGCAGCTCTGAAGAAAGCTTTTATCTTCGGTGGTGGTTACCACAACATTTTACATCTGCAATTTACAGAACTTAATACAGTAAATCATATTACAAAGTGACGGCTACCAGGAAACTGAATAGCACATATCTTTTTAAACAAAGCACCAATATTTTTGGCTTCTAATGTCAAGAAGTGGATCCCAGGGAGAATCACTGTCATAAAGTGAAGATGATCATCATCGCTACTTTCCATAAAGTGAGGGTAAATGATGATAAATCTATTACTCTTGAACAACTACGATTATTATCATTAAAAGAAATGTATCACCAATTTTTATTTATTAAAAGTAGCGATGGGTGAACCTCACAAGATGGAGGCCGAGGGAAGCTGCGACATGACAAACTGTTATATTTGCCCATCTTTGGCATCCTCATGGTGTCTGGTGACATCCTGGCATCCTCTTTTGGCCTCTGACGTCATGACACTTTGACCCAGCGTCATGATGTTGGCATGCCCCACGTGACCAGTGAGGCCCAACCACAGGCCACAGTGGTGACCCCGGGGAACTTGATGTCAGTCAGAGGCCGCAAGACTGCCGTGACAATGCTCAGGAAAGGTGAATCAAGGTGGGTAAAATTGTTGGTTTTTGTTGCTGCACCTCCCCTGGGCCACTACTTATTATACTCTAGGCTTAGTTGTCAGAGTGAAAATTGCAGGATATAGATGTGGGGTGTTTTTTTTATAATATATATAATACCATGGGAAGAAAGAATAACAGAGGAACAGCCTAACACAGTGATATGATACACCACAAGTTATGAAGAAGTATTTACTAAAACACACAACAGCAGTGTAGACAAGCCCTTTCAATTGCACTTGCATACACCAATCACTATTCTGCAGAATTCTGTGTCCACGCACAATTTGGATTTGTGGATGACAAATACACAAGGCTCTGTGTGTACCCCCTTTCTGAAAAAGAAGGCAGTGTTCCTGTATGTGTTGTCACTTGTGCTAGGGTATGGGTGCTGCATAGTGCTGCATGAACAGTATAGCGTTCCATTAGCCATCTAACCTAGATGTTAACACAATAAGATTTGTATTGTTGCCATAGCGACCAAAGAGCGCTATTAAAAGAAAAAAACAGAATAACCTCATACACAATGGGAACTTGCCAACCAGACGAATGAAAAAGAAGAAAAAAAAATCAGCCAGTGGTAGGAAAGGCATTGTGGGGCTGGCAGGGATGTCTGTGATATACTGTATGCAGAAGATGAGAAGTCATTGATGTAAAGGATATGAAATCAGTAAAGGAGGGGGGGTGGGGGGGAAAGTTCAGGACTTCTATATCAATATCAAAGGTACCGCACAGACTAGAAGATCAAACACTGTAAAATATAGGACAATCCTTTGTCACACGGTTTATTAAAGGAGCACTCCAGAAATGTGTGTATACGCCAAACAGAGGATCCCAAAGAGAGCGTTAACTTCAAGGGGTTGTCCAAGAATGGATATTGATGACCTAACATAAGGAGAGGTCATCAATATCAGATCAGTAGGGGTCCGATACATCCTCATCGATCAGCGGTTCAAAGTGGAAGCAACCCAGAACTGATGTTTCAACTTTTTGAGTCTTTTCCGTACACTATTTGCAGAGCTCACAGATGAAGGGGTCATCAATGTATCATTTTAGGGCTCGGTGTGCATCAAGGAGCATGTGATGAACCGCCCGTGTCCTCCCCGGACCCTACAATTCATTAATGAGCCAAGGATATCCTGAGGTTTTGCCTCCAGGCTCACGGCCCCCCCCACAGATCCATGATAATGGTTGTGTATATAGCCATAAAAAAAAATAGTGACTCAGTGTGCTTTCTGTTATAAATACAGATATCACACTGACAAAGCACACTGACTTATTGTGTTGTCATCCAGAACAATAACCTTCGCAGACCAATGTGTACAGCCAGCTTATGGCACTGCCATCTAACAGTATATACCCACCTAATGGTTGCCTACCTCCGATGTATGCCATACTATTACCTTACAAAATCCAGGACACTTTAGAATGGATACAAACCTCCGCTGTTTGGCCGTATCCTCACAAGTTACGCCTGTGGTGTGTTTCCAGTGCTTATGTAACATGACGGCTATTTGTCTCCTAGGACCTTATAACAAATAGGAATGTGAGATGAGAGAGAAGAAAAGAGCTGACGGATGGTCTCTGCTCTGACCACAGGGAAGACGGCTTCTGTCAGAGCAATGTCTTCAGAGCGCAATGATTCCGGCCCGCAGCGCTACTCAATTTTGGCCTTGTGCCGATAAATTGGTAGACAATTGTGCAGAGTTATCACTAGATTTTATCAGGAGGAGAATCTCTAGAGGAGCTGTCTGTTACTAGGATTCATCCTGAATAAGACGCAGGGAGGATACATTATTATCTATCAGAAGACTTACAAAGGTCTGGCGATAAAGAAACAGCAAGGATTTTAGAACTCAGCATGACACATAAAACACAATGTAATATGCGATGCAATTTAATATGACACATAAAACACAATGTTATACGCTGTATTTCTTAGAAATCTAAATAAAATGGAAAAAAAAACACTGTGGAATATGTAATTGCAACTCAGCATGAAACCTAAAAACGTAATGTAATATGAAGTCACAATTATTAATAGGCTATGTTACATCCTCACTACCATTTAGTTATGGAAAGAGATTTGTATCACAAGGACAACCCCTACTTTATTAGGGCATATGGACATCATAGAGGGGGGGGTCCGACCTCTATAAGGTAAAGTGGACATCTACTATCTACTATGTACAAGTGGCTCCAGTTCCAGCTGAAAGGCCACCAGGTAAGGCTGGGTTCACATCTGCATCCGAGTCTCCGTTCAGAGGCTCCATTGCAGTGTCCATCTAAAATCGTGCTAGCATTGTGGCCGAGGGTTCAGATTGCAAAGCCCGATTTCACCTTTAGTACCACTGTTTATTAATCCCCTCTTCCCTCCTGGCCTATTGCCTGAGGTGTGTGTTTGGTGGAGACACACTTGGTTTTGCTACCTCAATGATTTCCTCTGTAACTTGTGGTTACCTGTAAGAGACAGCCAATGTTGTCCTAAGCTTCATTTGTCTGTATAAACTGTTAATGTTGAATGTATTTCTGTGATTCTGTTCCTTTAAGACAGCAGCCATTGTAATTGTGACATGATGCTGGAGTGAGACCCCCCCCTTTTATGTCAGCCTGCCTGTTCTGCAGACAGAGTGTGAGCAGAGAAGCAGGAAGTGACGAGACAGAGAGCAGCAGCCATCTTAGCAAGTGTTGTATTGAACTGGTGTGGAGATTTTTCTGTACAGCTAAGCTGTATCTTGGTCCAGAGACAAACAGAGTGTAAAGAGACAACAGGACTAGTGAGTCCACGTGAAAGGAACTGTGCTCAGTGGCTGATCAGTGAGACTGACATTGTGACTGTGTATATGGATACCACAGATAGAGACTCGCAGTGCTGTTGATGTACTGGACAGCACCTGCTAAACCCCGGCTTACATCCCAGCTCAGTGTATGGATTCGGCAGGACTGTCAGTGTGCTGAGTGGAATCTGCTGTTGGATTACATTGCATTCATTGGGTTTCCCTGTTAAAGAGGACTTCATTTCTCCCAAGATCCTGATAACCGTGAGGAGAGGACGTTTCGCTATAAAAGAAAGGAACGACTTTGGGCCCCACCGCGCGCTTCTACAGACTGTAAGCGGTCCACCTGGACCACTGGGGAAAAGGGGGTGCACCCAAATGTGAAGTCAGGGTCAGTTAGGGATAGTTTTGAGTATATTGTTCATTCAGTGTCCATACTGCAGAAGTGGACAGAGTAAAAGTAGAAACCATTGCAGAATTTGCCTTGAAATTGTTCATGCTATATTGTATATTTTGCTTGTCTTTAGCCCTGTCATTTTACCTTTAACTAGCCTTTATTAACTTATAGTAAATATATTTTTTTTTCTTGAACTACCGCGTGTGCGTTCATTTCTGGTTGCGGAGTCCAAACCACCTGCCTTGCTCTCGGTTCACAAATTGGCGTAGTCGGCAGGATCCGCTTACCAGAATGGACGGTGACGCACCCGTTCGGGAGAATGGTGCTGGAGGAAGAATGCCAGCAGGGGCTATAATGAGTCAGTTAGCTAAATTTGATGGCAATAATATGTCAGTGAGTATGTGGGTGGAACAGATACGAATGATACAGCGAATGTACCAGACCGCACCAGAAGTACTAGTAGAGCTAGCAATATTGACATTACAAGGGGATGCTAAGACCACGGTGATACTGAGGCCATTTGAACAAAGGCAGACATTTGAGCAAGTAGTCCAGATTCTAGAAACCATTTATGGAGAAACTGCATTGCTGGGGTCTCTGCAGGCTCGGTTCTTCCAGAGGGTACAACAGGAGAATGAAAGCCTTCCCCAATATGCAAATGCCCTACAAGAACTGCTCCGAGATATTCAAAGGAAGGAAAGAGGGGGCTCGCCAGCCTTCTGTAACCCTGATCGGACTCTCCGTGACCAGTTTGTCCTGGGGATACGTGACGGCAGTTTAACTGTGACTATGCAGGATTTTATACGACGAGAGACTGATGCTAAATTCCATGATGTACAGGTAGAGGCCATCTCCCGTGCCAATAGTATGGTCCCGAGGCCGCAGACCGCAGTTGGAGTTACTTTGTCACAGGGGGCTAGTTCTGGCTCAGAGACAGTAGAAAAGGGGACGGTTAAAGAAATTCTCACAGTAATGCAGAAACTGCAAGAGCAAATGGAACACTTGCACACCCGTTGTGATGAACATTCTATGAAAATTGCAGACTTCCAGAAAACTGGAGGTGAAAGGGTGAGCCGTCCATACCCAGAAAATCAGAATCACCCACCACCCCGCTGGAGGGGTGAGGATAGGACCTACCGAAGGGGTCCAAATCATTTAGTGCAGTGCTCAGGAGAAATCGAAGGGGCTTACCGAAGGGGCCCAAACAGATGGCCAGAACGACGGGAGATACGCTGCTGGGAGTGTGGACGGATGGGCCACGTTGCTGCTAGATGTCCAGAGCAGCGACAAACTTATGAGAGACCGCCGTTAAACTGAAGTCCCCTGCTGCTGAAGGGCGTGTAGTAGGGGAGACTGACAAGGAGACTATGTGGGGAGAATGCCCTGATGATGACCTGATCGCTGCAAGTCCTGTCATACAGGTGGAAATGGAGGGTATTCCGGTTACCGGGATGATTGACACGGGTTCCCAAGTAACGACCTTGAGTAGAGACTGTTATGAACGGTACTTCCGGCAACATGTGAAATATGATCCCCATACATTCGTACGAGTGGTCGCAGCTAACCAGTTACCAGTTCCGGTCGTGGGAGTGGCCTGGATGAATGTCCGGGTATGTGGCCAAGATCTAGGTAGGAAAGGCATTGTGGTGGTACAGGAGTCACATGAAGTAAAGGTCCCTGTCATTTTGGGGATGAATGTGTTAAAAGAATTAGATCAGATCCTCTTTGAAAAGAAAGGTCACGGTTATTGGAAAGAAACCACCACCCATCGGCCTACTCAAACAGCTTTCCAGCGGCTGATCCGGACATGTGGCTTACAGAAAAGTTCGGATGCGCAGCGTCCTCTGGCTCGAATTTCAGTTCCTTTGCATACAAAAGTTACACTGCCACCCAGTCGGGAGACAATAGTGTCTATGCCCGTAGGCACCTGTCGGAAACTAGAGGGCATAGCTGTGTTGGTAGAACCACTGCAGGCAGCCGAAGGAGGTGTTGATCCGCTAGTGGCCCGTTCCTTGGCAATAGTTCGCAATGGAAGAGTACCACTTCGATGTGTAAACACTCAGGACCAGAGTGTGGACCTGACCCCAGGGAGGCTGCTGGCTAACATCTATGTGACTCCGGAGGAAGTAAGGAAAGTAACTCCAATGCAGCTGAAGCCGACTGAAAGGGATGAGTGGACCGTAACTGTGTCCATGGGAGAAGATGAGGAACCCACCTCTGAATGGAATGGCCGTGCAATTCGAGAACAGATGAAGATGGATGCAAGTTCATGTTCTCTGGAATGTGTGCAGAAGGTAGATGAGCTGTTGTGGGAGAACCAAGCCACCTTTGCACGGTATGCTGAAGATTTTGGATGTACCACAGGGATCTACCATGAGATTCCCACAGGAGACACCCCTCCAATTAGAGAGCGCTACCGACAAATTCCTCCACAGTTGTATCAGGAAGTGAAAGAACTGTTAGCTAAGATGCTACAGGGTGGGATCATCCAAGAAAGCCAGAGTCCCTGGGCGGCTCCTGTGGTGTTAGTAAGAAAAAAAGATGGGTCCATCCGATTTTGCGTAGACTATCGGAAGTTAAACGCTTGCACCGTACGAGATTCCTACCCCTTGCCACGGATTGAGGAGTCCCTCTCAGCGCTAGGGAGAGCCCGGTACTTCTCCTCACTAGATCTGGCTAGTGGGTATTGGCAGGTGCCGATGGCCACAAAAGACAAGGAGAAGACGGCATTCATCTTGCCCATGGGACTATACGAATTTAACCGGATGCCCTTCGGGTTGACAAATGCACCCGGAACGTTTCAGCGGTTGATGGAGAAATGTCTCGGTGACTTCAACTTTGAGTTCACTCTCATCTACTTGGATGACATTATAGTGTATTCTGCGACCTTTGAAGACCATCTCCACCAGTTGGGGCAAGTATTTCGAAGATTGCGGGAACATGGGCTCAAATTGAAACCCAGTAAATGTCGGTTGTTCCAATCTGAAATTGATTACTTGGGTCACCGCGTATCAGGAGAAGGGGTGAGACCATCAAGAGACAAGATAGCGGCTGTTCAAGATTGGCCAATACCGACTACCCTGCGAGAAGTGAGGGCGTTCCTTGGAGTAGCCGGTTACTATCGACGGTTTATTAAGGATTTCGCCAAGGTAGCAGCACCACTTAATGCTCTCCTACGAGGCACATCCGGTGGTCCAAAGAACCGGTCCGTGAAGTGGGGACCTGAACAGGAACAAGCCTTCCAGGCATTAAAGGATGCACTGACAACAGCCCCAATCTTGGCATATGCTGATTACCACTTGCCGTTCCAGCTGTATACGGATGCAAGCCTGTATGGTCTTGGAGCAGTGCTTTCCCAGCTTCAGGATGGCCAGGAGAGGGTCATAGCGTACGGCAGCCGGTCTTTGAGAGATTCTGAAAGAAACCCCGAGAATTATAGTTCATTTAAGTTGGAGCTGTTGGCACTGGTATGGGCCATGACCGAGAAATTCTCTGAATATTTGACCGGTGCTGAAGTTTTAGTACTGACTGACAACAACCCACTAGCTCACCTGGAAAATGCCAAGCTCGGGGCGTTAGAGCAGAGGTGGATAGCCCGAATGACTAAGTTCAATTACCGCATTAAGTATCGGTCCAAGACAGAGAACCAGAATGCTGACGGGCTTTCTAGGGTAACCGCCCAGACCCCCACAGAAGACGTGGATCATGAGTTGGAGCATGTGGAGGTGCCCGATTTCAGCAGATTTTCACAGGCCTTGACCGCCACTAATCAGTTTGAGATGGAGGGAACTGAAATGGCTCCTTTCTTTGGTCCCTCACGACAGGAATGGGCACAGATACAACAGACCCATGAGGGGCTGGCACAGATGATCAAGTGTGTTGAGAAAGGCCAGAAGCCCTGTAGAGAGGAAAGAGAACGACTGACACGTGAGATATTATCTGTTCTGAGTCAGTGGGAAAAGTTGGAGATGAAAAATGGAGTGCTATGCCGAAAGGTCTATTTACCTTCTGAGATCGACATTCGATACCAAATTGTGGTGCCTAGTGAACTGGCTCGCTCCTTGGCAGTTGAGGCTCATAATAAGAATGGACATTTTGGTCATGAGAAGACCTTTCGTTGGTTACAGCGACTGATTTACTGCCCTGGTCTTCGTCAAATGGTCAAAGAAGTATGCCGCAGCTGTCGAACTTGTGAGATCCATAAGGCAATAGAACAGAGAGCTCCCCTGCAAACCATCGTGACCCAGGAACCTTTAGAAATCGTCATGATAGACTATCTAATGGTGGGCCCATCCAATAGCGGACACCAGTATTGCCTCGTAATGGTGGATCACTTCACCAAATTTGCGGTGGTAACCGCCACCAAGGACCAGACAGCTGAGTCAGCAGCTCGTGCTCTGTGCCAAGATTTCATTCGAGTATATGGGTGCCCTAAACGCATCCACTCCGACCAGGGTGCCTGCTTTGAGGGACATGTAATGAAAGAAGTTCAACGTATCTACGGGATAAAGAAGTCGCACACGACTCCATACCACCCTCAGGGAAATGGGGCCTGTGAAAGATTCAACAGAACTCTGCTACAGATGCTGCGGACTCTGGAGGAAGACAAGAAGTTACAGTGGCCTCAGTTCTTGTCTGAAATGGTGTGGGCCTATAACATTCAGGTCCATTCTACAACGGGGTACTCTCCTTATACACTTCTCTTTGGGCGGTCTGGGCGAAGTATAGGAGAATTACAGTTGAATGATGTGGATGGGTTCCCTCCGAGGGATCCAACCTCTTGGGTGCGGGCGCACCGGCAGAGACTTGAGACGATCCATCGATTGGTGCGGCAGCGCCTGCAAGAACATCCCCATCCTGATAAGACCCCAGTGCAAGAAGCACCATTGCAACCAGGCGACCTGGTGCTAGTTCGTGTCAAGAAACCCCAAGGGAAATTGGAAAGCCGGTGGGAGGCTTTGCCGTATCGTGTTGTTGGCCGCAGGTGTGCGGGTGGGCCAGTGTGCCAGGTCCAGAAGGAAGGAACTGGTTGTGTTCGAGTACTTCACCGAAATATGTTGCGCCTGTGTCATTCTGAAGGGACAAATCATGATGGGCTTGCCAATGTGAATGAGCTCCCACAGTCAGAGAATGGAGGTGCGGAATGGGCCTCCGACGAGGAGGATGATTGTTGGCCGATCCCTGCTCCTGGGGATGTTCCACCTGTGACTACTGTATCTCCGGCCTGTGCCCCCTCTGGTGCGGAATCCGCTGGTCCTTCTCAGCCCATAGCTGCAGCACCCCATAATATACCACCGGTCCTCAGACGGACCACTAGGCCAAATGCTGGTATTCCCCCTGTTCGGTATGCGCAGGATGAGTTTGTTTGGCCTGCCATACATCGGTATACTACCACCCTGTGCATAAAAGTACAACCCTCTGGATATACAGTCATAGGCAGGGACTGCCAATCTTAAAGTGGGGGGGAATATGTAAGAGACAGCCAATGTTGTCCTAAGCTTCATTTGTCTGTATAAACTGTTAATGTTGAATGTATTTCTGTGATTCTGTTCCTTTAAGACAGCAGCCATTGTAATTGTGACATGATGCTGGAGTGACTCCCCCCCCCTTTTATGTCAGCTTGCCTGTTCTGCAGACAGAATGTGAGCAGAGAAGCAGGAAGTGACGAGACAGAGAGCAGCAGCCATCTTAGCAAGTGTTGTATTGAACTGGTGTGGAGATTTTTCTGTACAGCTAAGCTGTATCTTGGTCCAGAGACAAACAGAGTGTAAAGAGACAACAGGACTAGTGAGTCCACGTGAAAGGAACTGTGCTCAGTGGCTGATCAGTGAGACTGACATTGTGACTGTGTATATGGATACCACAGATAGAGACTCGCAGTGCTGTTGATGTACTGGACAGCACCTGCTAAACCCCGGCTTACATCCCAGCTCAGTGTATGGATTCGGCAGGACTGTCAGTGTGCTGAGTGGAATCTGCTGTTGGATTACATTGCATTCATTGGGTTTCCCTGTTAAAGAGGACTTCATTTCTCCCAAGATCCTGATAACCGTGAGGAGAGGACGTTTCGCTATAAAAGAAAGGAACGACTTTGGGCCCCACCGCGCGCTTCTACAGACTGTAAGCGGTCCACCTGGACCACTGGGGAAAAGGGGGTGCACCCAAATGTGAAGTCAGGGTCAGTTAGGGATAGTTTTGAGTATATTGTTCATTCAGTGTCCATACTGCAGAAGTGGACAGAGTAAAAGTAGAAACCATTGCAGAATTTGCCTTGAAATTGTTCATGCTATATTGTATATTTTGCTTGTCTTTAGCCCTGTCATTTTACCTTTAACTAGCCTTTATTAACTTATAGTAAATATATATTTTTTTCTTGAACTACCGCGTGTGCGTTCATTTCTGGTTGCGGAGTCCAAACCACCTGCCTTGCTCTCGGTTCACATACCCGCTACCACATTCTCCCCGCCTCCCTCAGAAGCTATTCGGACAGCACAGGTCTTCCATTTTCTTGGTTTCCTACCCCCCACCAGCTTTGAGAGACTACGATTGTTTAGGAGAGCAGAAAGGTGTTCTCTCTCTTTCATATATATTTTGCTTAACACTTCACCTCCTGACACCAAGCTTGACTCTATGGCAGCCTGTGCACGGGAGCTTCATTCTACCGTGACAACAGTGCAATGGATTGACTGTTGTACTTCTATTAGCAAAGGCAGCTGGCAGGTCACCTTTATGGAACGTTCTTAGAAACTCCTTCATATGACCTATCTGGTCCTTCATCAATTACATAGCTTTTACCCGACAGACTTCCACTTCTATTTTAGGGGTTACAATGCCTTAGACACTACTTTCCATATTCAGTGGTCCTGACCTCATACCTGTCATTTCTGGATAGCTATTCATAGAATGACGCAACGGCTTTTTGGAGAGTCTTTTCCATTGTCGGCCCCCATTTTTCTTCTTAACCCTTTTGCGCATAATCACTTTAATTTATGTCATTATGTGCGAAGGGATGTATGGAGAGAGCCGGCGTATGCCGGCTGTATAATACAGCCAAGACAGCTGACACTGATCGCAGATCGTTATCGGAGGGCAGCGATCGGTTGCCATGACAGCCGGTAGCCTATTGATGGCTCCCAGGCTTGTCATTATATCCCTTCTATTACAGGCTGCCAGAGGCAGCCTGTAATAGAAGGCGATGTATTGCAGTGAATAGTATGAACGATCAGACCCCCTAGGGTTAAAGGTTTGAAAACAAAAGTAAAGGACAAAATAAAGTTTTTAAAAGTATAAAAAAAAAAAATATATAAAAGTTCCCTAGATCACATATAAAAATAAACAATAATAAAACATAAACACTTTAGGTGTCCCCGTGCTCCAAAATGCCCGAACTATTAAAATATAAAAATATTTATCTCATACGGTTAACGGCGTAGCGGGGGGAAAAAAAAAAGTCAAAATGGCCAAATGGCGATTTTTTTCAAAACTTTGCCTCCTATAAAAAAATGGAATAAAAAGAGATCAAGCCATCAGAACTTCCCCAAAATGGTATCAATAAAAATGCTATCTTGTCCCGCATAAAAAGACGCCTTACCAATTACAGGTGTCAGAACATGGCAATACAAAATTTTTTTCTATATTTTGCAAAGTTTAAATTTTTTTAAAAGGTCACAAAACATTACTAATACTGTATAAATTTGGTATTGCTGCGATCATACTGACCCGCAGAATTCAGGTAACCAGTCATTGCTACCATAAAGTGAATGCCATAAAAATTAAACCTATAAGAAATCGGCGCAAATGCATTTTTTTCCCAACTTCACCTCATTCAGAATTTTTTTCCAGCTTCCCAGTACATTGTACAGAATATTGAATGGTGCCATTACAAAGTACTATTTGTCCAGCAAACAATAATCCATTGTGTGACTGAGCTGAAAAATGAAAAAATGATGGCTCTTGGAATGGGGAGAGGGAATAAATGGAAATGCAAAAACAAAAATTGACAGAGGCATGAAAGGGTAAATCATAAACCTGCCAGCCTCAAATAAGTACAATTTAAATTATTACAATATATTTTAATGGCTGCCCGGATCCACATCTCCTTCAACTGGAGAAGACCTTTTTTTTTCGTTGACCAATGTGGTTCAGAAAATCAACACTTTCATGCTCCACGAAAAAATGAATTCCACGATCTCTGATACTCATCCGCTCTTTGATAGGGTGTGGGTGCCCTGAGTGAACAGGTCTAACATCCCAGGTCTGCCATACAGTCTTCAACTCTGATTGGAAAGTAGGATTGGGTGTATTTCTCACACCCCCTCTCTCAGGTAGAATCTCTCCCCCACCTACTTCTTATCCATTTGCACTTTAGCACTACACACCTCTCCCATATTCCTCCCTATGTTGGTTTTAGGTTTTGATACCTTTTTACCTTTTTTGACTTACTTCCTCAAGGGGTTCTTAGAAGGTGTATCCGGACTGGTTTTGACCCCGACACACGTGATCTGAGCCAGCACCTCCCCCTACCATTTTCACAGATATTTACCTGCACTATGAGGGCTGGCAGACTATAGTAGCTGACCCTCATAGCACAAGAAATACCTGGAAATACAGGAGAGGAGGGAGGAGATGACCCAGGGGCCAGGTGATGATTCCAAACACATGATCTGGGATCGAATCCAACTAAGAATCCCCCAGGAGAAGTAAGTGAAAAACGACTTCCTGGAGAACCCCTTTAACTTTTAATTGTCTACAAATTTAAATACGGTTATGTTTGTGACAAATCCCCTTTAAGACAACTGTATTCATTATGGTATGCATGGATCAGTTTCTTCATTTCACGAAAAATTAGTTTTATGGAAAACAGTCATTTCTGTGGTTCATGTGAGCAGAAGTCAAAGCCTAAGTGCTTATAACAAAATGTTCAGGGTGAATGTTCGGGGGGAATCACGGGCCTGATTGTAAGAAAAACAAAACAATTAATCAAATCAGAGAGATCTCCGCACTGCCAAGAGACACAACCAGATCAGGATGCCTTCCTATTATCTAGTAGAGAAGTAGCTGATTCCACTAAATATTTTCCATGGAAAAAAAAAAATGAGATTGTAGATTCTTCAGATATTCATCAGAACAGCCAATACTACAAACTTGTTAGGGTGTCCTGAGCAAAAGAAGAAACGTTAATGTCCTATAAAGGCAACACAAAACGGTATGTTCTTTTATGGTATGTGGAGGTCATATAGAGGAACTTCCATGTATAGAGCGCCATTCAGAAAGAGTGCCTTTCGGTCTAGAGCACTGTTACTCAACCTTGTCGAGAGTGTTCTAACAGAATACCACCAATGGACACCATGGTGTCCTGCTGCCGAACTCAAGCGCACGTAGCCTTAACCAAATCCCTTTTCTTATAGGGGCACTTGTGGTACACACACTAAGTTCAGAGGGTCTATTATCTTCCAACCAGCGTCTCTCTCATCAGATCATATCTCAGAAACTCTGTCTATTCAGCACAGACTATCTGCTGTTGTAAAGGAGATTCGCCCCTTAACCCTGACCCGATGTCTTCTGACATTTGCCTCTGCTCAGGGCCATTCTGCCTCAGTAGTGGGTGGTTTGGGTGGAACTAGTCAGAACCTGGGCACTAATTAAAACTTCCACTCCAGAGCAGTGTTTCTCAGCCACGATGCATCCCCCCCCCACCCGAGACTGCACAGCAAACAGCCTAACAAGGGTACCATCTAACTGGGGTACCATCTAACAAGGTTGAGTACCACTGCTCTAGAGGACTTGGTTCACCCAGGTGTTTCATGGTCAGCTAGTCATTCTTATGAGAGAAGTTGGTAGGCAGATAATAGGCTAACTTCTCTTTAAAACGCGGTAGCCTATGAAAAGCAAACGTGACCCTGGTTTACAATTACATTTATTTATTTGAGCTAACTTTCGATTTTGGTTATTTTTCGATTAATTGCCCAGCCCTACATAATAGTATATTACTCCAGTAGCGTCACACTCTACCATACAAAGTAGAAAACCCTAAGGATCATTGTGCATACAATGCTGTAATTCCGCAGATTTACTAAAGTCTTTTATGGCAATTTGCTAAATATAAACTGGTGATAAAAAACCTCCTAATTTTGTGAGCCGTGCTCTGTGCTCCTGAGCAACTAATAAGCTGCTCAGCCTAGCTTCACGAGCCACTGATAATGAGCATCAATTTACAATGAAGCAACTTTTTGTTTTCAACGATGTTCCTAAATTACCTAAAATTCTAATGTGGAATATCCAGACCCTGAATATTTCATAGTGAGAATAAATAGAACAGAAAAAAAAGTCATCTTGGAGTGTTCTGCCAAGAAATTTAACTGGCATCTTCTTCTGTCTTCGTGTTGTACATTATTTTCTATACATGAATTAGACTAAAATATATTTTTGAATATATTATGTGTATTAATAGCAGTAGGTTGTTAGGGACTGAATGTAAAACAAGGTCACAATCTAAATTATTGTGGAAATGTGTTGTGGGAATGCTCTGTGACCTGTCTAGAGGTCACTGTGCAGGGAGGGGGAGGAGGTGAGATGTGGTCATCACCTGTTGTCATTGTTTTGATTAGCTTTTGTCAAAATGGACCATAGTCAGGATGCCTCAGCCTGACAACTCATGCTAGAAAACTGACGTGAATTATTTATTTAGGAAATCTATGTCAGTTACTGACTGGCATAGAAAACCAGTCTGGTGCATGAGCTTACCTCTTAATAATTCAGGCACACTTACGCTAGTTGGGGCCTTCATCTAAAGAGGACCTTTCACCACCTCCACCCATTCCAGTTCTTAGCATCTGTTAATAGTCGCCGCTCCACTGATTCCAGCACAGTTGGAGTTTTTTCTCTAGCCCCCACCATTCCTGAGTAACAAGTGCAGTTAGTTTTGATACCGGATGTGCTATTTAAGTATAAGTCTGAGTACAGTATAAATGTGTAATGACACTCCTATGGACTCCATGGAAGTACAATAAGAAATGAACAGGTTACTTTCGAGATTTAGTGTCAGACTAAAGCAACGTTTGATAAGTATACAGATTTGTAAATTTACATCATAGACCTGTGAATTACAATGCTAACATATTACAACACTTTCAGAGAGGCACACAGTAGCCAAGTTTTACTGCCAGACTCCTGAATATATGGAATTATAAGGCTTAGTGAAGTGCCTTGTGATATTAAGCGAATCATCCATCAGTCCTCCTCGCAAGTATTGTACAGCTCTGAAATCATAGTAGCGGAGCTCGGCTGAAACGTGTAAATCACAGCCCTGACTGCTCCTAATACGTAGCAGACCTTGTTTTCGGCATGTTAGCAGAAAGACTCAGCGGGGTGGCACAGATTATTATCACAATAATTCTCAATGGAAATTGTATTGTGGAACAGAAATTGGTGACGATTGCCAGGCCTTGAATCTTCCACATGCAAGGAAAATATCTGGCAGCTATACTGTCAGGGTGTTGGACGTGACTGCAGCTGAACGGCGCTTCTTTTCAATTTGCTCTGGTTTTCCCACTAACTATAGATGTGAAGGACCCCACCAAGGGCATTGTTCTAGTAAAATAAAAGACATTATGGTCCCTGATATATTAAAAAGATTAAAAAAACAAACTGCACATTCAAGAAAAATTAAAACAGTCTTTTACTGGGGCGGAGTGCCAACTTACAATCATCATAAGAGTCTCATCTGGAAAAAGTGAAGACCGTATACACACTATAAACTATACTCACGTTATCTATACGTATAGTGCAATGGAGACACCTGGGGCTGCTACCTAAGAACGTGTGCTCAAAATATATATATGATATTCAGAGGGTTCAGCGTACATAGAAGTCTATGGAGAGGAGAGTTTTCAGCGTACATAGAAGTCTATGGAGAGGAGAGTTTTCCTACAAGTTTTAACAGTAGTGAGCAGTAGGGATGTGAATAAAACTGGTGAGATAGATATCTTACTATATGCTCCAGAATATCTGTGTCCTCCTACATCTCACTCCCCTTCTTCCTACCAATCTCCTCTCCATAGACTTCTATGAACTGCAGCCTGTCTCCACTAGCATGTCTGGATGGAAGAAACTGTTGAAGTACTGTATACAGGAGATTTTACTCCAGTTCCACCACTAGAATCAGCGGTGGCGTGTATAGAACTGGTATTTGACCAGTATATGGTGAACACATTATTGATGTATACTACCATACATCGAGCTGAGAGACCTACGATCACTTTACTTTTACTATCTCAAGAACTGCTTTACAGAGGAATGCTTTACTTTGGCTATCTCAAGCTGTTCACATAGAAGTGAATGTAGAGACGGCGTGCAATTCTGATCAGCAGCCGAATTCTTGGGATCAGCGGCCAAACCCACACTGATCAGCAGCTTAGCTCCTATACTGCGGATACGTGGCGAGTTGTGACCAGGTATGGACAGACAGCAGCCGACGGGTGTCAGAGAGATGCCGCCTCATCCTCCTGCGTCCCTACAAAGAGGCATTGTGGGTAATGTAGAGGAGCCATATCAAGAAGAAAAAGGGAACCGAGAGGGCGGACAACCCATAAATGTCACATCAAATACAACCGGCCCTACATTACCAATAATAACCTTGCACTATATAGGCAAAACATTTTTCTGCTGGAGTGCTTCTTTAAGTGACTTTTCGTTTAGTGCTCCTTGAGCTTTCCACAGAGATAACATTGACATAAAATAATGGTCGGCTATAAGCATTTCAATAACAAAGCATTAAGAAATGCAAAGTATGTAATTTTGATAAAACGGGATAGGGCTCGCAGCTAAAGAAGACTGATGAACTGTCTATGACACAGTCACCCTTAAGAAAGCTCAGAGCATTAATATTCATCACTATTCTCCACTGTCTTATAAACACTTGAGAACACCACAGAAACATCCCCAAGGAACAACATGACAGACTGCATGAATTTGTGAGCTTGTCTGGAGTGCATATCTTCAAGGGGAAGACGGAGAATGCATAATGCAGAAACTAATATGTTCACTTACTGCGCTGTATTACAGCCAACAAGACAAAGACACAATCACATCACAAATGGACCGCTCCTTCACAACACTTTTCTTTCAGGGAACGTTTCGACAACTTAGATAACTGTTACTGACTTAACCCTTTCACGGCACGGCGATTTTCCATTTTGGAATTTAAAATTTTTCCGCCTCAACTTCTAAGTCATAACCTTTTTTTATTTTGCTTTTATCAAAGCTGTAAGAAGGTCTGATTTTCATGGGACCAATTGGACTTCCTAATGGCAACATTTAATATCTCATATGATGTACTAGGAAACTGAGAAAAAAAACTGGGAAAGTTCAGAATGGAGTGAAGTTGGGAAAAAAGTGTTGCACCATTTTCTTACTGGTTTTATTTTTATGGTGTTCAGTATCGATCATCTCTATGAGTATTGGGGGGGGGGGTGAGCAACGAAGAACCATGCACATATACAATGACAGGCGTTGCGTGCTTCGGGAAACAGCTGATCTTTAGGTGGACCCCCACCAACCCAGAAATGATGGCCTATCTAAGACTAAGGCCCCATGTTGTGGAAACGCAGCTTTTTATGTTGCAGATTTTGTTGTGTTTTTTTGAGCCAAATCTAGAAGTGGATTAATCAAAAGGTAGAAGTATAAGTAATCTATCTATCTATCTATCTATCTATCTATCTATCTATCTCCCATTCCTCTTGTAGCCATTCTTGGCTTTGGCTCAAAAAACCACAACAAAATCTGCAACAAAAAAAAGCTGCAGTTACTGCAACGCAACTGTTGTTTCAGCTTTTTAATTTTTTTTTATTTTTGCTATTGTATAGGAAGTTTGTTTGTTGAACAAACTTGAACATTTTTGTAATATACTTTATTTACCTATTGTACTGTCTTTTAGTAGAAAACAGGTTCTAAAGTTCCCCCTAGCAACATAACACAGTTGGCAAAAGAGGGGCGGTGGTTAACTTGAAACAGCTGTATCCCTAGCTATATACCACCTAGACAAGGAAGTCTCAGCTACCAATATTGCAGTTCTATCTATAACAGAAATGGAGAAATCACTAGTTATACGCTGTATATACATCACCTAAAAATCACATTCCCAACTGCGTTTTTATATGACTCTCAAAAATCAAATGACACCAGTAGCCCTGTTCTAGGTCGTATAAAACCGGAAATACAGACATAGGAAGTGACCCCCCCCCTCCCCATTGGCAACTGCTATATCTGTATACATTGGCAATACATGGATCTGCCTAAAAACAACTCAGAGTGTTGCTAGGGAGAAATTTGGAACTTGTTTTCTGCTAAAAGAAAGTTAATAAAGTATATTACAAAAATGTTCAGCAAACCCCCCCTTCACAATAGTAAAAAAAAAAAATATGATGAATAACAACATTTATACTTTAAGGACTGGTCATCGATTTTGAAGGATGACTTTAATAAAATTTAACGTTCCTCAGTCACAAATTGAGTGGTACCATCATGGATCAGAAGGGTTTGCCAGAGAAACTATTTTACAATGTTTCCTTCAGATGAATATAATTAAAAGGGGTTGTCCAGGATGAACCATTTTTGGCAAGGAAGCCAAGAAAGGTGAAAAAACAAAACAAAGAACCCATACTCACATGTTCCCAATACTCCAGTGTCTCCCACCGCTTTGGTCCTGCGGAGGCGAGGACCTTCTGCTGGAATAAGCACTGGGGCGCTGCTGGAGCAAACCACAGTGGAAAACACCAAAGCACCAGGGACAGGTGGGTATGGGTTTGTTTGTTTTTATTATTTTTTTTTCTCCGGCCTCCTTGCCAAAAACGGTTAATCCTGGGCAACCCCTTTAGGCTACTAGCGAGCTCCAAATCGGCAAGATCCAGGTTTCCTGTCATCTCAAAATGGTCTGCTCTAATCCCGCTCGAAACGCAGGAAATAATCACTTAGTTAACTTTTTCCAACCAAACTCTTTTAAGCTCACTCTTAATGGGGGTTCTCTTGAAGACCACCATTGTCCATAGGATATATTTATAGAGGGTCTATCATTGTTAGGTGGGATTCTGACTCATTAGAATGAAGGGGTTCCATTTTGGTAGTTGATAAAAAGAAATATATATATATATATATATATATATTTTTTTTTTTTTTTTTTTCTACGAATATCTAATTCAAAACTATACTCAAATATCAACTAAACGCAGATATCTAACTAAAAAATATAAAAGGGTATCCAAAAATAAATACATCGGCCCTTTTACAGTGAAGATCTCTTGACGTGGTAGAACACAAAGGACAGCATGCATCTTCATACACAGACATTTTTCCAAATCAAGTTAAGCACTAAAGTAAAACAGATGTCTTGTTCAAGTGGAAAAATCGAGAGAAAGGAATGTTTCATCCTGCTGCAGCGCTAAAAGATGCACATTCCCATAAATAATGGAGACGATTCATTGTGCGCTTTTGTCTTCCTGCGGTAAACAATACACTAACATTTATAGGATTCTAAAGGGAGCATTTTTTTCATCTTTATGTAAGACCATCTTCATAAAACCCATTTTTCTCCTCTCAGATTGAACTAACCGCACAATTCTCTCAGTGCTCAAAAGCTTCAATTTCAAAAACTCTTCCCAAAAGGCACAGACAGGATTTGGTTAAATCTATGTGGTGTGAAATCCAATTTTTTGCAACAGATCATTTATAGATACAGGTGATTACTGCCATGGTTTTACCACTAACTGGTCATTTTTTTTTTTTTTTTTTTTTTCATATATAAAAAGTTCCTAGAACTATCTTAGGGATATTTTGTATCTTGGTTGGACTTAAGAGTTTTGGACGCTGTCATTCTACTCCATGAAGAATGGGATTTGTTTTCTAAAGGGACAAGACTAAGTGCAGTCATGTTGGTTGTCTTCTTTGAAGCTTCTCAAATACTGATAATAAAATTTGCATTAGTAGGTTCTGGGAAGTTCCTGATGATGACAGCCAATATGGCCGCATCTTCTTTTTGGCAAAAGAACCACAAAAAAGAAAAAATGGCAAGATCTCCATAAGTGAGAAAAAAAAAATCCCATACCAAAATACTGTATACTCTCTCAATCCGTTGAAAGGGACTCACAAGTTTAAATACAATGGGCAGATTTACTAACCCTGTCAAATTTTTAGGCTGTCTGAAAATCTATCATATTCGCTGATATTGGCTGATGCTGGATGATGAATTGGTGTGTCTTTAGACTGTCTAGCCTAAGTTTATTCCGCCTAGATGGCTTAGTTTGAGGTATAATTTTATGCCAAATTTTTTTGGCGTGATTTGGAGGATTTTGTTGCATTCTAAATCACTCCATTTTTCACTGCTAAACCAGAATTTTTTTTTAATCTTAAAATAGATGTGGTAAAATGCGCCAAGATGCACCAAAATACAAAACAGGAATTCTAGTTAGTGGTTAATTAGGTTAAAGGACTTGTTAACGTGAAAGTACAATTATTGGTGGAGGAGAGTGCTGTTGTAACAATGTAATTATTACATAGTGGCCATTCATAAGAAATTGCTGTCCATATAATAATACATATAAAATATATGGGAAGATCAGAAAAAGAAGCCACTAAGCAGAGCTCATAACGTAGAGTCCCTGGTGCTCATTTGGCATAATATGCCATTTTGAAAGAGAATATTTTAGTGAGACCTATCCAAAGAATAGGTCAGCAGTACCCAATTGGTTGTAGTGGGACACCTGGACCCTGTTCTGATCAGGTGCTTTGGCTACTGGAAGGCATATGAATGTTAGCAGCTCCACTCCTATTTACGTGAATGGGAGTGGGGTTACAGTTCCAGGTGCAACTGCTATAGTGTACGGAGCACGGTACACCGTATACAGCATATGGCTCCATACACTGTAGCCATGGTGCCTGAACTACATCCCCACTCTCATTCACTTTAAGTGGTTGTTCTCGAATATTGGAAACCCTGGAGGAGCCTGGGGAAGGGGAAACTTAAAGAAATCATAGCCATCTGTTGTCCGCCACCACTGTCCTGTCCAGCAGGTGCTTGTGCCGGCAGAGTCCTTGTTGCACGTGACCGCTGAAGCCAATCAGTGGCAGCAGGAAAGGAATCAGTGACAGGCACTGGCGCGTGCTGGGCAACATAAAAAAAAAATAAATAATAAAATTATTAACATTTCCTCTATCATGGCCTCTTCCAGGGGTTCCGAAATTTGTGGACAACCCTTTTAAAGAGGAGCAGGGCATCTGATATACCGGCATCTGATCAGGGCTTTGTCCAAGTGTGATACCTCAACCAGTCTGATACTAAGGACCTATCCTATACATAGGATATCAGTATCAATTATGTTAGGGTCCTGGACAACCCCCTTTGATGTGGTCTTTTTACTATAACAAAAAATTCTTATTATTTCCAAGCTCCTTACACCCTACGTTCTCCCCAGTGGTGTTTACTAAAGGAACAGTCAGTCTTCAGGCTCATGGGGGCTGTGACCAATGTTGAATCATCTAGTTAATATTCCTATGCAAGACCATAAACAGTTGTATAAGATGTATTATAAATCATCATGCATAAAAGAACACAGAGCTGAATAAAAACAAAAGAAAACCAAAAACCAACACAAAAGCAGCTTTACATCTCTAGGAGGAAACAGATGCAGAATGAAAATCAGACACCGAGCGCTTTAGTCACAGAGCCATAATTTATTGTGTGAAATGGTAACCAGAGGATTCCAGTCCTGCTTCAGACCGCAGTTATGAAATTAGAAAAAGAAGTATTACACGAAAAAAACTATTTTCATTTGTCATCTTAAAAAGCCAAATGTAATAACTGCTGACATAAACTAGCCAGTATTCAGTGGCTGCGGAGGTCTACCACCCACTATACCTGGAACGCTCTTACGGTTTTTCCGTGTTCCATCATGTTGGAGCCTGTTCGGTAATTGTACCGGAGGAACTGATTGGATGGAATCACACAGAGCATTTTGCAGCGTTTTAACTGATGCTTTTCAACTTTTTTTTTAAAAATATGGCCAGATACTACTTCATAGAAAACTACTGAACAGTTTTTGTTTGTGGTTTTTGAGGGTTTTTTGTTTTTTTTGAGACCACAACAAGTTCTGGGTATGGTATTTTTCCAATAGGCTTACCAGAATGGCAAAGTTATATATATATATATATATATATATATATATATATATATATATAAAAACAAAAAAAAACAAACACTATAATAACACATGAAATTGATGGCAAAAAAATATTAGCAAATACTGAAAAAATTAAGTGTAAACAGAGGTGTAGCTTGAAGACCTAGTCAAAACTATACAATCTGTAATGGAGCCCTACCTACCATGTGCCATTTAGAACAATTGAATATTTTGCGTGGCAAAAGAACGTTTGAGGGCCCCAGTCAGGTTCCAGGTCCTGGTAGCGACTGATACCACAGCACCCCCAATAACTACGTCCCTGTGTGTAAAGGTATAGTCTGTAAGGGGTTGTACCACACTGGATACTCATGTTTTTCAGTCAGCTACAGAGACGCTAAATGGAGCGGGCACTGCACGCGTTTGACCACTTCAGTAGGATAAGAGGGTAAAGCCATTGACAGACACCTGCAACTTACGTTCCTTGAGATCCTCGAGCATGTGGATATCCAAGAGCCTGATTCTTCTGTACCCTGATATCTACCGTTTGAGGGAAGGAAGTCAGGAGGCCCTTATGTACATTAGACAGTCAGCGGGTTGACCAACATTCATCTAATGTGTATAACCAGCTTTAGGCTGGGTTCAAGCAGTGGAAAATGAAGAGGGATTTGAGGTGGTTTTCAACCTCAGATTTTCTTCCACTTTCCGGCCATTGGACTGGCATTAGCCACTGGCATTCCTGACATTAGCCATAGCTACAAGGATGGCAAAGCAGAGTTTCACGTCACGGGTTCTGCGACTGCACCAATTGCAAAATCCATGGGAAGATCGAGCAGGAAGTTTAGTTTTTCAGTTTCCCGAAAACAAGGCAAGGCAGATTCCTACCAGAATTTGCAGCCGAATTTGAGGCGGAATCTGATGTATGGACAATCCAGAAGATTCTTTATGGTCATTTAAAAATCCAGAACAATTCATAATACTGTTGATAACACAAGAAGCTCCAAATTTGCTGCTCACCTATATTATATATATTTTCCTATATATGAGATCCCGAATCCTGGGCTTTTTGATACTTGTGTGGAGTTTAAAAAAAGAAATCCTACAACATATACCTGTATGCACTTATTGGGCAGCACCTTGTTCTGATACACTGGTGACCCTATGCGCATTTATTACATTTATAGACAGTGTGGTCACCAATATAAAACATATCTTCCAAAAACAAAGACATGAGCGGATTTTACTGTGAACCAGTGTGAAATCCAGAGCTACATATGGGATTTCACCCCACTCCCTAGCATTGTATTGCAAATTGTATATTTTCGGCGCGGAAACTATATCAAGATCCACCACGTCAATGTGGCCTTGCAGTTTTTAGAATGCAATAAGCAAGGTATTACACACGTCACAGAGAGAAATAAGAATAAACTACTGAATATAAAAAATATCCATTTTAATTTTTTTCTATGTGACTTTTATTTACCATTCCACAAGATCCATAGACAGACAGACAGTACAGCGGATATAATAAAACATACCTGTAGTTCCCTTACGCTGCATTAAAATGCTACATCCTGGAGTCCTGAAGTGAGCATGCAATAATTTACCATATATACACATGACAACTTCATATATAATGAATGGGATCGCTGAAGCTTTAATGTGAGCCTATGCAGGAAATATTCCCTACCGGAAGCCATATGTCACTGTTATGGGAGGATAGTAGACCATAAACCTTACAGAAACGCATTAATAAAATCCATGAGACAAGGCAGAGGAAGCCACGACCTGCACTGTGGATGCTACATGTTCAGAATCTAATGCTACATAACAAATATAGCCAATATAAGAAATGATTAAAGCGCATAATGCCCCCCCCCAAAAAAAATAATATAAAGACCAGTATTTGTGTGTCCTTCAGCTGTCCTCTAGCGTCAAGTACCACGCACACAATGAATATGGAAACTTTTAGAATTATGTTGTTTTAAGGTCTAATATTCAGGTAAATTTGACCTCCCGAATATCAGCATTTTTCATCTCCACATTTTGTATATTCCACATGATGGCTTCTTTTTTGTAGGAAGAGATGCCATTTTAATGGCACCATTAGGGGTAAATTTTATGTATTGTATAACTTCATCAATCTATAATATGTTAAACATATAGGGTGGGGGAGAGAAGTTAAATGAATCGGAGATGAGCTATAATAGTGCAGCATGGCCACTAAACAGTGTATGGTGATATCTTCTGGCTCTGTACAGACACAGCAGATGACTGGTGTGGGTGCAGGTGTCAGAGATGCACCAATATGATACTGATGACCTATATGAGGCACTGATTTACAACCTGTTGATCCACAAGGCTAGGTTGATATACTGGGTTCTGGTGACAGACTCCCTTTAAAGATAGCAGAAGTCACCTTGGAAGAAAATCAAGAATTACTTTGTAGCTTTGTCACCTGGCTGTTCTTTCATATAGTAACAGAATTCCTTGGTGACTGTTAATAAATAAACAGCCTTCCAGTTTAAGAGTTCATTACTCTATTATCACAGAGCTCAGCTTCTCTCTTCCATCATATATCTCTATATATCACAGAGCTCAGCTTCTCTCCCCTATCATATAACCCTATATATCACAGAGCTCAGCTTCTCTCTTCCTATCATATATCTCTATATATCACAGAGCTCAGCTTCTCTCCCCTATCATATAACCCTATATATCACAGAGCTCAGCTTCTCTCCTCTATCATATATCTCTATATATCACAGAGCTCAGCTTCTCTCCCTCTATCATATATGCCTATATATCACAGAGCTCAGCTTCTCTCCCTCTATCATATAACCCTATATATCACAGAGTTCAGCTTCTCTCCTCTATCATATATCTCTATATATCACAGAGCTCAGCTTCTCTCCCTCTATCATATATCCCTATATATCACAGAGCTCAGCTTCTCTCCTCTATCATATAACCCTATATATCACAGAGCTCAGCTTCTCTCCTCTATCATATAACCCTATATATCACAGAGCTCTGCTTCTCTCCTCTATCATATAACCCTATAGATCACAGAGCTCAGCTTCTCTCCCCTATCATATAACCCTATATATCACAGAGCTCAGCTTCTCTCCTCTATCATATAACCCTATATATCACAGAGCTCAGCTTCTCTCCTCTATCATATAACCCTATATATCACAGAGCTCAGCTTCTCTCCTCTATCATATAACCCTATATATCACAGAACTCAGCTTCTCTCCCTCTATCATATAACCCTATATATCACAGAGCTCAGCTTCTCTCCTCTATCCTATAACCCTATATATCACAGAGCTCAGCTTCTCTCCCTCTATCATATAACCCTATATACCACAGAGCTCAGCTTCTCTCCTCTATCATATAACCCTATATATCACAGAGCTCAGCTTCTCTCCCTCTATCATATAACCCTATATATCACAGAGCTCAGCTTCTCTCCTCTATCATATAACCCTATATATCACAGAGCTCAGCTTCTCTCCATCTGTCATATAACCCTATATATCACAGAGCTCAGCTTCTCTCCTCTATCATATAACCCTATATATCACAGAGCTCAGCTTCTCTCCTCTATCCTATAACCCTATATATCACAGAGCTCAGCTTCTCTCCTCTATCATATAACCCTATATATCACAGAGCTCAGCTTCTCTTCTCTATCATATAACCCTATATATCACAGAGATCAGCTTCTCTCCCTCTATCATATAACCCTATATATCACAGAGCTCAGCTTCTCTCCTCTATCATATAACCCTATATATCACAGAGCTCAGCTTCTCTCCCTCTATCATATAACCCTATATATCACAGAGCTCAGCTTCTCTCCCTCTATCATATAACCCTATGTATCACAGAGCTCAGCTTCTCTCCATCTGTCATATAACCCTATATATCACAGAGCTCAGCTTCTCTCCATCTGTCTCATATAACCCTATATATCACAGAGGTCAGCTTCTCTCCTCTATCATATAACCTATATATCACAGAGCTCAGCTTCTCTCCACCTATCATATAACCTATATATCAGAGCTCAGCTTCTCTCCCTCTATTATATACTGCTGTCAGATAGGACACCAGAAATCACATGACAGGTTTGCTTTAAACGTCAAGGAGTCGATCAATAGAGTTTTTACATTTGGTTTTCCTACAGCACTACAAACAGCCCACTTTTCTTACATATAAGGCAGCACTGAGCAGTGTGTTCTTCTTCATTAGCTCTTCTTCAATGTTCCCAGAAATCTGCATTAACCAGTAGTAGTTCAATCCAAAACCCAGAAGCCCCTACTGACATGGATTAAGTTCTTGCCGTGGATATAAATTATGACCCAATGTGGCTGCCAACTTTTTATAATAACCGTACAGACAGATCTGGTCAGCTGACTATCTAGGCCTGTCAGTTCCAGCCAAATCAGACAATGGAATATTCTGCTAAGCAACAGGCTTCCGGACTATTTATTACACAGAGGTTTGATCTGGTGCTGGTTTCGAGCAGCTGTTGCATATTCTCCACATTTCCTTAAAATGACATAATTACTGTAACATACATTTGGTACAAGTCGAGTCGTAACGTCTAATTTAAGACAGTTTTCAGAAATCAAAATAAAATGTTCCTTAGAGCCTCTGTTTGTTTCAGGCTCTTCCATGTTCCAGGCTCACTTGGCTCGCCCATTGCTATTATACAGAAGACAATAAATGACAGACAATGTCACAAGTTTTCCAGTAGAAAGCAAAGCTCTCAGCAGTCTCTTCAGTGACAGTGACTTCTGCTGGTAGCTCAATTGGATCACTTTAGTTGCTACAATTTAACAGACATCTACCACAACAATGATCTCTTAAAGGGGATGTAAAACTTAGAATAGCTCATCAATATAAGAACGGTGGGAGTCTGACCCATGGTACCTCCACCGATCAGCCACCTGTAGAAGCCATAGGTGTAGGAGCCGAGCTGGGTTACTGCAATTCAGCCCCCATTCAGTATTAAAAGCTGGACAACTTCCCATTTATGTTTGCGTATATGTGTCACAGGTTCAGTTAAAGGGGTTGTCCAGGAGTCGATAAACATGGCTGTTTTCTTCTGAAAAAAAAAACAGCACCTGTCTGTCCAGCTCCAATAAAGTAAATGGGTCTGATCTGCAATACCATAAACTCTGTCTATATCAAAATTTCTCAGTAAAAAGCAGCTATTTGTTATTCGTCTGATCCAGGACACTTCCTTTAATACCCCCCCCCCCCCCACCAGATTGTTTTGACTCATTTTCATTTCCACATAGCAATTGGATAAATAGGATTGCTAGAGTAACTGCAAACACATGCTTAGTAAACTTAAAAGTAAAGCATCGGCAAATTTTTAATTTATTTATTAAAACTAGACAGTGAAATAGATCACTTTTTTCTAACATGTTTTTGTTTTTTGATTATAGTTTTTTTTTTCTATTTTCTGCACATTATTTTAAGGCTGCCATCTTACCTGAGCTTCTCCTCTGCTCTACAGCATTTAGTGGTATGCTTTACAGCAACCTCATGGCCATAGGCAGCAATAGACTGGGGTCGACTCTGTGAGGTTTACGGGAGAGTTTTCTGCACATGCTCTGTGCGGGTGGAGTAGATAAGCTGTGACATTGTCTATTGTCAGTAAAGGATGTAATAATGGGTCATCAGTATGGGTGTTTTCTGTAGAGGTGTGAACTTCTATTGTGATACTGTCTATTGTGTTTGCGATATAAATCAGGTCACTGCTCCAATGAAAACCCCTACAGACTTAGCAAGTGTAAGTCTGCTATTAGGCTTTGTGGTGAACAAACTGAAAGTTGTAGAATATTTTTTAAATATAGATAGTGATATGGAAAATTAAAAATAAAAGTAAAAAATTTATTTTTGATGACACATTCGTTTAAGTGATGCCAAGGAGAACTGTCTCTCTATAGTGCAGATGTCTCTGCTTTAAGGAGCTCTCCTCTTCCTACCCCCTCCACAGACTTATACTGACATGGAAAATTAAAAATAAAATAAATTTAAAAAAAAAAGGTGTCATTAAAACTTGGTTTAATAAAAAAAAAAAAAAAAAAATAGGCCATGTTTGGTGACACATTCGTTTAAGCAATGACTTAGAGAAATGTCTCTCTATAATGTAGATATCACTCTGCTTTGAGGAGCTCTACTCTTCCTTCCCCCTGCACAGGCTAAGGCCGGTTGCAGATGACCATGCTGTGTGGGTCAGTGTGCTCTCCGTGTATTTCAAGGACAGCACACTAACCTATTCTTTTCTATGGGCCCATACACACGACCGTGATTTAATGAAATTTAATGTGCGGGCCGACAGTCATTTAATGAAAGGAGCCGCGGAAGCACCGCTTGTGCAAGGGCGGCACAGGGGGACATCCCCGTGTCCCCCGTGTACAGCCCATGCTTTTAAATCACGGCAGGCCGGTTGCAGCACGGTCGTCTGCAACTGGCCTTATATTGTAAAAATTAGATCAGTGGCAGAAGGAGGTTTAAAAAAATTAAGAAACAGGCACTTTTCTTTACTAAAGTATATTACAAAGTTTGTTATATTCACCTGCTCTATGGCTATATGGGGGGGGAAAACAAATAAATAAATGAATTAAATAATTTAAAAAAAGTTTAGTCACTCTGTAAGCATAAAATAAGTAAGCACGGAGGAAACCAAAGGGTAAGTACATGGTGTCAATCCTGCCATCATAATGAAGATGGCTAAGTGACGGCATAGCGGTGCTAAATCTTTATGAATATTTATATTAATGGCCCGAACAAAGCTACAAAAAAAAAAAAAAAAAAAAAAATCGGTGAAGTGGAAAAAATGATGGCAAGCAATTAAACTTGAGTAAACTCAACACAGAAGGCAGATCTGTGCTGTATCCAAGCCAAGAAGCGGCCATGCTTTATTAATTACATAGCGCAGTAACATCTCCGCATGCTATGTTACCAGTAGCCCCCATGTTCCACATTCCATGGGAAGAGCGCATCCCTGTGTGGTGGCAACCTTAGCTTAAGGTCACAACTCCCGTGTTTCCCAGTCAGCCATGTTTCCAATTTATTTCCTCTGCTCATTAAACCACTGAAATGTTCTGTCTCGCTTAACAGATGGCTCTTTCAAGTCTTGTTACTATTCCAGAATCTTTAGAAGGACTTCGAGTTTGTGTACTTAAAACAGGAAGCTTACTGAAGAAGAAAAATCACAAAGATGTGCACGCTGCTGTCTCATGCCAAGCAATCTGGAAACCATGGCTGCCTGGAAATAGTTCCATCAAAGTGACAGAAATCATTACACTGGTGTTGCTGCAATAAACAGATTTTCATTCCACATGGTACGCTTCTTGTGCTGCAGAAACTGATATAACACAGCGCAACTTTTTTTTTTTTTCTTTTTTCATTTGCTGCAGCTAAAACTAATTGATTCAATCGTTCCAGATATGGAAATCCCTCGGGCTCAAGAGCAACTTTACATTTTGATAGAGCAATATTTGCCAGGTTATTGCCTGCAATATAGGAAATTACAACAGGCGATTAGCCAGGCAGGGAAAGATTCTTACGAGGTAGAATTATAGGGGAGGAAACTCATAAACAAATATCTTTCCATGTCTTTAGTCATCTTCAGATACAGAGCCTGTAAATATTGGGTAAAGAGAGAAAAACTTGAACGCATTCAGAAACACATGGTCAGGGTTAAAGTTTTGACGGTATCCAACTGAAAAGGACATATGGAAGAAGTACAGTGAAGGACCTCTACCAGTCAGCTGCTCTAAGCCAACCAAGCCTGAAGGACCTCCACCAGTCAGCTGCTCTAAGCCAACCAAGCCTGAAGGACCTCCACCAGTCAGTTGCTCTAAGCCAACCAAGCCTGAAGGACCTCCACCAGTCAGCTGCTCGAAGCCAAACAAGGCTGAAGGACCTCCACCAGTCAGCTGCTCGAAGCCAACCAAGCCTGAAGGACCTCCACCAGTCAGCTGCTCTAAGCCAACCAAGCCTGAAGGACCTCCACCAGTCAGCTGCTCGAAGCCAAACAAGGCTGAAGGACCTCTACCAGTCAGCTGCTCTAAGCCAACCAAGCCTGAAGGACCTCCACCAGTCAGCTGCTCGAAGCCAAACAAGGCTGAAGGACCTCCACCAGTCAGCTGCTCAAAGCCAAACAAGGCTGAAGGACCTCTACCAGTCAGCTGCTCTAAGCCAAGCAAGCCTGAAGGACCTCCACCAGTCAGCTGCTCTAAGCCAACCAAGCCTGAAGGACCTCCACCAGTCAGCTGCTCGAAGCCAACCAAGCCTGAAGGACCTCCACCAGTCAGCTGCTCTAAGCCAACCAAGCCTGAAGGACCTCCACCAGTCAGCTGCTCGAAGCCAAACAAGGCTGAAGGACCTCTACCAGTCAGCTGCTCTAAGCCAACCAAGCCTGAAGGACCTCCACCAGTCAGCTGCTCGAAGCCAAACAAGGCTGAAGGACCTCCACCAGTCAGCTGCTCAAAGCCAAACAAGGCTGAAGGACCTCTACCAGTCAGCTGCTCTAAGCCAAGCAAGCCTGAAGGACCTCCACCAGTCAGCTGCTCTAAGCCAACCAAGCCTGAAGGACCTCCACCAGTCAGCTGCTCGAAGCCAAACAAGGCTGAAGGACCTCCACCAGTCAGCTGCTCTAAGCCAACCAAGCCTGAAGGACCTCCACCAGTCAGCTGCTCGAAGCCAAACAAGGCTGAAGGACCTCCACCAGTCAGCTGCTCTAAGCCAAGCAAGCCTGAAGGACCTCCACCAGTCAGCTGCTCTAAGCCAACCAAGCCTGAAGGACCTCCACCAGTCAGCTGCTCTAAGCCAACCAACCCTGAAGGACCTAAACCAGTCAGCTGCTCTAAGCCAAACAAGCCTGAAGGACCTCCACCAGTCAGCTGCTCGAAGCCAAACAAGGTTGAAGGACCTCCACCAGTCAGCTGCTCTAAGCCAAGCAAGCCTGAAGGACCTAAACCAGTCAGCTGCTCTAAGCCAACCAAGCCTGAAGGACCTAAACCAGTCAGCTGCTCTAAGCCAACCAAGCCTGAAGGACCTCCACCAGTGAGCTGCTCTAAGCCAACCAAGCCTGAAGGACCTAAACCAGTCAGCTGCTCTATGCCAACCAAGCCTATTACCAGGAATACTGATAGGCTGACCGACAATGCTCACCTTACAATGCTCCACTATAATGTCCTTTTCAGTTGGATAGAGCCCTTTATTATAGTAATCCAACTTGACTCCAATGGAGTCTATTAGTAATCCTGACCCCTCAAAACTGCTGACAGCATTAAATAAGTAAGGTGCAAGGCGGCAATACCTATGGGATTTGTCATTAAAGACACTTATCCCTTATACACATAGGGATTAAACAGGTTGTCCAGGCAAAAAAATTTATGCTCTGGTGTCCTCCCAGCGAGGTCCAGTTCTTCTGCTGGGCTGTCTCCTCAATATGAAATTCCTCAATGCCTGTGACGTCCCAGATCACTTTCCCTGAGGCCTCAATGGCCTCAGGAAGGAACTTGGGATGTCACAGGTAGTGATGCCACGTGTCCTTTGCTGAGGCCGCTGATTGGCCTCAGCAGTCCAGTGTGGTGGGCACTTCCGCCGAAAGACAACAATGGACCGACAGAACCCAACCTGGCTGGGAGGCACGGAGCACTGGGGAAAGGCGAAGATTTTTTTTTTTCACACCCATTATTTTTTTTTGCCCAGACAACCCCTTTAAGTGTCAGATCACTGGAGGACCGATCTACAGATCAGGAGAATGGGAGTCTGAAAGCCCCCCTCAATGAAGAACCAGAGTGCTTACATGATACTTCTATGAGAAAATTTCCAGGAATTGTGGTTCTGGGAGTCCTGTAGAAATGAATGGAGAACTGGTCATGAAAGTATTTGTGATTCATTCACATAGAAGATGCAGAGGAAGTCTTAGGCCCCGCTCTGCTCATCGTCCTGTGGATAAAGGTTAAGTGTCTTTAACAACAAAAACCCTTTAAGAACCGCACTAGTCTCTAGTAACAGGGAACGAGTGCTTTACAGCAGAGAAACAAATCATGCAAATCGGGATCAGTATAAGACAAGGAAAGATATTTACAGAACTACTCAACAGTTTTATTATTTCACTAGGAAATGAAACCTGCTCTTAATAAACTAAAGTTTCACTCTAGACCCATAGTCAGTAAATGACTTGCTACAAATAGGAAACAACAAAACATCAATTTCCTATATTCACATCTTCCTGATGTGTCAGCAATGCTTTGAGTTTTAATATTAAGAAGTCTCTGGCAATTTTGTGAGTTATTAAATGGATAGTTCTAGAAAATATATTTACAGTGGGGAAAAAAGTATTTAGTCAGCCACCAATTGTGCAAATTCACCCACTTAAAAAGATGAGGCCGGCCTGTAATTGTCATCATAGGTAGACCTCAGCTATGAGAGACAAAGTGAGAAAACAAATCCAGAAAATCACATTGTCTGATTTTATAAGAATTTATTTGCAAATTATGGTGGAAAATAAGTATTTGGTCACCTACAAACAAGCAAGATTTCTGGCTCTCACAGACCTGTAACTTCTTCTTTAAGAGGCTCCTCTGTCCTCCACTCATTACCTGTAGTAATGGCTCCTGTTTGACATTGTTATCAGTATAAAAGACACCTGTCCACAACCTCAAACAGTCACACTCCAAACTCCACTATGGTGAAGACCAAAGAGCTGTGGAAGGACACCAGAAACAAAATTGTAGACCTGCACCAGGCTGGGAAGACTGAATCTGCAATAGGCAAGCAGCTTGGTGTGAAGAAATCACCTGTGGGAGCAATAATTAGAAAATGGAAGACATACAAGACCACTGATATTCTCCCTCCATCAGAGGCTCCACGCAAGATCTCACCCCGTGGGGTCAAAATGATCACAAGAACGGTGAGCAAAAATCCCAGAACCACACGGGGGGACCTAGTGAATGACCTGCAGAAAGCTGGGACTAACGTAACAAAGGCTACCGTCAGTAACACACTACGCCGCCAGGGACTCAGATCCTGCAGTGCCAGACGTGTCCCCCTGCTTAAGCCAGTACATATCCGGGCCCGTCTGAAGTTTGCTAGAGAGCATTTGGATGTTCCAGAAGAGTATTGGGAGAATGTCATATGGTCAGATGAAACCAAAGTAGAACTGTTTGGTAGAAACACAACTCGTCGTGTTTGGAGGAGAGTGAATGCTGAGTTGCATCCAAAGAACACCATACCTACTGTGAAGCATGGGGGTGGCAACATCATGCTTTGGGGCTGTTTCTCTGCAAAGGGACGAGGACGACTGATCCGTGTACATGAAAGAATGAATGGGGCCATGTATCGTGAGATTTTGAGTGCAAACCTCCTTCCATCAGCAAGGGCATTGAAGATGAAACGTGGCTGGGTCTTTCAGCATGACAATGATCCCAAGCACACCGCCAGGGCAATGAAGGAGCGGCTTCGTAAGATGCATTTCATGGTCCTGGAGTGGCCTAACCAGTCTCCAGATCTCAACCACATAGAAAACCTTTGGAGGGAGTTGAAAGTCCGTGTTGCCCAGCGACAGCCCCAAAACATCCCTGCTCTAGAGGAGATCTGCATGGAGGAATGGGCCAACATACCAGCAACATTGTGTGCCAACCTTGTGAAGACTTACAGAAAACGTTTGACCTCTGTCATTGCCAACAAAGGATATATAACAAAGTATTGAGATGAACTTTTGTTATTGACCAAATACTTATTTTCCACCATAATTTGCAAATTTTAAATTCTTTAAAAATCAGACAATGTGATTTTCTAGATATGTTTTCTCATTTTGTCTCTCATAGTTGAGGTCTACCTATGATGACAATTACAGGCCGGTCTCATCTTTTTAATTGGGAGAACTTGCAGAATTGGTGGCTGACTAAATACTTTTTTTTCCCCACTGTGTAATGGTTTCTATTAAAAAACGCTCTATGGGACTTCTAGAAACAGCAGAGTAATCCCTTTAAGCCCCTTTAAATAGTAGATCAGGGGCTGTAAAAAGGTTTTAATGCAATATCTTTTCATGCAGCCTGGTAATAGGTAATGGATGAAGGCTATATGCATGTCTATGTGCTCCGCAGGCCGCATGTCTATGTTCTCCTCCTCCAGGCACAAGTTATTTTTCAGATCTTCTACACACCAGGCACTTTATACAAGAAAGGTTAATGTAAGTTTGTAATCTCTGCATTATGTAAAGTTCTCATAAATGTTTCACAGACAGTATGGCAGTGGCTTGAAATATTTATAGTTTTCCAAAAAAAAAAACTGGAGGATTTAATATGCAAACTGTCCCTGTCATCAAGAAAATGATCCTCACTTACAGATGTTCCTTCTCGTAATGCCAGAAGTCTATCCTCCCACCAACATTACAGCATATAGTGACTAATGATAAGACGCTGCGAGGAACACGAGACCTAGCGGAGAACATTTCAGTTCTTGAGGGGATAAAAATAACATGAACAATACAAGCATGGACTGAAGTAGCAATGTAAAATCTCCGGTAAGGAGACAAGGTCTCTTCTATGGGTCCCACAGACTGTCAGTATTCATAAGGCCCCATACATAGTAAAGCAAAGGCATCCAAACCCAACAAATATGGCAAGGGCAGCCGGCCTTCTTATGTGTATGGAGGAAAAGAAGAATTAGGCATGTTGATTTTCAACATGCCCCATCTTTTGGTCCTCAGGAGAAATAAGCCACACCCAGAGGTGTTTGACAGCAGCTTATACATCTCTCCCCATTCAAAAGCAAGCATGCATGTGTATGGAGGGGAGGGGAGGAATAGCTGTCGGTCAAGCATTTGACCAGGAGCTAATGAAGATATAATGACACCTTACAGGGCTTTTCCAGGCTAAAAACAATGATGACCTACCCAGAAATCATCAATATCAGATCTGTCACCCAGGACCTCCACTGATCAGCTATTTTCAGCAGCTCATACATAGAGAATGGACTAGGAAGCAGACAGCGCTGTTCTCTGTGCAGTGGCTGAACTGAGTCACTGCAGCTTAAAGAGGTTGTCTGGTGTCCTCCCAAGCACGTTCCGGTCCTGTTGCTCCAGTGTCTTCTAGAAGTGAAACTCCTCGCCAGCTGTGATGTCCTAGATCCCTTCTGCTGAAGCCGACCCCAGGACATCAATCAGCGGCCTCAGTGGTCACATGGACAGGTAGGACCGGACTGCGCTGGGAGGCACCGGAGCACCAGGGAAAGGGCAGTGTAATTATTTTTTTTTTTTGACCTCCCCCTCTATTTAAAATATAAAAGGTTTGCCCTGACAACCCCTTTAACTCCCATACTGTATAAGGGAGCTGATCTGCAGCAACCTGTTCTGTCCACTACACACTACTCCATTCTTTATGTATCAGCTGCTGAGAACCGCTGATCAGCAGGGGTGCTAAGTGTCAGACTACTATCAAGTGAACACACTGGTCTTCACGGTAGTTTAGAGATTTAGCTTGTTCATATGAGCCATGGGCTGCCACTGGGAAACTTATTATATTTTTACAGAAACTGTATAAGTTGACAATTTAGTAAAATATTTGATAGGACTCATGGCTTTTTGTAGCTTTGTCCCATTCAAAGGCATGGGACTGAGCTACAACACCTCACACAACACTATATAACAACCAGCGATGAGCTTGATATTTAATGAAGACGCTATAGCACTCTCCCCTTGTATCAGCTGATCAGTGGGGTGCTGGAGCCAGAGCCCTGGGATCTAATATGGATGACATATCCTAAGGCTAGGCAATCAATATAGTAGTCTGGAAAAATTCCTTTAAGTTATTGCACTGTGAAAGGACTTTGATACCTCTAACAGACAGTCCAGCTGAGAGTGGGAAAAAGCATCAGGGAGAGAATAAAATCGATGGAAGTTACAAAAGGCTGAGCTCTACAGACATAGTCTACATGCTTTCAGAAGTTATGGACTAACTGCTTATTTTAATGTAATGCAAAGAACTACATTTATAGGGAATCTGTCAGGCTGCGTTCGGACAATAAACCACCTACTGGCCCTTATGGACTGGGGGTTTAGTGTCCCAAATCGCCCTGTTATAATGCAATTCACGCATTAAAAACAGAAAAGTTTATATTCATTTTTAACCACAGCTTTCAAATGCAATTCCTGTGTGCTGGCCTGGCATTGCAAATATCGAAAAGTGCTGCCGAACCCAAAGCAACAATTGAGATGCTGCGGATTCAAAACCCGCAGTGCAAGACATCAGAAAATCTGCCGTGGCTAACCCACTAAGACTCCAACCGGTGTGTCCACAGCCTAAGAGTGACCACATCTGGCCTATCAATTAGCAGCCTTGCTAGGTTAAAAAAAAAAAAAAAAAAAAAAAAAAATAAAACATGAATGAGATGCCTAAATAAAATGGAATAAACTGCAGTTACTCACAAAGTCGAAGTCACCATCAGGAGGAACCTTCCAGTTGTCGGGGAATACATTCTTGGATATGTGGTACTGGTCATGGACATTCTGGTTGTGGTTCTCATGAGGTTTATTTTTAGAGTCTTGCTTATCAAAGTAATCCATGAAGGAAGGACGTGGTGCTTGGGGAGACGTTGCATTTCCTGGGTGTAAAAAATAAAAAAACATTTAATAAATTGAAAAAAAAACTTGTAAAATATTGCACACATCACTTAATGAGTAAATTTACAATAGTCAGAGCCCCAGCATCCTAACTACCACCAGCACTGTGCTTGGTAAGCAGTGAAGAAGCCGCAGCACTCACCTGAACAAGGAGGCCTCTGCAAACAACCAAATGTGGGGGTGTTGGGGAAGGTTGGGGGTGCTAGGGAGGAACATCCACAAAAAGAGGACTTGTCAACAGGTCTTGAATGCCCAAGGACATATATTATCTGATAGGCGCTGTCACCCTGAGCATTTTGGTGTTTTGCTTATCCAAATCCATTCAGTTATTCCAAAGATATAAGCCTTTTTGGTATTGATGCAATTATTGTATACTGCCAAGTGGGCGGTAACACTGTATGATATACGGCAGATAGAGACACCACAGTGTCACTGCCCACTTGGCTAGTATACCCCAATTTACATCAACACTAAAATGACTTATAACTTTAGGATGGCTGAACGAATTTGGGTAAACAAAATATACACATACTCTTTGAATCCCATATACAGGGACACCACACCAGCTGCACAGGGGCCCAAGGTCACCCTAAATCTGCTCCCTACTATCGATTAGACTGCTATAAATCTCTGAGCTATTAAATTCTGTAGCTAACTAGCTCTATGATAAGATATGGAATAAAAAGGGGCTCATATACTGTACCTGCACAGAGCCCTGTACTATCTGGATCCGTCACTGGCCATATATAAACTGTGCCTAAAGTGGAAATACCATTTAAGGGCTCATTCACACCTCTGTCATACGGCTCCATAAACTTAACACCAAAAACAGGATCAATCCTTTGCTCCTTTGGGTAAATAGCCTAAAAAAAGCTAGAGGATTGTTCGCTCCTAGAGGATTCGGATCCTCAGGCTCAGCTAATGTAAATGACTGCCCCCTGAAAATCTTACAAACTCAACACTTTCCATCCAAAGTAAACTCGAGTCTCCAGAGGAAGAGAAGTGCAAGTCTTGTCAAGACAGGCAAAGAAAGGCAAAGACACTCCTGTGGAGAAAGCTTCCAGATTAGGCGACTCCAGAAATCGACCATTTGGGAAATATAATTGGATTTGCACTCCATGTTCAACTAAGTCTTAAGGAGAAGAGTATATAGTGTACTTGTCAGGCAGCCCTCCGCAGACATAAACATCTGGGTCACTGCTTAGCAAATAGAGCAGCTAAACAAATATACATCGGGGAGTCTGAAGGAGTCCGTAATGAGTAGTTAAGCTGGGAAACCCACAGCTACCTTTTCTTCTAAGACTAGACTCACACAGCCTAATGCACCCCTATTATCCCATCCTAAAGTTACAGCCTCGTAGGTTCCTGCCATGCTGCTGGTTCACATCAGAACAGCGACTGGAAGTGGGAATTGTGGCAGTATTACAGACTGCTTAATACAGATGTATTATAATGTTAATTCAGGCTCATAGCAAAAGATAACTGCGATATGTCATTATAAAGGGAGTCTGTCACCAGCGTGAAGAATATTAAATCAGCCACACAGATAGGTCAGGATCACCTAAATGTAACACCTTTTACCCCATGAAAATGTGTGTCTCCGCTGCTAAAATATTCATTTATTTCACAATACCTAAAGTGAGCAGTCTGGAGCACTGATGTCGGCTCCATTGCTCCAAACTGCTACGCCTCAAACTGCCCAGGAACACCATCTTTGGCCCCTTTCCTTCTTTAGGTGACATGGCCAGGGAGCCAAGCTAAAATCTTCTCTGGCCCTGTCACTCAAAGAAAAGGAGGGGAAGGAGGGAGTATTAGAGCAATGAGGGGTGTAGCAGTTCGGAGCAACAAAGTCGCCTTTGGTGCACCTGACTGCTCATTTGCATATTGTGAAATAAATGAATAATCTCTTACATTCTGGTGAGCCTGGCTAATCTGTGTGATTGGTTTAACATGCTTCCCCTAGCTGACACACTCCCTTTAAAAAGGACCTTTTATACCATGAATTCAGTGCACCTTCAGCTTTCCAGAGATGTCAGGGCCGCTAGTTTTGGCTACTAATATCACTGCACTGCCAGAAGGGCCAGCTTCACTGCTCAGGGTCATCAATAGGCGGTGAGGAACACCCACATTCACATAACTAGAAGTTTACTATCGGGGGCGTTCCTCACCCCCAGCAATGACACTGAGCTGTGAGGCCGGCCCCTTTGAAAGCAGAGTGATATTGGGAGCCAAAAATAGCGAGACCAATATCTCTACAACCAGAGCAAATACCTGCAGAGCTGAAAGTGCACTGAATTTAGCACACCATTAGCTGTGCCAAGAGTTCAGAACATTCCCTATATTAGAGGACTTGAAGGGTCCTCTTTAACTTCCATTCACAGCGACCATGTCATCGGTGGGATGGGTTCAAGGGACACACATCTATTAGCCACTAATGGTATATTCTGTGGATATGCCATTAAAGTATAAGATATGAAACCCCTTATTGTGATTGAATTGCATGTATCTTGGGTTAAAAATAATTTCTGTAATTGGGTTTAATTAAAAATTTTGTTTGGTTTGGCTTCTATAGTTGTAGGTACAGTATAAGCACTATAATACAAGCTGCAGAATATCATATATTAGTTAATCCATCAGACTGACTTCTCCACATCTTCTCCTAAAACAGCATAAAAAAAAGCAAAAAAAAGTCAAATTTTTTGGCCAATTTGCAAAAATTTTTACAAGCCTTAAATGACAGAAAACTGCCATAAAAGTCATGATAAATTTCACCACTGATTACACAGATGACTTGTTGTAAATAACTTCTCTACTTAGATTGTTTTTGTTTTTTTTAAGGACTCTAAAATCCTTTGAAGATCATGTGTATAGAGTATAAATAATCTGTGAATTTTCAGTTCTTGTACAACACCATGTCTGAAGAAGAGAGCTAGACTCTTGAAAGCTTACTTATCAAAACTTATCAAATATACTCAGTTAGCCTCTAAAAGGTATCGCCTGATTTCTTCACTCTTCCACTACACAGATGAGTCTCAGATCGATATTAAGGAATCTATGTACATTTTAGACCAACAGTAAATGGACGAAACCCATTAAACCTCCCCGTGATAAGCGCAGAAAGCAGCGCCGATCACTTGGACTGATTTATCCTTCGCTCGAGTACAAGTGTTAATCCTATTTTCCGATACCTCCCATGTGAGAAAGTAGTTTAGGGTTGTTTTCCACGATTCAATACTTCAGAGTATCTGTTACTGGAACGTGCATACTTCTCCGTTCCAAAATCTTTTTAGCACGTAGGTTGGAGGGGGGATTAACACTGTATATTAAAACAACACAGATGCGGGATAACTTATTATTCCTGGAGCAAACAAAGAATTTAAAGCTTCACGAGCCGAGACCCCCATGTGGATGCGAAACAATTAATATTAATATAGCGCATTAATAATTTACATCTAGCCAAGAGCTGGAGGAAAAGCGCGGCTAAAGGAGAATGAATTAAATATCAGCCCTTTAGATAGAACTCTATATAACACGAGATATGCAACATAATACAATGCAAAAATGGCGCACTGTATTAGTTTATGCAAAGTCAATAGGCACAACTTTCAGCCACCCGGGTGATCATTAAACCTCAAGTGCGTAGTTACTGGCGCCCGCCTCTAGGAGTATATAGGAGCTGTATGCATAGTGTGCAAAGACTCAATTAGGATTCAGCCATCATTGTAAGCGCATAAGGATGTCATGCTTTTGCCTGGAGGATGTGCTGATGGGAAACGCTCAAGCAGCAGGATTCGCTGTACGTGGGCGGCAAGAGGGAACGAGTGCTGAGTTTTCTACAATGGATAAATGCTGACGTACTGCAGCAGAGCGAGCGTCTAGTGTTTATTTATAACAGATGGTCAGCCAACAAAGATCTGTTCCGTAACAATTTTGTTAAGAGCGCTCGTGACACATGTTATTATGGGTGTTTAAGGAGATGATGCCTGGTAAAATAAAAACAATGCAAGACGATGGGTGACAAAGGTGGCACGCTGCATACAATGGAATGGCAGGTATGCCAACACTTAGAGGAGGTCTATATGATTTAAAGGGAATCTATCACGTCAATCTGGGACACGAAACCACCCACAGGTCCTTATAGACCTGGGATTTAGTGTCCCAAATTGTCCTGTTGTAATGCAATCCACCGACGCATTAAAAATAAAAAACCTTTATACTTACCTAGGGAAGGGTCCGATGTACGCTGTTCCGCAAGAACAGTCCAGCTTATTCATGAGGCACGCCTCCCGGCACCTGTGCTGTTCTTCAGTGAAGCCAAAGATGGACTCAGACTCCTCTATTTTTGCACAGCCCAACTCCGACTCCTTCATAAATGTCAGAGGGAAGCAGAAAAGCTCCTCTAAATCACTAAAAAGCCAGTGACTAAATTCCTATGAATGTAAACATGTAACAAACTATACGTTTAATTCATTATACTATATTAATAATTGTATAATATAATTAAATATAATCATTTTATTTTAGGACTCCAACTTCACAGCCCTGCAGTAAAGTTGCCCACTTTCAATAGCCAATTCAGCCAACAGCTATAAAACCCCCAATATCCATGCACGCTTGGCTCAGCAGTGCATGCTTGTGCTCTAAATAGCTAGAGGGGAGTAAGGTTCCTATTATATGGGCTGATAACTGGGAAGACGCATTCACATTGCCCCATGTAAATGAGCTTCTGATCAACCAACAAATCTTTGACGCAGCATGAAAAGATGTCCAATTGATGGCAACCTATCTCCCCCATGTAAACTGGAACATGCTGTCGAAAATAGAATTATAGGTGCACTAAAGACAGCTTGAGTATGTACAGTCCCAATAACTACTCCATGGAAACGAGCTACGATCAGCACTGGTTTAACACCCATCATCGACCTATGTACTATGGCCCTAAGTTAATGCCGGACATCCCTAGAAACTTTTTCCGACATTTACTTCTGCTGACTCCCCCATACACATGCATGCTCAAGTTGGCCTCTGCTTTTGAGAACACAGTGGCCAATATGATCAGAATTTTTATTTCTTTTTAACAGGAAACTGATCATTTCAGTTCCCTGTCATAGTGACAGCCTGATGCTGCCAATGGCAGTGCGTGCAGGAAAACAGAGTGCCATCAAACTCTCCACGCAAGTTAACAGGCTTCAGCTACAGAGATCAATCCATCAACTTATTACTTATATGGTTTGGATGTGAATGGGTTAAATATTTCTCAAATCGGCAAAAAAAAAAAAAAAAAAAGTTATTTCTTACTGGAATACCACTTTAAGAAAGAAGCAACGCTAAGTAAGGACAGATTTTCGCCAAGTTCGCTCTCATGATGTAATACCGAATTCTGCAATACATAAAGGGGTGACAGGCATTCTGCGGCACATATGTACGCGAGCCCACACACCCACTCCCTAAATTATTTCATTCTTTAAATGTGACATACTTCTGCAGAACAGAATGTAGGTGCACAATGCCAAGTGTCATAAAAAGCTCCGCACTAATAAACTAGCACATGTACTGGAGACGGTCCCCAGTGTCCCCTTACTCTCACGACTCATTAATCACAGTAAACCAGGCCGTATTTAGGAAGGAAAATGAAAAAGCTTGCTTTAATTTATATGTGGTCGTCAGAGATTAGGCTTTATTAATACCCTTACAATTATGCATATTACGCCTTCAGCCATCTCCACCTCCAAGGAAGTGTGTGCACCATGATATAGTAATAGAATACGAAGTATAGTAAAACTACACAAACATCAGTCTGTTGGCAGGATCAGTCAACAGCAAATGGAAGGCCTCCATATACAGGGACGTAGTTATAGGGGTGCAGAGGTAACAGTCACTACAGGGTCCTGGATTCTGAGAGGGTCCCAAAGGTCTCTCTGCCACATAAAATATACCAGTATTCTAAATGGTACATGTTATGTAGGGTCCCCATTATAGATTCTACATAGGTTTCCAGGAGCTTCAAGTTACACCTCAAATCAAAAGTTCCATTATGCATTCATGTCTATGGGGGCTTCCGATGACATGGAGCAGAGCAGGACACCTCGGAGCAGGGCAGGACACCTCGGAGCAGGGCAGGACACCTCGGAGCAGGGCAGGACACCTCGGAGCAGGGCAGGACACCGCGGAGCAGGGCAGGACACCGCGGAGCAGGGCAGGACACCGCGGAGCAGGAGAGGACCAGAATAGAACGGATCAGAAGCCCCCATAGACATGAACGCATAACAAAAAGCACCCGGATGACACTCCAAGTGCATTCTTCTGCTAACTCGGCCCCACATCGGTCGAGTGCATGGGGTCTAAATTTTACATTAAAAAGAACCTAAACATAAAAATTACAGGCAAAGTAAATGGGGCATAATCTCATCTTCACTGTCTATCTGTCTGCAGGACTTTCGGCATGCACATGAAACAATCAGTGGTCTTGTGCCGTATACTGCAGCAGTGACGTGTATATACAAGCACCTCACTACTGCAGCCATCTAAACTAATACCAGTGGGGAGAACCGATGCTCATTGCTGAAAGTAATGAAGGAGGGTGGAAGTACAGAGGGTTATTTTGCTATATTCAATTTTTAAATTTTTTTTTTCTTGCATATTTTTTATTTTTTTTTTTTTAATTTTCCTTTAAAAATAAATTGTCACATTGTTAACACACTAACCTGATATTTAAAGGGGTTATCCAGTTTCTAATATTGATGGCCTATCCTTAGGATAGATCATCAATATTAGATTTGCGAGGGTCCGAAATCCCTGCAGATCTGCAGTTTGGGGAGAGAGCGCAACTCTAGGTAATGTTTACATACCATGAGCCGTGCTGCTCACAAGCGTATAAACGCAATGGTGGTTTTAGGTACTGCAACATTGCCCTACTGAATTGAATGTGGCAGAGGTTCAGTACCAAAACCCACTGCTACAAACTGTACGGCGAGTGAGCAGCACACCTCAGGGTATGTACACATTACCTTAGACTAGGTCATCAATATTAGATCTGTAACTGTCCAACAGCCAAGACCCCTGCAGATCTAATACTGATGGACCTATTCTTAGGATAGACTATCAATTTTACAAACTGGATGACCCCTTTAACACCGGTTTTATTCTAGGGTATATTACTCCCTCCTTTCCTTTAATTGTTAACATACAAGTCCAACCCTATGGAAAATATGCACTGAAGCAAGAAAAAGTTTGACATAGATACTAACAAGCAGCTATCCACCACAACTTTCCTATGTTCTGTGTCTCTAAGGAGGAAGATTTTGTAAACAAAAGCCACCGGGAGACAAAGTACCAGAAGAGGATTTCTGGCGTGTGATGGAAAAAGTCACGTTGGCCAGACAGAGAGTACAACACAATCCGTCCCCATGTGCCGAGAGAGGACTCGGAGACCTGCATGTAATTACAGGTTGATATTATTAACCCCGAGAGCAGTACGGAAGGACAGAACAAGCCATTGAACTAGGGAATTAGCCGAAAAATTAACGTTAACAAATTACATTTCACTTCTTACTGCTAATAATGGAGGATTTGTTGCTTTGCACAAAAATAAATTTGGGAATTTTGTTATGCAGCTGTTCCAAAGCTGAATGGCAACAGCTGAAGGGTCAACCTTGTGTGTTTATACAAGAGAAATTATTACATTACCATGAAAAAGTAGCAGTGGGAACTGGAAGGTGTGAATGTAGATATATATTGGCATCGAGGGGAGGAACTGACCTTAGAAAGACATCTTCTAGGAATCGACATTGATTTTATACTCAGCCATAACATTAAAGGTTTGGTGTCACTAATGGAACTTATATACACAGGACAGGAGATACAGTGGGGAAAAAAGTATTTAGTCAGCCACCAATTGTGCAAGTTCTCCCACTTAAAAAGATGAGGCCGGCCTGTAATTGTCATCATAGGTAGACCTCAACTATGAGAGACAAAATGAGAAAACATATCTAGAAAATCACATTGTCTGATTTTTTAAGAATTTATTTGCAAATTATGGTGGAAAATAAGTATTTGGTCAATAACAAAAGTTCATCTCAATACTTTGTTATATATCCTTTGTTGGCAATGACAGAGGTCAAACGTTTTCTGTAAGTCTTCACAAGGTTGGCACACACTGTTGCTGGTATGTTGGCCCATTCCTCCATGCAGATCTCCTCTAGAGCAGTGATGTTTTGGGACTGTCGCTGGGCAACACGGACTTTCAACTCCCTCCAAAGGTTTTCTATGGGGTTGAGATCTGGAGACTGGCTAGGCCACTCCAGGACCTTGAAATGCTTCTTACGAAGCCGCTCCTTCATTGCCCTGGCGGTGTGCTTGGGATCATTGTCATGCTGAAAGACCCAGCCATGTTTCATCTTCAATGCTCTTGCTGGTGGAAGGAGGTTTGCACTCAAAATCTCACTATACATGGCCCCATTCATTCTTTCATGTACATGGATCAGTCGTCCTGGTCCCTTTGCAGAGAAACAGCCCCAAAGCATGATGTTGCCACCCCCATGCTTCACAGTAGGTATGGTGTTCTTTGGATGCAACTCAGCATTCACTCTCCTCCAAACACGACAAGTTGTGTTTCTACCAAACAGTTCTACTTTGGTTTCATCTGACCATATGACATTCTCCCAATACTCTTCTGGAACATCCAAATGCTCTCTAGCAAACTTCAGACGGGCCCGGATATGTACTGGCTTAAGCAGGGGGACACGTCTGGCACTGCAGGATATGAGTCCCTGGCGGTGTAGTGTGTTACTGACGGTAGCCTTTGTTACGTTAGTCCCAGCTTTCTGCAGGTCATTCACTAGGTCCACCCGTGTGGTTCTGGGATTTTTGCTCACCGTTCTTGTGATCATTTTGACCCCACGGGGTGAGATCTTGCGTGGAGCCCCTGATCGAGGGAGATTATCAGTGGTTCTTATATGTCTTCCATTTTCTAATTATTGCTCCCACAGTTGATTTTTTCACACCAAGCTGCTTGCCTATTGCAGATTCAGTCTTCCCAGCCTGGTGCAGGTCTACAATTTTGTTTCTGGTGTCCTTCCACAGCTCTTTGGTCTTCACCATAATTTGCAAACGACTTCTTAAAAAAAAAATCAGACAATGTCATTTTCTGGATTTGTTTTCTCATTTTGTCTCTCATAGTTGAGGTCTACCTATGATGACAATTACAGGCCGGCCTCATCTTTTTAAGTGGGAGAACTTGCACAATTGGTGGATGACTAAATACTTTTTTTCCCCCACTGTAAGTGTTTGATTCAGTAGGGGTTAAATCACAGGGATCCCCAGCGATCAGGAGAATGACAGCCTAAAATTACCCCAATTGCTCCATGTGAAGGATGTAGAACACATTCGTGACCAATGCATAATTAACTTTGATGGGACTACCGGAATGGGGCATTGAAGCCCCCATTCTCCTAATTCCTGGTGGACTCCCAGTGATGGGTAAGCATCATTAGCTGTACAAACCTCAGAAAAGTTAAAAGAATAACGTCAAGAGATGTAATATGCAGCAGACTGTTGGGAGGAAGGCCAGGAGGTTGGGTGTAGTAGTAGGTGTAGTCATTTTGGCAATGTTCTGTACCAGGTTCTCCAGCACTCCTCTCAGGGCTAGCACAGTGTTGAGGGGGGCCTGCAGGGTGTATGATGGCGATAATATCGTTCTGCCAGGGAACATATTGATGGTAAGCCTGAACAAGTGGTTGCTGGAGTGCACTGGTTTTTTTTAAGGTCATCAACTGAAGATCCATGGAGGTCCAATGCCCGGGACCTGAAGGGATTAGCTGTTCAAAGCAGCACTGATCCCTGAGAGCCACTTCCAATTCACAGGCCATGTGATGTCACATTTATCGGTCACATGGTCTGATCACAGTTCAGTCCCATTTAAGTGAATAGGCTGAGGTGCAATACCAAGCACAGTCACTATAAAAATGTACAATCTTGTGCTTATCAAGTACATTTGGAAAAATACATGATAGGTTCCTGCATGATCTTTTTTTTTTTTTTTTTTACCAAGATCTGTAAAGATTTTTTTTATCCCTTTAACTGAGATTAAAGAATGAAAGTTTGAAAAAAAAACAAAAAAAAAAAAAAAACTTTTGCACATTTGTCATTACTTTTCAAATGGTTTAGATTGGTTGTAGAACAAAAAAAAAAAAAATCAAAAACTGTAAAGATGTACAAGTACAACACATATTTATCCAATATGTCTATAAAGCGCTGCAGAAGACACAAGAGAAGTAATAAATAAGAATACACAATTATTAGATTTTGGGTGCAGCTGGTGAGAAACCTGTGCTGTATGGGAAATGACCTGCTCTCTACCTCCATCTAGTGGACAAATGGCTTATAAAGACCAGCCACTGGGATGCTACAAAAACAGCCCTTCAGTAAGTTTTGTTTGCACAAAAAGGGAGCGAAAACACTGAATACATTATAATATATACAGTAAAGTTTTCACTTTGAGTTTATGTCTGACATTGTAACAAGAGTAAGCAAAAAATGAGATTCTTCATGTCCCTTTTAGGGAAGAAAAACCAAAGAACATAAGGAAAGTGATGGACTGTTCTAAACCACTTTCAAATGTCATTACCAAATGTATTCTCCATTTTTTTCACGTATTTTTCTCCTTTATGCTCCTTTTATCTCACGTGAGTGGTCCATATGTAGTTACATTTATCATCTTTGTGGATTTAGGTTTGGCACAGATACATTTCCAACAAGAACCCATCAGCACGGTGGCTCAGTGGTTTTCACTGCATTCTTACAGTGCTGGAGTCCTGGGTTCAAATCCTGAAAGGACAACATCTGCAAGGAGTTTGTATGTTCTCCCTGTGTTTGGTGGGTTTCCTCCGGGTACTCCAGTTTCCTCCCACACAAAGACATACTGATAGGGAATGTAGATTGTGAGCCCTATATTGGATAGTCAGTGACAGCGTCTGTAAAGCGCTGCAGAATATGATGGCGCTAAATAAGTAAGCATAATAATAATTAGTATCAGGCCACGGGGTCTATTTATACCACTAGATAAAGGTTTCTGCTATTTACAGATACGTTTTTGCTGGCACAGCCCATCACTCCATCCTACTGCTTACTGCGTTAAGCTACCCATTATAAAGCGCCCCAGAGGCCAACTTGTATACTTGCAGACAATTCGCAACAGACTGTCACACCTTTACATGCCACAAAAGTGTGTGTTGGACCTGCTTTTTTTCTGCTGGTCTTAGAAAGTCCCTTTAAAGGGGATTCCGGTCAGATATCAAGTTTTCATACTGATGACATATCCACAAGATGTGATCTGTCAGAGTCCAACACCTGGACCCTAAACAGATCATCTGATCTAACAGCCTCTGGGTGTGCTAGAACAGGTTGTGCTAGAACAGCTGATCTGCGCAGGGTCCAGGTGTCATATCCCAACAGATCACATACTGATGACCTATCCTGTGGATACATCATCAGAATGAAAACTCGATTTGGGGCTGGAAAACCCCTTTAATCTATCAGTATGTCTTTGGAGTGTCATAGAAAACACACGCAAACATGACAATATACAAACTCCATGCACAACCTTGGTTGGATTCGTACCCAGGACTCCCCCCCCCCCCTCCAATGCTTTCCAATACTGACAGGAATAGGACTTGCTCCATATTTTGCAACTTGGTCCTACAGCCCCCACTTCTAAATCCATAAAAAATGCAGCTATGTGCATAGTATCATAGAAATGAATGGGTTCGTATGCAATCTTATCACAGTCATGTACTTAGGGCCATGAACTTATACGGACTGCAATGGGACAAGCTTATAATCAAAGTTAATGGTTGGTAAGCGATATTACAGATGACAACAAAAGTCAATGAAAAGTCATGCAAAAAATATTTTTCAATGAATTTTAATTGGCTTTCTGTGATAAAATATCACTCTGTAGCAATTTATCCTGCGGAAGAAAGTTGGGATAACTTTGCTACATCCGGGTACATGTATAATAACTTACTTTTCATAGTGCCATCCTCTTCCTCCTCCTCTTCCTCATCACTGTTTATCACCATGGTGCCCAGATCAGATTCCAGCATAGTACTATTATGCTCGATCATAGTTTGGGCCCCTTCGCTCATCGTACTGGCCGCTCTCATGGTCCCGGCACTCTCAGAGCTGGTCTTGACCATGGTGTGAGAGTCCAGCTCGTCTTCCTCCTGCGGCACAAAGGGTACAAAGGGTTACTGAGCGGTACGATCCCCAGATTAGCTTTCATAGACATGCTGAGATGCATCGCCTGAGACTAAAAAAGACTTGATATAAATTTATTTTGCGTAACCACATCACAAAAACCTCAAACCTTCCTATAAAGACGAGAAGTTTCATGCTGGAAAACAATGAACTTTAGCCGCACGTTTTATTGGGCTGACTACTTGGGTCATAATTTACAATGAAAGCTAAGCAAAGACAATAGGACTGGAGGGCGCAACGGGAGGCACCTTTATTCTGCAAACATTAAGTGTGAGGTCAATTTATGAAGGCTGCCATATTTTACTACTCTCTCATCCCAAGGAAAAACAAGCAAGTCATTTTTAGTAACGGAGAGATCTGCTGAGCAGATGCTGGGGGATTGTTGAAAGGAACAGATTCCAGCATTGGACACAAGAGCATTTCCAATCAGTGGCAGTAATGTTCCTGGAATGCACCGCCGAACTGATGATAATCCAGTGTATGATTCATAAGCCCCATATGGAGCACAAATATCTGAAAACAAAGGAAAGACATGGCTTCTTCCACACGGATTCATTATACGGTGAGTGCACGGCTCTGTATACAAAGGAGCATGTCCGCTGCAAGCTACTACGTACCTGTTCTGCAGCTAAAATTCACCTTTGGTCTGAAGCTCCGACCCTCTCCCTACATGATGCTTTATGCTGCAGATCTGATAATTTGGATAGGCTGCTGCGCATAAGCATAGGCCCTGCGCGCACGTGCGCGCACACACACGCGGAAGTCAGTGCACGGTGAGTAAATCTCTCTCACATTTGGACTGTGCCCATTCAGATGAGTGTGATACGGGCACATTGATCCCAGAGCCATAACTTAAAGCTCCTGGGCCTCAATGCAACACTTGTAATGGGGCCCCTACTTACTATGTGATATCTGTAATATTGGGGTCTTTTTAGGTTGTAAAGAGTCCTTTGGGCCCCCTGAGGCTCCAGAGCCTGGCAGCGATTGCTACCTCCACACCCCCTATAACTACGCCCTTGACTGATCCCCATAATGTAGTTGGTTTTGGTCTTTAGAACCACAGTATTTATGGCTGTAAAGTGAGTGTTCCATTTTTTTTTTTTTAATGATTTGTTCTTCAATAAAGGGGTTACACAGAGACTAAATTTTACCTATTTCTGGAGCGGGTTCTGTCAGGTTTCCGGGTGGTCCTGATTCAGGGTCACGTGATCAGAATCAGTACCCGGAATCCAAGTTGATCCACTTGTTCTGCCATGTTCACTAGTATTACCTGTACTACATGGGCTGGCAGACTAGATCATTGTAACAGTAAATAGAAGGCGCATCAACTCAAGTGATGGGTGCTGGTTCGGATCACAGGACCATGAATTGGAGCCAGCACAGAAACCCAATGTACAGCACTGGGAGAACCTGGCCAGGACATTTTCTTCCAGCCCTGTAGTACAGGGCATGCTAATGGGAAATGAGCGGTGCAGTCACTCACCATTCACTTTATTTTGCTGACGAACATGTCTCTTGATTGATAGCGAAGAGCAGCTCAGTCTCACTCGAGTTCAGTTGAGGGCAGGGGTGCCAACATTCAGACATCCAACTCATCTGACATTGATAGGATAGACTCCCCCTTTTGTAAAGCCATACAACAATTTTTAAGTAATATTTGCAGATTACTATTGCCTCTTGTGCACAATGTGGCCATGATATATTTTACGTCAATCTGCACATTATTCCAGAGGGTTAAATTTGCAAATTTCAAAGTAGACCTGGAAATAAGTTTTTGCTTTGCAGTGATGCTGGTCATCAGAACAGGCTCAGCATCTATGATATCACAACCAAACAATAACTACCGCAATCCAATGGTAGCTGCTGCGGACGAGGCTGCTATGACAAGCTCAGGGTGGGATTAATGAGTACAACATGTAATCTTCATACAGAACACACATCACTTCTCCGCCATATATACTCCAATAATGGTTATAGTAAAAGACAGCCAGCACTTACCAATGAAGCGAGCAGCGGGGTTATCAGAAGCCCCCCTTATGTGTAGTGTTTCACAATACACAATGCATCCAAACTGGCAGCCTGCAGATATTTGTCAGATGGTCCGAATTAATAGACTTAGATTATCGAGTGTGATATCCAAATTACTTCTGCACTGTGTTCCTGGCCGTCCTTGGGCACATTGCCCTCCTTCTCTAAGATTTTTACCAGTGTGAAATCAGAACGGTAGAGAGAACATGGTGTACACAGCAACGAAATCTGGTTAGTGCCATTACATTTTAATGCGCAGAATTATCTCTAATGTTAAGATATTTAGTGGCGTATACTTAGGATAGGTTATCAGTACCAGATTGGTAGCGGGCAGATCCCCCGAATCCCACCTAACTACCATTTGCAACAGTCGCCAGAGAACGCAGCAGCTGGCTCCCTCCTTTGTGTAGTGGCCGTACTAGGTTACTGCAGCTCAGCCCCTGCTCAGTATCAAAAACCTGGACACCCTCATATTCCTGTTCTTTATGGGTGCATGCAGTTAAAGGGGTTATTCAGGACTGGATATACATGGCTGTTTTCTTCCAATAAACATAACGTCTGCTCATAGGTTGTGTCTTCCTCTTCTTAAGCCAGTGTCTTTACATCTATTACTTATATGCCTGTTTACACCTAGACCCATACAAATGAATGGGGTTGAGTTGAAATACCCAGCACAGCCCCCTACACACCAGTGCAGAGCAGAGCACCGCTGCTACTTCAGTCAGCTCCTCTGTGGTGGTCCTGGGTGTTGGACCCCCACAGATGATCAATAGCTCATCTGTGGGGGTCCAACACCCACAGATGATCAATAGCTCATCTGTGGGTGTTGGACCCCCACAGATGAGCTATTGATGAACTATCCTAGGGATAGATAACCAATAGTTAAATATGGACACCCCCATTAAGAGTTGCATGAATTTTATAATGTTATAAGTTACTGGTAAATAGGGTAGCAACCTATATGACAGCCAGCATAGCACAAATGATGCATTTTGGAGCAATACACAGTTGTGATCAGGTCTTACGTATTTGCACTTTGATACAGGTGTATGCCGGGAATTTATTTATTTTCCAGATTTCCTCAATCTAACGGTGATCTTGTGCATCAGACATCACTTTTACCCAAAGGCTCAACTCTTTACCTCCTATAGGTGCATGTTACATATATTAGTGATATACATTAACTTAATGTATGCAGTTCACCCATGTAACACAAGGGGGCGACATAGACAACAAAACAGAAGACTAGGGGACATGAATTTGCGGATCAGAATGAATGTGCTGCAGCGAGTTTATCTGAACTAGTAATATTCAATGCTACAACTGTGCGCGATCTATAAGACTTCAGTCTTATCTATCAGTAATAAATGCAGGTAAGTGACCTGAAACCATTGGCAATGCAGTTTATCTGACATTTTATAGAATAGTTTTCCCTTCTTTCTCCTGCTGGGACTATGGACCTAAAATGTTCATTTGCTGGGACAAAACAGAATGGATACTAATATTAAAAATGTTGTGTTAAAGGGGTGATCCATTTTGGTAGGAGCTGATCCTCGGGTGTCCTGCTGCTAAAAGCCCCATGTCTCAGGGTATATTCACACACCGCAGATTTATTGCTGAAATTTGTGCAACTGAAAATCAGTCCCATACATCTGCAGCAAGAACACGGATTTCTGCCGGCCCCATTCAGATGAAAGGAACAGTCACAAACATTTCTGCAACTAATCTGCCACATAAGAACCCTTCATTTCTATTACAGCGACACCGCAAGGAGAAATAAAAGGGGTTTTGAGTGACTTGTACATTGAGGACTTATCATCAATTTGTGAACAGTGGTTGTCCAACACCCAGAGTCCCCGCTGATCAGCTGTTTGAAGAGGTCATGGCACTAAGTGCTGCAGCCTCTTACTGTACCAATGATGTTATATTCATCAGTTACATAGTAAAGAATCAGCGCAGTGTCATTTAAGTGAATGGGGCCGAGCTACAATACCAAGCACAGCCTCTAGGAGATATATTCAGTGAAGAGCCAGCAGCACTTTCATAAATGCTGCAGTCTCTTCAACCAGGTGATCGGTGGGGATCCTCAGTGTCAGATGTCAGTGTCAGATGTGGTGATCACGACTAAGGCCAGGGATACACTGTGACTTTTGTGGCACTACAGATTGATCTTAACTATTTAGTTACATGTGACTTCATGTTCATTGCTCACAAAGCCAGACTACAGCTCAGACTATTCAAGTGAATTGGTGGAACTGCAATGCCAAGCACATCCGCTGCACAAATATACTGAATGTAATGTACTCAAGAGGCTGCATAGCTCACCCCGGACAGTGCAGCCTCTTCATACTGCTGATCAGCCGGGGGCCCGGGTGTCGCATCCCGGTCAATCTTTAATTGATGACCTCTGTTAAGGATAGGTGAACAATTAATAAGTTCCAGAAAACCCCTTTAAAATAGTGAAAAGCCAAAACAGTAACATTACAAAAAGTCACCGTGTAGCACTGGCATAAATTTAAGAAAATTTTACTACACAATAAAATATGCATTTTTCCAATAAAATCAAATATATATTATATTATTTATATATGAAATTTACAGTAAATAAAAGCTAAAACTGACTGCTCCTCATCATAACCTCAATAAAAAAATAAAGGTATAAGAATGAATGTGAGCAAAAATAGAATAGATATAAGCAATTAATAAATAAAGGAATGCAATAAATAATAAGATAGAAATAAGAAATGAATAAAGGAATAAAAAAAATAAATAGAAATTTGAAAGGAAAAGGAATAAAATGAGTAAAAATTTAAATAGCAATAAAATGAATACAAATAAAAGTAGAAATTAGAAATAAATACATAAAAAATGAAATGAGCAAAAATAAAATAGAAATTAAGAATGAATAAATGAAGGAATAAAATATGAATACAAATAAAATAGAATTTAGAAATAAAATTAAAGAAATGAGTTAAAATAAAATAGAAATTAGAAAAAAAAAATGAAATGGATAAAAATAAAATAAATTCGAAAAAAAAAATGAAATGAAATGAGTAAAATAAAATAGAAATTAGGAATGAATAAATGAAGGAATAAAATAGGAGCACAAATAAAATAGAAATTAGAAATAAAATTAAATAAAGAAATGAGTAAAAATAAAATAGAAATTAGAAATGTAATAACTAAATGACATGCTGCAGGGTCTTTAAGGTGACGGTGCGGGCCAGTTCCCCAGTGCTGCTGTGCTGGGTACATCTTACTGGTGTGAGGGCTATGATGGAAACCTCTTGTGACAGGCTGACATGTTTTGATAGGTGCTGAGGTAAGTAAACAGATTTTTTTAATTAGCAGAAAACGGCAAGCAAAGTATTCTACAGGGGGGTAACGGAGATCTGACCGCTTAATGTTAGTTTAAGCATACTGACTATGACTGGCCTCTTCTCGAGAATTTTAATTTTTTGGATAGGATTTTGATTCGGGAGGTCAAGCAGCTGTGCGGTGGAATGTATCACAATCAGACCTCAGTTCATGACAGATTGCGGGGAATACCGCCAAATATTTATTACCTTAAAGAACAGGGTCACTCCGCTTTGTTTTTTCTGTGTTCTCGCTGCATATTGAGGACGCGTTTAGCCCTGAATGTTTCATTTGTTTTATCCCATATAGGAAAGGAGGCAAAACGTACAAGCAGGGGTGCCAACTTATACAGAGGAGAAAGGGTGGAAAGTAAGAGGAGCCGTGTACAGCGGCCGGTACGCTCTCAAGGGTCTGACATGAAGACTGGTAATTACTTTTTGAGGTTTTGCTAACATGTGTAATACTATATAATATAAAGTTTCACATCCCGACACAGGCGTTGTACAATATAAATTCATGTTTTAGACCAGAGGTTCCCAAACTTTTTTTTTCTTGTAGACCACTTTCAAAATTTTACTGGTTTCAGTGGACCCCCTGCTGCTACATTTCTACCATATTCCCAAAACTCATCAAAAAATGTGAAGATTAGATCTAACGTAGACCCCCGTCGAGTCTCCCGTGGACCCCTGGGGGTCCACCTGGACCACTTTGGGAATCACTGCTTTAGAAGATCTATTAGAATTCTGGGGGTGTAGGGTGACAATCCTTGGGGCAGCTGAAGTTAGGGATCTGCTATAAGGGCAAAAGTGGTCATTTTGTCTGTTACAGGAGATTTTCCATTTCAAAAAGTGACAGCATATCGCTAGGATAAATCATCGCTTAATGATTGGTGGGGGTCCTACTTTTGGGAACCCCACCAATCCTGGATCGGAACTGCAGCCCTTGACCGTTTTTAGCTGCACAGCGATCCCGATCCCTTGAATGGCAGTGACCTGCAGCCCTCCGCACAGGGGGTAGCAGGAGCGCTACTGTGCAGGTTATACTGTGAATTAGAACTGTGGGCCCTTCTTTCTCAAGATTGGCGAAAGTCCCAAGTGATGGTATCTCCAACAACCATGAAGATTTCCAAGCAGTATGGGATCACATTATAGAGAGGGGAATATCCCTTTAATGCCTTAAAACATGAGAACATATAAGATGACTGCTTAAAGGGTTTTTCTGGGCTGCAGGGAATCTTTCATATCATTGAACTACTCTATCCTGTGGATCGGTCATCAATATCAAAAATGGCCCCAACAAACCCTTTAACAATAAGACCTGTAAAATTAGATACTTGCCTCTTAGGCTGACTGGGGTCTGCAAGCATGTAAATATCCTGGGGGTTTCTCTAGTGAATAAGTCAATGAGCTCTACCTGGGACGGTTTATGGGTCCTTCTGGCCATTTTTTTTGGGTGCATTGTTAAAGGGAGTCTGTCACCAGAACCCACCACACCAACCCAGCCCCAGAGATAGATAGGTTACGGTCACCTGAATCAAATGGTGTTATCCCCTTGTGAATCGCTACCTCCAGTGACAATATGCAAGTGAGATCTTTCGAGCCAGAAGGGTGTTGCCATTGCTCTAAAAAGGTAAGCGACAACGCTCTCATTGTTCCGAAGAGCTTATCTGCACGTTGACTAAAACGATGATATGCAGGCTCCGACCCACTGTTTGATTCAGGTGACCCTAACCTAGCTATCTGCGGGGTTGGGTTGATATGGTGTGTTCTGGTGACAGACTCCCTTTAAGATATTAGAGTGGTCTTATGTGCCAAACAATATGTTAATATAGACTAATATGTACGTGGTGACCATTCTCATATCACTACCAGTGAAGCGCTCTCTTACTACTGCTTTTATAGACTTTGGGAGTTAAGTTGTAATATTTATCCATGTACTAAAAGTGTAAAAATATAACTGAAAAGAAATTCAGTACACATTGTATATAACTATGGGAAAAGCATGGCAGGACGTCAAACTACACAATGTACAGCTGGATGCACCCAGCGAGCTCCATGATTTCTGTAGGCTCTGTCCAGCTTTCTTTACTTTACTTTCCTGCAGAAATGGGTATGTCAGCCTTTTCCTGACTACCTCCAAAACACGCAGCATTACCAACACAAACAGAATGACTACATTTCCTAACAATGAAACCATATCCTCTTGAAGTGCCCGGTTATCTGGATTAGAGGACATGGTTCTTGCTGATGGTGATGCAGATCATCCCGCTGATTAATCCCCCTGACATATTGCCAGTAACCATTCCCTACATGCCGGCCGGCCGGTAGCAGAACCCTATACTGTAATGACTGGTACAAGCTGTGCAGGCACAAGGCAGATTTCTGGCTACATCTTCGGGTAACAGGTTGCATATGAGGAAACAGCATCAGTTTTCTGCACTTACATAAATCTGCACGTAGGACAAAAACATAGGAAAGAATTGACTTATGTGGACACTTTTCTTAAAGTAATAGAGCAAATAAGTCATTCATTTGTCAAATTTAGGATTATTGTACAAATACATGAAGGACTAGTACAAAGAGGGTGAAAGTGCCAGTGACAAGGGGACATCCTCTACACCTACAGGAGAGCATCATGACATCAACAGCCTCATAGATGGGGATTCTTCAATTGGCATCAGCCTCATGGGGGTTTTTTTTTGCCTTCCTCTGGATCAACACTATAGGGTTATAGGTTGGACTTTATGGTCCTTAATGGGATAAAACTTGCAATGCCTACTCTAATAATGTACAGTACATGTCCGAAAAACCAACGACCACTTTGAGGAAAAGCCTAATGAAAAATACGTATTGTAAAACATCCTCTCTGTCATTTATACTGAGATGACACTACGTTCAGAGTCGAAGGACCAGAAGAATGGAAAAATGGTCCATCTAATAATGGACATGAACGATTCCCATGGAACCCCATTGACAATAATGGGGTGCTTCAAATGTCCGTTTTTTTCCCTGAAATCGGTGAATGAAAAAGTCGGACTTGCAGAACTTTTTCAGCTGGGATTTCTAACAGATCTGCCACCGCCGCAGATGTGAACTCAGCCTTACAAATAGAGCCAAATAGAAGAGACTTACTGAATTCTCGTCCTCTTCTTCCAGTTCTCTCTGCTGCTCCTCATGTCTTTTTGCCTTGATGTCCATCGCTTCTGTGATGAGGTCTCGGAGAATGGACACCGGTTTAGCATTTTTGATAAATATGTGCTAAAGAGAAAAAAAGGACAACAGTTATCCCTGAATGAACTAAACATTTCATATATTCATCATTGCTGGACTTAGGCTACGTTCACACTGACATTTTTCCATCATATCTTGATTGTTTCAACTGGAAGATAAATTCCTGCTAGCAAGAAATCTTCCATCTTTAACATTACAACGAAAGATGACAGATGCAAACATGACGGATCAGAATAGACAGGACAACGGCAGTGTGAACCCAGCCTAAAAATACCGCCAAACAATGCAAAACAATACAATATAGCACACTGCCTTATCACCGGTACTGAGACAGCGCGGTTCACGGTATTGTTTACATACCACGAGCCACACTGCTCACTACAGTTTATACGGCAAGCGTGGCTCATGGTATGTAAACAATACCGTGAACCACGCTGTCTCAGGACTGGTGATCTGTGCAGGTGTCGGACCCCCGCAGATCTAATATTGATGGCCTATCCTAAGCATAGGTCATCAATGTTAGAAAGCGGATAACACATCGATAAAAGGATAACATTTACATAAGGCACCAGAGTTATGTGCCAGAAATTTACTGAAGCCATAAAATAAATAAATAAAAAATAATTTTAAGAAAAAGTGACATTTTCGGGAGGCCTTCTGCAGTTTTAAAGTGACTTTTAGGGGGTTACAGGGAGTCTGTCTGCAGAACCCAACATTGCAACCTTGGCAGATAGATAGGCTATAGTCACCTGAATCAAACAGCGTTTTCCCTTTGTAAATCGCTGCCTCCATTGCATTCTCAGTGTTTTTGTCAATATGCGAATTAACGTGTTAACGGCTGGTTGCTTACCTCCTCTTGGAGCCAATGTCAACGTCCTCATTGCTTCAAAGAGCACACATTCATATTGAACACTGTTTGATTCAGGTGACCCTAACCTATCTGCAGGTTTGATATGCAGGGTACAGGTGAACACTTAAAGGGAGTCCAGAATTTTCTCCAGTACTACTCCTGTCCATGGGTTGCGTCTGGTATTGCTGCTAAGCTCCATTAAAGAGGACCTTTCATGTCCTCTTGCACATGCAGTTTTATATACCACTAGAAGGAAGACAGTGCGCTGAATTCAATGCACTAATAGCTTTTCCGTTATGTGCCCCGGGGCTGGAGATATCGGTGCCGTTAGTTTCGGCACCAATCTCTGGCCACCGTCAGAAGGGCGTTCCTGACAATCTAGCTGAGCTGAAAGGAACACCCTCCCTGACTGTACTCGTCCATAGCCCTGTGCGGGGGGGGGGGGTGTTCCTCACAGCTCAGCGTCATCACAGGGCTGTAAGGAACACCCCCCTCTGACAGTACAGGCTATGGACAAGTACAGTCAGGGGGGGCATTCCTTACAGCTCAGCTAGATTGTCAGGAACGCCCATCTGACGGTGGGCAGAGATCGGTGCCAAAACTAACGGCACTGATATCTCCAGCCCCGGGGCACATAACGGAAAAGCCGACAGTGCACTGAATTCAGCGCTCTGTCTGCTTTCTAGCGGTATACAAAACCACAGGTGCACGAGAACATGAAAGGTCCTCTTTAAAGTTAAAAAAGCTGAACTGCAATACCACATATAACCTGTGGACCGATGTGGCGCTGTTTTGCAACAAAAGCTGCCATGTTTTTCTAAATCCTGGGCAACCCCTTTAATGGGTTAAAAATCAAGCCAAGCTAGGCACTCGGTAACATCACAAGTTCCCTTTTGGAAGTTTCTCAAATCACGCTCAGGCAACACAGATCATCGGGTTCTGCACAAACTTGTGGAGTCCATGCAAGCTCAAGTGCTCAAAGTCTTTTTGCATAAAATAGAGAAAAATCAAATACTAAAGGAATTCGGAAATTCGGGTAAATATTTTAAAGATTCACTCAAAATATTATGTCGATATTGGATTTCATTACTAAAGAAAATGAGAAGAATTTTGAGTAGATATATATACATATGAAGTGTGTATTCTATCTATAATTACATTACACATATATACATACACAGTGCACTTGCTATACACACGTATACTTTACAAACTTAAAATGCAAATAAGAGGCAGTGTGAAGGTAGCTATTCCTAATGTTTATTTGCCCAAATTTGTGTTCCAAGACTGTAAGCGTGGAGAATCCGTAACCTGAGCCATACAGCAGGGGAAAAAATGATAATATGTTCTGTAAACAAGGAAAGGGCTTAATTTGAGTCATTTCCAAAAAATCTTTAAACCAAATTAAAAGACAATTAGCCCATTTTTGATGCCATGTAGTCATGCACACGAGTAACCCTACTCCGTATACTTCCAGGAGGCAGTAATATACATTGACTGCTCACGTTTGTATTAATGTTTGACCACTTCAAAGTACCAAAGGACGGTGAACTTTTTACATTCCGAAAAGTTCTGCTGAGCGGAGCTTGGGAAGGTTCGCCGGCTTCCCGATTAATCTGGTAATTAAAAAATCTATGGGTTTCATCAGACGGATTACACACTTAATAAAATATTTGTGAGGGCTGTGAAGAACATCCACCGTTATCCATTTCCTACCGTTCTTTGATCATCAGAGCAGAGCAGGATACTTGGAGAGAGAAAAAAAAAAGAAAAAAAAAAAAGTAAAATTGGACAAATAAATTAAAAAATGGACTTTTGGAACAAGATCAATGATGTAATATCGATACTTAGTGTGAATGTTCTATGGAACGTCCAGAGTCAAAGTTTGACGCTGTCTACATGGAAAAGCTCCAAGAAGCTACAGTGACACCAGAGCCATATACTTCGGGCAGAAAAGTGAAAGTTGCAAAACTGCAAGTTACTTTTCATAGAACTTTCCACAGTCCACATCAGCAATTTGGGAGCACTTGAGATACAAAAATCTGGAAGAGGCAGGGCTACTAAAGGAAGTGGAAAACCCAACAAATCCATGAAGATCAAAAGGTGAAGTCCAAGGCTTAAGGGTTATGTCCAATAAAAACAAAGGATTGGGCATGCTGAAATCCATCAGCCCAATCCACATTTCTCCAGCATCTGCCACCAGGGAGTTCGGACATGGCCATACATGTAAGATGATCGGCCTTTCCCTTTGAGCAGAGTATGTGCCAGTACTTGCCATGTGATGCAATGTAGTCAATCAGGCAACAAGTATTGGCTTCTCCTCTCTACTTTGGACCTTTTCAAGCATATTTTTATAGACAAAAAAAAAGTCTCAGATTTCCCTAATATACCAGTTTATTAAAGTACACCTAAACGATTGAACAACTTTAGATTTTCTGGCAGTATTACTTTAGGTTCACACCTGCGCTTTGGTTTCCGTCCTTCGGGTCTGCTTGGAGACCCTAAAACGGAAACCCAATCTGCTTACAAAGCGGTTACCTGCAGAAACTATAGACTATATAATGGGGTCCGCTGGGTTTCCACCCGAAAAATGCTGAGAGAAAAGTCCTGCTTGCAGTACTTTTCTCTCCGCATTTTTTAAGCAGAATGGGGAACGGAATCCCTGAGTGCTCACAGAGCACAGATGTGAACCCAGCCTTAGTGTCATTAATAAATATTGTAATATGCTTTATAAATAAATTTTGGCTCCTTTCTGTGAAATTCTGTGCTGAAATCCGCTTAGTCTGTTTCCTTAATTCTATCAGAAATCTGTACACCACTTCTAACTGGAGTAGAGATGATGGTACGGCTGGTGTAGGTCACTTCGAACAGTTATATCTTGGGCATTATAAAACTTAGAATAGTGATGAACTTAGAACAGCTCTGGTTTCATAAGAAATGAAGAGATTCTCCGCTTTCATACAACATCAAGGTAGCAGTTCTATCTATATTATTTCAAGATATATCACCAGTTGAAAACAAAGTGAACTGTGTTTTCAAGTAGTGATATTTCTGGAAATAATAGATATAGAACTGCAATCCTGGTCGTATGAAAACAGAAAATTTATTTGTTCATATGACACCACAACAACTGTTCTAAGTTTTATGCTGCCCAAAATATAACTGTTTGAAGTAACCCCCAGTACTATACAGGAGCCCTACCATCAGTATTACAGTCCTAATGAGTGTACAGATTTCTGACAGCAATAAAGAGACAAAGTGGATTTCAACACAGGATTTCACGAAAATTAGCCAAAATTAAAGAATAAAGTATATTACTACATATATTAAGGACACAAGTGCTGCCAGAAAATCAAGAATTGCTTGAAAGTTTAGGTATATTTTAGAATTGAGGTCCCATGTTGTGGCAAAGCTACTTTTTGCTGTTGCAGATTTTGCTGCGGTTTTTTGAGCCAAAGCCAAGGGTGGCTTCAACAGGAATGGGAAATATAAAAGGAAGCTCTTATACTTATCCCTTCTGCTAAATTCACTCCAGGCTTTGGCTCAAAAACACGTAAGAAAATCTGCAACAAAAAAAAGCAGCTTTTCCACAACATGGGACCTTAGTCTGCAAGGGTTTTCCAAGCTAAAAATATTCATGACCTATGGTACAAATAGGTCATCAAGATCAGATTGGTGGGGCCTGACACCAAGCACCCCAACTGATCAGGTGTTCTCAGCAACAGGTACACAGAGAACAGAGCAAGAAGCAGACAGCGCTGTTCTCTGTTTAGTAACCACAGTGAGTTACTGCAGCTTAGTTCCCATTCACGTGAATGAGAGCTGATCTGCAGTACCTAGTCTGTCCACTATACAGAGAACCGAGCTGTCTGCTTCCTGCCCCATTCTCTGTGTATCAGCTACTAAGAACAGGTGTTCAATGGGGGAATCGGATGGTGGAACCCAAGCAATGTAATAATTAGGACAGGTCATCAATATTTTTAGCCTAGAACGCCCCTTTAAATTTTTCAAAAAATTTAATAAGACAGGCTATATTTAATTCTATTTTGAAGCTTAAAAGTTAGAGACCAAAGTCAGCTTCTGAATTGGGATGGCATGAACACTATAAAAATCACAGTTTTAGATGAGGGGGGTGGGAGTGATACTACTTAAAAATATACGTGTAAGTGACAAAAGCTATCCCTTTCGGAGCAGCTGGCTAAGAAAGAGTTAAAAGGACCCACACCTCAGCCTGCCCCTAAGCGAGTGTCCATAGATTCTCTCCTTCTACTGGGAATTTCCACATAGGAAATGCAAGGCTTGCAATAATCTTAGATGTTGCCCTTCGCCACAGAGTGCAACGCATTCCACGCACCCTATGTCACTGACCTAGAATAAGTCACTCCAAGGGCCAAGCTCCAGGATCTGTTAATCATTTGGGCAATCAGTGAATACCAGCACTTACAGAGCCGATATTTATTTCATTTGGAAAGCTTCCATGTTAAATCAGATATCTAAGTAACTAGCTCATAAAAGTTATTCAATACCAAAATAAGAAGTGTTATCTGCACAAAGATGAGGGTTGTGATATGCGGTAATTTACAGTGTCATGAAAGAGCAGCTTTCCAGGACTTCAACGTGCAAAGCGAATTACAAAGGTTTCTGAGCTGCTAGTGAACTTTTGAGTCAGATCCGGTTAAATTTTAGTGGACTGCTTAAAACGCGCTACTGGATTTTGGAGACTTTTTTTTATCTGCAGCTGGGGTCAAGCCCTCCGATGACCAAGGAAAAAAAAATAATAAAAAAATTACACATTAAAACCAAAGTCTGAATCTGGTTTTGTTTTTGTTAATTTTCAAAGTGTTGGAACAATTTATTCATAAAGGTTTGCAAATATTGGATTTTTGTGTTGAACCAAGTTTTCCCATGAAACAGTAACGCTATTTCCCACTGAGAGTACTGGCCCCAGACCAAGGAAAAAAATTATTAAAAGTTTCCAAATATTGAATATGCAAATGAAAAACTCAAACACCGAATAACACCTGCTTAAAGGGGATGTCTCATAACAAACAAACCCCTTAAAGGGGCTATGCCACAAAATGTATATCCCCAATCCATAGGACTGAGAATAACTTGCTGATTGCTGGAGGTCTGACCAATGAGATCCCCACTGATCCTGAAAATAGGGAGTGGGTTATCCCCCGTGGTGAATGAAGCCACCAGGAGGGCAGATGAATTCCTGGTGGATCCAGATGCACCCCTCCTCCCATTTTACTTCAATGAGAGATAACAGTCAGGGGGGCGTTGCTCACAGCCCAGCTAGACTGTCAGGAACGCCCTTCTAACAATGGGCAGAAAACTAACGGCACCGATATCTCCAGCCCCGGGGCACATAACGGGAAAGCTGACAGTGCGCAGAATTAAGCGCACTGTCGGCTTTTTAGCGGTATATAAAACCGCATGTGCCTGAGGACATGAAAGGTCCTCTAAGTAAAAGAGGATATAATTATTCACCCACTGTTTGTCAGTCTGTTCCTGAAACAAACAGTACGTTGGAAAACCTGCAGCAAGCACAGGAGTTAATCTCCTGATCTCTAAGGGTACAGAAGTTACCCATCTTTTGTCCTATTGCCCCAGCCAGTTATCTTACTGAGAAGGAGTGGGGCATGGCTGAGATTTTGGGACACACAGGAGACTAATATATTTCTAAATTTTAGTAACATGAACATACTAAGGGTGGGTTCACACCTGCGTTTGGTGTCCGTCCGTCGCCAATCCAGTGAAAATCTCGGCGAACTGGATTGGCGTCGGATACAGACCGGTCAGCGACGCATTGGTTAAAAACCCATTCATTTGAATGGGTTTTTAAAGCAGTGCTTGTGGTGTGCGCTTACACCCTCTGCGCTGCCAATCCTTTTTTTTTCGTCGGAAACAAAGTCGGACAGGCAGGACTTTCTGTCCGTGCAAAAAAAAAAAAGGATACACGCGGACCGTCGCCAAGCCGTCTTTTTTTAACATTAAAGTCTATGGGAGACGGACACAAACGGATTGGAATCCGTTTGTGTCTGTTTTACAATCCGTTTTATTTGCTTAATATTCTTCTCTGCACATGCGCAGACTGAAGAAAAAAAAAAACGGATTCAAAACGGATTAGCAAAACGTACACAAATGGACACCTTTTTCACCAGGTATCCGTTTACCAATCCGTCTAAAATCATGGATTGTGGTATACATTTGGTAACCGTTTGTGCACGTTTTTTTTAATGAATGCGTTGTTTTCATAAAACGTTTAGCGACGGACGGATAGCAAGCGCAGGTGTGAACGAAGCATCATTTGAATGGGTTTTTAAAGCAGTGCGCGGGTGTGCGCTTACACCCTCTGCGCTGCCAATCCTTTTTTTTCGTCGGAAACAAAGTCGGACAGGCAGGACTTCGTGTCCGACGAAAAAAAAAGGATTGGCAGCGCAGAGGGTGTAAGCGCACACCCGCGCACTGCTTTAAAAACCCATTCAAATGATGCTTCGTTCACACCTGCGCTTGCTATCCGTCCGTCGCTAAACGTTTTATGAAAACAACGCATTCATTAAAAAAACGTGCACAAACGGTTACCAAATGTATACCACAATCCATGATTTTAGACGGATTGGTAAACGGATACCTGGTGAAAAAGGTGTCCATTTGTGTACGTTTTGCTAATCCGTTTTGAATCCGTTTTTTTTTTTCTTCAGTCTGCGCATGTGCAGAGAAGAATATTAAGCAAATAAAACGGATTGTAAAACAGACACAAACGGATTCCAATCCGTTTGTGTCCGTCTCCCATAGACTTTAATGTTAAAAAAAGACGGCTTGGCGACGGTCCGCGTGTATCCTTTTTTTTTTTGCACGGACAGAAAGTCCTGCATGTCCGACTTTGTGTCCGACAAAAAAAAAGCGGTTTGGAGTCGGAGAGGCTGCAATCGGACACCTACGGATTGCTTTAAAAGCCCATTGAAGTGAATGGGCTTTTAAACGAAACGTTTGCAAACCGTTCCCAATCCTTTTTCTGACATTTAGAACGGATACACGACGGACGGATAGCAAGCGCAGGTGTGAACGAAGCATGAATGGGTTTTTAACCAATGCGCCGCTGACCGGTCTGTATCCAACGCCAATCCAGTTCGCCGAGATTTTCACTGGATTGGCGACGGACGGACACCAAGCGCAGGTGTGAACCCACCCTAAAGGAGGAACTGCTGGAATTTTTTATAGAATTTTTACATTTTTGAGTATTTTTTTTATGTCTACTGTTTCTTGAAAGGAAAGATCAAGACCCTGAAGCGCTAGGATCCTGGATTCGAATCCAACCAAGGGCAACATCTGCATGGAATTTGTAAGTTTGCATGGGCTTTCTACAGGTATTTAGGTTTCCTCTCACATGTAAAAAATATACAGATAGGTAAATTGGCTTCCCATAGAAGAACTGACCCTCGCAGATATTGGCGGCTATACGGCAGCCTAGTGCTGAGCAGTTAAAAAAATAACCGAAATGAAACGTCAATATGGATATCCAATGTGATTTTGTTCACGTTGGTTATCTTAGTTCAGTTATTACAATATTAGTAATGCTCTCCCTGCAGTTTCGTTGGAACCGAACATGTCCAAATCAGAGCTACTGACCCCAGAATATAATATGCTGAGGTCCAGGGGAGTTGATCAAACATAAACAGTGTTACTCACCTCTCCTGGGCTCCAGAGCAACTTCCTGTTTTCTTCGGCATTCTAATTGACGTCAGGGACCTCTCAGGCCCAGTGGCGTCTATGTGTTATGACGTCACAGTAGCTGACATCAGCCAGAAGGCCAAAGGGAACAGGGAGTTGCACTGGTGCCAAGGAGAGGTGAGTAACACTGTTTTTTATGTTTGCTCATCTCCCCTTGACCTCTGCATATTATACTGTGGATTATAATAAAAGCAGTTCCTTTTCTGCCATGTTTAGTTCGAAATAAACCACCTTGTGAGACAAGCTGTATGTATGCTAATGAAGCATCTAGGAGTCCCCTGCACTGTTTGTAGCAGCGTAGAAGTCCTGGGATACAGAGGTCGGACCCTTTGACAGCCTTATTGTGTACTAGTTAAAATGAGTCCAGGGATAATAATTTGGAATTTGTCTCTGCAGCTGTCCGTGAATTATAACAGTTTAGGGAGGATTTCTGTCGACAAATTCTCTAATAGGAAACAGTTCATTTTGCCAGGGAAAGTTGCTGTCAGCCAATTTATCATTTTTGGTTTTATGCGCCTATGAAGGAACAGAAAACCGTAAATAACGCAGCTGTAAACCTTACAAAATAAGCGCGTTGTACAACACATAAAAAAGGCACACGGGGATTATAATAATTGTCACAGTAAACTGCACGACAAGACAGTTCAGTAAACAGCAATGTATATTCTCAGCAAGCCATAACCATATAGTAAATAGTAGTGATTTACTTTATTACCCCATAAAAAGTACAAAAACATTGTTAAAGTCCACATCACTAGGAGATCAGCGCTGGAATAACTATCCAGTGCAGGGAACAGGTTGTAAAATAGTACAAACAAAAAACACTCAGCAATGGCGGTAAAGAAACACAGCTAGTAATAATACTAGGAAAGGATATTGTACAGGTATTCTATTATAGAGCTAGTCAATGACTAGGAAGATAAACTGTACTCTGCTGACTGGTAAAATCAAGAACTTACCTAAATTGTACAATAAAATTACAATTACCCAGTTTCTAAGATTGATGGCTTAGATCTGCAGGGGTCCGACACCTGAGACCTCCACAGATCACTGGCACAGAGGCAGAACGGGACAGCCGTACAAACTGAAGTGGCGAGTGCAGGTACTGCAGTGCTGCCCTAATGAAGTCTATACCGAAACCGCCGATCTGCAGGTGTCAGACCCCCGCAGATCTAATTTTGATGGCCTATCCTATTCACTGGAACTTCCCCTCTCTCTCAGCCGAGTACTATCAGAGGGGGCGTTCCTTACAGCCCAGCGGTGACATTGAGATGTAAGGAACGCCCCCCAGTACAAGTCTATGGACGAGCAGAGTCAGGGAGGGCGTTCCTCACAGCGCAGCTAGACTGTCAGGAACACCCTTCTGACAGTGAACGGTGAAATTTAGACCCCTGATATCTCCAGCCCCAGGGCATATATCGGGAAAGCACTGTCGGCTTTCTAGCGGTATGTAAAACCACATATACATGAGGACGTGAAAGGTCCTCTTTAATAGCTGCTACTCCACTGATTCCAGCACAGTTGAAATTTTTTCTCTAACCTCCTGCAGTCTTTTAGTTTGAGTTTCTCATATGCTATTTAGTCTCTGTACTGTCAGGATGGCGGTGTCAGACAGGAGCTCGGGTGTGATTCTGAGCTCTGACATTGGCTGCCTCTGATTGGAGCTCACGATCACGCCATCTGCCTGACAGTACAGAGCCTAAGTAGAACCAAATCAGGCATCAAAACTAACTTGCACTGATTGCTCAGGAATGGTGGGGCTAGAGAAAAAATTCCAACTGTGCTGGGATCAGCGACTATTAACAGATGCTAAGAACTGGGGTTGGTGGATATGGTGAAAGGTACTCTTCAACTTGTGTCCATGTGATCTTGAGGCAATTGTAAAACAACTGCAGCAATGAAAGAAGTTATGAATATGAACAGAGACCTATGACTTATGGGAATATAGACAAGTGCCAGTACCTGTAAAAGCTGTGTAGCTGTGGCTCTCTGCTCCGGGTTTTTTATCAGACATTTCTTCACAAAATCAGTAAATTCATCTGACCACAGCTCAGGTTTCCTGAAGGTTGGTGGAGGATTGGTGGGAATCATGAATATAGCCTAAAATAAAAAAATAAATAAAATTAACATCCACTGTAATTCAAGCAGCTAAGTCAACTACAAATAAAGTAAAGGTTCACCTTTAAGGCATACCCAACCTTTTATATGACCTTTTGTAATAAATCTGAATAAGTTGCCATGCGTACATGTGGAATAGTACTACTTCTAGCCATAATGTGACATATATCCTGCATTGTTTGCAGATTTTCACTCTGCAGACTCACTCTCTAATTTTCAGTTCTCCCTGTGCTGGTGAGTGAGGGTGACTAAATTGTATGATGTCTCCCATAGACCGCACAAGGAGAAAACAGGAGACTCTGCTCCCTAACACTCTCTGACTCAATAGCAGCACCATACAGGACATTATAGAGAAGTATTGAATAGTATTGATGTTAATAAAGCACTTGGGATCATATAGAAACTTATTATTAGATGCAACAGCCTCTGTTTGCCTGCCCCCTCCTCTAGCCATTGACTTCTATAGACACAAGTAATCTGATACCTCTGTTACCTGACCGTGTACAGACCCAGACAGATTGCAGCAGAGATATCAGAGTGAATGTCAGTTTAGGAGGGAATGGGGGGAATGGGGGGAGGAGGGGAGAGTCTGATAAGTGGAGAAAGTGCATTTTTTTTTCTCTGATAAGATATATTACAAAGGATCTTGTAATGACTTGTGCTATTGATTTATTTAAAGGCTTTCTGGGCTGGGGGTTGTATTTGATACTGAAGACTCTCATGGTAGTTCATCTGAAGCAGTTTAATGGGGATCCTTTACACAGACCTTGAACTGATCATCTGTTCCCGCCTCAGTTGCTATAACCTAAACAGGATTTGGACTAATTTACAGAAGTGAACTGGTAATGAGAAATAAATAACGAAAACGTAACTTTTATTCTGCCGCTATAATAATGTATTGCTTCTGATAAATTCATATATGGACATACATGAAGGCAAATCTAGAGAAGTGAATAATAACGCCCCCTGTAAAGTATAGGAGAACCCAACACAAGATGCTAAGCCAAGCTGATAATATGTTGTGTTCCTCTGGATGTAGTGCTTTTTATCACGATACATAAAATCAAAATCTCTCTCTCCTCCCTATATATGCGTAAAGAGAGAAGATCAGGGGGATGCAGCTCCATCCACTGTAGAGTGGTCATGCCAGAGTACTGCAGCTCTGCTCTCATTCAAGTGACTCCAGAATGGGCGATATACAGTGGATTGAGACTTCCAGCTCCATCAACTGTATAGGTTTTTGCACTGGAGACTGCCTGAAACAGCTGATCGGTGTGGTGTCCGGGTGTTGTACCCCCACTGAACTGATGTTGATGACCTATCCTTAGGGGAAATTAAAAAAAAAAAAAAAACTGTCCCCAGCCTGGAAAACCATTTTCCCATTGATTATAAAGTTAGTGACATGTCACTGACGCATGCCATCATCATTGGAAGGTCTTTGACCCTGGCTTCTTCCAAAAAGCAGAGGTAGCCTCCGCACCACAACATGGATCCCTCTGTATACTCGGTGGAGTAAAGAAACAGAAGTACAACTGAACGTGAGAGTCCACTGCAGCACATTTACTCAGGTGGACACAATACAGGCAATTCATACAAACAGTAGGTGGCACTATTCTAACAGTATACATGAAATAACAGAATATTCATATCTTTTGCAGAACAACTGGGACCCAGTAAGGATAAAGGACCCCCTGGGAGAGGAGTCTCATTTGGCGGTACTCCTCGGATCTCACTTTTCTGATTCATCTGATTGATATATCATATCATGAAACTACATCTTTGAAGAACCTTTAAGAATAAGATTAACTGAGAAAATAGAGTAAAAAAAAGCAAGCACCGTCCAAAGGACACCACAATCTATAAACTCAAAAACAGTACAGAATGACCATATGCCTATAGCAAATAAAACATAACAAAACCATCAAGAAAAATGCAGGTAAAAGCCTTAATTCTTTTTTATTTTTTTATGGCCTGGCAGCTGCCTCCTACAGATTCTCACACAAGCGCCTACACTGCTGTCCTTGAAGCAGGCAATCTCAGTGACCTTTAGTACCTCGCCTGTATCTTAATCTCTTGATGATCTGAAATGAAATGTAATGGTTATTCAGTAGCAATCGCAACCCAAAACTTTAACCTGCCTTAACAGCTGTTATCTCCAGCCCCTAACATCTCCGCACTACGTGCAGTATTATGAGAGGCTGTAAAATTATTCCACTGTGCAGCGCCAGGGCGGGCAGGACCAGCACCTTCTCCTCCAGATCAATATACAGCAGCACTCAGGCTTATCAAAATCAATAGCTGTATTAGCGATTAAGAGATTGAGAGACACTTTACTGACGACAGCCGCTGCAATCGCCAGTCATGTCACGCTAACAAGTCTTGTGGTATTACAGCCATTGTCTGGTTTTACAAAACCATTTGCAAATAGATTACTAGGGTCACAAGTTAATAGCAAGGGTTCTCTAGTTCAGGCCCTCATCACAGAAGTCCCTCCCTCTGTGTATTTCAAGTAAGGGGAGGGGGAATATGTTCTCTTTGCCCTGTGGTGGACATTCTGTGATCTGCTCATTTTTGATGAGACCCTTAAGCAAAAAGGGAATGAAGAAAAAAAATAAATAATAATAATAATAATTATTTATATATATATATATATATATATATATATATATATATATGCGCTGCAGAGAAGAACTGTAGCAGAAACGCATTGCTTTTTCTCTGCAGCGTTTTTCACAGAAAGTCCACAGCGTTTTCCTCTGAGGACTTTCTGTCCCTATTATAACAATATGGAAAATGCCAGCGTTTCCGTAGTTATACAGGAGCATCTCAATAAATTAGAATATCTTTGAAACGTTTATTTCTTTCAGTAATTGAATTAAAAAGTGACCTCCTATATTTTCTAGATTCTATTTCAAGTGTTTTATTTCTGTAAATGTTGATTATGGATTACAGGTAATGAAAACCCAAATCTAAGAAAATTAGAATATTGTAAAAAAGTTCAGTATTGTAAATTCAGTGTCACCTGCCAAGGTTTCCTAAGCCTTTAAATGGTCCCTCAGTCTGGTTCAGTAGGACACACAATCATGGAAGACGCTGATTATGGATTGTATTACTGAATTACTGAAATGAATGAACATTTCAAAGATATTCTAATTTATTGAGATGCATCTGTAAGTGACAGGCTGCATTTTTGAAATTGCAGCATTACCACTGCAGATTTTTTTCTACAATGTATGGATAGGATTAGCCAAAATCCCATCCACATTGCAGTTAATATAAAATGCAGCATTTTTTTGCTGCAGCATTTACACAACAAGGGTCCCCGGCCTTAAAGTGTGACTCTGAAGTCAAGTCCATAGAGTGTTGCATTGTACTACTGATCAAACTATGTGATAACCTCCGTTTTTGTATGTAAAGATCTTCAGGGCCGCACATGTCTCCGGAGAAAATCACTCTATTGAAGATTTGCGGGTTGTGGTTTTAATGGGACAGTTTAAGACGCAGGAGGAAAGGAAACAATGGGAGTACAAGTTTATGCAAAAATTTAAAACTCTGCAATTTGGACTTAAAATTCATGCCAGCTTCATGTCACACTATGTATGACCTGTGAGGGTCACAAATCACCTCCTGATAGCAAACAGATAACAGATCCCTCTGTCATGCACCACAACTTTCCAGATTGTTTTTTGACCGGTTGTAAATAACTTCTCTACTTAGATTGCATTTTGTTTTGGTTTTTTTTAAGGACTCTAAAATCCTTTGAAGACCATGTGTATAAAAATCTGTGAATTTTCAGTTCTTGTATAACACCATGTCTGATGAAGGGAGCTAGTACTTCTGAAAGCTTACTTATAAATATACTCAGTTAGCCTCTAAAAGGTATCACCTGATATCTTCACTCTTCCACGAGTGAAAGCTATTCCTCCTGCTCCCCCCATACACATCCATATTTACTGTCGGGAGGTCATTATAGACATCAGATGATCGACTGCTCCAGTCCAAATTGGGTGTCATTGGGTGACAGTCTCAGTCAGAGAGCAGTCAACACTTAACTGATGGCATTAGGAGGCCTTATATTATCTCAGTTATTGAAGAGTCATTTTTTATTACACAAAGCAAATGATAATTGGTGGGGAGGGGATACCAAATTTTGAATCTGAAAATTTAAGGCTACATGCAAACAAATGATTACCTCTACGAGTCCGTGGAGAAATGGTACCAATGGCACATGCATGATATCCATGTGCCTTCCACAGACCCATTCACTTCTTCTAGTGAGCCCAGGCCCCAAAACAGTCAGGGAAAGGACACTGTCCTGAGTTTTGCCCTGGGTTCATGACCCCCAACACTGACCTGTGTATAGGGGCCACAAAATATAATGGGTCAGCGTGCTAGCCATTAAAAGCATGGCTCTAGCACACTGACAAAGCACGCGTTCACGTGCATGAAGGGTAAGGTAGGAGGGATGTGTTTTATCATTGTTTCCTAGCAGGCAGCTGTGTCTTCATGTCCGACTAGACAGGAGAGTATGCCTGGATAACCCCTCAAAACAAGACCGTGGCAATGGATGTAGAGGGCGCTCTCTGGATTCCTAGGGTGTATTCACAATACATTTCCAGCATGGAGACCCGAAAGATGGAAAGTCCATCCACTAAAAAAAGCGGTTACCCAAAGACCCCATTATAGTCTACGGAGACTCCAACGCCTGATCTGAACCTAGCCTTATGAGATTATGATCTGTGTTTTCAATGGTTACAGTCTTATTCCCCAGTCAACCCCCCATCTGCCCCATATGGTAAAGAAGCGAATGACCTATAAATATTGACCCAAGATGGCCCTCGTACCCCGTCCATACATAAGACCCATGGCTGGCTATGCTTTCTTATCCCAGGCCGAGCTCAACCCCTTCCTATATAACCGCTCTGCAGCAGTAAACATTCTGCCCGATGAACTCGAAAAGCCCCATAGAGAAGTTTATTGCCTTATCTCATCTTCCTTCATAAAAAATAACTACTGCAAATATTTCTCTAGTCAGCACTTTGTTTGGATAAAGAGAAGAAACAGAAGCTTAGACATAAGAAGGAATTACAGGATAAAGTCCCCACTAACAGCATTAACCATTATCTTATCTGGGAAGAGCTGGGATAGAAGCTCCGTCTTGTTGACAGACAGGCTCATTCCTCATGTGCTTTACATAGAGCTTAAAGGAGAAAAACTGTCTGACATCTGCAGACTCTTTCCCTCGCTGGAAGACAAACTGCTTGTTCCAAGAAAAGTTTGCTTTTCAACGATGCGACATAAAATGGAAATAAACTCTGATGCTTTAACATGTGCAGTTGTATATCTTTACCAGGAATCCAAAGACACTAGGTTTCATCTCATATACTCCAGCCCTGTACTAAGCTAAAAGGAAAAGATTTTTGCACTTTTAAGGATAAGTTCACACTGAGTTTTTTTGCAGGCAGATTTTTGAGGCAGAATTCACCTCAAAAAATGTTTCCCATTCAATAGGAGTCACGAAGATTTCTTTGCAAAAAATGCTGCAAAAAAAGAAGAGAAAAAAAAAAACAAAGGCACAAAGTTGCCAGCGGTATTTACCGTCTCCCATTTATTTCAATGGGCTTTGCAAGATGGAATCTGCCAGAAGATAAATCATGTCGCTTCTTTTTTCCTCCAGCTGCCTCCCACTGAAATCAATAGAAGAGTTAGGAGGTGATTTTTGGGGTGGATTCCAATTTTAAATCTGTCTGCCTTAAAATCTGTGAAATAGACAGAGAGCGCAAGCATCGGGAGCAGGGAGCATAAGATATACCAGGACGTCAGACATGCTCTCGAGGCCTATATGATATCTGACCCCTCCAGTATGTCAATCATTATGAGTGACTATGACAGGTAGTTTGCATACAGAATACGTGCCTTTTTTATACATAGGGTTGCTTTTAAAGCACTAGATTCTGATAGTGAGTGTTTCATACCAAAAATTCCCATGACATATTCCCTTTAAGCTGGACATACATGTTACATATGTGCCAACCAAACCCGTTGATTTCGAATTTGTTTGGGGTGTCCTGACTCTCCCGACTACAGATGGATTTCGACATGCCCATCCAATCCTTTGTTGCCATGGGTAAGAAGCCGCCACCATGGGTGTTCACCTAACAGCTATGTAAAGATTATTCCCCTAACAGTGTATGACATGAGCGATACGGTCTGAAAAGTTGTACAATTCACATTATGATCCTGATCTTTACATTTACTCCTGAACAGTATTTTTATTATGTAAACTTATCACTGGCTTCTAAAATTGTCAATCACAGCAATCAATCTTTGTGAGCTATAAATGTTATCAGCCCGAAGGACGGCACGTAATGGTACCAGGCGAAATCCCACCTTTGGATTTTGCAGTTTGGACCAAGCTTGGAAGAAGGTAAAACTCCAAGAAGCAAAACGAATTCCAGAATTACAACCTGACCCAAGTGGAAGGGCATTGCCGAAACCTAAAAACATTCTCCTATGTCCTATACCAATGGTTCCCAACCAGTAGGTCGTGAGCCACATGTGGCTTGTGAACTCCATCTGTGTGGCTCACCATGGAAGAGCTCAGTTATGGCCATAAGCACATATAGGACATAAATACTGCCAATAATGAATATGTATCAAACCTCTTACCACTGCCAATATAATACCACTACACAATAAAATATCTGCAAAGGTTTTCAATTTCATAAGTTTATTTATTTCTCAGAATTTACTTCTCTTTTAAATTATATATGGTTCTCGCCACCAGTCAATGTTGAATGTAGCTCATGGTAAACAAAAGGATGGGGACATATGTCCTATAATCTACTATATACATCACATTAAAAGGGTTATGCCCATGCTGGCTATTCGCTGTCAAGATGGGAAAAACTGCTGCCCTTCCCGACCCTAGGGTGGAACTTACAAGAACAGCTGAACAGTGCTTCTATATTCTGTGCCCGTCACTTCTACAAAGGAGAAGGAGCTAACAATTCCAGAAACAGTGTAGCTAACTGTGCAACATTGTCTCCGTAGCTCCCATTCTCCTCTAAATATGTTACGAAAGAGTGTTAACCAGCGACGCTCAACAGTTCCCTTAAGTCCAGCCCTAGGGGTTGTGACAGAGATCAGTTATACCCATCTCGGCAGAGATTTGCAGAGTAGGTAATAACCCTTTATTGTCAACTCAACCTGACAATTTCAGTGGGACCAGCCATCCATCTAATGTGTATGGTAGTGTCACAACTTTCTCCAGCAGCAATTGTTAAGAGTAAGAAATCTTGGGCTGATGGATTTCAACATGCCCTATCCTTCAATTCTCAGGGAGATAAGACACCACCAGGGGTATTGACAGCAACTTATTTTCCTCTCTTGATACAGAACACATACAGCTGAAGGAATAGCTATTGGGTAAATGAAGGTTAGGCCAAAAGCTAAAGTGTACGACCAACAAGTTTACTGGATAAACTACCCTTTTTTAAGCCTAAACTTTAGAAAACATCACCATAAAATACAACATTGTTAACACTTTTAAAAACAACAACATATTTAGAGGTGGCCAAGCACTTCATAAGCATTTGGTGCTCTCTCCCCCAACCACAAGAACCCCCTATCCATACACATGCCTATGTTATGAATGGAAAAAATGGAGCAAGATATTCCACATTGATTGGACATTCTAATATCCAAAAGAGTGATCCATCTATCCTGGAATCTGCCATCAGAAGGGGATGGGCTTGTGTATGGATGGTCACCGTCTGCTTCACCCAATAATTCTGTAATGTGTATCGCCAGTCTAACACATAGTTTTCTGGGGTCTGACATTGGGCACAATTCTTCAGCCAATATAAGCACAAGGAACTGCTTGGCAAAAGGCCAATTTTGGTCAAGTGTCTCCCATTTTTGTCTCTGCAGTAGTGGAGAGCTTCACATAACCTACATCAAGCATGACTGAAATCCATCTTTCGGGTGCCTCTCCTTGTGTTCAAGAGATTTCACAGTTGACTACAACAGTTTACATGAGTTGTGTCTAAAGTTCAGCTGCATTAAACTGAACTGCATGTGTGGCCATGTTTTGCAAGAAAGCCATGTTTCCCCAATCCTGTACAACCCAATTATCGAAACAATCAGTCTTCTAAATGGGCTTCCCATTACTTACCTATTGATGAATTGGGGTCCAACGTCCAGGACTCGTATACATCAACTGGTTGAAGAGGCCACAGCGTTCATGTGAGAACTGCGTCCTTTTCACTGAATACCAATCAGAGCACCTTAAATATGGCAAAGGCTGTACTTGAATGGGACTAAACTGCAGCTGTACCATGTGACCAACGTCTTGTCAACGGCACCGGGAAGGGTCAGCACTGAAACCTATTCAAACAGCTGATCTGTGAGGGTTCTAAGTATAGGACCCCCACCAACCACCTATCGATGACCTGTCCTAAGGATAGGTCATCGATATGTAAGACCCAGAAAATTTCTTTAATCTGACAACTGGACAATATTTTAAAGAATTGTGTCAGTGCAATGTAGAGGAAGGTTCACATGTAGTGTGATTTTTCCTTTAATTATTTGTAAGTGAATGCTTTAACACTGTTATTTATTGGTGTATAAACATGACAAGCAGCGCTTTGTATCTCGCCATAAAAGCAGCACATTGCAACACACTTAACCTTACACTAGTAGCTCTTTTTTACAATGGCAACCAGTAGTTTAACAACCATTAACTGCATACTGTAAATGTGTCTTTTTTTTATTAAAAAAGTACAAAGGTTTTATTTATTTATTTATTTTTTATGTGACAAATGACGCAATTACGGTTGTAAAGTCATCTCCTCATAGACATACAATAAAGACAACACACTGAATGTTATGGAAACACAAATCACATGTATCCGGAAGGATAGATTACTATTTAAAGGTTATGGTGTGATATAATGGATCGCATATCAGCCAATCATTAGCAGGAGGCACAAAAATGCAAGGAAGTCATTTATCAATATTCCCGACTCTGACTGTCCTTCTCTTGGAGAACCTTGCAAAGCGCCAAGTTCTGCAATTGACAGTCAGAGAAAGTCCCCCTTATTGGGAAATCCATAAGTAACTATCTGATGCCTGGCTAATATCCTGCACAAGTCCTAATCTAAACAATTGGGCTCACACATAATATTTGCTGGTTGTCTCAGCCACCGTCCCAATGAAGCGTGCAGATCCAGCTTTCTACTTAACATGGTGGTATCAGATTAGGTGGGAGAGAATACCTGCACAACCAATTTAAAAGAATGCAAAAACAGAAAAAGCCCTCTGACCTCTTGTGTCTCCCTATCTCCTCATAGAATGTAAGCTCTTGCGAGCAGGGTCCTCACTCCTATTGTTTGATATGTTTATTTCTTTGTCACATTGTAATGTCTCATATTGTCTGTTCATGTGTCCTCTGATTTGTAAAGTGCTACGGAATATTTTGGGCGCTATACAAATAAAGTTATTATTAATTAATTATTATTATTATTATTATTATTATTATTATTATTAAAGCACAAATTTTATAAAAAAAAAAAAAAACAAAACTCAGCACTTCCTCCGTTTGACCTATACTGGGGAGCGTAGAAGTGCCCCATCTATAGCACACATTCCTTTCTTGCACCAAAGATATTTCACATTATTCCTTCTGTGACCTGTGTAACTACCGGGAAAGCATCGGTAGCGGCCGCCACAGGCCGTATTTTCTTAACAATCCCCGCTCCTGCCCATGGCCACCTGCACTTCCCATTCTGCGGAGGTGACTGTGAGCAGGAGCGTGGAACAGTAAGTGAGGCCGCGTGCCGCAAACCCCACAAACACTGCTATCATTAGACCCCGGAGCATAATGATCAGAGAGCCAGGGGAGGTAAGGGAACATATAAAGAACTGTCACTTACCTCTCCTATGCTCCGCAGGCTTCAGGCCTGTTTGGTGATGTCACGTGGGCGGGGCCTGCGTCATTATGCGTCGCGACGCCGCCCGACTCACGCGAGATCTGATCCAACATGGCCGAAGATGGCCGAAGTAGCGGGGAGTGCGCCAGAGCCAGGGAGAGGTAGGTAATATTGTTTTGTTTTTTTTTTTGTTTCTAGCCTCCCCTGGGTCTCCGATCATTATCTGAAAAGACCCCAGAGTATAATAATTGTTCATGGGTGGTCCACAATGGGGCATAATACTGTGTGCAGGGGCCACTATGGGGCATAATACTGTGTGCAGGGGCCACTATAGGGCATAATACTGTGTGCAGGGGCCACTATAGGGCATAATACTGTGAGCAGGGGCCACTATAGGGCATAATACTGTGTGCAGAGGCCATTATGGGGCATAATACTGTGTGCAGGGGTCACTATGGGGCATAATACTGTGTGCAGGGACCACTATGGGGCATAATAGTGTGTGTAGGGGTCACTTTGGCGCATAATAGTGTGCGCAGCAATGCGGTCTGTGTGGGGGGGGTTGGGGTTGGGGGGAGGCCCCATGTCAAATGTTCACCTTGGGGCCCAGCCATTCCTAGTTACGCCACTGGTGGAAACCAAGTGGCGTAATTTTCTAGGGCAGGGACACCTCAGCCCAACAAAATTACTATAACCAATGCAAGAAAACTGGCGCAGATTTCAATTCTGGTACACAGGAGTGCGTCTGAATTATTCAGAGGCTGAAAAGTCTCTGATGTATCCCATGCCAGTTGGGGACTTCACCAATTCAAGTTCTTAGCATCTGTTAATAGTTGTCGCTCCACTGATTCCAGCACAGTTGACATTTTTTTCTCTAGCCCCCACCATTCCAGAACAACAAGTGCAGTTAGTTTTGGTGCCTGATGTGCTACTTAAACTCTGTAATCTCAGAAGGGCGGTGTCAGGGGTGTGTGTGATTCAGATCTCCAATCAGAGGCAGCCAGTGTCAGAGCTCAAAAATCACACCCCTTGTCTGCTCGTGCCTGACACCGCCCACCTGACAGTACGGAGACTAAATAGTATATTAGGCACCAAAACTAAACAGCATTGATTGCTCGGGAATGGAAGGGAAAAATTCCAACTGTGCTGGAATCAGTGGAGCAGAAACTATTAAATGATGTAAAGAGCTGGACTTGTTGGAGGTGGTGAAAGGTCCTCTTTAAGACTGTTAGATTAGGCCATAAATTTAAAATTGGTACGGGGCAACAGGTCAGCTCAGATCAGCTGTTCAGTGTTGCTTCCTACGCTCATACTATACACAACACATGGCCAGAAGTAAATAGCTATGGTCCCTGTGTAGTGGCTGAGCACCAGTACTGCAACTCACCTCCCATTGAAGTCGATGGGAGTTGAGCTGGTGGCAGGCCACTGCACAACTTCTTCTGGCCCCATGTTGTGTAAACTACGAGCATTGGAAGGTGCCCCAAACAGCTGATTAGTGCAGGGGCTGTCTGTTTGCCCCCAACCAGTCATATATGCTAAGGATAGGCCATAAAAATATCCTACACAACCCATTTAACTTTCAGAAAACCCCTTTAAACCCCCTGGGTCAAAACCGATATCAATTCAAGATTTCAACCAACCCATCTACTACTACAAAAGAAAACAACTAAGACCAAAAGCACAAAACTAGTCTCATCTTTAGTATCAAAATGGGAAACAAATCTACTTTCAAAGTTAAAAGAAAGTTTCTCGCAAAGGAAATAACTTTGCAGTTCAAATTTAAGAAAAAAAAAATTGTAGGAAAGTAAAAAAGATAAAAGGAATATGGAAGTATGACGCATGCTGCGTGCTCATATCTTTAGTTTCTATTTATCAAACTCAAAAATCTTTCCAACTTTCTCCTTTCCTGTAGGAGACCAAAACTATGTCATGTTCTGTTTGCTTAACAATTACGCTAATTCAATGCAGGTCACTTGGTTTTTACGGTGTCCATATGACATTTACTAAAGTAAACACCGACCAATTAGTTATATAGAAGGATAAAAAAAAATAAAATAACCCAAGCTTGCCTTTGGCTAGGTCACACAGTGGCCAATGATCATCTCTGGCTAGACAAGCCAATATAAATCAAGAGCGGAATCAATTTATACTTTCATTTAGCCACTCCGTCTAAACATTTACACAAGCTACTTACTCCAAGGGACCGGAACATACCATGCTATAATCTTGGTTAAGCATATAAGAAAGTGAAAGGAATTAATAAACCTTAAGCCTGCCGCGGGGCGAAGCAACATCATTACCGCTAAAAGGAAATTGAATGTAGATTACAATTACGGACGCGAAATGTAAACTGATTAGCCAAGAAAATTGTGTTTCGTAAACAATTCTCCAAAATACGATGAATTTGGCTTCTGGGCCGCACTGAAGTGTAACTGGGAGACAGTGAGGACTCTCTGCTAGAGACATAAAAGGACAATTGATTGGACACGACCTATTAACGGAACACAAATTGTTAATGCCCGGGATAATTAGGTAAAATTGCAGAACTAATTTTGGGTAATGTCTTCAGCCACAGGGGTCAATGGGTCTCCTCTGTGATAATTTAAGGTTTGTTACGTTGGAGATTACCATCTTAGAACTATGATGTTGGTAGAGAAGAGAAAGACACACTTTCTCGAAACTTTAGTGGTATAAATGTGCCATTCCAGACATAACACTGCCACAATCTATATAGTCATGGGTATTAACAGAACATCCTCAGAGGTACCTGATGCCATCCATCCATCATTCATTCATTCATTCAATGGATTCATTCTTTGTTCTTGCATTGTCAAAGGGGTTGCACCGTGAATTAAAACTGCCACGTTAGGTAAGACTATAATACGCAATAATAATGTACTATAATGCTATAATATGTTTTCAATTGGAATCCTAATAATATGTGTAGATCTTGCAATTTCATACTTGCTACAACACATCTTGGTATTCTTTGGATACTATGTCAGAATGTCTACCTAAGGTGTTCACTGCTGGTGGTCACACATGTAAGTCTCTCCCAACACCTGAACCCTATTGTATAGAGGTGACGGACTATTTTTTTTTTTTTTTTTTTACATCTACAGGCCAGACAAAAAGAATCAATGCAGCAGGAGCAACTTCTTCTCACTGGAACGGTTTCAACAGAAAAGTTGTTATAGGGTAACAGGATAGGTGATAAATACATGATCGGTAGGGGGCAAACAGCCGGCCCCCGCACTGATGAGCTATACCAAGACACTTCAGCTTAGCGCTCGTTGATGCCATTGCAGTGAAGACGCCCGGACGCTATACAGCAGATGGAGCTTTCTACTTCCAGCCCTGTGTTGTTTATTGGACAGGTGCTGGAAGCGGTTCCCTATAGCTGATTGGCCTGGCCGCCGGACCACCACTTTAAAGGGGTTGTCTGGGCAAAAAATTTATAATATTTTAAATAGGCCAAGGGAAGATGGGAAAAAAAAAATATATATATATATATATATATATATATATATATATATATATATATACACAGTACAGACCAAAAGTTTGGACACACCTTCTCATTCCAAGAGTTTTCTGTATTTTCATGACTATAAAAATTGTAGATTCACACTGAAGGCATCAAAACTATGAATTAACACATGTGGAATTATATACTTAACAAAAAAGTGTGAAACAACTGAAAATATGTCTTATATTCTAGGTTCTTCAAAGTAGCCACCTTTTGCTTTGATTACTGCTTTGCACACTCTTGGCATTCTCTTGATGAGCTTCAAGAGGTAGTCACCTGAAATGGTCTTCCAACAGTCTTGAAGGAGTTCCCAGAGATGCTTAGCACTTGTTGGCCCTTTTGCCTTCACTCTGCGGTCCAGCTCACCCCAAACCATCTCAATTGGGTTCAGGTCTGGTGACTGTGGAGGCCAGGTCATCTGGCGTAGCACCCCATCACTCTCCTTCTTGGTCAAATAGCCCTTACACAGTCTGGAGGTGTGTTTGGGGTCATTGTCCTGTTGAAAAATAAATGATGGTCCAACTAAACACAAACCGGATGGAATAGCATGCCGCTGCAAGATGCTGTGGTAACCATGCTGGTTCAGTATTCCTTCAATTTTGAATAAATCCCCAACAGTGTCACCAGCAAAGCACCCCCACACCATCACACCTCCTCCTCCATGCTTCACGGTGGGAACCAGGCATGTAGAGTCCATTCGTTCACCTTTTCTGCGTCGCACAAAGACACGGTGGTTGGAACCAAAGATCTCAAATTTGGACTCATCAGACCAAAGTACAGATTTCCACAGGTCTAATGTCCATTCCTTGTGTTCTTTAGCCCAAACAAGTCTCTTCTGCTTGTTGCCTTTCCCTAGCAGTGGTTTCCTAGCAGCTATTTTACCATGAAGGCCTGCTGCACACAGTCTCCTCTTAACAGTTGTTGTAGAGATGTGTCTGCTGCTAGAACTCTGTGTGGCATTGACCTGGTCTCTAATCTGAGCTGCTGTTAACCTGCGATTTCTGAGGCTGGTGACTCGGATGAACTTATCCTCCGCAGCAGAGGTGACTCTTGGTCTTCCTTTCCTGAGGCGGTCCTCATGTAAGCCAGTTCCTTTGTAGCGCTTGATGGTTTTGGCCACTGCACTTGGGGACACTTTCAAAGTTTTCCCAATTTTTCGGACTGACTGACCTTCATTTCTTAAAGTAATGATGGCCACTCGTTTTTCTTTACTTAGCTGCTTTTTTTCTTGCTATAATACAAATTCTAACACTCCATTCAGTAGGACTATCAGCTGTGTACCCACCTGACTTCTGAACAACGCAACTGATGGTCCCACCCCCATTTATAAGGCAAGAAATCCCACTTATTAAACCTGACAGGGCACACCTGTGAAGTGAAAACCATTTCAGGTGACTACCTCTTGAAGCTCATCAAGAGAATGCCAAGAGTGTGCAAAGCAGTAATCAAAGCAAAAGGTAGCTACTTTGAAGAACCTAGAATATAAGACATATTTTCAGTTGTTTCACACTTTTTTGTTAAGTATATAATTCCATATGTGTTAATTCATAGTTTTGATGCCTTCAGTGTGAATCTACAATTTTTATAGTCATGAAAATACAGAAAACTCTTGGAATGAGAAGGTGTGTCCAAACTTTTGGTCTGTACTGTGTATATATATATATATATATATATATATATATATATATATCATATTCCCCTTCCTCCAATGCTCCGATGCCTCCTAGTGCGTTCCGCCCCTGCCAGCCCATTGTTGTCTTGTGGCAGAAGTCCCCACCGCAGGTGACCGCCAATCAGCAGCCTCAGCGAAGGACACATGACGTCACTACCTATGATGACCCGGGGTGACTTCCTGAAGCTGCTTAGGCCGCCGTTTGGCCTCAGTGGTCACGTGACTGCTGTGGCCAGTGTCTTCAGGAGAAGGGACCTGGAACGTCACAGCCGGCGAGGAGTTTCACTTTTAGAAGACACCGGGGTCTCAGGACCGAACCACGCTGGGAGGACACCCAGCCTATTTTAAAAATAATTTTTTTGCCTGGACATCTTTAAGGATGCTAAGAACTGGAAATGGTGGAGGTGGTAAAGGTTCTCTTTAAAGAGAGTGCCACTTTTGTCTGTGGGCTGTGTCTGGTATTGCAGCTCTTCAAGTGAACTGGGATTGTTTCAAGGGGGAAAAACAACAGAGCAATTCTGCACAATCCCTTTAAAGTTTTGTGACTAGTTGCAAAAATTACAGAAAAATTTAGAGGCAGAGGTTTCCTATCCCTAATTAGGTTGGGAGACTCCGGGGCAGAATATAATAAAACAAAGCAATGCGAGAGAAGAATACAAAGTCTTAGCCTGAGCTAATGAATCCATCCAGATTAGTGTCAGGGGAAAGATCAGCTCTGGTGTTCTGCCCAGTGATGGCGGAGCTTGCATGCCGTTTGGAGTTAATAACACCTTCGTCATGTATAAAATGACCCGCAGGAGGAAGTGGGAGTCATCTGCAGATCCCCTCTCTGGGATGCTAACTTCAATGCAGCAATCACGCCGGTAACATAGTACGGTTTTGAAAGGACGCACGCTCATTACAAACAGATGGCCGTGGCACATTTCCCTTGGAATTATCAAACAACTTTTCTTTCACTTTCATAACAAATTAGCCAATGGTTTCTTCTGCACCTGAAAAAAGTTATGGGAATGCAAGCCTCAAGGCAAGGCATTCAGTGGCGAAACCTAAATCTCCACAGCTGTCATTCACATTTAGAGAGAGCTCTGCCTCTGGCATGTAAAACTTATTAAGCTGTAATTATAATAACTTCAGTTTACATAGAAAAATAAAAAATAAAAAAAAGGATATGTAGAAATCGTAGCGGCAAATCGTATTTTACCACGCGCTCCCCCAAGCAGGCCATTAAAATCCTGCCACAATCAGTGGCTCATAAATAATACATCCACATACAACCCTGAACTCGTGTGCATTATTTCTGCAAATTGTCTAATCACAAATCTCCTCCATGGCTTTAGATTAAGGCTCCAAAATGAGATTAAGCATATTATAATCTGCTAACCTGAGCTACACTGGCAATTACAGTAAAATCTTAGCAATCTAAAGGGCTCATTACAATTTCTAATGGCTGTTAGATAATCGGAGATAGAGGTAATTCTACTGCGCAGATTGGGCGATATCCGTAAACAGCTTTTGTTTAAGAGTAACTCGATCTAGTAACATCATAAAAGTCCAACCTGAGTCCTGAGGTCTGACTAACAGGGTTAATGCTGGCAAGAATGAACAGATAAAGGACTATAAAATGCCTCCAGGGTTTTATATGCTATAGACAAGTCCTGGTTCAAAGCTCCGCTAGTAACCATTGCAGCAATTTAAGCCTCATAAATCACTCACACGGTAATAGTAGGTAGAGGTAGTGTAAAAACTGCCGCAACACATGGTGCTATTGTGAGATATATGAAAATAATGCTGGCTACAGGTTACGTTCACATCCAGCACTATCCCAAATAGTCATCAACAATCTAGTATGTTTGGAGGCCTCTCGACTGTCCCCCCCTAACTCGCCAGACCATCTAATGTGTACTTTTTGAGATCTGATCACATGGTGGGGTGCTGTCTGCTGATGCTGTAGTGATGTGCCCGTGGTGGTGTTTGTTGTGGGCTGACCTTGTAGCAGGGATGCCGTTGGGCTACTGGCTTTCTGACCCTTATGGACACTGAGTTTTTGTGGTCATAGCCATACAGCACTGCACCTAGTAAAGTAGGGACCCACCATACAAAGGGCACCATGAAGTGGCTAGTGGGCTTATATACTTTGATCAAAATGTATACATTTGTGTTCATTTGTGTAGGTTATGCTGAGAAGAATTGCTCAATGTATAATACTGGGATGTGCAGTCTAAGGTTGTGTTCACACAGAGTTTTTTGGCAGCGGATTTTGAGCCTCAAAATCCGCCTGAAAAACTCCTTCCATTCATTTCAATGGGAGTCAGTAGCGTTTTTTTTTCCCTCTAGCCGCGGATTCTGCCCGCGGCTCGAGACGCGCTCCTGATTAGGCCCATTTAGCCAGACCGAATCAGGAGTGGTTAGCCGCGACGGAATGCTGATGCGCTGCATCGAAATCCGGTCGCGGCAGACCGCGGCGAAAACTCCGGAGGGCGGAAAATTTTCCGCCATGTGAACACACCCTTAAGACTCCATGCACACGATTGTAGTTTTTATCCACAATTGCAGATAAAGTACGGTCACAATCATTTCAATAGGTCCATACACACATCCGTAGTTTTTGTGGCTGTGTGTATGGGCTGTAGTGAAGAGCCTCAAAATATGGAGCAAGTCCCACACCTGTCCGTATTTGCAGCTCTGCTCATTCATTTCAATGTATTGGTCAGTGAAATCCATGGATGACACACGGATATCAATGTGTCATCCATGCCATTTTTACTGACCCTTACACTGCTCACGGTTGTGAGCATGAGGCCTAAATGTTACCTGTGTATTGGGGTCTCCTATCTGCCCCCCAACTGCAGTTGTCTTGGAAGATAAGGATTGGGATATTAGATCTCAACATGCCTGATCCTTCCTCTTCAGAAAAAAAAACTTATGAGAAGACATAAGCTTCATCTTCCTGCTCAGGGAATAGGACTAAATGCTACATGTGAAGAAAATGGTCAGTTTATATAAAGTATACTCATGTCAGGTATGGGAAAAACATGAAGAAATCAATAAGAGCTCTCAAAGATTTGGGAAGTGTTGAATGGTGGCTCTCTTCTTTAATGGGTCATCAATATCACATCAAAAGGGGTTCAAAGCCTGGCATCCCCAATCAGCTGTCTGAAGATGCTGCAGCGCTGTACATTGTATAGTGGCTGTAGTTGGTACTGCAATTCAGCTCCAATCATGGGAATCGGATTGAGCTGTGACCAATAAACATCTGATCAGTGGGGGTGCTGGTTGTTGGACCCCATTCTAATCTAATAATCCTAGATTGTCTAGGAAACCCCCTTTAGTCTGATTTTTTTTTGCAAAAAGGCTAAAAGATAAAATTAGTGTAATAGTATAATACTATTACTGGAAATACTGAAAAAGTTTGTGTCTTGGCAAGGAGCCTAAAAAAAAAACAAATTAACAAATAACACAAGGAAGCAGCAAGGTAAAAAATGTCACAACTACTGTATGGAATTGACATGTTGTCCACCACTAGGTGGCAGTCTGGGTCATTTAATTAAATGAAAGGTGGATAGGGAAATCTCACACCACATCACCAATACAAAGTCATGATAATAATAAAAAAATATTATCTATCTATCTATCTATCTATCTATATATCTATATATATATAATGCTAAAATATTTCTCAGCACTAGTACTCGCAATGCATTTTAAGTGCAGTTTCTTTAAGGTCTCACTTGATATAAGGCTACATGCACACGACCGTAGTTGTTTTTCTATCCACAAATACTGATCAGCAATCTGCACATATACATGTCCGAATTGCATCAGTAAAGTCATTCGCAATTACTAATCTTGTATGATTCCCTATACTGGTCTGTGCCGCAAATGCAGACAAATATAGGGTATGCTTCATAATCTTCAGACCCCTTCCCCGGCCCGGACACAAAAATTGCAGACGTGTGTATGGTCCATAGAAATGTATGGGTTCGTACTTTTATCCACAATTGCTGACCCACAAATGTGGATAAAATTACGGTTGTGTGCATAGGGCCTAGGAATTCTCAAGTTTAAGATGAGATCAAGATAACAAATGGGTCTTTTTTCTCAGAAGCTGCCCCATTCTTGTCCATGAGCTGAGTCATGGAGATAACTAAAACCCAGCAGTGCAGAATGGAGAGCAGATTTCCTGTAACCAAATGAATTCATTGCACAGGTCACACCTCTCCATGTAACACATCAAATATAGTGTGACACAAAGTATAAATTATGCTACATAGTGTAAGGACTGAGACCAAGGCAAAGTAATAAAATGGCCACGAAATTTATAAAAAAAAAAAAAAAAATTGCATAAATCATTAGTAAATGCAAAAGTAAGGAAACCTCTATATCATCTGATGAGAAACATGCTTCTTTCTTAACTCATCAGGCTCATTACATCCTCCCCCTAAACTGTTCATTCACTGAAATCTTTGCTCAATCCGTCTTGGCAGAGCCAAATACCAAATTCCACGTTAAATTCGGTTTTGACAGAAAAAGTGTATTTTCCATTCTCCTATTCATTTCAAGTGTGTTCAGAAGGAATCCACCTGAAGAACGAGCTGGACACTTTTTTTTTATTTTTTTATTTTTATGCTAGTGGAAAAAATATCAGCTACTAGGCAGCACAGTGGCTCAGTGGTTAGCACTGTAGCCTTGCAGTGCTAGAGTCCTGGGTTCGAATCCTGCCAAGGGCAACATCTGCAAGGAGTTTGTATGTTCTCCCCATGTTTGGTGGGTTTCCTCCGGGTACTCCGGTTTCCTCCCACACTCCAAAGACATACTGATAGGGAATGTAGATTGTGAGCCCTATATGGGACAGTGACTGTCAATGTCTGTAAAGCGCTGTGGAATATGATGGCGCTATATAAGTAAGCATAATAAATAAATAATACTGCCTCGCACTGAGATGAATGGGAGGGGGATTTCAGGTGGAATTTGAGGTGGATTCCACCTCAAATTCAGTGTCAAATTCCTATGTGTGAACACCCCCTAAAGCTCCAGGGTCCTGATGAAAAATTTTTAAATGAGGCCCCCAACTGTGACATTTCAGCAGCAGAATGTGTGCACTGGGCAAACTGGTTCCCTCAAACAATGGGGCTAATATGAGGTTGTAAGATCTGTGTCCCTTAAGCTACATTCACATCCGCATCATCCTATCCGTTCTTCTGGGCCGTCGCGAGGGAAAACGGATGCCAATGGACCCTGGAAATGACAGACAGCAACAGATCCTGCGGGACCCCAGGGTGTCTTTTTTTTTCTGGAAATTGCAGGACTTTTTCATCCGGGGATATCTTATGGACACTGCAACGGAGACGGAGGCACAGATGTGAACATAGCCTTAGTTACATTGCTGGAGGAAGACTTGTAGGAAATTCTGTGAAGCATGATATATAAGAAACATGGCATGGAGGTTTCCCTGGTGTGACCAATCTTTACATCTCCCAAAATTATACCCCAGAAGGGAGGCTTTTTGCAGCATGCTTTTACGAGACATATCACAAGCTACAGAAGATTTCCAACTAATGCTCTCCAGAGAAGAAAAACAAACAAGTTAAAAAAAAAAGATTAGCACAAAAACGTTTATTTTTTGACAATTCTAAACACTATATAAAATCTCAGACCTTCAAGATGATAACAACAAAGCCAGAAAAACACAAACAGTACAAAGAAGAGAGTCTTTATGCGCTAAGCTATCTGATTTCCCCATCGGTAAGTAGATTTCCTATTCAGAAGTCTTGCCCTGTCAAAGAGGGAAGAAACCAGGCGATCAACTTAGGTCCTTAAATGTACTAAATGTACTAAATTTGTTGCTGTCAGTATATAATGTAGAACATAAATCTGTCGTCTTGAGACGCGGTAGAGTTCCCCAGCAAACATCTTGTAATGATATTTGTCACTGATTTCAGGCATGCTTCCATCAGGGCTTCATGAACTGTAAAATGCAACTTACCATATCACAATATGGGAATAATTATGTTTTCCTAGCGAGCAGGGATAAATATGGAAATCTCTCCGGGGACCTTTTACCCGACATTTTTTAGCTACTAGTTAGTACAGTCACGCTGATTCTTTATCACAGGCGGTTTCCTGAAATCCACTTGTATAACCAAAAATGATCATGTAATGTATAATAACACTGAGTGGCCTCAATTCCCCTGACGCACTACATGTATAGATTTCCCTTCTATATTGCAGAACAACTCTAAGCAATCAACCTGGCTGCCCTTCACTAAATGGCTTGGCGTACCGTCCCGTCATCTCCATGTTCTGAGCTAATCCAAAACACAGCGGAAATAGACGGTTCCCCTACTTAAGTTGTAGAATATAAATCAGTGGATATCAAACCTACAAAAGCCATATACAGAAATGGTAGATTATAGAGTATAGTAAAGGTGGCTACACATTCATGTCGTCCCAACCAGCCAGAGCTATGGACCATCTAATGTATATGGGATCCTTCTAACTATCCCACAACATTATAGGAAGTAAGAATCAGGTATGTTATATATATGCAAGGTTATGGGGAGTTCATTCATAGTAGCTGTGGAAAGTTTATGGCGACTTAAAAGGGATTCTCCAGGTTTACCCATTTTTTGCATAGATGTCAGGAAAGGTAAAAAACCGCAGTCCAATCCTGCTGCTCCGGAGTCTTGTTCTGGCAGAAGTCTCCGCCACACGTGACCAATCAATAGCCTAAGTAAATGAACAGGGACTCGATTACGTCACCGGGGACAGGAGAGTATGTTTTGTTTGTTTTTCACATTCCCCGACTTTCGTACAAAAAGCGGGTTATCTTGGACAAACCCTTTAAGGCCTTATTCACATATCCACATTTCACATAAATATGATGGCATACACATCCATTCAATTCAATGTATTTATTCAGACATCTTTTTTTTGTGCTTGTGTGTGGCAAGGCACTGGGGAGCAATATACTGCGTGGCAAGCTACTGGAGAACAGTATACTGCGTGGCAAACCACTGGAGAGCAATATACTGCGTGGCAAACCACTGGAGAGCAGTATACTGTGTGGCAAACCACTGGAGAGCAGTATACTGTGTGGCAAGCCACTGGAGAGCAGTATACTGTGTGGCAAACCACTGGAGAGCAGTATACTGTGTGGCAAGCCACTGGAGAGCAGTATACTGTGTGGCAAGCCACTAGAGAGCAGTATACTGTGTGGCAAGCCACTAGAGAGCAGTATACTGTGTGGCAAACCACTGGAGAGCAGTATACTGTGTGGCAAGCCACTAGAGAGCAGTATACTGTGTGGCAAACCACTGGAGAGCAGTATACTGTGTGGCAAACCACTGGAGAGCAGTATACTGTGTGGCAAACCACTGGAGAGCAGTATACTGTGTGGCAAACCACTGGAGAGCAGTATACTGTGTGAAGGTCCATTCAGGAGCATTATTTTGTTTGGCAGTTAATATATTTTTTGGTTCCCAAATTTTTCAGTTAAGAAGCCAAGAACACCTAAGAATTTTTAGGAAACGGCTCCTATGATTTTTTTTTTTAAATCTGGAGTCCCGATTCTAATGTTTTTTTAAATCAAAAACCTACACTTAACATTAGAGACCACATGAGAAATTATAATGTACCTCCATATATTTGGAAGCTGGGTGCCATGAAGAGCACCATATGTGTGTTAGGTGGTGCTGCATCTCTCTCACATCATGGTTTTCCATTACTGGTTCACAAAGAACTACTACAATCCCTATAAACACTAAAGAAAGATCAACAACTTGAAACGGGCTGCGAGAAAATGTGTTCCCATGTGGTGTCTTAGCAACAACTCGGAGGTTCCACCTAGATTTGTTTAACTTTGAAAAAGATCTAAAACACTTGCTTTAAAACGCAGACCATGAGAGAAACATCTGTCTTAAAAGTATATGAAAAAGGGCGGAAACAATGATTTCACTCCATCCCGCTCCTTTCATAATTTCAGGGTGGTCTAGTAACCATTTTGATAGCGCTTGGGTTGCCAGGGAAACTAACTGGAAACAGGTGCGATCAAAATGTAGAATTATAGATTTTTGCAGTACTTGAAACCACCTGAAGTTACATTTCCATAAACTTTCCCCTTTGCAACTGCATCAAAATTTGCTAAATGTTTTAACAGGAAAAGGATTATAAATTGCCTGTGGACCATCACATCTTAACTCCAGAAATTGGGATTGATTGGGTATTGCCCTTTGGAATATTTTTTGTTCACATTAGAAAACATTAAACATTTTTATTAAGTGTTTGCTGCCACACGGTGTATTTTTCTGCCCGCTCCTGTTGTAGTGCTGCAGTCGTGAATGGAATATGTACAGCAGGAGAGGGAAAATTCTGGGCCTCTCCGTATGGGAGACCAAAATAATTGAGAAGATCCCGCACCTATCATACTTCCAGTTTGGAGTTAGACCGAACTATTTGGGGGTAATCTGCTAGTAAATGGAGTAGCAATAGCAAATATTAGGGTGCAGATTAGGGCAACACCTAGGGCAGCCATGGTTTTAACATTGTGACTAAAGCCCCCTTGAGTACGACCATGTGCTTTTAAAAGGTAGCACATCGACCCATTCTTTTTTGGTGACCCCATACACATGACTGTGTATTATCATGGGTTGTGAACCCAGAGGAAAAACTCAGGACAGGTCCTGTTTTGCAGCCCACGCTCACTATTATTAATGAAACGCATGGGCCTGTGGATGTCACGGCATGGACAGCATATGGAATTCATTCATGTGCCACCCATGACGGTTTTTTCTCTCATGGATCTGTAAGTGCATTCTTTGTATACAAAAAAAAAAAAAGTATGTTTTTTTTGGTGCAGATTTTGCTGTGGGTTTTTTGGGTTTTTTTGGACAAAGCCAGAAGTGATTTTAGAAGAAGGGAAAAGTATAAAGGTAAAATGCTTCCATTATATTTCCCACTCTTGGCTTTGACCAAAAAAAAAAAAAAAAATGTATATTATATATTTATATTGCAGCAAAATATTCAACAAAAGAATGCAGCTATGCCGCAAAGTGTGGTCTATACCTTTATTTTGCCACAGCCCAACTTCATCATACTGTAAGTGGCTGACAGCCACAATGAGTCAGCCACAGGATGACATTAAATAAAATCTCATGTACTTTGTGATGAGAATATAAAGGGGTGTTTCCCTACACGAAGAAATTTGACATTGAAATAAGAAATTTCAGCTTCATAATTTTAACACCTTAATGACCCGGCATTTTTTGTTTTTGCATTTTCGTTTTTCCCTCCCCACATTCCAAGAGCCATAACTTTTTCATTTTTCAGTTCACAGAGTCACATGATGGCTTATTGTTTGCGAAACAAATTGTACTTTGTAATGTCTCTATTCAATATGCTGTGCAATGTACTGGGAAGCTGGAAAAAAATTCAGAATGAGGTGCAATTGGAGAAAAACTGCATTTGCGCCAAATTCATATGGGTTTAATTTTTACACCATTCACTGTGTGGTAAAATGACATGTTAACTGTATTCTGCGGGTCAGTACGAACACGGCGATACCAAATTTATATAGTATTTGTAATGTTTTGATACCTTTTTAAAAATTGAAAACTTTGCTAAACAGAAGAAAAATTTTGCGTCGCCATACTGTGTCACCTGTAACTTTTTCATATTTACATGTATGGAGCTGGGTAAGGCGTCTTTTTATGCGGGACAACATGACGTTTTTATTGATACCACTTGGGGAAAGATCTGATGGTTTGATCACTTTTTATTCAATTTTTTATAGGAGACAAAGTGTTGAAAAAAACGCTATTTGGCCATTTTGATTTTTTTTCCCCGCTACGCCGTTCACCGTATGGGATAAATATTTTAATATTTTAATAGTTCGGGCATTTTGGAGCACGGGGATACCTAAAGTGTTTGCGCTTACTTTTGTTTATTTACTTTTATATCTGATCTAGGGAAAGGGGGGTGATTTGAACTTTTGTGTTTTTTTTTTATTTTTTCATACTTTTAAAAACTTTTTTTTTTATACTTTTACTTGTATGATCAGACTCCCTAGGGACCTTGAAACCTAGGGAGTCTGATCGATCATACTATTCACTGCGATACTACTGCGAGCCTTCAATAGGCTCCCGGCTGTCATGGCAATCAAGCGCCGCCCTCCGATGACGTTCTGGAGGGCGGCGATGAGGTAAAAATGCTGTTAGCTGCGGGTCCTGGCTGTATTATACAGCCGGCACCCGCGGTGTATGGAGAGCGCTCAGCTCCTGAGCGCTCTCCATACATCGTCATGCGACTCAGGACGTACTATTACTCCCTGGGTCGCTAAGGGGTTAAAGAAGATTTTTTTCTACTTGACAAAAACAGACGCAGATTTGGATGCTGAATCTGAAGCAGATTTTGGAGAAGAGTGACACTGTATTTTAAAGGAGTGGAAGAGTGAAGAAATCAGGCGATACCTTTTAGAGGCTAGCTGAGTGTATTTGATAAGTTTTGATAAGTAAGCTTTCAAGAGTCTAGCTCTCTTCTTCAGACATGGTGTTATACAAGAACTGAAAATTCACAGATTATTTATACTCTATACACATGATCTTCAAAGGATTTTAGAGTCCTTAAAAAAACCAAAACAAAATGCAATCTAAGTAGATAAGTTATTTACAACCGGTCAAAAAAAACAATCTGGAAAGTTGTGGTGCGTGACAGAGGGATCTGTTATCTGTTTGCTATCAGGAGGTGATTTGTGACCCTCACAGTTCATACATAGTGTGACATGAAGCTGGTATGAATAAAGTCCAAATTGCAGTGTTTGAAATTTTTTCATAAATTTGTACTCCCATTCTTTCCTTTCCTCCTGCATCTTAAAATGTCCCATTAAAACCACAACCCGCAAATCTTCAATAGAGTGGTTTTCTCCGGGGAAATGTGCAGCCACTGGGAGATCTGTTCTGCTGTTATTAATATTGGATCTATGTGAGTTCATTCGCTGACTAAGTCTCTGCCCTGTTTCCCCCACATAGAGGCCTGTGGTGGGACATTGCACACACATTATGAGGTACACCACATTGGAAGACCTGCAGGAAAATGTCCCCCTAATTCTGTGTACCTGTTGTGACTGTGGGACAGGTACACTGTCAGCGGAATGGATGTGCTTGCAGGTCATGCACCTTTTTTGTAGGCAAGGTGAGGTGCCATTTTCAGTTGGGGCCTTCAGGGCACTCCGGACAATAATGCGCCTCAGGTTTGGTGGTTGTCGAAAGGAAAGGAGAGGGGGGGGGGACTGGAAATATGTCCTTGAGTCTGTTGTCCCTATGTAGCACCGGTTGGAGCTCCTTGGCAATCCTTCGTAGGATTTCCAGCTGTGGGTTGTATGTGACAACTAGGGGCACTCGGGCTTCTTTCTGGGTCTCTCTATATGTGAGCAGACTGTCTCTGTTAATGGCTGCCGCTTTGTTTAATTGGTTGTCCGTCACTTTTGGTTTGTATCCCAATCGGAGAAATTTCATCCTCAGATCCAGGAGGTGCTTGTCCAGGTCTGCTTTGTCGGAGCAAATACGATTGTATCGTATAGCCTGGCTGTAGATAATAGATTGTCTTGTGTGCTTGGGTTGGAAGCTGTCGTTTCTCAGGTAGGCCGTTCTGTCTGTGGGTTTGTGGTATATTGATGTGAGTAGCCGGTGGTCTTTGATGTATATTGTGGTATCCAGAAAGTGAATTTCACTCCCTGAATAGCTAAGTTTAAGGTTGATGGTAGGGTGAAAGTCATTGAAGTCATTATGGAATTGAAGTAGGGTCTCCTCACCTGCAGTCCAGATGACCAGGATATCATTGATATAATGAAGGTAAATCATAGGTTTGGTGGCGCATGTTGATAAATATGTTATGTATCCAGTTCAGCCATAAAGAGATTTGCATATTGGGGTGCACATCTGGTCCCCATTGAAGTTCCCATTTGCTGTAGATATAGATCCTCTCCAAAGGTAAAATGATTGTGGCTGAGGATGAATTGTATGAGCTGCGTTACTGGTACTGTTGGGAGGTTTTGTTTTGCCAGGTGTACCCGACATGCTGCAACTCCATCCTTGTGGGGAATGTTGGTATACAGGGATTCCACATCCATGGTGGCCAAAATGGTACTCTCAGATAGTGGGCCCAGGGCATTCAGTTTGTTAAGAAGGTCAGTGGTGTCCTGGATATAGCTTGGAGTATCCCTGACAAGGGGTTTTAGGAGATTTTCCACCCAACCTGAGATGTTTTCTGTCAGTGTCCCAATACCAGAAATGATAGGCCTCCCAGGGTTGCCCTCTTTGTGTATCTTTGGGAGCATATAGAAGCAGCCCGGCCTGGGATCTTGTGTGATAAGTCCTTTTACCTGATTCTGGATCTGGATTGGAAACTTCTTGATCATACTCTTTAGTTCTTTCATATAGGCCTTTGTGGGATCACTTCCAAGTTTGGAGTAATGGGACTGTATTTTAAATTTTGCCTCTATTGCGCCGGGCCAAATTCCAATTTCCGCAAACGGATTTTGATAAATTCCACATCAAATTCTGTGCTGACGAAGAAGGTGCATTTTCTGCCTCCTATTCATTTCAATGGGAGCTCTCAGGCGGAATCCGCCTGAAAAACAAGCAGAATTCTTAGCTACTGCCTGCAATTGAAATGAATGGGAGGTAGAATTCAGATGGAATTAGAAGCAGATTTCATCTCAAATTTAGCGTCAAATTCCTACTTGTGAACAAATTCTAAAACGTACCTCAAAATTAGCACCCAATTCCTTAGTGTGGAACTTACCCAAACAGGTAGCTTTCAAGGAATCTCTTGGAAAGCATTTGCAGCCATTTTGCCATACAACATTCAAGCCTATTTTCAGGTCTGTTGTTGGTCCCAAAACTAGATCTCCATTGACATAACATGCATATGATTCTGTAGGGAACTCTTTACATTTTAGATAAATGAGGTTGTCCCATCTGAAACAGAATATGTCTCACAGATGTGGATTCTACCTCTGGGACCCATGCTAGTATGGAGAACTGGGATCGGGGGCCCGTCCCATGGCTGTTTTGTACAGTCCTCTCCATTCAGTTCTTTGGTAACTCCGAAAACAGCTGCAAACACAAGGATCGCTCTCCGTTCATATCTAGGAATTCCATAAAAGTGAATGGAGCGAGCCACACACAACCGGTCACATCTCTACTAAAAGCAGCCACAAGATAGGGTTCCCAACTCCCTGTTCTGAAAATTCAGGTCCCCAAATCCCTATTCTCGAGATTCAGGTCCCAGTGGATATGCCATAAATGTCAGAGATGGGAAAACCCTTCAACATATAAAAAAGAAAAAGGCTCCACTCCCACTCAACAGCCTTTTACAATTTCCATATTATGGGACGCACCAACTTTGAAAGCAATACTAAAGGTTAAACATTTGTAAATGAAGCCGTCATGTAAATATCTCATGGGAGCGCGGTACGGTTGTACAGAAGATTAGCACTTGTAAGAATGCGAGTTATGCTACAAAAATATACAGAGCCTCATAAACACAACCAGCATCCAGTTATCCTTCACTTATCGTGGATTGGGTTTCAGTTTCGCCAGCGTGTGTGTAATTTGGAAATTACAGAACTGATTCTCTGCTTACTTTCATAGTGATTAATCAAAGTCAAAGCAAAGCCAACCATCAAATAGGGCATGGTTCACATTTCCTACTTTTATATGGCTATGTATGTATATAAAAGGAAGAAACAAAAAAAAAAAAAAAAAAAAAAGAATGAACTTATTCCATTTAATCAAAGCAACATTTGCAAAAGCCAAAACTACATGTATCCTATTTAATACCAATTAAGTCTTCAATTGCCGTCTGCCTTGTTCGTTCCTTACTTGCTCTGGTCCGGCTACTTGATTACACATACCAAACCTAATCTTCTCCATAAACCCCATGACTGACAAATACTAATTTAGACAATGCTACTTCCTATACATAAGGCAATGCGCTGTCTAAACGATTGTTCGAGTAGTATCACAGCTAACAAGGCAGCCGCCTATAGGAAAAAGTCTCAAAATGGACAATACGTTTATTTCATGATTTATTAGGCTACATTCACACTGCCATTTTTTGTCTATTGTTGTAGTCAGTCATAGGATCACAACAAAAGACTGAAAAAAAAACAAGGAGCACATATTGTCTGCATGTGTCATCATTGACAGTAAAGAGGATTTCCAGAGACCCAGGCAAAATTAATACTGAAAACCTATCCGAAATGTAGGGCATTAGTACCAGATTGTTTATGATCCGACACTCAGACCCCGCACATATCAACTTTTTCAGCTGCCAAAAAACAGTATGCAAAGTAAACGGCTAAAAGCAGAATTGTGCCTACTCAAATGGAAGTAGAGTTGAAGCTCCTCAGCACCATAGCTGGAAGCTGTATACAGTGTACTGAGCTGTACGCTGATGTGGTGACACAGGGGAACTGCAGCTCTGCTCCCACTCACTATAACAAAAGCAGAGAAGCTTCTGGCTATATATATTGTATATGGCTTCCAGCAGCTGATTTGTGTGGGGTCCTGGTTATCTGCTTGGGATGGCACTAGAATTGTTTAAAATCTAAAGTTCTGTACATGTCATTCTAGTTAAGCTATGTTAGTCATGCATGCCCACTAGAGTACAGTACAGCTTCTGCTGTATCCTCAGTGAAAGAACCAGGGATAGGGATATCATTTAGGATGGACAAAGGCTTTCCTTCTGTTTCTCGGGAAGAAATTCCAACATGGGCAACAGAATTTATAACAGTAGAAGGTAGGCATTCTGATACAGACTTCAAGTAGAGCGTGGACTACCATTAGATGAGCACCTCACCATAGAAAGAAAAGGTTTTTTTAATTTCTTTAAGCACACTTGGCTTGTTATAGAGCATATTATATTATATTCATTCAAATCTCTGCTTAGTGTGGACTTTTTTTGAAAATTTTGTATATGTGCTCTAGTAAAATTCAACACCAAAAAGTCTAACCACCACTGTACCCAACATACAGGATCCATAAGGGTCCATAGATTGAGTCTGGTATTGTAGTTCAGCTCCACTAAAGTGATCAAGCTTTTGCTACAAAGCCACAAAAAAAACCTCCCTACATTTCCTTCCTAATCTGTCTATCGCCCAACCCGTACTCTCCGTTCACTCAATGACCTAAGACTAACATCCTCTATTATCAGAACCTCCCACACTCGTATACAAGACTTCTCCCGAGTTGCACCACTTCTCTGGAATGCTCTATCCCGGACTACCAGATTAACCCCCAATTTCTACAGCTTCAAGCGCAAACTAAAGACATATGTTTTCAGACAGGCCTATCACAACTCCTAATGTAAACCCTTCTGTAGTTAGATTCCCTAAAATGTACCCTCTGTTCACGCTCCCACATTACCCCACAGGATATGAAGCTGTATTGGACTAACTTTATATATCCAGGCACCGTCTGCACATTAAAGGACACAACTGGTGTCGGTTCATACAACTTTATATATGTGTATTGACAATAACCTCTATTACAAAATTGTATGACCATTGTACAAGCAATGCTACGTCTGTTGCCGCCCCTGCTACCTCTTGTGTCACCCCCTCTGCCTCATAGATTGTAAGCTTTTGCGAGCAGGGCCCTCAGTCCCATTGTGTGAATTAACTATTTCTTTGTAATGTATCTTTCTGTCTGTTCTTAAACCCTACAAATTGTACAGTGCTGCAGAATATGTTGGCGCTATATAAAATGTATTATTATTATTATTATTATTATGCTTGTGAAGTAGTAAAGCCATCTTCATAATAAAGTCATCAAAACTAAGAGGAGGAATAAGACTCCTGTACTCTTCTTCAATATTAACAATGGATTTTAACCAGTTCCAGACTGCCCACAGACTATATACATCAGGGTCTGCCTCGTAACTCTGCAAGGATGTACAGTGGGGAAAAAAAAAGTATTTAGTCAGCCACCAATTGTGCAAGTTCTCCCACTTAAAACACTTAAAAAGATGATAGAATCCTGTAATTGACATCATAGGTAGACCTCAACTATGAGAGACAAAATGAGAAAACATATCTAGAAAATCAGACTGTCTGATTTTTTAAGAATTTATTTGCAAATTATGGTGTAAAATAAGTATTTGGTCACCTACAAACAAGCAAGATTTCTGGCTCTCACAGACCTGTAACTTCTTCTTTAAGAGGCTCCTCTGTCCTCCACTCATTACCTGTAGTAATGGCTCCTGTTTGACATTGTTATCAGTATAAAAGACACCTGTCCACAACCTCAAACAGTCACACTCCAAACTCCACTATGGTGAAGACCAAAGAGCTGTGGAAGGACACCAGAAACAAAATTGTAGACCTGCACCAGGCTGGGAAGACTGAATCTGCAGTAGGCAAGCAGCTTGGTGTGAAGAAATGAACTGTGGGAACAATAATTAGAAAATGGAAGCCATACAAGACCACTGATAATCTCCCTTGATCAGGGGCTCCACGCAAGATCTCACCGTGTGGGGTCAAAATGATCACAAGAACGGTGAGCAAAAATCCCAGAACCACACGGGGGGATCTAGTGAATGACCTGCAGAAAGCTGGGACTAACGTAACAAAGGCTACCGTCAGTAACACACTACGCCGCCAGGGACTCAGATCCTGCAGTGCCAGACGTGTCCCTCTGCTTAAGCCAGTACATATCCGGGCCCATCTGAAGTTTGCTAGAGAGCATTTGGATGTTCCAGAAGAGTATTGGGAGAATGTCATATGGTCAGATGAAACCAAATAGAACTGTTTGGTAGAAACACAACTCGTCGTGTTTGGAGGAGAGTGAATGCTGAGTTGCATCCAAAGAACACCATACCTACTGTGAAGCATGGGGGTGGCAACATCATGCTTTGGGGCTGTTTCTCTGCAAAGGGACGAGGACGACTGATCCGTGAACATGAAAGAATGAATGGGGCCATGTATCGTGAGATTTTGAGTGCAAACCTCCTTCCATCAGCAAGGGCATTGAAGATTAAACGTGGCTGGGTCTTTCAGCATGACAATGATCCCAAACACACCGCCAGGGCAACGAAGGAGTGGCTTCGTAAGAAGCATTTCAAGGTCCTGGAGTGGCCTAGCCAGTCTCCAGATCTCAACCCCATAGAAAACCTTTGGAGGGAGTTGAAAGTCCGTGTTGCCCAGCGACAGCCCCAAAACCTCACTGCTCTAGAGGAGATCTGCATGGAGGAATGGGCCGACATACCAGCAACAGTGTGTGCCAACCTTGTGAAGACTTACAGAAAACGTTTGACCTCTGTCATTGCCAACAAAGGATATATAACAAAGTATTGAGATGAACTTTTGTTACTGACCAAATACTTATTTTCCACCATAATTTGCAAATAAATTCTTTAAAAATCAGACAATGTGATTTTCTGGATTTGTTTTCTCATTTTGTCTCTCATAGTTGAGGTCTACCTATGATGACAATTACAGGCCGGCCTCATCTTTTTAAGTGGGAGAACTTGCACAATTGGTGGCTGACTAAATACTTTTTTTTCCCCACTGTGTGTATATATGTATATATATATATATATATATATATATATACATACATACACACACATCCTTGCAGAGATAAGCAGCTGCAGGAGCACAGAGTCAGCTGTTACAACAGTCGGACATCCCAGAAAGCAGGCAAGGATGGTAAAATGCCTCCCAATCAGGACCTTATAGAGGGCACAATGTGTAAAAGGAAAAAAAAAATAATAATAATAATGGGACTAGGAACACATCATAGATTCTAGACCTGCCCCAAGCGACACAAAACTATGTGTCACCTATATAAAAATTACTGTAATGGAGAATAAAAACTATTTTGAATTTTTTTTTTTTTTTAGTAGATTCATTTATCCACCTTTTATGATTTTGTCTGGTCATGAACCAGGGAAAGTGACCCGCTCACAAAGTGGTTAAGAAACCAGATGCCACATACATACCAGTTAAATATAATACTTAGTAAGTAACATTTATTGAATCTCTGACTTCATATATGAAAAACCGGTGGTTTGAGTATACGCAGAGGAACAAAAGATACGTCAAAGCCTATTCAAGTTGACCCTTTTAAAATTGCAGAGTAATGATGAGAAAACCACATTCGCAAATCTCTAGACATCCAGTAAGGGAGTGCGGGCAATGACCTCTGGAGACTACAGAATCTGCATTTAAATAACGTTACAAAGAAAGGCTGAATCGGATGAGACGAGGTTTTCTCTTATCTAACTGTAGCGCTGGGAACACTGGTGTCCGCCGCCAACACGTTAACCATGTTGTATATGAAGCCTACAACTCGTATGAAATCCTCCAAGGTGCATTACACATTCCTGTATATCTTGGCAGGTGTATTTGATTCTAAATTAGAAAACCACCTGGAATGTTTTGTTTTACTAGTGGCGAGCCGGGCCTGAAAGATGTATTTACAATCTGTTCATATAGCAGCCGCTGCATTTCCTAGGGGTGGCTAATGATTACTATGTAAATGGCACAATTCAGGTAGGGGTCACAGGAACCTATACAAGTATGTAAATTCATCCCACGGCATGACACGACCACTTGACAGCTTTCACACTCCATAAATGCAAGTCAGAACAAAAATATTTGCATTTCCAAGGATAATTAGATTGGGCAAGAAATAGATTTAGTTACACTTAATTCAACACAAGCCTTCATTACTTTTAATGGCCGTCCTGGATTTTTTAAACAATCCTGACTTTAATCCAACAAAAAAAAAAATTTTTTATATATTATATATATTATATATATATATATATACAGTCATATGAAAAAGTTTGGGCACCCCTATTAATCTTAATCATTTTTAGTTCTAAATATTTGGGTGTTTGCAACAGCCATTTCAATTTGATATATCTAATAACTGATGGACACAGTAATATTTCAGGATTGAAATGAGGTTTATTGTACTAACAGAAAATGTGCAATATGCATTAAACCAAAATTTGACCGGTGCAAAAGTATGGGCACCTCAACAGAAAAGTGACATTAATATTTAGTCGATCCTCCTTTTGCAAAAATAACAGCCTCTAGTCGCTTCCTGTAGCTTTTAATCAGTTCCTGGATCCTGGATGAAGGGATTTTTGACCATTCCTCTTTACAAAACAATTCCAGTTCAGTTAAGTTTGATGGTCGCCGAGCATGGACAGCCCGCTTCAAATTATCCCACAGATGTTCAATGATATTCAGGTCTGGGGACTGGGATGGCCATTCCAGAACATTGTAATTGTTCCTCTGCATGAATGCCTGAGTAGATTTGGAGCTGTGTTTTGGATCATTGTCTTGCTGAAATATCCATCCCCGGCGTAACTTCAAATTCGTCACTGATTCTTGTACATTATTCTCAAGAATCTGCTGATACTGAGTTGAATCCATGCGACCCTCAACTTTAACAAGATTCCCGGTGCCGGCATTGGCCACACAGCCCCAAAGCATGATGGAACCTCCACCAAATTTTACAGTGGGTAGCAAGTGTTTTTCTTGGAATGCTGTGTTTTTTGGACGCCACGCATAACGCCTTTTTGTATGACCAAACAACTCAATCTTTGTTTCATCAGTCCACAGGACCTTCTTCCAAAATGAAGCTGGCTTGTCCAAATGTGCTTTTGCATACCTCAGGCGACTCTGTTTGTGGCGTGCTTTCAGAAACGGCTTCTTTCGCATCACTCTCCCATACAGCTTCTCCTTGTGCAAAGTGTGCTGTATTGTTGACCGATGCACAGTGACACCATCTGCAGCAAGATGATGCTGCAGCTCTTTGGAGGTGGTCTGTGGATTGTCCTTGACTGTTCTCACCATTCTTCTTCTCTGCCTTTCTGATATTTTTCTTGGCCTGCCACTTCTGGGCTTAACAAGAACTGTCCCTGTGGTCTTCCATTTCCTTACTATGTTCCTCACAATGGAAACTGACAGGTTAAATCTCTGAGACAACTTTTTGTATCCTTCCCCTGAACAACTATGTTGAACAATCTTTGTTTTCAGATCATTTGCGAGTTGTTTTGAGGAGCCCATGATGCCACTCTTCAGAGGAGATTCAAATAGGAGAACAACTTGCAATTGGCCACCTTAAATACCTTTTCTCATGATTGGATACACCTGGCTATGAAGTTCAAAGCTCAGTGAGGTTACAAAACCAATTTTGTGCTTCAGTAAGTCAGTAAAAAGTAGTTAGGAGTATTCAAATCAATAAAATGATAAGGGTACCCAAATTTTTGCACCGGTCAAATTTTGGTTTAATGCATATTGCACATTTTCTGTTAGTACAATAAACCTCATTTCAATCCTGAAATATTACTGTGTCCATCAGTTATTAGATATATCAAATTGAAATGGCTGTTGCAAACACCCAAATATTTAGAACTAAAAATGATTAAGATTAATAGGGGTGCCCAAACTTTTTCATATGACTGTATATATATATATATATATATATATATACACACACACACACACACACACACACACATATATATATATATATATATACACACACACACACACACACACATATATATATATATATATATATATATATATATATATATACACACACACACACACACACACACAAACACACATACACGTGGACAAAATTGTTGGTACCCCTCGTTTAATGAAAGAAAAACCCACAATGGTCACAGAAATAACTTACATCTGACTAAAGTAATTTGCCAAACTACATGTTGACAAGCCACAAAGCTTCTGGGAGAATGTCCTATGGACAGATGACACAAAAATCAAAATTTTTGGCAAGGCACATCAGCTCTATGTTCACAGACAGAAAAATGAAGCATATCTTGAAAAGAACACTGTCCCTACTGTGAAACATGGAGGAGGCTCTGTTATGTTCTGAGGCTGCTTTGCTGCATCTGGCACAGGGTGTCTTGAATCTGTGCAGGGTACAATGAAATCTCAAGACTATCAAGGGATTCTAGAGAGAAATGTGCCAGTGTCAGAAAGCTTGGTCTCAGTCGCAGGTCATGGGTCTTGCAACAGGATAATGACCCAAAACACACAGCTAAAAACACCCAAGAATGGCTAAGAGGAAAACATTGGACTATTCTGAAGTGGCCTTCTATGAGCCCTGACCTAAATCCTATTGAGCATCTTTGGAAGGAGCTGAAACATGCCGTCTGGAAAAGGCACCCTTCAAACCCGAGACAACTGGAGCAGTTTGCTCATGAGGAGTGGCCAAAATACCTGTTGAGAGGTGCAGAAGTCTCATTGACAGTTACAGGAATCGTTTGATTGCAGGGATTGCCTCAAAAGGTTGTGCAACAAAATATTAAGTTAAGGGAACCATCATTTCTGTCCAGGCCTGTTTCATGAGTTTTCTTTTTTAAAAATTCTGTTGAAGCATGGTTGGAAAGCAATGTCTGACTTTCATTTGTTCATTTCCATAGAATTTTTATATATTATTACTTTTGTCAGATTCAAGTTATTTCTGTGACCATTGTGGGTTTTCCTTTCATTAAACGAGGGGTACCACCAACTTTGTCCAAATGTGTATGTATATATATTTATTTTATATTTTCCCCCTTTGGATTAAAGCTTGCTCCCTTATGTATAAAACTGAATCCATGTAGCAAAGAATAGGTTACAGAACAATTGTGGCTGACTATAGAAATACTATAAATACGGCCACCGTGACTGACAACTTATGTTCCTGGGAACAGGGGAACTAAAAAGTTTTAGCGGGCGGTAACACTGCATAACATATAGCACAGAGACCCCATCCCCAAAGAGATCACAGTGTTACCGTCCACTTCGCTAATATACGCTAATTGATATCGATACTAATAGGGCTTATATCTTTGGAACGGCTGAATGGATTTGGATACAAAACATCAAAATCAGATAACCCCTTCAAGCACTGAAAGTATAAAAATCAATAAAAGTTATACTTCTATCTTTTCCCACAAAATTATACATAAATCTGCTCAGCGCCTCCTGCTCTATAATGTGTCTGCAGATTGGACTTGAACATATGGCAAGCTATGCACTGGGTGGGCGGGTGTTTGGGGGGGGGGGGGGGATTCATAGGAGGCTACCTTCCGTTTTGTCATTGGTATTCAGTTATTTATATCTTTTTCTGTTTTTATGGGACATTCATTATGTTTCTATATGCTTGAACTTCCTCAATAAACGCTACTCGATTAAAAAAAATATAGATATCAAAAACTCATCATATCTGACAAGGGATCTGCTCTCTTCAATAGCAGACTGTTAGTGTGGACATTATATCTGCTATCACTCACATCTTAGTAGTCTTTCACAAAAAGTCCCAGAAACCTGACAAAATAGACTGGAACGCCAGTGTTAACATACTGCTAAATGGAAAACACAATCATTTTTCAGAATGCCAACATGGTGCCAATTACATGCACATTGCATCCATATAAATGGATTCCAGAATGGTTATGAAACATGTGTATTTCACATGTGTCTGGTATTGAAAGCCTAGCCTGGAAACTCTATACTATAGTACTGATAAGCAAACAGCAAATGGTGCCAGTTTCCAGTATATATCCAAGCGCTGCAGGGGATCACGCCATACATAATTTACTCATTGTGCAAGTGACACAGCAGCGACAATGGTTTCCTTTACAGCTTTTACCAAGACTATGGAGCTTGACTGTAAGTTAGGCATAAATACTGCACAAAGAAATGCTCACTGTGAGACCCATTAAAACTCCTATTCTCACTCTCACCTGATACATCTGCAAATCTTACTATAGCAAGAAAGATTTTGCAGAGATTTCAGAGTGAATGTCAGTTTAGGGAGGAAGGTTCAGAAAAGTGGAGAAAAAAAAAGTTTTTTTTTCTGAAAAAACGTACTACAAAAGTTTCTTATGTTCGCTAGTACTATTGTTTTGCGAAACATTAGCAACCATTTAACCTTTAATAAACTGTACAATGCAGACTAATGTAGTGGTGATGCGGCAACACCTAAAAGTGGTGCAGGCAGTGAATGCCTGAAGGAGTGTCCAAATGTCTGTGTCAACATATCATCGATGGAGCAAGAAGAAAAGTGACCAGTGGGGTACCCAAGAAGTATCAGGGGATCAGTATATTTTTTGTTTTCCATTTAACCAAGCGCTGCATCTAGTATGACAATACATTCCCCCTAAATTTAACACAGCCCAAGGACAGATGTTTGTACAAGACCGGTCTTTGAAACTAGGAAACCCCTTTAAGGAGGATTGTGGAGTAAAGAAAAAGAACCCACCCCTTTAAGTTTCAGGTTAAACTGACCCCGGTGGCTCAGTGTTTAGTACGGATGGTATCAAATCTGACCAAGGATAACATCTGCATGGAGTTTCCATGACTTCTCTGAATATCTGTCGACTTCCTCCAGTTCTTTGGTTTCGTCCTACACCATGGACTATGGACTCTGGACTCCAACTCCTATTTTTTCACAGACTGACACCTGCTTCAACTCCGACTCCTTCATAAATGGCTGAAGTAAGAAACAGTAAGGGTAAGTTCACACAAAGAAATTTGCCACAGATTTGAGAGCAGATTCTGCCCCCAAATCCAAGGCAGATTCCACCCAGATTCTGCCTCCCATTGTTTTCAAATGGAAGGCAGAGAACGCAGCAGGACGGTGAAAAAAAATAAGCGTCCTGCTCAGTCTTGCCATGGATTCTGCGGCTTGAGACTCCCTTCTGCTTAGACCATTTCATCTGGGCTTCATCAGCAGCAGAGAGCCGCAACGGAATGCCGATGTCTTGGAACACAGCGATGGAAAATGAAGAGGAATTCCTCTTTACTTTCCGGTGTGTAAACTTACCCTAAGGGTCTTTTCACATAGAGGAAATTTTCCTGGCTGAAAATTCAGCTTCAAGAATTTGAAGCTGAATTTTCCGCTTGTCCAAATACCTGCCAGGTGGTATTTTTTGCTTCCCAATCACTTCAATGGGAGTTATCAGGCGGAATCTGCCTGAAAATTGAGCATGATGCTTATTTTTCCACTAGCTGGGAAAATTTGCTAGAAGAAAAATCAGTATCTTACTCTCATTGACGTGAATGGAGGCCGGTTTCAGGCGGAATTTAGAGCTGATTTTGATGTGGAATCCATCAAAGATCCTCTAATTCAAGAAAAAAAAAAACAAACTAGTGATTGAATTCCTATGAAAGTAAATATGTAATATTAAACTATGTACCTAATTCATTATATAAAATCGATATTTATATAACATAACATAAAATAATTTTATTTTGCAGCCAGAATTTAATTCTTAACTTTTTCCCCACCTCCGACACCACCCAAAATTGTCCCCGACTCCACAGTCTTGGGTGACACAGCTTCCAGTGACATTTCCCTTAATGTTTTTGCACATTACAGATATTAGACTGGAAGCCCCGCTGGTGACAGGTACTGATGTGAACGATGACAATCTCTACATCGAGCTGCAGAGTATACTGAAGCGATATACAAATCTGGAAATAATATATGCAAATGATAAATCATATTATTCTCCAATAATAACGCTAAAATGACTAAAAAATGATATATGCTCTTTGTAAAAATCAATATCTATAACTTTTGCTTACAAAAATCTCGTAATGGCAAAAAGAATTATTTTCCTGTAGTTAACCCATGGTCACCATAGCATGAACATAAAGACTAATGGAAATCAAATAAGGCAGAGCCGCTCAGAAAAGGTTAAACAGAGGATTAGGAATAAACTAGATTTCCAGAATCCTTCTTAACCCCAGCAACGCTGAAGCGGCCTGGGACTGCCGTAACCTCCTGCATGTGTGGAGTGTATATATCAGGCGGAAGCAATGCTTGTTTGCAAGGAATCCACCATTTCCTCTCTGCCAGAACACTTGTTTAAAAAGCCATGTTAGACTTCTATTTAAAGCTCCAGCTTGGCCAAGTAGGAAATGGCCTGTTGGCAATAGATTAACTTTGTGGCAGTGCCAACTGGCCCGCAGCTACACAGTGTGCAGGATCATTTCAACATGCATTCCCAAGTAACAAAAATTGTGCTTTACATAAATACTGAAGAGTATGGCCCGCTTCCAGGAAAAGCAAAGACAATAAGCCCTGGCTTGCATGCTCGCCTTTATCGGATGAATGTCAGAAGAAAAACAAAGTCCCACAATCTAAAGAAGTCAACACATGTCCAGGAAGCTTGTGAGGTCAGAGCGGAGAGAAAACGAGAAAGAGTCCTGATACTTTTAGGGTAATTTACAATTGGGAGCTCGGAGCTAGTTTAGTAAATACCGCAACTACTTCTTAAAGGAACAGATGCCCCATTTCTTTCATAACATCCCAGATGTCCCCAAGTGCTGGATAGTTTTCAAAGTGAATAAAAATGCTATGCTTGATTTTCCCTGGGGTGGCGCTGCAGGAAAACATGTGATGCATGGTCTCTCCAAAGGAAGGACCCCCAGAAAGGGGACACTTTGTGATCTACCTTTTGTCAAGGTATCCTGCTAATAAATGGATTGTCCAATGCGTTAGGCAGGTCAGCAATATCAGATCGGTGAAGGTGTGACAGCTGGTATTACCTGCCATTCAGCTGTTTGAAGAGGCCACAATGCTCGATAATGCTGCAGCTTCTTCCTGTGCCAATAAGGACAAGTTCCTCAGTCACATGGTACAGCTAGAGTTCAGTCTCATTCAAGTGAAGGGGGCTGAGCTGTAGAACCAAGCACAACCCTTACACAATGTATAGCGCTGCACTGGGTATTCAGTGAAGAGGCCACAGCAGTCCCCTGAATGCTGTAGTCTCTTCAAACTGCTGTTCTGTGAGGGTCCCGGGAGACTCTACGACTCAAATATTGTTAAAGGGGTAATCTACTTTATAAAATTAGGGGCCTATCCTGAGGATAAGGCATCATTAATAAATCTGCAAGGGTCTGCCTGGAATCCCTTCCAGATCAGCAGCTCCAGGACAGCATGCCGAAAGCTGTGCTGCTCACTCACCATATAGTGTGTATCCACGGCTTTAGGTACTGCAACTTTTTCCCATAGACTACATTGGGGCAGTGCTACAGTACCTAAAACCACCACTGCAAATTGTACGGCAAGCAAGTAGCTTTAACGGGAGCCGAGCTGTCCTGGTGCAGCTGATCTGCAAGGACCCTGGGTGTCGGACACCTTAAGATCTAATATTACTGGCCTATCCTAAGGATGTTCAATATTACAAAGTGCGTAACCCCTTTAACCTTATCCAAGGATAGGTCAATGTGAAATTCTGAAAAGCTCCATCAATCTGTGCAGCAACTCAATAAAAACTTTGCGCAAACTAATGACTAATTTACACAAGCCCAAACCGTAGCCTTAGACTATGAAGAAATTTCCGTTCTTGCCTAAGTCTTGACGTTAGGGTCTCTGTAATACCCCTATTTAGCATACTATCCATCGGGAGGACGTGGCCTATTAGGAGAAGTATAATTGGAGAGGTACAAGTCTACGTTCAGCTTATCTGATTATCAGCATTAAAGAGGGATCTAGTCCTTTCCATTTTTGTCATTACGCCTTAAAACTCATGTTAGAAAATTAGCCGCTTACCTTTACGTACCCGGTGCGGCTAAATGAAATTACGAGGGTTGAGTGATTCCAGCTGCGGACTGGATGATTACATTAAGCCTGAAAATATTACACTGAAAATCAAGCTCAGGCAATCAAATAATTAATCTGTAAGCAATACGGGCCGCTCGCTGAACAGATTTTAATGTTTCGTACACTTGCATTAAATTTCACTGATTGTAAAGAATGAGAGATCCCCCCCCCCCCCAAAAAAAAAAATGCCTATTTCTGTTTAACTGTGTTTTATTTTTATCCCCGGCTTATTATTTCCTGCCTTTTGGATGAGAGAATTCTCGTAACTGCTCTCCACTGAAGTTCCTGGCCTTTTGAACTCCTACCATTACAGTGGGAACTAGAAAGCAAGGAGGAAAGGGACATATTTGGATCATTCATGACCCTAAAACCCAGCGAGAGGAACCATCCCATAGCTTACAGTAGGAAGGTTATCTACAAGTTCAAAGGCAAACCATACTATTAGCAACACAAATAGAACGAATGTATTAAAAAATAATAAAAAGGGAATTCTTGAGGCACACGATTCTCTCAACTACTCCTGATCCATAAGGTCTACGAGACTCTGGTGTGGCTAAATAGAATAGGGATTAGGTGTCCTTGGTGTGGTGAGGGACGTGCTCACCTGCTCCACATGATGTGAGACTGCCCCCTACTGGAGCCGCTCAGGCGGAGTATGATTTTGTAATACATATGCATTCATAAACCCTGCATAAAGAGGAAAATACCCAAAAATACCCAGCAAATGGCTTTAACTCATCTATTATCACTGAATTATGGAAATCTGTGGAAGAGTGAAAAAAATCAAGCGATAACTTTTAGAGGCTGAGTATATTTGATAGTAAGCTTTCGAGAGTGCTAGCTCTCTTCTTCAGACATGGTGTTATACAAGAAACTGAAAATTCACACTCTTTATACACACACAAGACATGGATCTTCAAAGGATCTTGGAATAACAAAATGCAATATACGTAGAGACCTGACCTGTTGTAAATAACTTCTCTACTTATATTGCATTTTGTTATTCCAAGATCCTTTGAAGATCCATGTCTTGTGTGTGTATAAAGAGTGTGAATTTTCAGTTTCTTGTATAACACCATGTCTGAAGAAGAGAGCTAGCACTCTCGAAAGCTTACCATCAAATATACTCAGTTAGCCTCTAACAGGTATCGCCTCATTTCTTCACTCTTCCACTACTTTCTATGGCTAACACGGTACAACATTATACTTATGGAAATCTAACATCTTATTGCATAGTTGTGAAGGTAATAGACCTGTATATTGCAGAATTAACCACGAACCAGATTTCACGTAAAGAAAATACAACAGATTAGCGTCATATTACATACAGAGTATTCTGGTTTCAAGAGAAGATTTGGTTATGGCTTATTAGCATACATTACAGATGAGTAATGTATACAGAAAAGCTTGTGCACACAATGGCTCTCAGTATACAAACATGGCAGCATGTCATCCACTCTCAGGACCTGAACTCTCACACAACATAGCAATAGCACATAACACACTCGCTGCAATAAACTGTATTTGGTAGTCCCGGAGAGCCTCTATTAACAACAGAGCGCTGTAACATTATTAACCTGAATTTTTATTTCTGCAGGACAGATTTCACCGCAGTTATTTCTAATGACAACAATCTTACATATCTGGAGCTAAACATGTTGCCAAACTAAAATAAAATTGTGAGCTTGACAAAATTAAACAAAGATGATTTATGGATCACTGATCATTTCCTCGGAATATGTGAACCAGTTACCCAATAATATGAGCACCCCCTCCTCCCCCCCCCCCCATCTCAAGTAAAATTCTGTTCCTGGGCAAAGCAATAATGAAACACTCTGCCCAATCATATAGACAACTATGTGGCTATACAGTTACAGCTGTAGAGTTCACACTAACCAAACAGTATACCTAGCATGAAAGATTAAACCCCTACAAGGCCCTAGACCACCAGAGATTTTGACATGAACACTCGACCACCAAAAATTTTAGAATTAGTCCTCCCTAGTCCACCAAGCATATTGACATTAAATGATCTCTAACTTTTCAGACACCTTAGTCTCATTTTATAAAGCAGGTAATTCTGGACTAACATGTAATACACTTCAATTAAAAATGTGGCACCTTTCAGCCTGAAAAACCTCTCTAAAGTTACTGCCACTAGGAGTCTCCCTTCTAGCTAATTTACTATTTACTCTTTTGTTACCAAGGAAGTCCATCCATAGATACAGTCCATTCTGTCTTGCTTATCTCAATGAGTATAGGAGGTCTTCCTTTTCTCTCTTCACACAGTGAATGGAGAGGGGAGGGGTTGACTCCCTTATAGTCTCCACAGACATGTCTGCAAACTGTTGCTGTGTGCAAAAGACTGAGGATTCTAAAAATCTCCCTTTCACTCCAACAGACCATTGGAAATACAAACCTTAACCCCTTCTCTACCCTAGACCACTAGGGATAGTGATTTTAACCTTTTCTATCTACCCACCATGGATTATGATAGTTCCTTTCTTTGCCCCAAACCACCAGGAACTCTGGCAGTAACGCCGTCTCTGTTGTAGACCATTAGAGATAAAGAAATTAACCCCTTTACCTTCTTAAATTATCAGGATTGCAAACTGTAAGAGAATGTATTAAAAATGGTGTTTCTTGTGCCAAGTTTGTGTGCCAACGATGCACCACTTTTATGCCAGCTTTCTGGCACAGATAACTTAGTAATTTCCCCCAACATTAAACGTAAGGCTTGTGCATGTACATAGCAAACAATCTGCACAGGCAGAGCTTCAGTATAAAGCACTGAGTAGGGACAGGACAGTAGTGACGACACATGAGACTTACCATCTGATCTGACTAGATCAGACAATTTATATTATAAATTTATGCAAAAATTTCAAACTCTGCAATTTGGACTTAATATTCATGCCAGCTTCATGTCACACTATGTATGAACCATGAACTGAACTCAATATTCATGCCAGCTTCAAATCACACTATGTATGACCTGTGAGGGACACAAATCACCTCCTGATAGCAAACAGATAACAGCAAGAATTACTGATCCCTCCGTCACGCACCACAAGTTTCCAGACTGTTTTTTTGACCTGTTGTAAATAACTTCTCTACTTAGATTGCAATTTTTTTTAAGGACTCTAAAATGCTTTGAAAACCATGTGTATAAAAATCTGTGAATTTTCAGTTCTTGTATCACACCATGTCTGATGAAGAGAGCGAGTACTCCTGAAAGCTTACTTATAAATATACTCAGTTAGCCTCTAAAAGGTATCACCTGATTTCTTCACTCTTCCACTACTTTCAATGGCTCAACCGGTACAACATTATACTAGATCAGACAATACAGCTAAGGTAGCCATTGATCACTGTTGTGGCTGAAGATAAGCTAAAACCAGCCAAGCAAAATAATAACAGGTAAGTATTATCCATTGACACTGAATTACATATGTTTAAGACCGGAACGGGACATTTGATGAATATCCCACAATAAAATAAAGAAGCTAAAATGCACAGAGGAGCAGTTGAAGTAACTTATTAAAAAATAAACCAAAGCCGCAGGTTTCCTGCATAGCACTGTCCCAGAACAAGGCCACAAATATGTAAGAAATAAAAAAGCTACATAAACCAAAGGCTGACAAAGTGAATATGTGAAATATAATGCTTCTGTGGTAGAATTGCCCATTCCTGCATAAACCTGGTGATTTCATATGGAAGACTTGGATGACATAAAGGAGTACATCGATGCTCTGCATTTTAAGAGGGAGACACACACTATAGTATTCCATATAATATATAAAAGCGAAGAATCTGCAGGTAAATAAGTTCTTGGAAAAGTAATGATGATAAAATAATAATAAAAAAGGTTTGTTTTTTTTAAAAAAGTAGAACTGATTGGGTAGGTTTGCGAAATCATAAGGCCTTATAGGAATCTAAAAGCTGGCAATACACATTAGACGAATGTCAGCCGAACCTGACAATTTCAGCAGGACTGGCTAATAAATGACGTCTGTCACCAGAACCCACCACAGACATGTTCAGATCACCTGAATTAAACAGTGTTTTCCCCTTGTGAATCACTGCCTCTATTACAGAGACAATGCCGTGTCAACATGCAAAAGAGCTCTTTAAAGCAATGAGGGTGTTGCTGTTGCTTCAAAGACGAAGGCATCAGCGACCCCACTGCGCCATAGAGCTCATTTGCATATTGACAAAAACAGTGATATCTCAGCAACAGACACACCGTTCACAAGGGGAAAACATAGTTTGATTTAGGTGACCCTAGTGCTAGGTTCACACCTGTATCGGGCCTCCGTTCTAAAAAAAAACCTGTGAAAAAGAAACCCATGAAAACCTGTTGACCCATAGACTATAATGGGGTTTGCCCGGTTTCTGACGATTTTATACTGAAACCGGTGGAGAGAAAAGTCATCCTAGCAGGAATTTTCACTCCGCAATTTTCAAGTGGATTCGGGGACGGAATCCTCAAACAGAGACCGGGCACAAGTGTGAACCTAGCCTAAGCTATGTGCATGGCTAAGGTGATATATGGGGCTCTGGTGACAGACTCCCTTTAATAAATATGGGAGTATCCCAATTCTGACCCCCTCAGACCTATTAGATTTCAACATGTCCGATCCTTTAGTTTTAAAGGAATATAAGCAACCGCCCCTTTGCTCAATGGGAACGCATGCATGTGTATGGGGATGTCGTAAGGAATACCTGTTACCCAAACAAGCTGTCTAATGTGTATGGCCAGCCTTATAGCTCAGTGTTGTGTAGAGTGATAATACAGCTAGCACTGTAGTTCATGGGACTTTTACTGCAACTCCTGTACCAATGCAACAGACTTGGGGCATGCTCCATAAGGTGCCATATCTATGGAGCTTATCTTCCTCAAACGCGTTGCTTGAAGGGAAGTATAGCTATGTACATACCCTGTATATTTTACAATAAGGAGGGCATGCATGTTCATGGTCCCTGAAGGACTGGATATAATAGCTGCGGGCATGGAATATGTTGGAGACAACAAATAATCAAAAAAACTTTGTAATCTTTTAAGAAATCAAAACCCACTTACCCTCATTGGATGAATATCTGCGTAAGGAGGCTTCCCTTCTGCCATTTCTATTGAAGTAATTCCCAGAGACCAGATATCCGCTACACAGTTATACCCAATTTCTTGTATCACTTCAGGAGCCATCCAAAATGGAGTCCCAATTACTGTATTACGTTTTGCCATTGTATCCTATCAGAAAAAAAAATAGTAAAAAGATCTTTACTCAGGTCTGAGGAAAGGAATCAAGAATCAAGTAACTCGAGGGAAGCCACTTACGGTCAACTGGCCTGCAACGCCAAAGTCTGCCAGTTTGGCGTGACCTTCTGTGTTGAGAAGGATATTCCCTGCTTTTATATCTCGGTGGATCTTCCTCATAAAGTGTAAGTATTCAAGGCCTTTTAGCGTGGATTTTAGTATCGTAGCAATTTCATCCTCTGTTAACTGGAACACAAAAAAGACAAGTATATTATAATATAATATTCAATATATAATCCTATATTATCTATTATTGAAAAATTCTTCACATTACAATACAATTATTACTTCCTAATACAAAAATGATCTGTATGCAAAGATAAAGAAATTATATTGTGTGCCCTATAGGGAATGGGACTCGTGAATGGTGACAATTTCCCTATGGTGCTATAGAAAGCAAAGGGAAATAAATGCAGCAATGGAAGATTATTAATAAACCATGGAAAACCATAACCGCACTGTTGTAGGGATTACACACAGCCAAAGGCTATAATTTGTACAACAGGCCACATAAGTGCATGGTTCTGCCACTACAGACACTTATCCCCTGTCCACAGGATTAGAGATAAGTGTCAGAAGGCTGGGGGTCCAAACACTGGGACCCCAGCAATCCATTCACTTGTATGGGGCTGCTGGGACTATAATCTCCAGCAACCCAATCACACTGGCGATTCATTCACAGTGGATAAGTGTCTGCAAGGGCTCAACCCTTTTAAGGCTAAAGCCACATCTTGTAGGAAAAATACTTTATTTTACAGTACCAGCAAAGTGAATGAGATTTTACCTAATCTCACCCCAACACTGCACACAAAATAGTCTGCAGAAAGTGCAGCATTTCGAAAAACATGCAGTTTTCCCTACATACATACATAGAGGAGATAAAAATTCAAAACGCAGCAATTTTGGAAAAATGGATAAAAATTACACATAACGGAATGTTCTATGACAGACACAAACAGAGCCCGACTGACCCCACTGACTAAATAATAGGGTCCATTGCATGTCCTTTCAGCACTTTATTGTCCAGCAATTTAACAGATCTATGCTGGACATAAACCCGACACAGATTAGCCTTACATAGCTAACCAGATGCCGGAAGTCAAACCCCCATCAATACAATATTAAAAGGGTTTCCAGGACTTTTAAATTGATATCCTGTCCTTAGCACAGGTAATCAATTCAAGATCTATGGGGGTCCAACACCCAGGACCCCCACTAATCAGCTGATGTCACATTCATTGGTCACATGACCGGATCACAGCTCAGTCCCATTCAAGTGAATGAGTTGATTTGCGATACCAAGCACAGCCACTACACAAACGTACAGCGCTGTGCTCGGTAAGCAAACTAAAAGGCTCCGTAACTAAAAAAGCTGCAGCCTCTCCAAACACCCAGAGGCCTGAGTGACAAACCCCTGCCAATCATTAATTGATAACTTATCCTATGGATAGGTCATCAACTAATAAGTCCTGAAAAATCCCTTTAATGGCCTACACAAAGGATATAAAATACTTACGATCTACACAGTAAATGAATACATAGTGTAAAAAGGATGCACTAATTTTCGTCTACCCTAATGTGTCAAATCTTAAAGGGAATTTGTCAGGGCAATTTGGGGCACTAAACCATGCACAGATCCTTATAGTACTCCTTGTGCTGGCACAGGTCTTCACTGAAGCCAGAGCAGTACACCTCGGCTTCAGTGCACATGCGCCGTACCTCTGGAACTTATGTAGTGAAGCTGGGGTGTGCGTCCTCGGTATCACGTAAGAACTGCGCTGGCCCCAGGAACACAAGAGATTAGTTCGCTAAGACTCATCAGACTCATTTCTAGGTAATTATAAAGGATTTTTTAAAAATACGGGCACAGATAGATTTAAAACAGAGTGATTTGGGAAACTAAAACCCCAGTGTATAAAGGACCTGTGGGTGGTTTAGTGTCCTAAATCGACCTTACAGATTTCCTTTAATATATGTATAATATATGACAATATCTGTAAAGCGCTGTGGAATATGTTGGTGTTATATAAGCACAATGAATACGATATATATATGTAATAGTCAATATGAAAAACTGCATCCAAATAGTGAACATTTGCTTACCCATACATCTGAGCAGACCCGGTTATGCAAAACTTGTGAGCAAGACTAAGCAACAACATCACAACTCCAATCTTACATAGTAGCCATAGCAGTACAGGTACTTTACTCTAGAGGGGGCTGTAAACCTGGAAAAATAGATCTGCTTTCCCAAGGCTCCTAGACCAGCGAAAGGCTAAACGCTCTCTTCCCATTTCTCAATTCCCACTTCAAAGTCCCATTTCGGGTTGGCCAGCCCTTTAAGAATGCAATATCATGCTCTGCGGTAAGTGCAGATGTTTTTCCTGAGCAGCTGGAAAATGTACAATCTGTGTTATCTACTGTGATCAGCAAACAGGGACGTTTCTGAGGTTTAACATGATTGCAAATCCGGCCATAATAAAATAAAGGCTGCTTCACCTACAGATTAAAGGAGACAGAAGCACACAGGCAAACAAAACCAAACTGTTCACATCAGCGGGGCTGCGAGCGCTGCAGGCTGTATGGTCAGAAAGGAGCATTGTGCAGCCCAGGAACACATTTGGGAAGTAGAGGTGGTTGGTTCAGTGCTCACAAGATTGAAGGGTATGGATAAAAATGTATTTCGCCTGAATCCATTAACATTCCTCTCTCATATTGCATTTACTTTCTCTTGTTTATGGTCACCACACATAATTTGTAATTTTCCAGTAGTTTCTATTTTTATGCAATCGAGATGTAAAACAATTATGGAGCTTATTAGGAAAGTTTCCACTGCACAACTTTCTCAGCGCTCTCCTGTTTCAATGGATGGCGGCGATAAATTGAATAAAAATGGCAAATAGGCCCCTGTAACACTTATCCAGCACCTATAGTCACATACGTGAGATCAGTATGTTACCTATATACATAATATAGCATGTATAGTTACATACATGTAATTTCCTATAGTATACAAGACATATCCTAGGCAGAATTCACAGATGGCATTGCCCTCCATGTAAAAATGGTTCGACAGCTAAAGTAAGGAGCAGAATTTAGAAACGCTGTTGACACTGTCCATGGTACTGACAATGAGGAAGATGTAATAGTCATCGGGCCTCAATGTTATAACTGGCTCATGAAGTCAATCCCTTCTTAATGGGGCTGTCCCGTTTGGAAATGTAATTTACATACACCCTATTAAAGAATAGGGTGAAAGGGATTATCCAGCTTCCAAAAATTATCTGCAAATACATCCACAGCAGTGTTAACACTCATTGTTCTCTTGTACAGCCTTTGCTTGGCTTTATTTTACTTGCTGCTCCTTGCATCATTGTTATTTACATGCAATGACTCTGTGGACAAACTACATTTCCCATGATTCATCTGCCTGCTCTCTGTGTTTGCTGCTCACAGGGTGGAGGGGGGAGTGATCTTTCAAACGAAATATCACAGCATCATTTGATCTCAGATGTGAGTGATTTATTACCTGTGAGTTCATTGGAGGGGAGAGCAGGCAGATGCATCATGGGAAATGTAGTTTGTTCACAGATTCTGTGCATGTAAGTAACAATGATAGAAGTAGCAGCAAGTAAAATAAAGCCAATAAAAGGCTGTATAAGGGAACAGTGAGTATTTAGCACTGCTGTGGATGTATTTGAAGATCATTTTTGAAAGCTGTATAATCCCTTTAATATGAAGGGGGATAATACTGAGTTAATAGAGGTGGGTCCCCAGTTCATTCTCCCCAAAATTGTTACATAGGGTATATTCATCTGTCTCAGGATATATTCCTGTGACAGAGCCAAGAATCGGCAATGTGAATGTAGGATGTTCCCTATCATTGTTAACATAAAAGCTTTTCACTTCTAGGACAGTCACACACAAATATAAATATATATATATATATATATATATATATATATAATCACTGTATAAAATTATCAGAATAAATCTACTTACGGTTTTATTTCGTAATCGAATTATGTCGGAGACAGAGCCAGCTCCACAGTACTCCATTACTATCCATAGGTCTGTGTTTTTAAAGTAGCTGCCATAATATTTTACAACATAGTGACTGCAAAAAAAAAAAAAAATTAAATAAATAATGATTTTCTCATACACGAAGGCCAAAGATTTCCTTTTCTACACTTAGTAAAATGAACATATGAACTCCCAGAATATATTAAGCACACTATTCTGGTGAGACTCTGCAAAACAGGCAGTTTTGACATGACTCATTTGCAGCTTATTTTAATGTTTTACTAGATTTAGAAATTACAAATTAATTTTTTTTGGTATGGGCTATGACCAATAGTGAGTCAAAAAGATTGCGAAACCCTGGTCTAAAGTAATCTATCTAGATAAAATAATCTATTAAACCTTGCAGTGATGAGAGAGTGACCAGTTTGATAGCTCCACTTTGAGATTTTACACAAACAGGAAACTGCAAACTTGTGTGTGTTTGTCGGGGAAACTTGCTAATTAAAGTTCTGTGATTACAGCAGCCTCTGCATGGATTCAATTGGGGAATTTACAACCCCATTTATGCAGTATTCTGGCATAGATGGGAGTAAATGTGGCACATCCTTGGAGCATGTCCCCAAGAGTTCTTTCTGCACCCCACTTGCTGAAGCCATGTTGTTCAGGTGCATCTTGCACCAGCCAGGAAATCATTAAGATTGGAGTATAGAACGCCAATCTTAATAAAAGTCCTCCCATTATGTGTGTTGATTACACCAAGAGGAGATTAGGGAGGTCAGAGGAGTCGCATACATAATTGAAAAGGGTTGTTCGTGGGGGTTTAAATTCATTTAGTTGATCCGGCAGATGAAGAGTGATGGACCCGGCCTCGTCACAGCCCGAGTCATGTGATCAGGAGTAGCACTCCTTCCCTGATCTCTGGATAAGGAATTACCTGTGCTATGGAGCTGGCTGACTATAGCAAAGCCAGCCTCCATAGCACAGGTAAATTACCTGTGAGACAGGGGAAGGAGGGAGCAGAACAATCCAGTAGGTGGAACACTGATTCCAATCACATCATCTGGGGGACGTGATGAGGCCAGAATTGCCGGGGGGTACTACGGGTACTACTACTACTACTACGGGTACTACTACTGGTACTGGTACTACTACAGGTACTGGTACTACTACGGGTAGTGGTACTACTACTACTACTACTACTACTACATGTGCTGCTACTACGGGCACTACTACGGGCATCAGAAGCAGCTCAGTGGTTAGCACTGACACTTTGCAGTGCTGGAGTTCTAGGTTTGAATGCAGCCAAGGACAACATCTGCAAGGAGTTTGTATGTTCTCCCTGTGTTTGTGTGGGTTTCTTCCGGTTATTCTGGTTTCCTCTCACACTCCAAATACATGCTGATAGGGAATTTAGATTGTCCCTAGTAGGATGCACAGTATTGACTATGATAAATAGCCTTTATTGGATGCTACAAATCACAATAGATCAGGGCCAGCTTTGGTGGACAACAAGTTTTACTGTGGCCTTCACTGCCCACCATCTGATTATGTGCAAAAAGAGATATGAAAGTGATTAACCACTGACTCTACATACCCTCTGGTCAGCTGGACATCAAACACCTGCTTACCTGTCACATTGCTGCATGATAGAGATTTCTTTAATGATTTCCTGAAGATCTGATTCCACAGGAACTTGTTTGATGGCAACAACTTGCCCAGACTCTTTGTGAATGGCTTTAAATACACTGCCATAGGACCTATGAAGCATGGATAAAAAGGGACATCATTTACAAGCAAATACAGACCAACCACAATGTTAAAGGGAAAGTATAATTAACAAAAATAAATCACACGGACACCTTTTGCATAGAAACTGGTGACAAGGTGAACAGTAATTGTATTATCATTGGCTACAGACAGCTATATTGTCCTGTTGGTGGTCTAGATAAGGCACGATTAGTGACACTATACACATGGATAAGGTTCAGAATGCATATACCCTGTTATTTCTTGCCAGTCTCTAGGGAAAATGTTATTCTACTGTACCTGGCACCTGTCAATTTACCCTATTCATTGCAGCTGCCATAAAGTGCGCACACGTCCTGCTGCAAAGTCTGCCTATTGTAGTAGTGACATGCAGCAGTAGTCACAGGCTGTATGTACTGGTATCAATGAGTGATTGACTTGAGTGACTAAAAGCAGTCCTATACTCAGCAAGGTGTACAGATAAAAGGACGCAGAACCACTTTATCAATATGGCTGGTATGGCACCGAAAATGTGCTTTTTTTCATTCGTTTTGTTTGTTAAATTATGCTGTCCCATATGCAGCCAACAGAATGTTTTTATTTTCCAAAGCCCTCAAAGCTATGGTGACTTTTTTCATATTTTCCTTCTCCACCCTCCAAAATTAATAACTTCTTTTATTTTTCAACCCACAAAGTCATCTGTTGGCTTATAGTCTGTGCAACGAGTTGTACTTGTACTTTCTTTTTTTGTGGGGCAAGTTGCAGTTTTCATTGGTAACAATTTTTGGCATGTACCACTTTTTATTGATATTTTTTGGGAAGCCAGGTGATGAAAACAAATAAATTTGCACATATTGTGGTATTTTTTTTTTTTATTTTTAACGACAAAGTACAGGATAAATAATGTTATTTTTAGATAGCGCAGACTTCTATACACACCGAGATACCTAATAGGTTTATTATATTTGTTTGCATTATTTTTAAACTGTAAAGGAGTTTTTTTTATCTTTTAACTTATTATACTCTATTATAAACTGTCCCACAAGGGGTCTTGAACCTGGGACCTCTTAAAGCTCTGTACAATGTACTGTAATACATGATACATCTATTACCCATGTGTTATAGGGAAAGGCAGTCAGGAAGCCGTTAAATGGCCTCCTAGCTAACATGGCAAACCCTCAGACAGTAATCTGAGAAGGAAGGAGGGAGCAAACCCACCCCCTAACCACCCAGATGCCATGAATCAAGTAACAGACCCCTCCCTCCCCCTCCCCTCTCCATAGACTTAAAGAGATAAGAACCTGACTGAAGGGAAAGAGATGGAGAGAAGCCTCTTAAGTGGAGAAGGAAACATTATTCTTTAAGAAGATATATTACAAAGTTTCTCATATTCATTTGTGAAAAGTGGATTTATAATTGGAGGGACGCTAGAAGTATATTAGTAAGCCTATTTATTTTACCTTTGCAAAACAATGAAGCAAATTATCTCACGTCAGACAACTCCTTGAAGAAGAATAAGAGTAGAATGGCACAGTGCAGAGTTGTACGGAAAGGTTTATGGGTAATACACAAGTCACAACCTTTTCTGAAATGCCCTCGTACTGCCTGACATCTGTACTGCTCGGTTCTTTATCACACATCTGCCTTGGTTGTTTGTTATCAAAGCTTTTATGTCTGATACAAGAAACATCTGGAGCTATTGTTCTGATATAATGACATGACTTGCTTTCTATTTCTCTGGCACTATAATACAGATCCCGTCTCATTGAACATCTGCTATATCGCTGCCACTGTATGTCACTATAGATTGCCGCCCCACAAAGAAAATCAGTGCAACGCTGAAATGCAAAAGCTGCCATTTAGACTATACAAAAATAAATTGATAGCTGGGTGCCATTATTCCCCCTGTCAAAACAGTGTGGACCGTCTCAGACCGTGCAGGCATAGACACAAGTGAAGAGGGGCTGTAGCTGTGGGTCCTTGCCTTTCACTATTTTCGGATGATATTACTTTGGCCTTACAATAACCTCTTGAATTATTTTGTATACTTATAGTGGTACATTGATGACTATTTCACTATGGTAACCATCAGGTCAGGGTAGTTTTAATAGATTAGTGGGCCCCTCTCACATAATTTAATACCGGTAGCTGACCTTCCCCCCCCCTCAAAAAAAAAAAAAAAAAGTTATATTCACCTAATCCTATTCCCATGGACTTGCCTGCAAGCTCTGGTTAGGTCTTCTGCGGCTCGGCACTCATTGCAACTCCTTGCAGCAGAAAATACTAGCAGAAAGCTGAATAACAGAGCACGGAGCATGCTTCACCCACTGAATGGTGCCTTAAGGACACAGATAAGAGTTGAAACTGGTACTAGGGCCCAGTGTAGATGCATCATTTGTCCTGTGGTTAAATCGGTTGTCCAGGAACAAACAAAAACCACACTCAACTGTCCCCGGTACTCCTGTGTCCGAGGCCGCTGTCTGGTTCTGGTGCACCCCAGGGCATTTCCGGCAGAAGTCCCCATCACACATGGCTGCTGAGGCCAGTAAGCGGCCTAAGGAAAGGAACCGGGACGTATATGAGTGACGTCCAGTGTCCTTTCCTTAGGTCGCGGATTGGCCTCAGTAGTCGTGTGCGGCAGGGACTTCCGTAGTATGCCTCACCACTGTGAGGTTACCAGGAGCTCCCCCCGCACTCAGGGTTGAAGCTCTGTAACGTGGATCACTGAAACCATCTCCTCAAAATCCCCAGATGAGCACCTGTATGTAGGATGCGAAAAGCGTCGGTGTGGAGACAAGAATAGGGTTATTAGGGTCAGCTTTTGGAATGCCCTTGTTGGGGCGGGAGTCATTTTTCTGGGGTGACAGGGTTTTGTAGTATTGTTCTCCTGTACCCAGTGTGTTCCCTCTGCTTCTGAATATGTGACCCTAAGTGTGTGATGCTTTACTACCTTCTGGAACCGGTAAGAACGTTCCAATTATTTTTAATATACTATTTTGATTTTGGGGTTGATTTCTTATCTGTAGCTGATTAAATGTTAAGTTTTATGTATCTGTATTGGAGGATCTATGCTTATAGGTGCAGGGACTTCTGTTGGAAAAGCCCTGGGGAGTATCGGGGACAGGCGAGTATGCTTTTTTTATTATAATTATTATTTTTCACCTTCCTCAGTCTCAAGAGTAAGATCCTTTTCCTGGACAACCCCTTTAAAGTGGCCCTGTACCAACCTAAAGTTCTACTAAACTGGCTCAAAAACTGGTATTTTATCGAGACATGGTCAGACAGAAGCAGTAAAGCTCCTCTAATTCATTAAAAGTCCAGTGATTGATTCCTATGAAAGTGTGAGGGATGCCAAGTTGTGCCTGTGTCCATCTACATCCCTTTACGGGGCACTGCCCAGAGCTCATCCCCTCCTTTCAGAAAACTTATCTATGGGATGAAACTTCTTTTTCATGCCTTATCCAATAGTTATGTGCTAAAATTTATGTGACAGCTTTATAGCCAATGATGTTATGTTAATTATATTAATCGCACCTTCTCTTTGTCTCTGCAATGTATAACCACACCTACAATATATATCCACACCTAGAATGAATAACCACACCTACAATGTATAACCACGCCTACAATATACAACCACGCCTACAATATACAACCACACCTACAATATACAACCACACCTACAATATACAACCACACCTACAATATACAACCACACCTACAATATACAACCACGCCTACAATGAACAACCACACCTACAGCCCACACCCAATATACAACCACGCCTACAATATACAACCACACCTACAATATACAACCACACCTACAATATACAACCACGCCTACAATGAACAACCACACCTACAATATATAACCACGCCTACAATATATAACCACACCTACAATATATAACCACACCTACAATATACAACCACACCTACAATATATAACCACACCTACAATATATAACGACACCAACAATGAATAACCAGACCTACAATGTAAAGCCACACCTACAATATATAACCACACCTAGTATGTAAAACCACGCCTACAATATATAACCAAGCCTACAATATATAACCAAGCCTACAATATATAACCAAGCCTACAATATATAACCACGCCTACAATATATAACCACACCTACAATATATAACCACACCTACAATATATAGCCACACCTACAATATATAGACACCTACACTATATAGCCACACCCACAATATATAACCACACCCACAATGTACAACCACGCCTACAATATACAACCACGCCCACAATGTATAAAAATCTCACTATCCGCCATTAAAGATCAGAATCCATATTGGTCACATACTTGCACCATGACTGTGTGTGTTTCTCTAAACTGGCTCATAAATCCTTTTATACTAATGTGGACTTCAATACAGTGATAGAGCGGATTGCACTCGCAAATGTAAATATGTATCTAAAAATACTATACATTTAATAATATAATATTAATAATCGTATATCAAAATTAATGAATCATTTTATTTTGAAGCTGAAGCTGGCGTCAGAGTCTGTAACTTTTTTCAGAATTTGTCCCAACTCTGATCCATAGCCCTGTCGGACAGGTCTTCTTAGCAGTTTCTGTATTCCTGCAGCTCACCAAGGTTGCCCACCCTTGATGTATAACACACACCGCTATTGTATCATTGACTGCTAAACCTAAATCGTTTGGCAGAAGTACAGAAAGTGATAGCTCCACTGACTTCACAGGAACACGATCCCTGCAGAGAAAACACCCCACGCCGGATACAGTTTCTCCTTATATGTCTATACAGAAACCTAAAATAAACATCAACAAGAAAGACCATGAACACTCAGGCCAAAGGGGAAAGGCTGCTACTGTGCCGCAACAGGAAATGACAGGCAGCTGTATTCTGTGCGGAGGGAGCAGGTTACTTCCGCTGCTATGAATAGTAAAGAGAGAACAGTTACTATATCCAGGAACAAAAAAAACCTCAACTAAAAACCGGCAGGAAGCCCCTACCAGTGCGGTCACCCAAGTACTACGCAACAAAGTGGTGTGGCTTGTCACAGAGGTCTCACGAATGGCCTGGGAATGATCTAGGGACATTGTGAACTAAAAAGGGTCATTAAAGTAAAGTGGTTGCACAGAGGGATACAAATGTTTAGAAAAAAAACCCCACAAAAATCTACATCAAAATAATTATCTATTGCCGCTGCTGTTCCAATGCTTTCCCGATCCCTACTGACAAATAGGAAAGTGGCAAGGACAAGTCACCAATCTGAGCAGTCCAAAGGTGCCCATTAATGGGGCGTTCACACTAGCGTTAGTAGCGTCCATTGCTAGCATCCGTTACAAAATGTTCACAATGGAGACTAACAGATCTGTCACAAATCCATGAAAAATCACATTGATTTCAATGAGATTTTATCTGTTGTCCATTAGTCTGTTTACACCAAATCCGTCACGTCCGAATTTTTTTTCTTCTTTTGTAAGAATTGAATCCCACCAGACAACCCCTTTAAACCTCAGACCACAACCATCTGCCAAGTAATCAATAATGTTATACAATATTTTCTCTAGATACTGTTACTTATCAGACTACAATCCTTGTACGGTTATCATTAGAAGACAGTCAGGAATTGCCCCATGATACAGTACACAGAAAACCAGTAACAAGGATAGTACAGGACTAACAGGGTTCCAGAGTATCTAGACTATCTATAAAGCTAAACGACTAGTAAAAATTATACAAGTTCATAAAAAAAGCGCTCACCTTTACAATAAACTAAAAAGCACAGTGCAGCACTGAATATACAAAAGGTATACTGGTGTAATACTACTGCAAGCTGAGCATTTGCTATAAGTGTACCCAATTCTCTGAACTAAATCATCACCAAAACAAGGATGGGTTCACGCTATTGTTATTACAGTCTGATGCTTTCACCAGTCAAAGGATGAGAGCAACGGACTGAAGTAGAGATAGACTGACTGATGAACACCAAGCCCCCTCCATCTATGTCCGTTCCCTTTCACTTTAATGTAAAAAAACATAAAATCTTTCTTTCGTCATGTTTGTTTACTTTTCTAACAGAAAAAAAAAGTTCCCACATGCAGGAGAAAGTCTTGCTTCCGTCATGTTTTTAGTATTAAAGTGAAAGACAGCGGACACAGACAGAGGGGGCTCCGTCTGTAACAGTCACTACCGCCGATTATGTCCATTGCCATAATCTTACAACAGATGATAGCAATAGACTACAATAAGGGTAGTGTGTCCATTTCCCTAGTCCAGTGATGGCGAACCTATGACACGCTTGTCACAGGTGACACGCCAAGACATTTTGGGTGACACGCATCGGCAACTACGTATTGTGTTATTGCAATAAGCAGCTGTCAATACTTTTACTCACCTGTTCACGCTCCTGTCCAGGCCGCTCTCCACTGCCTCCTCTAGGCGGCGCTACACTGACGTCAAGACGCTGAAGAACGCCAGAACACTACGTACAGCGTCCCGGCCTTCTTCAGTGTCGGCAACACAGTGCATCCTGGAGGCAGCAGCAGAGAACGCCCAGGTCTGGGGCGTGGACAGGTGAGTAAAAATTATCGGTCACTACTCTGTGTGGGGGTGGGGAGATAACAGGGGGTCATATACTGTGGGTGGGGGGTATAAAAGGTGTCATAATCTGTGTGAGAGCCATAAATAGGGGGATCATATGCTGTGTGGGGGGTAAAAAAAAAAAAAAGGGTTCATATACTGTGGGGGGCAAGAAATGGGGACACCGTGTGGGGGTAAAAAAAGGGGGTCATATACTGTGTGATGGGCTAGGAAAAGGGGGTCATATACTGTGTTATGGGCCAGGAAAAGGGGGCCTTATACCGTGTGATGGACCAGAAATACATATAATATAATTACATATATCAAAAATATAACTCTTTTTTTTTACTAGAGCTACAAATATCACAAAATGATGGATATTTCTGTATGTGACACGCCACCCAAGTTAAGCTAGGTTTTTTTACGAATTTTGACACACCGAGCTTAAAAGGTTAGCCATCACTGGCCTAGTCTCTTGCACCAATACTCTACAACAATGTATCGGTGTAAGTGACATGTATCAGCTTGGATTCCAAGATTCCGCACATCTAGGCGTGACTAGACCAAATGACGTTGCAGCAGACAGCAGAAGGGGGCAGAGGAGGATCATAGAAGGAGAATGCCTTAGTTTGGGTTTCTGATCTTGACTTGCCAGGTAATCCCTTTAAGTTATATTGGTATAAAACTAGAAAAAACATTATCGAAGTGAAGCCGGGCAAGAAATCAGTAGCTTTAGCTTCTGGGTCATTTCTAGGCTTTCGCTTTCTTGAACCCTACATATCCAAACATGACATGGCCAGCATAGATTTATTCGCAATACAAGGTAAATGTATGGATAGATGAGTTGACTGGCAGGGGTTAGGGAAGCCAGACCAAAATGCACCAGTTGACCTAATTACAAGCACAACCTTAAAGGGGTTTTCCTAGGAAGGCGCTCCCATCAAAACTAATGGAGCATTGCACTCGCTGCCCCACCACTGCTCCATTCAGAACAGGGGGTGAAAGTCTCTCATTTTACTAACCAGTAGGGGTCTGACCGGACGGACGCCAATAACTTGCAAACTATACCCTAAGCTATGAATAGGGAATAACTTGGTTGGTGGGATAACTCCTTTAAGTTCAGCTTAACCCAAATACTGAATTCCAGCCCAATGTGGTTACAGGGTTTTTACACTCCTGGGAGTGAATGTGAGGTGATCTGCAGGAACTCGGCATTTCCAAACCACACTGTATAGACCAGTTTGCTTCTGGCTCTGTACACTGTGCTAGTTCCAGCTGATCACTTTGGAGGTCCGGGTGTCAAACCCTCATTGATCTGATGTTGACAATCGATAGTACAGAAAGGTCATAAATATCTAAATTCCTGAAATTGGATTAAGATATCCTAGCTTTATGAGACCCTTTATTGGTAGATATAATACAATGCTGTGTGTACACTGGGTGCAATTGTTATCTGTTCAGATCACGGATTAAATTTTTCTGAACTCCTTTTGCTCCGTCAAATCCAGGAATGAACCCTAAAGAGTTAAAAAGCATAACAAAGCAACCATAGCCCCAAATAGGGGCGAAAGATTTTTCATTTATTCATTCATCGTATCTACCAAATTCATCATCTCATATATTACTCAGTTTAATATTCTGCCCGCTTGTTTATACGCCCTGGCTATTGTCCATATTTACGGGATTCTTACAGGCTATTCCAATTGCTTTATTGTATTTTTATAAGGCCCAAATATTCACTTTGCGTACATAACCAATGGAAACGTGTGCCAAAATTTCCTTTTGATATTAAGAAATTTAACTTCCAGTGATAAAAACCAGTCTGTATATGCTTTTCAATAAAGTCTAAAAAGCATCTCCCTCAACAACACAAAATGCTGGACGGGGACATCGAAAAACATTATTAAGACTGAAAAGAAAAACAGACCGGCGGGGAAATGAACCCTTCCAAAACGGAAACCCCATCTTTCCAGCGTAATAAATTCCAAATCAACATATCAACTTTACAGAAACCATGGCTTGTAGGTATTGGAGTATGGGCAACAAACGTGAAATAAGAACCCCGGGTGTTTTTATATACAGATTCTGGCATTGATCACTTTTAATATTTTCCAATATTGGAGTGTTCCTGTGCGTAAATATAAGCGAGATCTCCCAGTATAAAAGGTCTAATAAAACACTTTACAGTCACGCTTTAAAGCAAATTTAACAGACCCCATTTTATCCCTGAATCCCCGCACAAGTGATAAAAAGAATATTACATTTTACACTCACCCTTCGCCAAGCTTTTCGAGAACATCAAAGACCTCTTCTGGCTGTTTAGTCAAGCTGTCTTCACTCAGCTTTTTAAGTTTGCTAATAAAACAGAAGAAACACATAGACATGAGGTCAACACATTCACAACATAGAAGGCTCGAGAAGACGAGGACAGTCACATCACCAATGAGGTACAATTGGGGTAGGTGGACCAAGCTTAGGGATAAGTCACCAACCCGCACACATCTAGGCACCACAGTCTCAGACCACTTTCCACCACCAGCAATGATCCTAGACCATCTTCCATTCATGAACCTATGGCTACGAAACAACGACAATGCAACATGTAAGATGGCTATACATAGTCATTTGCCGTGTGCATTTGCCATATACAGTTAAACTTCTTCAAAAGACCACATTTTTTGTGATGAAATTTCACTTTGAGAAGACAATCCCTTAGAAGACCACTTTTTAATGCAATTTTGGGTACCGGTCTCAAAAGAGGATTCACTGTATATGCCAGAAAGGCTCCCAAGGCACGTTGAGTGCCAAAAGCGGCCAAAAAGTGTCCTTTTGGCCCCTGTTGGGTTAGTATTTATCCGTATACCGTTTTATATTTTACAGTATATTGTATGGGACACAACTGTGCCTGTATAAGCTTTACAGTGGCAAGTCAGAGGTGTATGTCAAAAAATTGAGAAATCCATGAAAACCGACATCTTATGGATGAAAATCAGTTGTGAAAAGCAGACAGTCATGTGAATATAGCCTTAGACTTGACAGTCAGACTCGTATTTACTTCAATTATGTGAAATGTGATAATTCTGGTAACCAGAAGAGGCCAAATCTGCCCTTAGGAAGATTCCAACCTTTGGCGATGGGATAAGAATGATGTATTTATTTCCCATTCTTTATAAAGTGTCAACATATTCTGCAGCGATGTACAGCAACAGTAATAAGCCAATAAGACCAATGAGGCATCTATTTGCATTTACGGGTTCTACACAAAATCTAATCTACAATAAATATACAATATATGGTCCACAGGAAGAGATATTTACATATTTTGATCATTAGGGTCCTGATGAAAGTGTCCTTGTTGCCCATGTTTCTCCACTACCAATATCTAATGCTGGGTTCACACCAAAACCAAACATTTATGGTTCACATGTTACAGAGTGTGCGCACAATACAACCAAACCTGCACCACACGTGACACAGTTGTCATACTGACGGCAGGCTAAAGTACTGTCATTGTAAATGGCCGCCAATGCAGCTAAAGCAATTTACTGACTGGCCAACAACAATGAAAGTGAAGTCAATATGAAAACATCTACATGTGGGCACACCTTACTTGTAGTACCATCTGCAACATGTGAACCCAGCCTAAAATATAGTGATTGGAGGAATTAAATATCTGGTGAGGGTTTATTGTAGGCCAATCATCAGATGAACAAAGACCAAATCCACTTATTTGAGCAGGATGTCAACCATATCAGGTGTCTAGAAGTGTCCTGATTCTCTCCCGATAGCAAATGTCAGGGGAAGGAAGGATTGAGCATGTTGTCTCAGCCAAGTGTGCATGTAGGGGGTTGGGAGCACTGTCAGCCAACAGCCATCTAAGGGTGTGTTCACATGGCGGAATTAGTACAAGCTGAAAAACTCAACTTCTGGAATTTGAAGCTGAATTTTTCTGCTTGACCGAAATCTGCACCAGCCAGGCAGAAGGTTTCTGCCTTCCATTCACTTCAATGGGAATGATCAAGCGGAATCTGTCTGAACATTGAGCATGGCGATTATTTTTACCTTAGCTGAAAAATATTAGAGGAAAAAGTCAGCATGAAATGAATCGGAGGCAGAAATCAGGAGGAATTTGGAGAGGATTTTGAGGCAGAATCTGCCTCAAATTCGACTGTGTGAACATAGCCTAAGGTGTATGATCGCCTTACCAGCTTACTTATCTATACTGTGAGGACTGAACACTCCTGTTCCTAATATTCCTATGGATCTCATTGGTTGACTCCCACAGATAAGATATTTGTAGAACTTGCCCAATGGTATCATAAACTCCATGTGTGATCCCATCCTCCATAAAGCCATACGAAGCAACATTTTGGTGGTCTGTATTACGTCGAAGGTAACCGGTTGCAAACAGCTGCTGTATTATGTGTTAGGTCAACAAAGGTCTAAATACAATAATAAAATCTTACACTGCACCTGTCTATCCGCTACCGACAGGAACTCCGGCCTCCATCCTTAGCATTGTTCCTGTGGAAACTGAAAAACTCAGCCAGGGATAAGGTTGCAAGTGGGAATTACCGACAGGAATCAGCAACTGGAGCCCTGGACATAGGTCATACACTTACTTCATTGCTACATTGTTAGCATTTTTTTTCTAACCACAAAAATGAAATGTAATGGAAAATAAGTTTTTGTACCAGGCGGGCCATTCTTAGTTCCTATTTTTTATTATACTAAAAATGCAGAAGGCTTACACATGCTGAAATGGGAGCTAGCTATGGTGGAAAGGTAGAATGCGACCCAGAAAGCTGGTAAGAGCACGATAGATGGCTCCCAACTACAAGCCACGCTCACCCCTATTAATATTTCAGTCCGGAGATCTTAACACTATCCTGTATGCAACCTAAAAGAAAAGCCTTATAGACTAGGAGAACGTTGAGGCTAAGGCCCCACATTGCGGAAACGCTGTGGTTTTTGCTGTAGATTTTGCTAAGGTTTTTTTTAGCCAAAGACAGGAGTGGGTTAAACAGAAGGGAAACATCTAAGAGCTGCCTTTATAGTTCACATTTCTTTTCAAGTCACTCCTGAATTTGGCTCACAAAACCGCAGCAAAATCTGCAACAAAAAAAGCTGCATTTCCGCAATGTGAGGTCTAAGGCTAAGGTCCCTTGCAGATGACCGTGGGCTAGGTCAGTGGGCTATCTGGGATTCATATTCCTGTCCGGTTTTGTCGGCTGTGCTTCCACACTCCTATTCATTCAATGAGGGTCGTGGAAGTACGGCCAGTGCATGGGCAGCACACGGATGTCATCCGTACAATCACAGCCAGCCCATGGTCATGTGCATTTACCCTTAAAGGGGTGACATGCCCACGCTACAAACTCACTTCCATTCAAATGAATGAGACTGAACTGCAACACCAAGCATAGATGCTATACAATGTAAGGTTTCGTGCACATGACAGTGTGCTAGCCATGTTTTTCACAGCTACCACGCTGACCCATTCCTTCCAATGGCCTCATACACACGGGCCTGTGTATGCAGCGAGAGCCTGGGGCAAGACTCAGGACAAGTCCTGTTTTGCTGCCCAGGCTCACTGAAAGCAGTGAATGGGGCCATGGAGGTATGGACAGAATACACATATCAACCATGTGCCTTTCATGCCATTCAACCACAAACCCAGCACATGCAGACAGTCGATGGGCTTCATATGCAGTGAAGAGGCCCCATCTCTTTGTGCAGCCTCTTCATTTGAGAGATGGGGTTCCCTGTAGAAACTGCTGGCCTATCCTTAAAGGGGTTGTTCAGTGACCACTGCCGCTCTCCGAGCCTTTACTGGAGGAAGCCCTGTGCCACCCATGACTACTGAGGCCAATTGGTGGCCTCAGTGATGGCTAGAAAGGACCTGGTGACATCACTGACATACTCACTCCAGAATTGTCTGTTTTAGTAAATACCTGCGTTCCTGATTAAATAATTCGGAAAAATTATTTCTTAAAACTGTGTTGTTACATTTCCAGGAGGGTCAACAGAGGAATGTATCGATAAATGGGGGCCACTACTGACCTTATGAAAGAGGTCTGGCACTGTAAACTCTGATTGGACAATGTTAGGCTTTTCAGGGACAACCCAGCCCCAAATGGTAACGCCCAGCTGTCAATTTATTCATAAATTTCAAATAGGAATAACAGCAGAACAACATAACGCTAAGAAAAGAATATTCAGAATTGTTATTTCATGAAGATTACAAAGCTTTACTAGGGAGCTAGCTAGTACTCCTGAAAGCTTACTTATAAATATACTCAGCCTCTAAAAGGTATCGCCTGATTTCTTCACTCTTCCACTACTTTCAATGGCTAACACGGTACAACATTATAAAGCTTTACTATAACAGGTTTTCTTTAAAGAGGATCTCTAGGACATAAGAGCATCAAAGAGGGGTCTACTGCTTGAAAAGCCCCTCCAGGACCCCTCTCTGGTGCACTACAGCTACCCAATTACAAATTAAACATTTTTGTAATTAAAAAGTGTGCAGAACAGGTTATCAGGCAGGGACACTACATGTACAAGAAGATAACCTGTCCACAATAAGGACATCATGGCTGGGTTCCTGACAAGTCCCAGAACATAGAAAGTTCCTACATTCATGGTCATATCCATTAAGACCACAGACTGTCACCACTAAGGTCGTTAGACAAAAATCTTTTAAAAGTCTGCAAAATTTTTAATGAGTATCTACATAAAGTGACACTTTTGGACTGGTTTCTAATTTCAATTACAATTCTACAAGACATTAAGGAGGCTTTCCAGGATTTTTATATTCCTGACCTATCCTTAGGGTCATCAATATTAGTTTGGTGGGCATTTGAGTCCCAACACCCCCACTGATCAGCTGATAGAAGGGGTGACATAGCACCGTACAATATGTATCTCTGAGACAGCTGCAGTACCATTCTGGGTCCCTGCACAGTAGACAGAGCTGCGCTACTTCTGGCACTGCCATGCAGCCTTTAGTCAGCTTATCAGTAGTAGTGCCAGGCGTCGGATGCCCACCCATCTGATACTGGTGACCCTAAAGATACGTCAACAATATAAAATTCCTGGAAAACCACTTTAAAAGGGTTGTGCCACACACTTATTGCTGGGGGTAGGGCTGCCCAGACCCCAAGCAATTGGGGGCCTGAAAGTCCCCCTAAGTCCCCACATAGCGGGCCGCAACAAAAAAGCGATGCAGAAAAAAAAGCGGTGGAAACGCATTGCATTTTTTTCTCACACGCTTTTCACAGAGGTTTACTCTGCGGACTTTTTGCTTCCATTATACCTATAGGAAAACCGCCAGCGTTTCTGTAGATATAATTGACATGCTGCGATTTCCAAAACCGCAACGGTTTTGGAAATCGCAGCATTTCCACTGCGTGTATTTTTGTGCAATGTATGTATGGGATTTGCTAGAATCCCATCCACTTTACAGTGGCTGTAAAACACCGCTGTTTTTGCCGTCGCACTTAGGCTGGATTCACACTAGAATTGGAGCCGCAGAATCTGCAAGGAGGACTTTTCTCTCTGCCGGTTTCAGAAACCAGGCAGAAATCAGACGGACCCCTTTATAGTCTGTGGGGTCTGAGGGCTTTCCCATGTAACCGCTTTTTAAGGGGACAGGGTTTCCGTCTTTCGGGTTCCATGCAGACCCAAAGGATAGAAATCCGAACGCTAGTGTGAACCTGGCATCATCCCCTATCCTGTGGTAATGACACAACCCCTTTACGTAACAGTATCAAATCTACGGCCAGTATCATCTGTACTTGAGGATCCAAAGTGAACACAAATCCTTCATTGTTCATGTGAGTTTACAGACATGGTAAAGTCATAAGATGTCTGCATCACGTATTATATTAATAAGGTTAGTGTTTTTGCAAGACAATAAAACCATGCAGCCATCTTCATCTTGTCCTAACCCATTTAGTCACAAGCCCTACGTGAGCCATGTGAACAGTCTCCGATGCATCCCAAGCCTAAATACAATCCAGCAGGGCTGCCATATCTCTACATACAGAGAACCCCCATGCATTATTAATGTAAGCAGCACAAGACGGAGGTGGATTCAGGTTGGATTGCTGTATTTTCCAAAGCGGACAAAGAGAATGACTTCAAGCATGTCTAATATGCAAGATAGCTGAGTGAAGAAACCGAGACACCTGACACAGCACTATGTGGTTACATAACAATACGTTACAGGCCGGAACTGCCAGAGAAATGAAGCTTGTATGATTGTATAAAATGAGGAAGAAAAGCACAACGTCTTATCAGATTATTCAAGGTTACAATTACTGGATGTATAAGGATTAAAACACAATCTTTCCAACACAGCAGAAATAAAAGAAAGAAAGATCAAATAATAACCCAAAATCTAAGATTAAAGGGATTCTCCAGATGTGACCCTGTGGGTGTACATTTACCTACTAAAGCTAGTCCTACATACAAGATAAAAGTCATCCAAAATGGTCAATCTTGGCCATTACGGCAGATGAGCTTTTAAAAAATATAGAAATGGACGACGGCAAATGGAACTGTTTGGTTATGGGTTGGCAAAAAAAAAAAAACAAAGCGTATGGCACGTTGGGACTAATTTGGCAGATCATTTGCCTTTTTTTTTTTTTTACAACTGAACTAGTTTAGTTTGTTATGTTGATCGCGGGATCTCTCATAAGAATGATCCCACCATTGGTCAATTAACATCAAAGTCAACTTCTCGCTTCACTCTTTGGGGTTCTGTTATGGTACTTGTTGTGATTTTCCTAAATAATGGCAGTATCTCTGCCTACTGTGTTGTGTATAGTACAGGCACTGGAAGCAGTCACGTACAGCTGATCGGTGTGGGGGCTGGCTGTCACCCCCATGCTGATCATATATTTTTGGCCTATGCCAAGGATAGGCCATAAAATTCTAATATAATTCTATATAATTCTAATAATACTGGTCCATCCCTTTAAGCCCCTTTCACATACATCCAGCGACCTTGATTTCTTTCTCTCCGCATGGTATGGATACATAAGAGGAAATAAATACAACAACCATCTAATATTCCTTCCTGGTGGTTACTTCTATTTATAACCATCCTATATCGATATAACAGATATAGTCTTTCCATGCACTGGATTTATGGTAAACCTGTACATATACACTAGCGGAAACCAATGTGACAGAGCTGGAGGATGTCAGTGCCATCTTCCAATGCCAGGCATGGTGCCCAGGCGGAGGCCCCAAACCACAAAATGCAAAATGGACAGAAAGAAAAAAAAAAAAACACCAGTGCATTTTTTTTTGTTTGTCATGACAATGATTTTTTGGCCAGCCCTGCTGCCTGATATATTTATATGCCAGTAATGTGTGATTCCTGGGGCCTGATATTTAGGAAGCATGGCTGTGTGCACCTCTGGACAGATTCGTAGTGCTACTAGTAGACAAATGAACCAGGGGGAGTTATGGAAACGTATGACTCAGAATAGTGATGCAGTGTGCTGTATACCCCTGAGGTCGTGCCGAAGGCCGGAGTCATTCCTGTCTCCATGGTAACAGTGATGCATTACAAGGCATGTCATTGAACTAACGCGCAAAGTGTCCACAGTCATTACTGATAAACTGCAAAGAAATAATACCCAATACCTCTCTGTGCATGTAATACATCACCAGTAATGGAAGCCCTTGAGCCGTCCTCAATTTGTTGTTAAAGGGGTCATCCAGCACTGTAAAATTAATGGTTTTTACTCAGCATTGGCCGTTGATATGAGAACCGCCAGGGGTCCAACTCTTGGCAACCATGCCGATCAGCAATTTAAAGGAACAATGCTTCAATACCTGGTGCTGCTGCTACAAAGTGTACAGGACTTGCAAGCACGAGCCTGCCTGTAACCTGATGTAAAAACTGAAGAGGCTGCCATGCTAGCTCCCTTCAAACAGCTGATCGACAGGGGTGCAGAGAGTCGGACCCTCCCTGATCTAATAGTGACAGTCTATCCTAAGGACTGGGCATCAGTTTTAAAAATCTGGATATCATTTTAACTATTTTGAAACTGTTTTCCATGATTATGATATCCTTAGGATAGGTCATAAAAATCAGATTGGTGGGGGTACAACACAAGGCACAGCAGTATGACAAGCAATGCAGTCTCTTCGCTGCTTACCAAGTCCAACCCATACTTTGTATAGCAGTTTTGCTTGGTACTGCAGCTCAGCCCCATTTGCTGAAATGAGACTGATCTGCAAACAGGCCAAGAGACCATTGAATAAGACATCACTGGCCTGTGAAGTGGAAGAGGCACTTACCAATACTCTGCTGATGCTTCAAGAAGTTGATCAGTGGGGGTTCCAGGTGTCGGAACCCCCACTAATGACCTATCAATTGATAACTTTAGGACAGGACTTCAATATTTAAGTTCCAGAACACTCCTTAAGGCTAAGGCCCAACGTAGCGGGCCGCAGCAAAAAGCGCTGCGGGAAAAACCGTGGCAACAATACATTGCAGTTTTTCCCGCAGCGATTTATACGGTAAGCCTGCAGAGGTTTCCTCTGCGGACTTTCCGCTTCGATTATACCTATAGGGAAATCGCTGGCGTTTCCATAGGTATAGTTGACATGCTGTGATTTCCAAAACCGCAAAGGTTTTGGAAATGGCAGCATGTCCAAAGCGCAGATTTTTCTGCAATGTGTGGATGGGATTCACTAGAATACCATCCACTTTGCAGGGACTGTAAAACGCCCGGGTTTTTGCAATATTTGCACCACAAGGGACCCCCGGCCTTAAAGGAATTTTGTCATTACTAACATTTCTCCGCTAACCACTGGATAGGGAATAAGTGTCAGATCACTGGGTACCAAGCAATCAGGAGAATGGGGGTCTGAAAGTCCCCCTGCATCCTCCATGCCCAACCAACTCTCCATTCACTTCTACAGAGCTTCCAGGATCTTCAGAAACCTAATGGAAGTGAATGGACTGCTGGACATGCAGACTGGCACATCATTCACATGGAAGATACAGGAGGACTTTTTAGGCCCCCGTTCTCCTGATCTCTAGGTATCCCAGTGTTGGACCCAACGACCTACGGATAGGGTATAAGTATTTGTAATAACAAAACCACTTTAATGGCCGTCATTTGATTTCCGACATTTCTGAGCCTGTTCTATCAAACTCCAGAATGGCAAATCAGTCAGGATATATAGTGACCCATCCAACCACGTCTGACTACTATACTGGCACATGTGGCAACTATACTGGCCATCACTCAGGTTTCTAATTAACACATATTACTAAAAATAGCCTAAACTAAATAGGACAGAAGATGACGACCAAGATTTTTTGTTTTTTGGTAAGTCAGTGAACTTACCCTTCTTCTATACGTTCATTGAGATATGGCAAAGGAATATCATAAGGAGTCACCATATCATCAAGAGATACCTAAATGGACATTGCACAAAAGATCACCATTGCCCTAAAAACAATCAATTTTTGTTGGCCGAAAACACTGAAGTAGTTGTTGTTCCTCAAAAGAGGTAAGTGGTAACGCCCTTGTTGCTCCAAAGAGCTCATTATTTCTTATTGACAAAACTGGCGATATCTTGGCAACAGAGACACCAATTCACAGTGGGAAAACATGGTTTCATTCAGATGACTCTAACCTGTCTGTCTGTGGGGCTGGGTTTTGGTGACAGACTCACTCCTTTCAAGGCTTTTCCCAAAAGCTGCAATGAAGAGCAATTTAAACCAGCAGGGACAGAGATGGACAGCTCCATCTAATCTTGCACAACAAGATAGCCATGGACTGAAAATCAGCCAATTGCGACCTCCTTCAACCTCTCCATATGCAGCACATGCACACATAGCTGGATACGCATGTATACAAGGTAAGGAAGACCAGAAGCTGCCATACAGAACAATGGACATTTCTAAATCCCATATGCCGATCCTCAATTTTCACAAGTGCCAAATAAACTGAGAAGGGATCTAACATGTATGGGCAGCTCTAGGCTTACATGAGCTTTAACAGCAATAGGCAAAAACTGTCATTATGTTATAACCAGGAGAAACTAGCAGTAGGACAAGCTCTGTCCTATCATCTCCCTTCGCACAGAGGAACTGCGTTAAAACAGGAACTGAGAATCCATGATCCAGTGCAACATGTTATGCCGGGGGTGGAAATGCGGGAAGCACCTTTCAGAAAGAAACAGAAATGCACCAGATCTTTTGTCAGCACTGGACCTGCACAAGATTGCATGGATCCAGTTGTATCACCTACAGCAATAATTCCAGCCGTACATGAAAACATTTTCATTATGGTGTTTTCCAGTTTTATATAAACTAAATTTAAGGCCAGGGGACACGTGGCCTTCCCTAGTGAATGGGAATTAAACAAATCCCATCCACACGCTGCAAAAAGAAGTCTGTGTGGCAAAGTGTCAAATGTGGCTTATCCTTGGAAAACCCATCAACATAAGATTGGTGGGGTCCATCCACCCGACACCTCTACTGACCAGTGTCTACCTGCATGCCCTCTACTTAGCAGCCTTCAATGACATGAAGTTGCAATAGTGTGTACTGCTACATCTAAGCAGATAGCATGCAGGTAGATGGATCGAGCGAGGTAAATACAGAACAGTCTGCAGCACTTCCAAAATTGCCATGGCCCCGTCACACAGCCAATACTGAGTCCTGAGGAGAGGCCATCAATATTAGTAGGTCCAAAAATCCCTTTAATCACTGCATAAGGAGACAAGCTGCAAGTTCTGAATTCTTCATTTCCAAGATCTCCGTTGCTGTCAGTGAATGGATATACTGGAATAGACAGAATGGATCCCATAGTTTCCGATAATAGTATCCAAACTTCAGTGAGCTTAACACATCAACAACTCGTAGAAATAAATTATGAAATTGCAAAGATTTGCAGATATTTTACTGTAACTATACTAATGGTATTATATTATACCATCTAAGGGGGTGTTCAAAGAAATTCGACACTGAATGCGATGCAGAATCCACCTCAAATTCCGCCTCCCATTCATTTCAATGGCAGACAGTAGATGATTTTTTTTTTTCAGCGACTGGAAAAGATAAGTTCCCTGGTCATTCGAGAGAACTTCCACTGAAATGAATGGGAGACGGAATATACACTTTTTCCGTCAGTGTGGAATTGGACACAAAATTTGTCAAAATCCGCTCTCAGAATTTGGAATTTGGCCCTGTCCAATAAAGGCAAAATACATTGGCACTCTTCTCCAAATTCTGCTTCTAATTCTAGAGTCTGAAGTCTGAGCAGAAAAAATCTGCATCAAATTGCTGTGTGTGAACACTCCGTAAATTGACATGGCTAAGAGGTTTGGATACAAATTCAATCTTTATATATTAATATAATATTCAGTATTTATATCATATTGTATGTAACCTGTGCTTACGGCCATAAAAGATGGGTGTCATGAGCCACATGGGGCTCCCAAGCTACTGTTTGGGGACCACCGTCCTAACCTACTGATATAGGTTACGTATCCAATCACAAGGATATGGTGTGAATGAGCAGTAATAAGCAGATGTGACCTCAGATCCTTTCGCTTTTATGGTGGGTGATATAGAGGTTACATATGCCCATCACCTCCCCACTTACATAGGGGGGTTGGAGATCTCATTTTTGAGATCAGTAAAAGTCCCCCTCAGTGGTCAGACCCCCAGCGATCAGACACTTGTCCAATGATACTTTATTTTACCTTAAAATAAAGGAGTAACAAGACCATAAAACTAGTGTGCACAGGGTCGACTGGTGTGAACTGTCACAAACACACACAATGACTCCGTCAAATTCATTAGAAGGGTTTTCCAGAAATAAAATATTGATGATTTATCGTTAGGATAGGTCAATATTAGATTGGTAGGGGCCCGACACATCCAGACCCCCACAGATCAGCTGATGAAAGTGACAGCGGTGATCCAATGAACGTCACTTCTGCTCTTCGCAGGTCATGTGATCTTACATGGGTTATCAATATTTTATTTCCAGGGGCCCCTTTTTAAAGCATTTCACATCCTACAAAAATAATCAATGAAAATGACAGCATCGAACAGCGATCAATCACACCAAAGGAGGGCGGCAGCCACACCAGAGAGAGACATGCAGCCCCCGCACCAGTGGCGGACGGACCCAACACCAGTGCCAGGCACCCCCAACACCAGAGACTGACGGCAACCAAACCAGAGGCTTTAGATCGCCACACTGACAGGGGACAGCGGCCAAACAGGTGACAGCAGTCATACAGAGGACATTGTGATTGTCAGACATTACAATGTAGGTCACACAGGTAAGGGTTAAACAGCAGGACATATAGGAGGGCTCTGCCCTGTATGTATAGGATGTATGTAGTACAGTATAGGATGTGAGCTCTGGAGGATGTAGGCCTGGACCAATAGCTCGTCTGCCCCAGGCCCACTGTCCATCCCCCACATGAGAACATTTCCCTGCCAGGCTCACCTCTTCGGCGCAGGCTGCTCCATGTTGTAAGTATCCGTTCACACAGTCCACACTAAACTATACAATACACGAGCCGCTCCGGAACCGCTACTAACTCCGCACAACTTCCATGTTCTTCCTCACACAGCCCCCTCCTCTCCCTCACTACACGTCAACCCAACCTGGTGCCGCCACCGAAATCCCGCCCCTAGAGAAACACTAACAGCGTATTGGCTAGAGCGGCCACAAGGACGTCTCCTGATTGGTCAGGTCTCCCGTCACGTTGTGTGACGCTTCCTAGCAGGTTACTTCTGTGATATTGGTGCACAAACAGAGAGCAGGAAGCTACATAGACAGCACAGAGCATGCTGGGGAAGGGGCGGGGACTGGGATGGAGACTCCGCCCAGTAATGAGCCGGCTGTCAAAGGTTCTAGGTAAGGGCGAATTCACAGAGGTATGTTGTGGAAATGTCTGCGCCTGTCTCATTCATTTTATTGGGGCTTGCAGAAACACCCCCCACCCCCGTGCTTGCTGCAAGAACAACCCTAGTAGGATGAATGAAACTCATTTAGTGGCAGAAATTTCTGCAGCAAACCTGCTGCGTGTGAATTTATCCTAAGGCTGGGTTCACACTGCCTTAGTATTTTGTCTGTGGAAACCAAAGACCTTTTCTGACGTAGTTTCCATCAGGTTTGCACACACTGATCAATTTCTTCAGCGGGTTTGGCCACAATGGGGGGCAGATTTTGGGGCTTTTTTTTAGGTCAAAATCAGCTCTGAAAATGCAGCCTAAAGCCCCGTTGTGGAAACTCAGTGCAAAAAAAAAAAAACACAGCAAAGAATGAAATTCTGGTTATTCTCATCCACACATTGCAAAAAAAAAAAAGAGCTGCTGAAAAGCTGCGTTTTTTGAATGCAGCATTTTTTACTATATATTTAATAGGGGATGAAAAAGCGCAGAAAAAAATGCAGAAAAAACTAATTGAAAAACACTGTAGTGGGGCCTTAACCTAGGACTGGAAAAACTCCAAAATATAGGTCGAAAACTGCCCACGTAACAGCCCTATTGTCTTTATCCATTTCCCGCTGCCGCCATTTTTCCGGATTTGATGTTCGTTTTTGGCTACCTACGATCCAAACACCATAACTTTTTTATTTTCCCATACACAGAGCTGTATGAGGGTTTAATTTTTGCAGGACAAATTGTACTTTGTAATGGTTCCATTTATTATTCTGTATGAGGTACTGGGAAGCTGTAAAAAAATTTTAGAATTTTAGAAAAAATTTCTAGGAGTCGTCATATTTTTTACAGGGCCAGAAGTACTCTTTATTTAGCACAAAATGGGAAATGTTTATTTCTTTCATCAGCTGCCATATTTAAATACCTGATATCCACCGTACTATAATGGCGGATGTCGGGAAAGTGTTATGGGGAAACAGCTCTGCTTTTTTCTGTACATGGTTTTGAAAACCACATTAAGCGCTGTTCACACAGTGGAAAGTGAATAGGAATTTGATGCAGATTTCTTTTTCAAATTCCTTTCTACTCTCTGGCCCAACTTCTTTCCCTTGCTAGCTAGGCTTAGATAAATGGGGCTGATCAGCGGAGTGTCTCACACAGGGCTTTAATAGGGCAAACAGTGACTCCACATTAGGTCCTATGGTAACAGGGCCCACTCAGCCAACCTGGATTGAGGCTGTTCCAGGCGGCGGGCACTGATTTCAACTCTATCTGTGGCCTTAAATGGAACCTGTCACCCCTATTATGGCCCAAAAATCCATAATACCATGTAAAAGATGCCTTACAAACATATCCAAAGCATATGTAATGCAGTGCCAAGGCTCTCCCATACCTGAAAAGGGTGTTCCCACGCTGTATGTTAATGACCCGAATTGAGCCTGCTGGGTGTGTCATCTTTGGCGCTAATCAAGCCCCCTTTCTGCGACTAACATCTATAGTCTCTTCTTCTTGCAATGAAATCTCATAACTGTGAATGTAGCGATGAAATCCAGTAACTGTGTGCAAAAATGCAGTGGAGAATTCCTAGCGTGCATGCACGGGATTTTATCATAATAAAAAGAGAATCTAGATGTCATTCACAAGCGCGAGAGGGGGGGGTTATAATAGTGCCAAAGTTGATCTGAGAGCCAGACTCAAGTGCCAGTAGAAACACCCAGTGGACTCAATTTGGGTCATTAACATACAGCGCTGGAAAAGTTTGAGGGCACCGTTTTCAGATATGGGGGGCCTAGGTATTACATTACAAATGCTTTGGATATGTTTGTAAGGCATATTTTACATATGGGGACCATAATCAGGGTGACATTTACTTTAAGACAGATAGAATTATAAGCTCTGTGCTCCATTATTCAGCCTTCACTTGATGGTGTCTGCTGCAGGAAGGCACAATGAGCCTACAGGCAAGTCCATAACTTTTTTCTTACTTGCATCTAATACTGGTGACTAAGGGGGCAGGAGGTCTGATGTGGGTATTATTGAAGAAAACATTAAAATATGTGTGGGGCACCCGCTTACGTGGGTTCTGTGGCTGAATCAGCTGCAGTGTCCACAGCAAGATGGAGCACAACGCTTCTTATTTCAGCGTCCTGCTTGAGATTTTGCCTCCATTGACTACAGTTCAATATTGCTGCTCTATGAATAAGGACCAATGACTTTTGTATAGGCTGTGTATACACCGTTATTTTTAAGATGTTTAGACTATTTGGATTTCACTTCTTCATCTTGGATGCCGTGCATATTTTTCATCATTTTTTGCAATCCCTACAAAAAGAAAAGAAGGTAGAAAGGTTTTTCAACACATGGGAAAGCTCCATTGCACTGTTTCCACAAACCACACAGTTAGACATTGAAAATTGCTTTCAATTAACCTTTTGGTTCCCGGAATGTTTGTTGTTGGGTGACCCCTCCAATCTGAGGCTCCCCACTAGACATCAGATCCGTGGAGATGGATCCTCATATCCTCACAATTGTTTAATAAAAACAGTTTACAAAAAACAACATTTATAATATAGATATATTGGGTGCAGCAGATATGTGTCTATGAGTTTAGGCTACATGCAAATGACTTCAGTGAGCCAGGCCACAAAATGGACAGAAATAGGACCTGTCCTGAGTTTTTTCCCAGGCACATAACCACATACACAGGCCCATGATAATACACAAGTGTGTGTATGTGGCCATAGAACATAATGGGTCAGTGTGCTAGCCGTGAAAAACATGGCTAACATATTAGCAATGCACAGAGTCCGTAAGGCCAGTGGCATAAGGACATGGTCCCAAACCTAATGACAGGTTTCTTTTAAAGGGGTTGTCCAGGATCCCAAGATATTTGATTCTGATGAGGATAGCTCTCTTGTATTAGATCGGTTGGGATCGGGGCCTGATCAAGTGATGTGGCTGCAGGAAGCCATACTCTAAGTATACAGCTAGATGCAGTCCTACTCCTATTCACTTGCATAGAAGCAAGCCTGCTTCTGGCTACATACTTAGTATATGGCTTCCAGCAGCCGCATCAGCTGATCGTGCAGGGTTCAGGTGATGGACCCCAACCAATCTAATACTAAAGAGCTATCAGCTGATCCATGTGGATACTAAGTCATTAGTATCAAATATCTTCATAACCTGGAGAACCCCTTTAAAGTTCCTCTGTCCCCCTTCTCAGTAACTTTCCTTCTCCAAATTGTCTTTTTTCTCTACCTCACCCAAAATCGTCTCTCCCCCTCCTGTCAAGGTTTCATTTCCCATCCCAGAAATATCAACCTCCTTTTTCGAAGATATCATCTTATCCCATCCACATATACCTCCCCTCGCACAGATTTAATCTTCCCTCTAAGTATTGTATCCTCCAAGGTTTCCCCAGATATAATATCCTCCTCCCGGTATCCTATCACTCACCTCCCTATATATAATATCCCTCCTCTCCCAGGTAATAACTCTCCTCTCTGGAGCAGGTATCATCTCTCCTGGCTCTACACAGGTTTTATTTTCCCTGTAGTCTCAACCCACCTCCCAGCCCCAGAATCATATAATACCCCTCCCCAATATTATCAGTCCTGGTATTATCTCTCTTTCCCAGTATTATCCTTCACCCTATATTTTATGATGTCCATATTCCCTAATAGGTCATATGGAAAGGGGTTGTCTTCATTCGACAATTCCTGCAATGTCCAATTATCCAAAATAGTCAGAATGGTAAACTACAAGCTCTTCATGCGTTGACAGTCATCAAAATGGCAGTGTAATATGGAGTTCTCATTGAATGTAAAGTCTCTAGTTACGGTATGTCTATAGTACAACTTTCTAACTTTCTGCCCATCACAAGAATAAAATTATTTCAAATGTCGGAATAACTTAAAATATGAATTTCTCATAAAACAGGTGCGAGGATCTGGCCCTACCACCCTGTGTGTGGCATGTATCCTCTACAAACACACTTTTACAATGGAGGGTATTTAAGTGGCTGTGACTACTTTTATTAAACATTTATAGGTATTCACATAATAATGATAACGTCTACAGCAAAACGGGAAATTAAAAAGAAATTGTAATTAAAGATTAATAAACTATATCCAATCAAAACTTTATTGTGTCTTTTTAAGTGACTGTATAAAAATAAAATTAACAATTCTTTAGCCACATTATTAACATTTTCCACTTCATTGCCACCCATTATTTACTGCCTGTGATTCAATATTTGATAGTAATTTCCAGAAATATTTTCCAGAAGTAATGGTGGATTATGATTCACATCCGTCACTGACATTAGTGCTATGTATAAGATTTGTTACAAACACTTCACTTAAATTTTACAAAATCCATAAATGAAGGAGTAGCAGTGAAGTTTTTTTTATCTATCTATCTATTATATAATATCTATCTATCCATCTACAGTATACACTATCTATCTATCCATCTATCTATCTATCCATCTACAGGATCTATCTATCTATCTATCTATCTATCTATCTATCTATCTATCTATCTATCTATCTCTATCTCCCAGGGGGTATAACAGGAAGGGCACAACACAAAGGAAAGATACTCCAGCATTGCTATGTTATAGGTAGTACGATTATTTCCTAAAACAGACATGTCCAGAGAGTTTAGCCCTGACTAATAGGTACAGTATGGTAAGGCTGCATTCACATCTGTATCAGAGTCTCCGTTTGGCAGAGTCCAACAGAAATCTGGAACAAACAAGTCCTGCAAGCCTGAATTTTTCATCCAGCAATGTCTGTGAAAAAATAATTGACACCCAACTGACCCCAATATAGTCAACAGTGCCCCTCGGGATCCGTTGTCGAATGTCATTGAACCGTTTTTCCATTCTTCTGGTTCTGCAATGGACCAGGACCATAGATACAACAGCACAGATGTGATGGTAGTCTTGTTCAGATTAATTAGTTTTTAATGCCGGCCATGTACATACACATAGAATAGTTATTTGGAGAAGTTTGTCCAGCTATGTAAAAAAATAATATAAAAATTTGTGCAATATTATTATTTTCATAGTGACACAGGAGTAAATATGTAAAAATATGAATATTTAAGCGGTTTTAGAGGTATTTAAGGAGTTTAACATTATGTTAAAGCTTTAATGGGTAGTCCAGCCAAAAGCAGTTAGCCAACAGATAAATGATAACTCCTAGATTGATGGGGGTTTGACCTCAGGGAACCAGAACATAGTACCCAAAGCCTCCATTCCCATCAGCCACAAGACCATAACCTGTAGGGGTTGACTGGGCCAAAAGTCACACAAGCCCCTGGCTGCTGTTATCATAGTCTTTGACACTATGCTGTATCTTCATCAGTGGCAATAAAAAGTTATACATACTTATATTTCAATTACGGTACTTAGAAATTTCCAAATTTCACTTTCCTGCCAGTGAATGAGAACGGGCTTATTTGGCTCTCAAAAAACGTACAACATTTACATTATCTTCACATTATAAATCTCCCTATTCTTTTTGGTAGGCAGGATGGCATAGTCTTCCACATTACTCTACCAAGTGAAAAACAGAAACCTTATGTATCCAGTTAATGTGGTTTTGTCCCTAAGACAACCTCCTTCCATGACCTAGTAGGACATATGGACATCATTTGAACAGCCCCCCATAATATTAAATTTCTTATGCCATGGCTTCCCCCTTGATGTCAAATCCACTAAATTTCTTAGATTTTAACCTTTTAAATTTATATCATTATCTAAAAAAATTAAAACGCAAAAATCAAAAATGAATATGAATTTAAAGGGTTATTCCCATCTTAGACATTTATGGCATTCCCACTGACCACCTCTTCTGGACCGGCACCTATCAGACATGGAAATGCCAGATATGAATATCCCTTTAAGACATAGAAATAGTAACATTTATTATTTTTATATGTAGAGTTTTTCAGTAAAAACTTCTGAAAATTGCACCTAGAAAAATAATGATTCTGTTGGATTTTTTAGTAACATGGTGCAAGCACGTACTCCATCATATTCTATGGACGTCATAGAGGAGACTATTTTGCTGTATTGATTAAACTCTAAAAATTTTTGCAGTTTGCCTGCACTATTTAGATAACGTTCTTAAAAGGTATATTCCATGGTTTAGCTGAGAAGAGGAAGAAGCTGGGAGGATACTGATAAGATATTAGGAGGAGATTCTGCCTATGTTGAGAAACAAGAGACAACATATTAAGAGTTAAATTAATTCTACACTATTTCACAATTTTTTTTAGTTTCTAGGAAATTTTAGCATTTTTTTTTTACATGTGCATGAAAAAAAAAATACAAATTATTCGAGTCATTTATCCAATTAATTACATAATAAGTTTATACTGTATATATATATATATATATATATATATATATATATATATAGTTAAATCTTAATGATTATAATTATTAATAATTATATAATTATTAATGAGGAATAATAATTACTGTCAATATATATAGTGACATCAGTAGAAGAAGTAGAAAAGAAAATTGTAAAGCAAGGGCAAAATCTATGAGATAAAGAAGAGGGAACAAAGGAGATTTCCATTGATGATCAATGGTATGAATCATTATGGAATGAGTACTCTTTCATTTGGGAGCTGATCATCACTGATCCAAATGACCAATATTCTTTTCGTCCTGCCAGCAAATGTCCAAAGGCATGTTGAGATCCTACTGCCCAATCCTTGCTCTCTCCATTTGCTGTCTCGGGGTTGGGGGGCCCTTATACACAATAGAGTGTTGACCAATCCCACTAAAATAGGCAGGTTCAGGCAACATTAATCTAATGTGTATGGCCAGTGGCATATCTGTTCTTATCAGGCCCGAGACATCTGTCCCTTGGGCTAGAAACCATTGTATGCTTGGAGAACTGTCTTCTAGCACGTGACCAGTATGTGACCGGCCAAGAGATCAGAGCCAAGAGATCAGAGTAGTTTGCATTAGATATATATGAGTCGAAGTATCCACAAAGTGGTAACCTATAGCTCTATTTTTCTGTAAAATAAAACAGAATCTGCATCAAATGTGAAGCCTAGAACAGATATTTTTGTTTGCAATAGTCAACTATTCAAAAATATTCAGCCCAGTGGAAATAAAGACACATATTGACAGTGAGAGTTTTGTGAGGGTTTTTTTTTCATAATATGCATGGTAATGATGATCCATGACTAAGTACATTATCACAGAGACCCTTTAAATTAATGTATAGGAAAAATAACACGAGTCGTCGGCTGCTGACAGAAGAGCAAAAGGGAGCGGTGGAAAGAATGTTCACTCTGATAACAACATCCTTAACAAAATGGTCAGCAAACCTAAAATGCATGGAAAGTGGTTATCATGTTAATTTGTAATTTCCCTGGAAGATGCATCATTCTATGGTTCTTGATCTTCAGAGAAGCTCGTCTGGTGACACTGATAGTAATATGGAACCAAAGATTACATATAGATATGAATTACCATGGATATAATGCAACACATATGTACAATAAGCATAAAGGTCCAGTAAAAAATATAACAATTGATAATTTTAAGAATTCTAACACCTTGAGGAAATGTAAGGGAATTGCCAGTTGAGCAATTCTCCAGTGCTGCTGCAAAAACCTGAGAGGAAGGGAATACAGAGACAGTGAGCCCTAAAGTTGACCCAGACCCTGTCCCTACCTACTTGTCTCACTGTCCTAATGACAGGAACAACTTGGAGCCGGTCCCTACTCTGAATAAGTGACAACACAGAACGCAGACAGGACGCACAAACAACAAAGGGAGGTCAGCTAGCCAAGGGGTCGGTAACAATCGAGCAATGCAGTACAGAATCAAAATCCAAGAGAATAGTCAAAGGAAAGCCAGTGGACAGAAAATCAGAAGAGCAGGTAACAAGGAACAAGGAGTATAGCCAGTAAGCGAAATGCAATAGCAGGCGCCAATGGGAAAGTGAGCAAACAATAAATAGGGAGAAAGAACCCACCCCAGACTTGATAGGAGGACAGGCTGTCAATCACAAAGGCAGGACTAAAGTTAACTCTTAGTGGAGCAGGGGGAGAGCAAGGTGAAGGAGAAGGACGTGGTGGAAAATCAATTAAGGAGGTGAGGGAATAGGACAGTGTTCAGACAATACAAGAAAAACTCAAGGAAAGAATTACAACCGGGCACGCCTCCTGAGCCGCAGAGTGCGCCCGGAGGACGGCGCCAAAGCCCGGACAGGCAAGGACGTTACAGGAAACAGCAATTTTTCAATTTGGCATTTTTTGTTGTTTAACCCCCATCTTCAGAAAATCCTAAATATTTTATTTTTCTGTTCACAGATTTGTATGCGGGCTTATTTTTTGAAGGACAAACTGTACTTTATAATGGTACTATTTTACTGTATATTGAGGATGATGTACTGGAAAGCCTAAAAAAAATCTGGATCAGATGGAATGGAAAAAATTAATCCTACATAGTGTCATGTTTTATTTGGTATTGGGTAAGGCTAGGTTCACATCTGCGCATGGGTCTTTATTGTTCGGGTTCACCAGGAGACTCGAATGACAGAGAGCCAGACCGCTAAAAAAGTGGTTACCCACAGAACCCATAGACTATAATGGGGTCCGCTGGGGTCCGACGTTTTTATTCGGAAATCAGTGTAGAGAAAAGTCCTCCGTGCAGAACTTTTCTCTCCAACAATTTTCGGCAGTTTCTGCAGCTGAGTCTCCAACCTAGTGTAGCTTTTTTTCTATGATTTTTTTGTATATTATGTCCTGTTTTAGTATAGTAATATGTTTTTTGATTTTTGGTAAATGGAAAGGGATTGCCCTCATGGGGCAACCTCTTTCACTTACCCCTCTAAGTAATATTCATATGGACTCAGTTACTCAGAAACATTTGCACTCAATCTTTTAAGATCATACGGCACAAGTTTCTATGATATAAAGGGGGAGTTTTACCCAGAATTTGCTGACATACAAAAAATAATTTACTGGAAAAACACTTTGGTAAATATACTCTAAATTGACCATATGGTATCTCTGTAGCCTTCCTCTCCCAGCACTATGCATAGGCGCTAAGGTTTTTCCTATAGTTTTGTCTAGATGCCAGAACTCTAAATATAATATTTTTCCCCTGATGGTAGAAGAACGTGCTTTATAACTCATACTGTAAAGCTGAATTGAGATTTTAATGATCCCCATACCCTCTGCCCCATTCCAGCATCCAATAACCATAGCAGCTCTCACTCAATAAAGCACAAACTCTGTTTGAAATACAAGAGGTCTACGGTTTTTCACCTCTTCTAGTTAAACTTCCATGCTTATCATATGTTTTCATGTATTTTTGGAAAGCAGCGCAAGTGAAGATGTGTGTGCTTGCTCTATTAACCTCCGTGAATATTTTCTCATAGAGGTCTGTGAGTAATTTCATGCCTACAGCTAAATCAGGCCTTGACTTTTTTATATCCAAAAAAAAAAAAAAAGTTTGTTCTTCAGAGGGAATCGGGTTATGATTTGTATTTCTGCAGGCAATGAAGTTTGTCTTAAGGTTTCCCACAACTCCCAGAATAATAATGTAAATAAACCTCTGTCGTAAGAATGGACTGGACATCAGGGATATGCAAAAGAGTGGTATAGGGGTTCCTGGCTGATAACCAAAGTTTTTGACCAGTTTCACACAACCATAATAGGTCATACATATTATGCCTACAATACTCAGACTTAGATTTCTACAGAACAGAATCCAATGGTGAACAGAGGCGGGTTTGTCATTTCAGGGGCTCCAAGCAAAATTATGTCTGGGGACCCCCCTAATCAAACCAGAACCAGAATTGCCCACCCATTTGTAGGTCAAAAAATCCCCCTTTATTGGCCCCATACACAATATAACGCCCCTTTTACTGGCCCCCACACAGTATATTGCCCCTTTTATGGCCCCTACAAAGTACATTGTCCCCTTTTATGTCCCCCACATGATACATTGCCCCCTTTTATACCCCCAACTCAGTACATTGCCCCATTTTATGGCCCCCACACAGTACATTGCCCCATTTATAGCCCCAACATGTTATATTGTTCCCTTTTATGGCCTCTACACAGTATAAACTCCCTTTTACTGGCCCCCACACAGTATATTGCCCCCTTTTATGGCCCCTACAAAGTACATTGTCACCCTTTATGGTCCCCACATGGTACATTGCCCCCTTTTATTCCCCCAACACAGTACATTGCCTCTTTTATGGTCCCCACACAGTGCATTGCCCCATTTATGGACCCCATACAGTACATTGCTCAGTTTACTGGCCCTCACACAGTACATTGCCCCCTTTTATGGTCCCAACATGTTATATTGTCCCCTTTTATGACCCCCACACAGTATAACCCCCTTTTATGGCCCCCACATGGTACATTGCCCCTTTTATGGCCCCTGCACAATACATTACCCTCTTTTATGGCCCTCACATTAGGCTATTAACGTTGGATTATTCCAACAGGTAATACTGATATTCACTCACCCATCCCTGCTCCTGTTTAGCCTCCTGCACCGCACTCTACGACTCGACATTGAACAGTGTCAGGATGTGAAGTTTGGACATAGTGTGCAGTGCCCCCTGGAGGCTGAATCAGAGCGAGCGTGGACAGGAGCTGGTATGGATGAGTAAATTAGCAGTTGCTACTTGTTAGAATAATAGAATGAGTAGCGACTGATAAAAAAAAAAAAAAAAAAGGCCATAACGCAACCCACTGCTGCAGTCAACCAATGATCTCCAGAGCTCCATTACGTGGGCTGCATTATGGACAAACCCAACCCTGATGGTGATCGATATTTGGTGAAAGATTTTGCATTGACGCCAAGGATTTTCAAGTTACACCTCTGGCTACATAGTAGCTCCCATTCTCCTCTATGGGAGTTACAGGAACAGTGTGGAGCAGCACTGCTCATCTGTTCCAAAAAGTCGCACCCTAAGTGTCTGGCTCACCACGGAATAAACAGGCAAAATCAATTATTGTGGAGGATCAGTACAGCAGCCTAAATGTAAGAAGGTCATCTTTTAACACTTTCCCTGCTATAGGCCACTAGGAATGTTTCTGCAGGGAAGGAAGACATTTCTATTAGCTCCTCTGTAGTTAACAGAGAATCACCATGCTGAATAATTCAGTTTCAGGAATTTGAAGCTGAATTTTCCGCTTGTTCGGTTTTGCGTCCAATTCAATCCGAGTCAAAATCTGCATCAAAATCCACCCCTGCAAGGAGGTATTTTCTGCCCCTGCCTCAAAATCAGCTACAAATTCCTCCTGAAATCAGCCTCCATTCATTTCAATGGGAGTCATATGCTGATATTTCCTCTACCAAATTTTTCCACTAGCAGATTTTTTCAGCTAGCGGAGAAAATAAGCATCATTCTTGATCTTCAGACAGATTAACCCTGATAACTCCCATTAAAGTGAATGGGAAGCAGAAAATACTGCCTGGCAGACGTGGATTTTGACGCAGAATTTGGACAATTGGAGAATTCAGCTCCAAATTTCTGAAGCTGAATTTTTCAGCTAGGGAAAATTCCTGAAACTGAATTTTTAGCTAGGAAAATTTCCTATAGATGAAAAATCTGCTAGAGAATAAATCTACTAATGAAATATCAGCATCTGACTCCCATTGAAATGAATGGAGGCTGGTTTCAGGTGGAATTTGGATCTCATTTTGAGGCAGAATCCGTCTCAAATTCAGTGGCAAATTCCTCCGTGTGAACATACCCAAACAGTTCCAACTGAGTGGTGTTGGCAAAATACACTAGATATATTCTGCAGTGTCCCCTCATAGCTACACCTCTGGTGATATTCATCAGCTACTCATGTGTTACTTCCGGTGATAGTCCTGTCCCTACAAATGTGAATGGCATCAGCAACCTCACCAAGAGCCAAAATAACCTGAATCAGCCTGCTGGAGGTCATTTTATTTATTTATTTATTTATTTATTTATTTTATTTATTTATATTTTATTTATTTATTTATATGTTATTGACCATTTCAATGGTCTTTGGCCATTTAGAGAGAATTGGGATATTGTTGACTACAAAAAGGCAATTGACAAGATTAAAATCCTTCTCCTTGTAAAAAAAAGTTTATGAGAATAGATTTTTCGGGTTTACATATTATTGGGCTGAATCCAAATATGTTTAAACAGAAACCCACCCACCATTTTTAAAATATTCTCTTATTCCCTAAAGATTGAACTACAAGCATGCTATCGTTCTAAACCACAAACAAGAACATTAATATACAGTTCACAGGACAGCCGACCTGTCTGATGAGTGAGGGCAAATCATGAGACAAACTAAATTAGGAGTGAGAACATGTTTATTGCCCTTGTACTGTGACATCACTGCTGAACAGGTTTTTTTTTTAATGGTATAGGGAAAGTGATTTTAAGTATATTTGTTATCAAGGTTATTTGGGAGTTTTGTTAACTTTTATTAAAAAAATCAGACTTTGACGTATTTTCTTACCAATGCTCTAAATCAGTAATTTCTAACAGGGGTGCTGCGACATCCAGGGATGTCTTGGAAACCTGCCATGGGGGCCAGGACATTCTGGTTGGGAAGATGATTGCATGCTTTCATGCAACATTATCTGCATCCTTAAGACATTTTAATTACTTGGTAGGGGTACTCCAAGGAAATTGTTTTTCCCAAGCTTCACTGAGTCTGAAAAGATCGGAAAACAGTGCTCTAAAAGATTGCTGTTAAGGAAAGTCCATATTCAGCATTTAGTGATGTTGCATGAAGGCAGGTTCTGCAGCCTCTGCAGATACTGTATTACACTCACTTCTGTAAATCTAAGGTTTCTTTCTGTCCTCTTGACTTTTACATAGACTGTCAGCCTGATCTGTCTTCCTGATATGTCCTGACAGCTAGTTAATGAGGGTGGTGGGAAGCTGACAATCTGTGCAAAGTCAGAGGGACAGAAAGGAACCTTAGGGGATCCTACAGTAAATAGTGACATATACAGTACTGACCAAAAGTTTGGACACACCTTCTCATTTCAAGAGTTTTCTGTATTTTCATGACTATAAAAATTGTAGATTCACACTGAAGGCATCAAAACTATGAATTAACACATGTGGAATTATATATTTAACAAAAAAGTGTGTAACAACTGAAAATATGTCTTATATTCTAGGTTCTTCAAAGTAGCCACCTTTTGCTTTGATTACTGCTTTGCACACTCTTGGCATTCTCTTGATGAGCTACAAGAGGTAGTCACCTGAAATGGTCTTCCAACAGTCTTGAAGGAGTTCCCAGAGATGCTTAGCACTTGTTGGCCCTTTTGCCTTCACTCTGCGGTTCAGCTCACCCCAAACCATCTCGATTGGGTTCAGGTCTGGTGACTGTGGAGGCCAGGTCATCTGGCGTAGCACCCCATCACTCTCCTTCTTGGTCAAATAGCCCCTACACAGTCTGGAGGTGTGTTTGGGGTCAGTGTCCTGTTGAAAAATAAATGATGGTCCAACTAAACGCAAACCGGATGGAATAGCATGCCGCTGCAAGATGCTGTGGTAACCATGCTGGTTCAGTATTCCTTCAATTTTGAATAAATCCCCAACAGTGTCACCAGCAAAGCACCCCCACACCATCACACCTCCTCCTCCATGCTTCACGGTGGGAACCAGGCATGTAGAGTCCATTCGTTCACCTTTTTTCTGCGTCGCACAAAGACACGGTGGTTGGAACCAAATATCTCAAATTTGGACTCATCAGACCAAAGCACAGATTTCCACAGGTCTAATGTCCATTCCTTGTGTTCTTCTTCTGCTTGTTGCCTGTCCTTAGCAGTGGTTTCCTAGCAGCTATTTTACCATGAAGGCCTGCTGCACACAGTCTCCTCTTAACAGTTGTTGTAGAGATGTGTTTGCTGCTAGAACTCTGTGTGGCATTGACCTGGTCTCTAATCTGAGCTGCTGTTAACCTGCAATTTCTGAGGCTGGTGACTCGGATGAACTTATCCTCCGCAGCAGAGGTGACTCTTGGTCTTCCTTTCCAGGGGCGGTCCTCATGTGAGCCAGTTTCTTTGTAGCGCTTGATGGTTTTGGCCACGCACTTGGGGACACTTTCAAAGTTTTCCCAATTTTTCGGACTGACTGACCTTCATTTCTTAAAGTAATGATGGCCACTCGTTTTTCTTTACTTAGCTGCTTTTTTTCTTGCCATAATACAAATTCTAACACGCCATTTAGTAGGACTATCAGCTGTGTATCCACCTGATTTCTGAACAACACAACTGATGGTCCCAACCCCATTTATAAGGCAAGAAATCCCACTTATTAAACCTGACAGGGCACACCTGTGAAGTGAAAACCATTTCAGGTGACTACCTCTTGAAGCTCATCAAGAGAATGCCAAGAGTGTGCAAAGCAGTAATCAAAGCAAAAGGTGGCTACTTTGAAGAACCTAGAATATAAGACATATTTTCAGTTGTTTCACACTTTTTTGTTAAGTATATAATTCCACATGTGTTAATTCATAGTTTTGATGCCTTCAGTGTGAATCTACAATTTTTATAGTCATGAAAATACAGAAAACTCTTGAAATGAGAAGGTGTGTCCAAACTTTTGGTCTGTACTGTATGTATACGTAGGCAAGCAGCATTCAAGAGAGTAGAGGCAAGCTGATGAACCTGCCTTTGCATGCAACAGTCATCTGTATTCTGCATGTATACTACGCGCTGAATATGGATTTTCCTTAGCAGCGCTCATTGAGAAAATTGTTAAGTAAGAATTTCCGAGTCAGCTTACTAATTAGTTAACAAACATATCATAATAAACTAAATTAAACTATATAAAAATGACTTTCCCTTTTCATTAAAAAAATTGAAATGACAGTTATACTGCAAGTACTGTGACATCACTTTATACAATACCTCAATACTGTGACATCACTGTGCATTGTCTTTGTATTATGATGGGTTTTTTTTTTTATTTGTGCTATGACTGTTGTGCTTAGCTGTGACATCACTATTTGTATTACTCATGTTCTGTGACATCACTGTGATCTTTAGCTATGACATCAATATGATCACTATTACTATTTTGTGACATCACCATGCACATATAACCATTTCTTATTACATCACAGTGTTTATTAACAATGTGTTTTTTATTCCTTTTTGTGACATCACTTCTGGCATCATGCAAGGGAATTGCCAGTTGAACGATTCCCCAGTAGCTGCTGCAGAACCCTGGGGGGAGGGGCACAACAAGACAGTGAGCCCTAAAGCTGAACCCCCCCACTGTCCCTGGCTGATCTTTCCTAGGTGACAGCCAGCAACTGGTCGACAGTCCCTTCTTAATATAAGTGGCAACACAGAACGCGGACAGGACGAACAACAAAAAGGGAGGTCAGCTAGCCAAGGGGTCAGTAACAGTCAAGCAATGCAGTACAGAATCAAAATCCAAGAGAATAGTCAAAGTCAAAGCCAGAGGTCAGGAATAGGAATACAGCAAGGAGTAAAGGCCAGTATGCAAGAAGCAAATAGCAAGCGCCAATGTGAATGTGAGCAAAGAATAAATAGGAATAAAGAACCTGCCCCAGACTTGATAGGACGATAGGCTGTCAATCACACAGGCAAGGCTGAGATTAACTATTTGAGGAGCAGAGAGAAACAAAGGTGCAGGAGACGGGTGTGGTTGAAATTCAATTATAGACAAGAGGTACTAGGACAATGTTCAGACTAAGCAACAAGAACCCTACGCAAAGAATCAAACTGAACTCACCTTCTTCGCTGCAGCGTGCAAGCAGAGGGTGGTGCAGAGACCCGAACAGGCGAGACGTTACACATCATATCTGGATTGTTACATACTGTGACTGTGATTACTGTAAGAGATGGGCAAACCTCTAAAGATTTGTTTCAATTTGTCACAAACTGGAAGTGCTATTATTATACTCTGGAGTCTCACAGTACAGTAAGTGGAGGCCTAGGAGAGATGCGGATTAACACTTATACTCACCTTGCACCGCAACACCGGGCTCCTTCAGGTTCCTATTTGGCAGTGTTCTGGCCTCTTGGTTGATGTCATGTGCACTGGGCACAACGGTCACATGAGGTGCACAGACATTGTGATGCTTTAATACAAGTGTCACGATGATGGCATGCCCCTGGAGGCTGGAGGAGACTGGAAGAGAACCCTGAGGGAGCAATGAACACTGCAAGGATACCCAAGGTGGGAATGTGAATACAATTGTTTATTATGTTTCTGTACCTCTCCTGGGCCTCCACTTATTATGCTCTGGGGTCTGAAGAAATCCCAGAGTATAATAGTGTTTCATGGGTGACAAATACCCAAAGTTTCCAGTTCAGGCCAAGCCTGAAATGTTTGGAAAATTCATGTTGAATCCAGTTCAATTCAAACCAGTTCGTTCATCTCTAATTACTGTATTTTTACAGCCTTATGTAAATCATACCTGTATTGTGACATCACACTGTGCATTATCCCTGAACTGTGATATCACTCTGTGCATTATCCTTGCTCTGTGACATCACACTGTGCATTATCCCTGAACTGTGATATCACTCTGTGCATTATTGTTGCTCTGTGACATCACACTGTGCATTATCCCTGATTGTGACATCACTTTGTGCATTACACAAAGTGATGTCACAGTTTGCCATGAAGTGGCTAGTGGGCTTATACACCTTGATCAATATGTATACTAAGAACCTCATGTTCTGTATTGTAGATTTTGCTGAGAAGCACATGATCAATGTATAAGATTGGGATCTGCGGTCCATCTCATTTTTTTAATTCTTGAAGATTTCATGTGTTTTCTGTCGTTTCCATTTTTTTTGTTTTGCCATGGTACCAGCACTCCTCCCATTTAAGTAGCCCAGGTGTTTTTAAATTAAGGGAGTCTTCTACTAGCCCAGTCATCTGACTGAGACCATATGGCAAATTGAACTCATTAAGACCTGTTCACATATTGCAGTCCTTTGATTGACACCATATGGTAAGGTGAACTTTTTTGTGATCTGTTCACATGGTGCGGTGCTGTGTGGTGTCTGCCGTTGCTGTGGTGCAATGCCTATGGGGCGATGTGGCCCAGAGCCTGGGGGCTTAGCATGGTGGCAAGGGTGTTGCTGGGGTGCTGGGTCGCTCTCGCTGTGGGTGCTGTATTGTGGTGGTGGCGATCGCTGTTCAGTGCCGCACCCAGTAGAGTAGGGACCCACTATAAAGAGGTGAAGTGGCTAGTGGGCTTATACACCTTGATCAATATGTATACTCATGTTTCTGTAGTGTAGATTTTTCTGAGAAGCACAAGATCAATGTATAAGATTGAGATGTGCGTTCCATCTCGTTTTTTTTTTCTTCTTGGAGATTTCACTTTGTGCATTATCCCTGAACTGTGACATCACTCTGGGCATTATCCTTGCTCAGTGACATCATTGTGTTTACTATCCCTGTGTTGTGACATTACTGTCTTCTTATTCCTATGCTGTAACATCATTGTTTATTATCTTTGCATTGTGACATTATTGTGTATATTGTTTCTATGCTGTCACATTACTTTTTATATTGTGAGTGAACATCATTGTGTGCATTATCCAACTTCTATGACATATCTATCTTCCGTAATATTACTTTGTGCATTTTTAGTGACTTAAGTATATGAGGTGCAGAGATTGCAGTCACTTCTGGAAATTGAGGCCAGGTTACAAATTTTGCATCTGGACCCTGAAACTCCTTGTAACGCCTCTGCTCCTAGTTCTCTGTTCTACTTCATGTACAAGCAAATCATAAATCAGTACTATACATGAATAACTATATGTTGTGACTGGATTGCACAACAGAACAGAAATGTATTCCTTCTTACAATATTCTGCGATTATACTGAGCACTCATACATACCGCAGGGTTTATTGCACATATGTATTCATTTTTGATGAATAATGATCTTTCAGAATTGGACTGTATGTACTTTATAATAATATCCAGCCATTTATGAACTGCTATAATTGTTTGTTTGCATACAATTTCAGTTTTCAGTCTTCTTTTTGTTGCAGAGAAAAATGTCTGAACTTTATGGAAATATTTGTAATTTTATCAAAAAATCAGTCATGAAGTGTTTGGGGTTGGAAGGTTTTATTGGGTCTTGCAGACAGAATTTATTTTCCACCAAGGATTCTGATTTAAAGGTTTTCTGGGACAAACAGTGATGCCTTATCCTTAAAGGGGGTTTCCAAGCACCAAATAAATTTAGCTGATGGCAGAAAAGGGGTTAAAATAATAAAATAAGTTTCTGTTGTCCAAAGGTACTTAAAGAGGACCTTTCACAACCTCCTCCACCAATGCAAGTTCTTAGCATCTGTTAATAAGCTCTGCTCCACTGATTCCAGCACAGTTGGAATTTTCTCTCTAACACCCACCATTCCTGAGTAACAAGCATAGTTAGTTTTGGTGCTTGATGTGGTATTTAAGCTCTGTAATGTCAGAAGGGTGGTTTCAGGTAGGGGGTGTGATTCAGAGCTCCAATCAAAGGCAGCCAGTGTCAGAAATCAGAATCAAACCCCTTGTCTGCTCCTGCCTGACTCCGCCCTCCTCACAGTATACAGCCTAAATAGCACATCAGGCACCAAAACTAAAAGCATTGTTTGCTCGGGAATGGTGGGGGCTAAAGAAAAAATTCCAACTGTGTCAGAATCAGTGGAGCAGAGCCTATTAGTTGAAATAAAAATCTGGACTTCTTGGAGGTGATGAAAGGTCCTCTTTAATACATACAACTTTGCCAACATGGTATCAAATGATATGGCTGAAATGTTGTCAGATAGTATTATATAATAATCTACCTTGTACTAATGCTGACCAACATGATAAATTCAGGTGTTTTGTTTTTTCTCCACTTAGAGAAAAAATCCTAAATCTATTTAATGGTTTAGTGATGAAACTATGTCCTATCACCTGGCCCATAGCCATCCATGTCCGCCCTCCCTCTCTTTGTAAATTAGAGTGTATTTCCCTGGATCAGTCACAACTGAGTATCATTGGGCTAATTCCAAATATTCATAAAAAGGAATCCACTCCAAATTTATAAGAATCCTCCTATTCCCTGGAGAGGGAACCACAAGCACGCTATCAGTCCAAATCACAGACACACATATCAACGCCAGGACCTTTAATAAGAAGTTCACAGGATGGCCTACCAATCTGAAGAGCAAGTCATCAGCCAAAATAAATTAGAGGAAAGACATTCGCTTCCAGTCCTGCGTTTTCCTCATACTGTACTATTGCGACTGTAAACAAATCATAAATCAGCTCAATGACAAGAGGGAATTTGTCGCTGACTCTATGCCACATTTTAGGCATAAAATAGTCTAAAAATTTTGTACAAGCCCCTTTTTGTACAAAAATTTGCAATTTTTTTCCCAGTTTGAGCTCTGCTTGTCACTGGGTGGGGAGGGACAGTAGACTTATTTAACATTATTGAACTGAAATCTACACCAACTCCTTGTCACCATAAATTTCAGATGTTTGCACCCTGTTAAAAGGAGTCTACCACCACTGAAATCTCAGCTAGACCTCTTATATGGTGTTGTAGGGTAAAGTTAGCAAATGTAACTTTTTTGTTCCAAAGTGCAATCTTGTTGCTGAGAGATAATCAACTCTTATTCCGTATGCAAATTATCTGTTTGTTGCACACAGGCATAGCCACATCAGCTGGAGCACCCATTTTCGTCTGAGGTCACTGAACATTGGGACCTGTGGGTGCTAGGTGAAAACAGGTGTCTGATAGCCGCAGCCATGACCCAGGTATAACAAAGAGCATTATGACACATAAAAAGTTATGTTCACTATGTTACTGACTTCTCCTACATATACGTGATTTGGAAGCAATCATGATGGCGGCAGTTATATATATTCACCCATCCCTGGAACTCCATTGTCCAGTTCCAGTCTCCTTTTCCTCCCATGCCTTGCCATGCCAGAAACTGAGAGACTTCACCAAACATTCCCCAACACAATAGCAACAAAAAAAAAAAGAGTTGTACTTTAAGGCCAGGGCCATGTCAATCATACCTACGGAAACGCTGGCATTTTCCATATACAGTAAGTATAATAGGGGCAGAAAGTCCGAGAGGAAAACTATGCAGACTTTCTGTGAAAAACGCTGCAGAAAAAAACGCAATGCGTTTCCACTACGGACTTATCTGCAGCGTTTTTTTTTACTGAAGCTCTCTACATAAATGTATGTAGGACCGGTGATTGTGATATTGCTTTCTTAGCTATTTTGTTTCTCACTGAAGAGTAAATGTAGAAAATCAGAACAAATGGGACATGCTGTATCCTTTAACAAATTTATTTGCACTATATGTAAACTTAGGACGCTGTGGGTTTTAAACTATGCAAAAAAAATTTGCAAAAATTATGCAGAAATAAAGACACTGCACTGTGAAGAAGGTAGAATGGCAGACCAGAGTTTGTTCTGTGAAATGTGATATATTTATTGTGTATAATTCACATCCAGTCACAAGTGGTAATGGCACTTCATCTCTCAATAACAAATATGCAATGTTTTGTGTCTAACAACCCTTCATCAGGCTAAAACAACATAGAAAATATAGCAGTGAGATAAGTACATGGTGAAAAAAATAATAGTTACAACATGTAGGCACCAAACAAAAGTGACAGTAAACACAATACAACATCCAACAGCTTAGATGGAGTGCAAAACGTAATGTTATTGGAAAATATAATAAAAAACAGGAATGAAATAAATTGTACTTCACCTTCTTTTTTTTCCCCCCAGGCCTTACCCTCTTGTAGCTTGTCTACATTTTTTTTTCATTAACTTTTTCATTAGATTTTTTCATCTTTTTTTTCATTTTTTTTTTCATTTTTCAGTTATTCTATCCCAATGATGGTATACTCAATTAAGTTTATTTTATCCCTGATTTTCTCATACAACATTCCACAGACCATCTTCCAGCTGCTCTTTTCTTCAAACCACTCCAGTTTGATATTATTAAGCATGTATAACATCAATTATATTTTGTATCCTGTAGATCTATGTCATTGGATCAAATTACTTAACCCCACTTACCTGCTAAGAATTGGTTTGTGTCACAGATGCTCCTATTACTTGTTGAGATCTTATACATATTCCTGATACATACTTCATGATGAGTTACCGTACTTACCTACTGCAACTGTAGGTATTGTTGTGATCCACCTGGTGTATGAACCCAGATGAGTTAGTCCTGTATAAAATTTGCATAGGCTGTGTATACTCTCTTTTCATTTATGGCTGATATACCATGTTCCTCATGATTTGCAGTCATCCAATATGATATTCCAGTAACCTTACATGTACTGTGTTTAATATTACTTTTTGTGTTGAGTGCCTACCTGTTGTTACTATTATTTTTCTCCATGCACTTATCTTACTGCTATATTTTCTATGTTTTTCCAGCCAGATGAAGGGTTGTTAGACTCAAAATGTTTATTAAGCAGTGAAGTGCCATAACCACTTGTGACAGAATGTGAATTATATACAATAGATATATCACATTTGACAGAACAGACTCTGGTGTGCTGTTCTACTTTCTTCGCTTTACTACAAATTGAGGGAGTATGGTCAGCCCCGCCCCCCATAAAATGTGCACCTAGAAAGATGACCCTTGGAAGTACTACCTGGTACCCCATGACTACACTGCACCCTCCCAGGGACTCTGAGTCTACTTCCCCTGCATTCCAGTTAACCCAGTCATGTGTATTGTCTTACACTGATCCATTTATTAGGGCTATATACACATACAGTGCCTTGCGAAAGTATTCGGCCCCCTTGAACTTTTCAACCTTTTGCCACATTTCAGGCTTCAAACATAAGGATATAAAATTTTAATTTTTTTGGTGAAGAATCCACAAGTGGGACACAATCGTGAAGTGGAATGAAATTTATTGGATATTTTAAACTTTTGTAAAAAATAAAAAACTGAAAAGTGGGGCGTGCCAAATTATTCGGCCCCCTTAAGTTAATACTTTGTAGCGCCACCTTTTGCTGCGATTACAGCTGCAAGTCACTTGGGGTATGTCTCTATCAGTTTTGCACATCGAGAGACTGAAATTCTTGCCATTCTTCCTTGGAAAACAGCTGGAGCTCAGTGAGGTTGGATGGAGAGCGTTTGTGAACAGCAGTTTTCAGCTCTTTCCACAGATTCTCAATTGGATTCAGGTCTGGACTTTGACTTGGTCATTCTAGGACCTGGTACGTTGACTTGTGAACCATTCCATTGTAGATTTTGCTTTATGTTTGGGATCATTGTCTTGTTGGAAGATAAATCTCCGTCCCAGTCTCAGGTCTTTTGCAGACTCCAACAGGTTTTCTTCCAGAATGGTCCTGTATTTGGCTCCATCCATCTTCCCATCAATTTTAACCATCTTCCCTGTCCCTGCTGAAGAAAAGCAGGCCCAAACCATGATGCTGCCACCACCATGTGTGACAGTGGGGATGGCGTGTTCAGGGTGATGAGCTGTGTTGTTTTTACGCCAAACATATCGTTTTGCATTGTGGCCAAAAAGTTCGATTTTGGTTTCATCTGACCAGAGCACCTTCTTCCACATGTTTGGTGTGTCTCCCAGGTGGCTTGTGGCAAACTTTAAATGAGACTTTTTATGAATATCTTTGAGAAATGGCTTTCTTCTTGCCAGTCTTCCATAAAGGCCAGATTTGTGCAGTGTACGACTGATTGTTGTCCTATGGACAGACTCTCCCACCTCAGCTGTAGATCTCTGCAGTTCATCCAGAGTGATCATGGGCCTCTTGGCTGCATCTCTGATCAGTCTTCTCCTTGTTTGAGATGAAAGTTTAGAGGGACGGCCGGGTCTTGGTAGATTTGCAGTGGTCTGATACTCCTTCCATTTCAATATGATCGCTTGCACAGTGCTACTTGGGATGTTTAAAGTTTGGGAAATCTTTTTGTATCCAAATCCGGCTTTAAACTTCTCCACAACAGTATCACGGTCCTGCCTGGTGTGTTCCTTGGTCTTCATGATGCTCTCTGCGCTTTAAACAGAACCCTGAGACTATCACAGAGCAGGTGTATTTATACGGAGACTTGATTACACACAGGTGGATTATATTTATCATCATCAGTCATTTAGGACAACATTGGATCATTCAGAGATCCTCACTGAACTTCTGGAGTGAGTTTGCTGCACTGAAAGTAAAGGGGCCAAATAATATTGCACACCCCACTTTTCAGTTTTTTATTTTTTACAAAAGTTTAAAATAACCAATAAATTTCGTTCCACTTCACAATTGTGTCCCACTTGTTGATTCTTCACCAAAAAATTAAAATTTTATATCCTTATGTTTGAAGCCTGAAATGGGCCAAAAGGTTGAAAAGTTCAAGGGGCCAAATACTTTCGCAAGGCACTGTAGATGGCACATGTATGATATCCGTGTGCCTTCTGTGCCTCCACGGACTTATTGATTTCCTGCAGTGAATCTGGGCCACAAAATGGACAGGTATGGGATTGTAAAGCGCCCTTAATGGAATCTGCATGGCATTTGTACTGTATGTTCTCCCTGTGTTTGCGTGCGTTTCATCCAGGTACTCCAGTTTCCTCCCAAACTCCGAAGACATACTGATAGGGAATTTAGGTTTTGATTCCTATATTGTACAGTGACCACAATGTCTGTATAGTGCTGTGGAATATGTTGGTGCTATATAAATAATAAATAAATAAATAAAATAAACACAGCAAGCACACATATTCATGTGCATAGAGCCTAAAGGAGGGAGCAACAATGGCATGTGCTGGCTGTCAGGGGGCACCAACAAGCCACTTTTATGTATTTAGATGCAGAGTAAGGGGGGTTAGCTAAACCTATTCCCTGGGTGATGGAAAATCTACCTACAGCTCTGCTTAAGGGTGTACCTTCCATACACTCAGAGGATCTTTACCATTTCTTTCTCACCCTGGGTGTCAGTAATTTATGACGGAAACAGAGCTGGAGTCGGGCTGTGACGAAACAGCCGAGTCAGATTTAGTGGCTTGTCTTTACCCCTGCCTGAAAGACCTATCTGCTCCTGATTGATTTCAATAGGAGTCATCAATAAACTGTAAGGGAACTGCCAGTTGAGCAATTCCCCAGTACTGCTGCAGAACCCTGGGAGGAAGGGAATGACAGAGACAGTGTGCCCTAAACTCAACTCAGCCCCTGTACCTACCTACTTGCCACACTGTCCTAATGACAGGAGCAACTGGGCGGCAAAATCCTTCCTAGAAATAAGTGTAACACAGAACAAGACAAGACTATCAACACAAAAGAGGAGTCAGCAAACAAGGGTGAAAGCCAGAGAGGCAAAGTAGTACAAAATCGAAATCCAAAAGAGTAGTCAAGGGAAGCCAAAGGTCAGAGGAGAGTAATACAATACAATAGCAAGGAACAGCTTAGCAAGGACAAGGTCACAGGACAGAGTCACAATAGCCAGCGATCATGTGTGAGCTGATGACCTGTTTATAGCAAGTCCAGGATCTGCCCCAGACCTGATTGGTAGACAGGCTGTCAATCACACAGGCAAGGCTAAAATTAACTATCTGAGGAGCAGAAAGAAACAAGGTGGAGGAGACGGGTGTGGCTGAAATTTAATTACATAGTAGTGGTACTAGAACAGTGTTCAGACTGAGCAATAAGAACCTTAAGCAAGGACTCAAACTGAATACGCCTCCTGCGCTGCAGCGTGCGAGCAGAGGGTGGCGCAGAGACCCAAACAGGTAGAGACGTTACATACACACTTTGTCTTTTACCTGGCTAAAATAAAAAGCGTTGTTCCCTATCTGGCTAATGTTTTGGCACTGGAGACGGCTTTGTAACTGTGAACAGCGTGACAGGGTGACTAATCCGCCTGCCTACCCATGGCAGTAACAATGGCAGAGACTTAAGGCTTTACTTTGGATTTCTGCTGCAGTCTCCAAGGCAAAAATGCACATTAATTTTCCAACATACCCTAAGTGACCTCAAGAGTTTTCCCATCGTACAGGTTCTTCCTCTGTCACATTCCCATCATCTCCATATTTATACACTGAATTCCTACATCAGATTTTATTAGGGTTGTGTAAAATGAAGACGGAAAAGCTTTCAGGTTGCTAAAATGAATTGCACAGATATTACAATTTAATATTAAAATCGTAAATCTTCTGAGCTTATCTATAGAGATTTTATCTTTTCTTCCTTGTATTTTTGCCTCTTGTTTTTTTTTTCTCTCCTCACAAACTGCAATGTGAGATGCTCAAGGTCAAGCTGACAATTATTCAAGATTCCTTCAAAATGTCATCCAGAGTGTTGCCAAAAAAGATTGTAAGGTATTTACAGGCAAATCCACCCATGTTTTCTAGTCTCTGTAGTAGTGGATAAGGAGAGTGGTTATAAGACAATATTCTGTGGGCAATTTCAAGCCCTTTAGTCCTACATCAAGGTCTTAGAATGTGTTCACATTTGTTCCATGGCTTCCATTCATAAGGAAGTATCTTTTTGAGGGCAAAAATATGGCTACATGTTTTGTAAACTCTGTGATAGTAGATAAGGAGAAAAACTATAAGACAAGTATTCCATGTTGACTTTGCTCAATTTCAAAGCCCTATGTGATTTTTTTATTCAGTGTTCTACATCTAAGTCTTAGGATCTGTTCACATCTTTACTAGACTGGGCTGTATATCTGTTATATACAATATATTTGTCTCTGTTTTCTGCATCTTATTGTGCATATATATATTGTGAAGGATCTTGTTCTACCGAAGCCGCTTTCGGCACCCCTGAGATTGCTTCATTACCTCACACCCACCACCAGTGAGTGTTTTGGTCTCATAGTATAATACAAAATGAGCTTTCTAAATTGTATATATTTATTAACCTCTAATAGGGTTGGTACTAGACACTTAACACATACAGAACATACATGTAGCGGTTATCAAGCAAATACAAGTGGAAAGCAACATGACACAGTGCACAAAATAAAAAAGGGAATAAACAGTAGAAAAGGAAATATTACCAACACAAGCCTGTGATTGGTTCTCTGGGCTCCTCATGGTGAGCCAAGGGCACGACCTTAAGTTAGTCCAAAAACATGCTTCCGGGCATGCTATTCCAGTGGCAGCACCCCCTTGGCTCTGGGCAATGCTTTTCAGATGGCTTTCAGCAGGAGAAGACCATGTGACCCCCACATCACAGGCTTTTTCTGTTTTCCCTGCCCCCGCCCAGAGTGAGGTCAATGGGGAGGGAAGTTACACCTACCGGCTTGGAGCCACAGGACTAGAAAATGGTCCTGATTCCTCATCAGGTGACCGGATTGTCAGGCAAGTGGTATGATGGGACTCGGGGCGAGATCCCTATCGTGTAGACACCAAGGATGACACCCTAATTCCCTTTGGGTAGGGAGTTGAATGTCTGGACCTGTCTCAGGCTCACAACGATGCCATGATTAGAATGAAAGCGTGCATCTTTCTCTGGGACATCTACGGAATTTATCGAGGTAACTGTGGGGTGCCCCCTTAAGGAGATATAAGCATAAAACTATGATCTCTCTGATCTATAAGAGGTGCCAGGTTGTCTATCTGTAACGTGGTTGAGCAGGAAACCCCCTAGTGAGAGGTTTAGTGTTGCAAGAGTGTGTTAATTACTCAGGACAACAGAAGGGCTGTGATTAACCAACAAAAGGGGTCCAGCTTCCTATAGCTGAGTTGAGTGAGCTTGAACAAATGGTCCACAAAGGGGGAGGAAAGGGGTCGGCTAGATACATATTTGTACAGAAATACATATACAGGAGTCCCCAATCATCTATATATATATATATATATATATATATATCTATTGTGAGAAGGTGACAGGCAGGATGCTGGAATATTGCTATCTGTCCCCCAGGTTCTTCACCTATGTATGGTAACCATTAATCCATTACAGGTATTTCCGTATACCTCAGCCCAGGTGTGGCTCATTACTGGGCCATAAAAGTCTGAAGAGCCTGCACTTCTGGGAAGACCCTGGGAGAGACAGGACTGTCTGGGCCTGTGCCGTCTGGTAAGAAGAGCTTGTACGGCTAAAGTCCCACGTAGAAGGCCGCAGCGAAAAAGTGCTGCAGGGAAAACTGTGGCAGACATGCATTGCGGTTTTTCCCACAGCACTTTTCACAGAAAGTCCACAAAGTTTTCCTTGGCGGACTTTCTGCTTCCATTATACCTATAGGGAAACCGCCAGCGTTTACATAGGTATAATTGAGATCCTGAGGTTTCCAAATACGTGACGGTTTTGGAAATTGCAGCAATTCCCCTGCAAGTATTTTCTGCAATGTGTAGCAAATCCCATCCACCTTCCAGGGACTGTTTACGCCACGTGGGGCCCCAGCCTTATTGTTTGTGTTTTGTTTTCCCTAGTAGCTGATAGTAAGCAGAAAGTAAGAGGGAAGTTTGTGTTTAGTTAGAGCTCAGCTGAGCAGGTTTGTTTTGTATTTTTGCCTGAAGTTAAGGCTGTATTTTATTTGTATATTTTTCAAAATAAAAACACAGGGCAAAACCCTGTATTCACCAGACGCTGTGTCCCTGTCTCTGACTGTATTAGTCTGCTCTGCTTCTACTGAGCTTATTTCCCACAATATACGTGGATGACTTATTGATGTAACACTGACACTTCAATTGTATTTGCTGCTGAGTTATTGTACTTTCTTCGATCTAGTACTTTTTGGAAAGAGCGAAGCACAATGGTTCTAACCAAACAGGTGAACCCCAGTTACACCTATTAGTTTTGTCGTAGATGATGTCCGTGGTACAGCCTACGCACATTACAACCTGACGCCTTGTAGTCACACTGGGTGGGGAAAGTTCCCACATAAAAAGGAGTCTTTCTTGCACCTTTCGGTCTTCTGCCCAGAATTCCCTTGCGACCTTTGCAGCAACCTGCTATATTTCCATATCAGTCAGTATCAGGGAGAATTGTCCCAAACTTTACCTAAAGGCAGGAGAACCTAGCATATGTCTGAGAAGCCAAATACGTAAGAGCTGAGCACAAACCTGTTAGAACCAGGCAGTCACTTCGTGTTGCCTTGGGACTACTGTTCTCTCTAATGCTGGGTTCACATCTCCATTGGAGACTCCGTCGCAGAAACTGCCGAAAATCGTTGGAGAGAAGAGTCCTGTACAGAGAACTTTTCTCTCCACCGCTTTCAGTTTAAAAACGACGGACACCCAGCGGACCCCACTGGGGTCCACCTGTCCGTGTGTGACCGCTGTTTTAACGGTCCAGCTCTCCATCACTTGAATCCCCTGGGGGACCCAAACAACAGAGACCACAACACTAGTGTGAACCTAGCATAAGAAAGCTTACTGAACATATGGAGTGTCGACTGTCAAGTATACTGCTGTAGTTGGTTCTTGCTACAATGGAGAAACTTCTGTTAACCACTTTCTGGCAGGACAAGTGCTACCTCAGTAAAACGCTGGCGACCATGAGCCTGTGGAAGTGACTGAGCTTTCTTTGACAGCTGCCTTGTCCTTAGGTTAGTTGGTAGGTGCACTTAGATCTGCAGAACTGGAGGTACAAATGGTGGTGTCCCAGTCCCTCACGCTTTATGTCTACCAAATTTAAGGCAGGAATAGGGCTATATACTGTGCTTGCTATCAAAAGTGATGGAATCCTTTACTGAATACCCAAATCATATGCCCCGACAGGTCTACATAACTGTAGTCATAGATATAGAATTTTTTGTTTTTGCATGTTTTTATCTTATTTACTACAATACAAATACATGGATTATCCCCTTAGGGTATTATTGGCTGATTACCATTAACAATGACAATGATCATCTGCACAGGAACATTTCCAGGATATTTGATAGGTTTTTCTGCCAATGAAACAGATGCATTTACACTCATTATGATGAATACACAAAAATTCTTGTATCTGCCAAATATGTGTTTGTGTTGCTGTGTCATAGAGATGCTATATGTCTAAATGAACGTCTGTATCTGTGATTCCAAAACTTTTTACCATTCTGGTCAAGTCAAGCAAGTCCTATAAAATATAATTCCCATCCTGAGGAATTCCTATTAGTATAGATCAGTCACCCTACATGTATCTCAGCACGATCTGAGACAGCCAGCATGAAGACAGAGAATGTACTTAATGGCCCGGACCCTTTATTTAAACTTTTTATTGAAGTATTTAAAGAAATAGCAAGTGAAGTAATAAACCAGCAGAACCAGATAAGACACAGAGCCAAGCCAAAAAGCCTTATGATAGTACAAAGTAACAGTCTATATAATATTCACTTTTGTGTTTAGATTCTTGAACTAGATGCATACAAAGCAAGGAGATAAGACCAAGTGTTTCACACTTAGACCTAATGCACACAACCGAGTGTTCAGGCTGATGCTCTTCCGAGGGGGCGTCTGATGATCTCTTCTGTTCTGATGAACATAGAACAGGTTTAATATTGCCCCGTGTTATGGGAATAGAATGCATCAGAAGACCCCATAGAGGTACAGTGGGGAAAAAAAGTATTTAGTCAGCCACCAATTGTGCAAGTTCTCCCACTTAAAAAGATGAGGCCGGCCTGTAATTGTCATCATAGGTAGACCTCAACTATGAGAGACAAAATGAGAAAACAAATCCAGAAAATCACATTGTCTGATTTTTAAAGAATTTATTTGCAAATTATGGTGGAAAATAAGTATTTGGTCAATAACAAAAGTTCATCTCAATACTTTGTGATATATCCTTTGTTGGCAATGACAGAGGTCAAACGTTTTCTGTAAGTCTTCACAAGGTTGGCACACACTGTTGCTGGTATGTTGGCCCATTCCTCCATGCAGATCTCCTCTAGAGCAGGGATGTTTTGGGGCTGTCGCTGGGCAACACGGACTTTCAACTCCCTCCAAAGGTTTTCTATGGGGTTGAGATCTGGAGACTGGCTAGGCCACTCCAGGGCCTTGAAATGCTTCTTACAAAGCCGCTCCTTCATTGCCCTGGCGGTGTGCTTGGGATCATTGTCATGCTGAAAGACCCAGCCACGTTTCATCTTCAATGCCCTTGCTGATGGAAGGAGGTTTGCACTCAAAATCTCACGATACATGGCCCTATTCATTCTTTCATGTACATGGATCAGTTGTCCTCGTCCCTTTGCAGAGAAACAGCCCCAAAGCATGATGTTGCCACCCCCATGCTTCACAGTAGGTATGGTGTTCTTTGGATGCAACTCAGCATTCACTCTCCTCCAAACACGACGAGTTGTGTTTCTACCAAACAGTTCTACTTTGGTTTCATCTGACCATATGACATTCTCCCAATACTCTTCTGGAACATCCAAATTCTCTCTAGCAAACTTCAGACGGGCCCGGATATGTACTGGCTTAAGCAGGTGGACACGTCTGGCACTGCAGGATCTGAGTCCCTGGCGGCGTAGTGTGTTACTGACGGTAGCCTTTGTTACGTTAGTCCCAGCTTTCTGCAGGTCATTCACTAGGTCCCCCCGTGTAGTTCTGGGATTTTTGCTCACCGTTCTTGTGATCATTTTGACCCCACGGGGTGAGATCTTGCATGGAGCCCCTGATGGAGGGAGATTATCAGTGGTCTTGTATGTCTTCCATTTTCTAATTATTGCTCCCACAGTTGATTTCTTCACACCAAGCTGCTTGCCTATTGCAGATTCAGTCTTCCCAGCCTGGTGCAGGTCTACAATTTTGCTTCTGGTGTCCTTCCACAGCTCTTTGGTCTTCACCATAGTGGAGTTTGGAGTGTGACTGTTTGAGGTTGTGGACAGGGGTCTTTTATACTGATAACAATGTCAAACAGGAGCCATTACTACAGGTAATGAGTGGAGGACAGAGGAGCCTCTTAAAGAAGAAGTTACAGGTCTGTGAGAGACAGAAATCTTGCTTGTTTATAGGCGACCAAATACTTATTTTCCACCATAATTTGCAAATAAATTCTTTAAAAATCAGACAATGTGATTTTCTGGATTTGTTTTCTCATTTTGTCTCTCATAGTTGAGGTCTACCTATGATGACAATTACAGGCCGGCCTCATCTTTTTAAGTGGGAGAACTTGCACAATTGGTGGCTGACTAAATACTTTTTTTCCCCACTGTGTGTATGATATATATATATATATATATATATATATATATATATATATACACATACGTACATACACACACATCCTTGCACCAGATAAGCAGCTGCAGCCGCACAGAGTCAGCTGTTACAACAGTGGGACATCCCAGAAAGCAGGCAAGGTGGTAAAATGCCTCCCAATCAGGACCTTATAGAGGGCACAATGTGTAAAGGAAAAAAAAATAATAATAATAATGGGACTAGGACACATCCCCTAGATTCTTGACCTGCCCCAAGCGACACAAAACTATGGGGGATAATTGTCCATAATGGAACAACTGGTGCTACATTTACAAGGAGGATTTAGGGGGACCCCGTTCTGATCACTGGGGAACCTGGCAACCTATCCCCTATACTTAACAGCACAACTACTTTAATGTCCATTAGCATATTGGTGAAATGCATAGTAACCTTGCAAATCATTACTGCAATTATAACCACATTCAGTTCTTCAAGTGTAATTCCCATTTTACTGGTGACGGCTCATACAGCGTAATTTTATATGCGTGATGAAAATAACCTTTATCACAAAAACAGCTGGGCAACTGTACAGTCATGGCCAAAAGTTTTGAGAATGATACAAATATTAATTTTTACAAAGTCTACTGCTTCAGTTTTTCTAATGGCAATTTGCATATACTCCAGAATGTTATAAAGAGTGATCAGCTTAACAGCAATTACTTGCAAAGTCAATATTTGCCTAGAAAATGAACTTTATCCCCCAAAACACATTTCAACATCATTGCAGCCCTGCCTTAAAAGGACCACCTAACATCGTTTCAGTGATTGCTCCATTAACACAGGTGTGGGTGTTGATGAGGACAGGGCTGGAGATCAATCTGTCATGATTAAGTAAGAATGACACCACTGGACACTTTAAAAGGAGGCTGGTGCTTGCCATCATTGTTTCTCTTCTGCTAACCATGGTTATCTCTAAAGAAACACGTGCAGTCATCATTGCACTGCACAAAAATGGCCTAACTGGGAAGAGTATTGCAGCTAGAAAGATTGCACCTCAGTCAACAATCTATCGCATCATCAAGAACTTCAAGGAGAGAGGTTCCATTGGTGCCAAAAAGGCTCCAGGGCGCCCAAGAAAGACCAGCAAGCGGCAGGACCGTCTCTTAAAAGTGTTTCAGCTGCGGGATCGGGCTACCAGCAGTGCAGAGCTTGCTGAGGAATGGCAGCAGGCAGGTGTGAGTGCATCTGCACGCACTGTGAGGCGGAGACTCTTGGAGCAAGGCCTGGTCTCAAGGAGGGCAGCAAAGAAGCCACTTCTCTCCAGAAAAAACATCAGGGACAGACTGATATTCTGCAAAAGGTACAGGGAGTGGACTGCTGAGGACTGGGGTAAAGTCATTTTCTCTGATGAATCCCCTTTTCGATTGTTTGGAACATCTGGAAAACAGCTTATTCGGAGAAGAAGAGGTGAGCGCTACCACCAGTCTTGTCTCATGCCAACTGTAAAGCATCCTGAAACCATTCATGTGTGGGGTTGCTTCTCAGCCAAGGGAATCGGCTCTCTCACAGTCTTGCCTAAAAACACAGCCATGAATAAAGAATGGTACCAGAATGTCCTCCAAGAGCAACTTCTCCCAACCGTCCAAGAGCAGTTTGGCGCTCAACAATGCCTTTTCCAGCATGATGGAGCACCTTGCCATAAAGCAAAGGTGATAACTAAATGGCTCAGGGAACAAAACATAGAGATTTTGGGTCCATGGCCTGGAAACTCCCCAGATCTTAATCCCATTGAGAACTTGTGGTCAATCATCAAGAGACGGGTGGACAAACAAAAACCAACAAATTCAGACAAAATTAAAGCATTGATTCTGCAAGAATGGACTGCTATCAGTCAGGATTTGGTCCAGAAGTTGATTGACAGCATGCCAGGGAGAATTGCAGAGGTCCTGAAGAAGAAGGGTCAACACTGCAAATATTGACTTGCTGCATTAACTCATTCTAACTGTCAATATAAGCTTCTGTTACTCATAATATGAATGCAATTCTATTTCTGTATGTGATAAAAACATCTGACAAGCACACATAAAAACCAGAGGGCAGCAGATCATGTGAAAATATAATATTTGTGTCATTCTCAAAACTTTTGGCCATGACTGTATAAGTTGTGCTGCCCCTGCTACCTCTTGCATCTCCCCCTCTACCTCATAGATTGTAAGCTCTTGCGAGCAGGGCCCTCTGCCCATTGTGTGAAATGACTTACTGTTCTGTAATGCCTTATTTTGTCTGTACTTGAACCCTACAAATTGTAAAGTGCTGTGGAATATGTTGGCGCTATATAAATAAAATATAATAATAATAATACTCCAAAAAAAACTTTAAGTTTTTAATTTTTTAAGGGGTTAAAACATAAAAAACTATATAAATTTGGTATCCCCAGAATTGTACCTACCCACAGAATACAGGTAACCTGTCAATTTGGCTGCATAATGAACGCCTTAAAAACAAAGCCTGTAAGAAAGTTGCACAAAGGCAGTTTTTCTCCAATTCGACGCCATTCTGAATTTTTTTTCCAGTTTCTCAATACATTGTATGAAATATTAAATGGTACTATTACAAAGTACAATTTGTCCCGCAAACATTAAGCCCTCATATGGCTCTTTGAACAAAACAGAAAAGTAACAAGGTTTGGAAGGCAGGGAGTCAAAAACGAAAATCGAAAAATCCCTGCTGCGGGAAAGGGTTAATGTAGTCCTCAGGGGTACCACGTTGGGGTTTTGTGTTCTACCGTCTAAAGTTTGTGACACATTTTTGATTCATTAACCACATTCCTGCCACTGAAATCCTGGTTTATTACTCATATCCATGGAACCTTAAGTATGTGCCTGTGGAACAGATAGATATTTTCCTTTAATTAATTTATGTGTTCAAGGAAATGACTAAGAGACGAACATTGACTTCTGTTATTTTTCTTTGATTTCAGAAAATATTGAGCTAAAAATAAGCATTTGTTGACACTACAGATGATGTCACCTAGCAATGTACAAAGTGTTCTTCTACAAGCCCCTTGTACCGCTTCTTGCAACACAAGTTAACCACAAAAACAAAAAGAATTTACACCCAAGAACATGTAAAAATACAAAATTTATTGATCATAAATAATAAAACAATCCAACAAATTATCAAGAGAGATTAGCGAAGAAAACAAGTATAAGGAAGGAACATAAAATATAATCAGCCTCTACTTTAAGGAACATGTAACAAGGGTAAGACCGCAAAAAAAAAAACACTAGACACATCAGAAAATAATCCATTGTTTTTTCCGGTCTTACCTCCATTATATTTTCCTGATTTATATTTCATTTTTCTCCCTTATACCTTTTTTTTATTATTTCTTTATTGGACTTCAAAAACACCAGTAAAAGTTAATATACAAATTATCAAGAAAGAAAAAAAAATACCACAAAAGAGCTTGTGAAAACAATTAGAACTGTCAAAGATTTGTTGCTGCTTTTAATGCAGATTTTAAGTCATGCAAAAGTAGATCCAAGAAGTCCTGTGTAGGGGTGCGATCCCACATGGACGATTTTTTTTTTATATATGGAAAACTTCACGAATTTGCGTGTCATCCTTGCGCAGGAGCCATGCTAATCTTCTCTGTATCATTCCAATTTTAGTATATGTGCTGCCGAAGCGAGCACCACATGGACGATTTTGTTGCAGAAATATATCCGACTGAAAATCAGTTCCATTCACCAAGCCTCAGTCCCTGGAAGCCCTGCACCCTTTTAAGAATAATGTCCCATAGAACACACAGTATAATGTCCCATAGTGGCCCATCCACACAATATAATGCCCGGGCCCCCCCCACAAAATCCCATAGTGGCCTCCATACAGTATAATCATCCACAGTGGCCCCTTCACACAGTATATTTTTACATTTTGACCCCTCCACACAGTGTAAAGTTTCATAGTGGCCCCTACGAATTTTCAAAAAATTTTGGATTCAGCTGAACCCGAAAATTTGGGGGTTTGCCACTCTCAAGCTATTATTATACTCTGGGATCTCTTCAGACTTCAGAGTATAACTAGCAGAGGCCCAGAGGAGGTGCAGAAACTCAACTCTCCTGGGCTCCGGCGCTGGTCTTCAGGCCTCTTCAGGTCTCAGAGACTGCTAAGGCCCAATGACGCATAATGTTGCCAACGTAATCCACTTGACTGCTGAGGCCCTGATGGCAGGCAGAAGCACCTAAGAGAACAGGGAGCTTTGCTGGAGAGCAGAGGAGGTGAGTAAACTGCTAGGAAAGTTCACCCAATAAATACTGTCAGTGCTGCCCCCTCAGGGACTTGGCAATCTGCCACCTGAGGCAAGATACTCATCTCGCCTCATGGCAGACAGGGCCCTGCATATAGAGGTGCAGTAGAAGCCATAAGATGTAGTAAATCAACCCCTTGTAGTTGCTTTATAGTGGCCTTGAAGTTAATGTAAGTAGGTGACCTATAACATGCCAGAATACCTGTTTATAGGGGGCCACAACTCATGATGGACATTCTGTGTAATCGCACGCTCTGTGAAATGTATTTTGCTATTTTTTTGTACATGTGTGATTTGGCTTGACCTTTCTCCCATAGGTGTTTTGAGGAGGAACAGAACTTTTGTTGTGGCTGAGTGTTGCTCACAGGTGGAGCTGTAGATGAGCGTTCCATGGTGTGTCCTCACATAGCTGCGGCAGGACACAAGTTCTACCGCTGGGTGCAGATACTCTACAAATAAGAGTGCCTTCACGCTATTTCAGAGTTCAGTTCTTGTGCCATTATGTGCAGCTGTGTTGAAATGAATGAAACTGAGTTGAAACATAGCCATGTGACCAATGGATATGATCTCAGTTCCTGAGAAGAAAGCAGCCATGTTTTTGAAGTCCTGCATAACCCCTTTAAAAAGATGTTTGTTTCAGTAGATTCTACCTTCTATCCACCTTGCAGCCGGTTCATTAATTCTGAGCAATTTACAGACTTTTATAAATGGACTTTTTAAACTTTTATTTTATATGCTATCAAAAATGGAGCCCTGATTTAACAATGAACATGTAAAACAACTCATGGACTTATATCTTCTGTAAAGTCATTGTTATTTTATGGCCAATGCTCTTTAAAAAAAAAATACTTATTGCATTTTCTTTATTTTTACATTTTTTTTACCCTACAATATCCACATAATATCAGACAGTAGATCTATTTGAAGACAGGGGTTAACTATCCGAGTGCATGAGAAAATGTGAATTTTAGTCTGGTCATGTGAAGGGAAACACCTTTGGTAATTATAGGGTTAACACAAGGTCAGAAAACATTTGTGGAAGGCAGAAGGCATATTCCCCATAGAACTTTGCAATCAGCCTTATTTTTACAATAATAAGCTATTAGAAACAGGAATTAAATAACAGGAAAACAAGACTATCTAGTAAGAAAGTCTATATAACATGTAGATTATGATGCTGATTTGACGTACTTTTTATCTGGTTGCGAAAATCATGAAAAAAAATGTGCCGTATGTAGTGAAGGCTGCAGATATAGTATAAAAAGTAGTGGGAAAATTCACAAAGATGCTTCCTACAGTGTGTGAACTTAGTTTTGTAAAATTCCCATTTTACAGCCATTTGTTACTGGGTTCATGTGAACTTAGCCTTACAGGGACCAATTATTGACAATGAGTCAACTGACCCATTTAATAGGGATCCTTAAATAAAAATGACTGACATATGAATCTAGTGTGGACAAAACGAACCTTTATAACTAAAATAGGTATAGACAATAATAACAGACAATTGTGAAATCCATTAAAATAAATGTAAAAAAAATATATATATATATCAAATTTAATGGTCCACAATCCAGGAGGTAAAATATAGGATAGATATGACATCACCACCGAGCCCTATAAATCTATATACTGGCATAAAAAATTACATTGCCAACATTAAAAATAACAAAATGTCACTGCAGCAGATTCACAAAGAACACTTTTTTTGTATAAGAAGGAAGGAACAGAGCCATTGGCAGACATCTACTCCAGAAAGGAGTCTCGTCATGAATTAAACATATCCTCCACCAGCGCAGGGGACATTTTTTAGCTAAAGCCAAGAGTGGCTACAAAAGGAATGGGAAATATATAAGAAGCTCTTATACTTCTACCTTATGCTAAATCAATGTGGGGCCTCAGCCTAAGGACCGTGTGAAGGCTGCCGGACATTATTGAACGACATGGCCGGTGCATGGATGTCATCCGTGTGCCGCCCATGCATTGTCCATGCTTCCGCGGCGACACTCAATGACTGGGGGCCGCATAAGCACAGCTGCAAAACCAGACAGGAATAGGACCTGTCCTGAGTTTTACAGGCCGGACTGACAGCCCGCACATGGCACAGTGTAATACAGTTGTGTGCGTGGCCCGACAAATGAATGGGTCAGTGTGCTATCCAGGAAAAACCTAGATGGCACACTGACCTAGAACACGGTTATGTGTTATGGGCTTAAAGCTGCTGCCACTAGGTGTCTCCCTTCTAACTAATTTGTTGTTTACACCCTGTGTGAGAAAGTGAAGGGTGTGGTTTGGGAGAACAGGTATTTTCCAGCCAGGCAGTTAAAGGGTGTGTGGTAGTGTGGCATCCCAGAGCTGGCTATGGCTGGGCTGAGGGTGATCTCTGTGCATTGTATTATTTCCTGTTGCTTCATAGCCTGTGTGACATAGCAGGGGGTCCTGAGTGTCACACAACACAGCGCCACCTAGTGAGCCTCACACATGCATTACACCTGCCATAAGATTGAATAGTAACCAAATGTCCAATGGGAGGACATCGCCTGGAAAAAGGGGAGGAGTCAGCTGATCACTGGGTCCCCATGGTAACACCCCTGCAGGAAGGTCCTGCGTGTGAGGAGTGAGAAGTGTGGAGTGTTAGGAGGAGGAGGTGAGGAGATAAGTGTGATGTCCTGTGAAGAAAGCAGTGAGTTTAGTGCAGGAATCTCAAGTCCTAGACAGGCCCAGGAAGGTTGGAGAGCTGACATACTCCAGCTATTCAGAAGATCCTGTCCACTGTCTGCCTAGCCATCGCCCTGAAGGAAGTCAAGCATCATTATCTTGTCAGCATGAGACTGTGGAGAGAACATTCTGGAACACGTGCTCCATAGCAAGTATCACAGGATCCAGGGGCCAAGGCCAGACCTGTGGAATATCCTGCCACCCTGACTATTGCACCCCGAAACTCTGAGCTATCAGGACCACATAACGTGAGTGGGGAATATTATGTACTAGTATCATGGTGGGCATCCTCCTATGAGCCAAATAGGAGCCCAGACACACCTTAGGGCTGTAACACTGAAGTATAAGGGGCTAGGAACACCTTTCATCAAGTCTACCCTGCACCCCAGGACTTTGCTGTGTCACCAGGCGTACCCCGTTGTTTTGTATTGAGTAAACTGTTTAAGCATTTGTGCCTCCACACCCATGGAAGTAAAAGTTCAACTTTACAACCGTTTCTGTGTCTGACTCTGCACCGACAACATCAGGGCGCCCCAAACACCACCAGTCGGCACAGTATAGGGGAAGCGCCCCCCGGGGGAACAATCACCACCAACATTTGTGCAGCCCCCTCATCACCGGTACCAGTGGTGGTAACGTGGGACAGCACCAGCGCTGCGCCCTCGTGCCCAGAGACCGTGACAAGTCTGCGCTGTTTGCACCCCCGCAATCCCAACTGCAGCGTTACCTTCCATCTGGTCACCGCAGTAGAAGCCCACAGCAGGGAGGTCACCTGACTAATTTAGGCCTGATCTAGGTGGTGTGTTAGAACAAAGAGGGGTGGCACTACACTGAGGGGAGTGATGCATTGTCTGAACCTGCAAACAAGGTAACACTGTGCCACCCCTGCTTGAATAACCAGAGCGGGAGTCTGGCAGCCAGGCTCTTGTATGGAGAGAGAACATTGTGTTGTAGTACACAGTTCTCAGCCGAGAAGGCTTTGTTTTTGTTTGTGCCTTTGTAAAGGCAAACTGTTATGTACCTGAAACTAAATAAACACCAGACTTTAGTGTGATCCAGCCTCTGTGTCCCTGTTCGGAAACTGAATGAGGTGTCTAAATTTGATGCCTACCCCATGCCACGGGTAGACGAACTTATTGAGAGACTGGGAGGGGCCCGGTACTTCACTACCCTTGATCTCACTAAGGGATACTGGCAGGTACCCCTGACGGATAGTGCCAAAGGAAAAACTGCCTTTATTACCCCGAGGGACTTTTTCATTATCTCGTGTTACCGTTCGGGCTCCACGGGGCCCCAGCCACATTCCAACGGTTAATGGACATAATGTTAAAACCTCATAGAAGATACGCCTCGGCATATCTGGATGACATCATCATTTTCAGCAATGACTAGGAGAGTCACTTGCCCAAGGTACAAGCTGTAGTGAATTCCCTGAGAACAGCTGGCCTGACCGCTCACCCCAAGAAGTGTGCTTTGGGATGGAAGAGATGCGCTATTTGGGATATGTGATCGGCCGCAGTATCATCAAACCCCAGGTCAACAAGGTCGACGCTATCCAGAAATGGCCTCGACCTGTGAGCACTAAACAAGTTAGGTCATTCCTGGACATTGTTCGGTATTACAGATGGTTTATTCCCAACTTTACCACAGTATCTTCTCCCCTGATGGACCTTCTAAAGGGTAAAAAGTCTGTTATGGTGCAGTGGAATGACCAGGCCGAAAGCAATTTTCAGGTGTTAAAGGTGGCCTTGTGTGCATCTCCTGTCCTCATTACGCCCGACTTCAGCAGAGAGTTTGTGGTACAGACAGACGCATCAGATGTAGGGCTGGGAGCTGTCCTGTCTCAGGAGGTGAATGGAGAAGAGCATCCAGTTACCTACCTGAGCAGGAAACTAACACCAGCAGAGAAAAACTACAGCATAGTAGAGAAAGAGTGTCTGGCGATAAAATGGGCGTTAGAGGCCCTGAGGTACTAATTGCTGGGGAGGCAGTTCCGTCTAGTGACCGACCACTCACCCCTCACTTGGATGAGCAGATCCAAGGACAAGAATGCCAGGGTCACTAGATGGTTCTTGTCACTTCAAAACTTTAGTTTTTCGGTGGAGCACAGAGCCGGGAAACCGCAAGGCAATGCGGATGCCTTGTCCCAGACTCATTGTTTAATGGCTGGAGTTCGCCCCGAGGGGTCAGAACTGAGGGGGAGGGTATATGAGAAAGTGAATGGTGTGGTTTGGGAGAACAGGTATTTTCTAACCAGGCAGTTAAAGGGTGTGTGGTAGAATCCCACAGCAGGGAGGTCAGCTGACTAATTTAGGCCTAATATAGGTTGTGTGTTAGAACAAGGAGGGGTGGCACTACACTGTGGAGAGTGATGCATTGTCTGAACCTGCAAACAAGGTAACGCTGTGCCACCCTGTTTGAATAACCAGAGCGGGAGTCTGGCAGCCAGGCTCTTGTATGGAGAGAGAACATTGTGTTGTAGTACACAGTTCTCAGCCGAGAAGGCTTTGTTTTTGTTTGTGCCTTTGTAAAGGCAAACTGTTATGTACCTGAAACTAAATAAACACCAGACTTTAGTGTGATCCAGCCTCTGTGTCCCTGTTTCCTGCACTGCTACCAAGCATCTACCTGAGTGGTTCCCCACACCTGTTACTAGGGAAGTTCTGTCCATAGATATAAGAGAAACACAGTGATTGGAGGGGGGTATGTTCTCTCTTCACACATTGAGGGGAAGGGTGATTCTCCTCACAACCTCTACATATTTGTGTACAGTTTTCCCTGTACACTGAAGGAACCAAAATCATGCTGCAAAATCTACAATGTAGATGTAGGAAAGTTTACTATGTACTTATATATACTTGTGACTACCTGCTTGTGTTATTTCTGATGAGATGTTGGCCATAGACAGTAAGCAGCTGGCCTTATTGCACTCAGATTTCTCTTTCTGTGTCAGGGTTCTCTTTACTTGCATCATAACCTGTACTTGCAGTCCAGTGTCCCTGGATCTCCTATATTATGGTCTCTTGGGCTTTTCTCTATTTGTTTGATATCTTATAGTTACTTCTGTCAGAAATACATGTAAAGTAAAACAGAAAAACTGATAAGACACCATGTATGACATCTTATATAGCCAGAGAACAGAATGTCAACTTTTCATAAAAAGTCAGGTACCCTTTAAGCCTAATTTATTACATTTTTACATTACAATTTTTTAAAAGTCTCAATATTTTTGTGTAGGTACAATCCTCTTCTAGCTTGGCTTAAAATATGCACCAAAAAAACTTAATGTACACTGGCACCTGCCGTCTAGGGCAGTAGTCCCCAAACTTTTTTGCACCAGGGAGCGGCTCTAATCAAGACCATTTTTCCATGGCAGGGCGGGGTGGGGGTGGGACAGTAGTGGGGCTTTGGTCATATGTGGGCGGGGTTATGGAGGGGGGTTGGATTTTAGTGCATACTTATCATTTAATTATGACATTTATAATGTGAATGTGACTCAACTCACCATAGATTCAGAATGAGTAGGATCACCAGGATGCTATGCCAGGATGCCAGGAGCCACGACACGCTGTCCAGATCACTGACCCATCCCACATAATGTGCTGTCAGGAGCCGCGTCTACTGAGGCCAGCCCCAGATCGGCAAAAAAAAAAACAACGGCCCACTCCTGGTCCGCGGACCGGTGGTTGGGGACCCCTGATCTAGAGAACTGCAAATATGTGTGAACCAACATGAGCAGGGCTGATTCTAGCTTTTAGGAAAACTGAAATGGCGCCCCCCCCCCCATGAAGTTAGAAAATTGGGCTTGACTACCACTGCACATGCGCACCACTCAGCACTGAAGCCGCCTGACTGAGATACGTCAATGAGCTCCCAGTGCATGCGCAGTGATTAAAAGAAGCCGGGGATGTACACCCAGCTTCAGTGCTCAAGCTTAAAGGGGTTTTGGAGTTGGACAAACTTTGGATGAACCAGGGCAGGTGTAATATGAAAAATAAATAAATCATGTCCCTGGTGCTCTGGTGTCTGCCACCACAGCCCTGTGATGGGGCCTCAGTGGTCACGTGGGCTATGCCACCATCATGATGCCGGCATCATCCACATGACTGCTGAGTCCCAATCACAGGCCTCAGCAGTCTCTATAGTTGAAGAGGCTAGAAGACGCTCAAAGACAATGGGGACCTGCGCTGGAGCCCAGGAGAGGTGAGTAACGCTGTTTGCTATGTTTAATCACCCCCCTCCCAGGAAGAGACCCCACTGTATAATAGCAGTTCCATTTCGGAATCATCTTGCCTCATGGCAGATGCAACCCAGAGCATGAGACATTTTGATAAATTTATTGCAAAAAGACACCGGTAAAAAATAAGCCCAGGCAGAAAAATAGCATAAAAAATCCCCTCTTGAGCATGCAGGAAGGTAATACAGTGAGAACAGAACCTCTGCATAGCTGCTCTGGCTTTACCTGGACACACTTGTCAGAAGACTGATAGGGTCAGTAATGAACCATGATGAGCTTATCATTATTAATGCATGTTAAATAATAAGGTTAGATTTTAATTGTCTTATCCAGACAGTGTAATGATTGGCAAACTGAGACGTACACTTATTCCACATATTTTTGATAGTTGGGGAGATTTACCAAGCAAAATTCACCATAATTCTAATGTAATATGCGCCAAAAAATGTTGAACATGCTGTGCACCAGATGTATCAAGTGTTTTAGCCACTTCTTAGACACATTTACGACTTGTACAAAAAGAGGTGTGGCCTACTAGGAAAGGGGCATGACCTTGTGAAAAAGGGGTGTGGGTTAAGATGCAACACTGTGCCATAAAAATGCAACAAAACTTTATAAGCCAACTAATAAGTGGTGTAATGTTAGTCTAACAATACACTAGCTTTATCAAACAGCATCAGTCTAAATCTGGCATAGTTTAAGACTGTTTGCACTCTCTAAAACTTATTAGTACACATTAGTAAATCTGCCGCACAGTGTCCATTATCTCTGTACTGTATTATCCCAGTATTGTGATCTAATTGTGTGAATATCCCTGTATTGACATCACTGTGTTCATTATAACTGTATTCTGACATCAGTGTGTATATTATCCCTGCACTGTGACATCACTGTGTGCATTATCCCTGTACTGTGACATCAGTGTGTATATTATCCCTGTACTGTGACATCACTGTGTTCATTATAACTGTATTCTGACATCAGTGTGTATATTATTCCTGTACTGTGATATCACTGTGTGCATTATCCCTGTACTGTGACATCACTGTGTGTATTATCCCTGTACTGTGACATCACTGTGTGCATTATCCCTGTATGGTGAGACAACTGTGTGCATAATCTCTATACTGTGACACCATTGCTTCTATTATTTTTGTGTTGTGACATTCCTATGTGCATTATCCCTGTACTATAACATCACTATGTCTATTATCCCTGTACTGTGACATCACAGTTTGCATTATTTCTATACTGTGACATCACTGTGTTTATTATCCCTGTACTGTGAGATAGCTGTGTGCATTATCCCTGTACTGTGACATCACTGTTTGTATTATTTCTATACAGTGACATCACTGTGTTTATAATCCCTGTACTGCAACATCACTGTTTCTATCAACCCTGTTTTGTGACATCACTATTTATTTCCATTCTATTTATTATTTATTACTCCATTTATTAATGTTTATCTCTGTAGCGTGACATGCCACTACTCTTATGATATAACTGTTATGATACTGTGTTTATTATTCCACTGTTATGATGTCACAACATGCATTATTGTGTTCCATGACATCACGGTACAGAAATAATTGCAAGACTTCCCTGCTCTGAACTTGCTGTGGTCATGGTGCAGTGGGGCCACATTCCATGTTTTGCTATGGGGCCCCATGATGACTTGCTATGCTTCTGATCAGAGGGTTACCTGTAAATATTTACCAGCACATAATAATCCCTGATTTAGACAGATATTGCAGTGATGGGTTGCTTGGTTTGAACCAGGTCTGTAAATTTCCTGACACTGCCCACTCCTCTTAATTTACTGTTCCCATGTAATCAAATTAAAGATTACATTGCCCTGTTAATTATTTTCTCCAGTGTTGTCTGCCCAGAGCCCCCACCTCTGCTGAGACTCTTATGTTCTCTCCTATTAATAGAAGCCGGATCTAGTTACATTGTTCAGGTTTCATAATGTGCAATCAGCAAAACCGCTGACTGACAGTCTGAACACCAGGGAACAACTCATTAGTAGGCAACATAAATATGGACACTGCCCGCCAGGTGGCGCTGCAGCTCTTCAGTTCTGCATGTGCAGGATTTAGAGGCTTCTTCCCTTCCCCCTTCTTGTTCCATGCCTATGTCCAAGGTACTTCCAGTGTCATCTCTATGTCAGCCTCCTGCAGAGATGGCAGCCTCTCTGAGCATCCATGCCCCCTCTAAATAGCTGTGCCCTTTTCTGCAGATATATCCAGGCATGACAAAGGGAATTTCCCTGCTCTAAAAAGTCATGGATACCACAAGATATAATAATCTTTATTTTTATAGCTCCAACATATTCTACAGCGCTTTACAATTCATAGAGGTCATGTACAAACAAAACCAAAGAGTAACAAACTAAACAAGTCACATCATTAACATATTAAAATGAGCCCATTAGAAATCCCAGCATGTTCCTCTGGTTTCTGTAGTTCTGCAACATAATTCTATTTTAGATTATAAATTGAATACCTATGCACTGTGAGATACAATATAATCTATATAATAATGTATTTATCTATATGTGCCCTATAAACCCCACTGGGATTAGGAGCCTCATCACAGACAGATCGATCCAGGGACAGGAATCAGTTGCAGTTTATTATATATATATATATATATATATATATATATATATATATATATATATACTATATATATATATATAATATTATATTAGTACACCTGTATAGCACTGTTGGTATATAAAATGGTTGTGAGAATACAAAGTGTGGTCTGTATTTCCTCTATCTTGGTACTACAACCCTCAGTATACCTTGTTGGGGCTTTCTAACATCTAGAGAGCCCCAGGTTGGTGACTAGTGTCCTATAAACAGACACACTTTCTCCCTCCATAATAAAGCCCTCTGTAAATAACTCCCTGCTGGGATCTGTGATTTCTGAACAAAGGGAAGTGTTTTACACGTCCTAGAAGTGTTACAGTCAATGTCTGTGTACTTACTGGCAGCTTGCACTCTGTTTACATTGCCATTGTACACACAAGTCTGATATACCTAAAGAATCACCAATGTACAGTGTATTTATAAAGCCCCCTTTTTCACTCTATTTCTTCCCTAAATTGTGTAGCTGTTGCAATAAAGGTTCACATTAACATCTAACTCTTCTGTTCTTGGTGCATATCATAGTCTACAATCCTCTATGAATTAAGGTTGTATGGGCTATATATAGAAATAATGACCACATGTTGGGGTCTTGGTGTGTGGGATCAACAGTTTAATAAGAACAAATAAACTTGCAAGTCCCCTTAAAACATACAAACTATTAGAGAGGGATCAGGTATGAATGAGATATATGAGGGCTGAACTGCCCTATGGATGGGGAACATGTGTGTTACCATACCTGCTGTGTGGTCTGGATGGGTCCATATACAACAATAGTGTCCTGCTGAATCTGCTACATGTATATAGGGGTTTATAGGTTTCTGACAAACAAGGAATATACTGATAATTTAAGGTAACCCCTATAGGGGCTAGGATGTGCAGTGTAAGAGGATCAAGGTGCATCACCCTGGTAATCCAGGCAGTTAAATCCAACATCAGGACACTCTCCTGTACACAGGCTCTAAGCCTTTGATGTGTCTATAAAAATCAGAGATTATAGAACAAATCCCAGCTTTCATGTGTCATCCCCCACATAAGAGAGGAGGATTTAGAGGAGGGGAACTTCTGCCCTCTCTATAGAGAACTCCAGTCTAAACTGTGTATATTGCTGTAGGGTTGTCTATATCTCAGCCCCTAGCTTAATATGGGGGGTGATTTATCTCTGCAACAAGGCATCCAACGAGTTAACTCTCCTCTATCTATTCACATCAATGATACATAACAGAAGGACCCGAAACCTGTGACATGTCCACTGTCGGATTGTTGTCCTGTGCAGGAAATCCAGCCAAGTGGTCTGTCTCCTGGGGGGATGTCATGTGCCCGAATGTCTTATTATAGTGATATCATTGTTATATACTAAGATATAGTGAGATTATTGCTAGATAGTAAGATAGATAGATAGATAGATAGATAGATAGATAGATAGATAGATAGATGATGATATCTCTATCTATCTTACTATATAGCAATAATATCACTATAGCTTAGTATGTAACAATATCACTATATATATATATATATATATATATATATATATATATATTTGTGATATCATTGTTACATACTAAGCTATAGTGATATTATTGCTATATAGTAAGATAGATATATATTAGTGATATCATTGTTACATACTAAGATATAGTGATATTATTGCTATATAGTAAGATAGAGAGAGAGGGATATTATTATTACATACTACTAATCACGATTAGTGCCATTATTGTTACATACCAACATATAATGATATTATTATTACTACAATACAATGATATATTATAGTTACATACTAATATATAGTGCTACAATTGTCATATAATAATAAATAGGCAGATTATTATTACATACTAATATATACTGGTATTATTATTACATATTAAAACATAGACATTCTATTGTTACATAGTAATAGCGATATTGTTACATACAAATATAGTCATATTATTGCTACATACTAATATGTAGTGATATTGTTACATACTCATATCTAGTGATATCTGTTATATCTTGTACATACAGTTCATACACTAACAACCAATACATTGTATCCAGTGACTGCATTGTGTTACATTCATTTCCATATGGCACTGACCTGAGCACTACTCACTGCTCTGTAATAGAGTTATTATGTACATGTCATATTCTCCGGAAACTGGAATGGAAATGATGTAGCAGAGGCGAGTAAGGCGCTGTACACACTGAAGGTCTAGACAAGTAGATGGAGTATTAATGCTTCCTTGTAACGAGTAGTAATAGTAGCACAATAGCGAGTATTAATAGAAGTAGTAGGATTTCTAATTATCAGTAATAGTAATACTTAGGGGTAGTATGGATGGTGTGTATGGTTTATTCGTAGTATTAATACTTGGTAGTAATATGGACGGTGTGTATTATTTATTACTAGCTTGAATACTTAGCAGTAGTTTGCATGTATGTGTTGTCTATTAGTACTCTTTATTAATAGTAGTATTAATACTTAGTAGCAGCATGTGCAGTATGTAATTTATTAGCAGCATTAATACTTAGCAGTAGTTTGCATGTATGTATTGTCTATTAGTAGTAGTTCTCTTTATTAATAGTAGTATTAATACTTAATAGTAGCAAGTACAGTATATGTTGGTAATATTAATACTTAACAGTACTTTGCATGTATGTGTTGTCTATTAGTAATAGTACAATATGTCTGCTTCATTAGTAGTATTAATACATGGTAGTTTGTATGTATTTATTAGCAGTTGTATTGCTACTTTATAGTACTATGTATGGTTTATTAGTGACCTTTTGGATACTTAGTAGCAGTGTGTGGTTTATTATTTTTAGCAGTATTTATACTAAGCAGTAGAATGTACGGGTTACTAGTATATACATTATATTAGTATACTTAATAAAAGCATGTATGTATGGGTTATTAGCTGTATTAAAGTTGTACTATTAATACTAAGTAGTAGTATGATTGGTTTACTACAGGTACTATGGATATTTTGTAGCCGTATGTATGTATTATTTATTACCGGTATTGTATTTTATTAGTAAATGTATTTATAATTAGTAGTAATAGTGTTTCTAATTATTCTGTTATATTACACTAGTAATATACAAATCATATTAGTATGTAATGTTTATTAACAGTAGCTGCATTTTTATTAATCGCTATCTGTAGTTTTTAAATTCGGTAGCAGCACAAAACAACTAGAACTACTATATCTATCTATCTATCATCTATCTATCTATATATCATCTATCTATCTATATATTATATATTGTAGTATTATGATATTATATATATGATGATCCGTATCGTTATTTGTCATCTACACATTTCCACGAATATATTACACTAAATATCAGAATTTTAGATTTCTGTATTTAATGCATTGTGATCGCCTAAACAGATCTTTATGAAGTCCACACATGTATACATCTATTTACAGCATCAGTTCTTGCAGATTCCTTCCATCCTCCGTTCCTTCACTCCACACCCCTATCAGCTCTTTTGCTTTTTATGTCATTTTCCACCACTATTTTCCACCCACTGTCCAGTTTCCAAATAAAAACCCTCCTGTAGAATCAAATTTCGTTTCCTATTCGTTTAATTCATAATACCACGTGACCTTCAAACCTACAAAAAATTTTAATAACACTGCAAAAATATATATAAAACCCTAATAGTCATCACTAATAGAAATGACAACTGCTAGCAGTGTACCTGACATAGCCCAGCCCGTATATAAAGCTTTATGAGGATTTTGTGTCTTTATTTTATTACATGGATTTATACTTTATTATTGTTTTCTTGTTATCATTATTATCAGTAGATTATAAATTAAAAAAATCTCATTATATAATTAAAATATGCGAATATAAAAGGTAAAAAATTACTTTATAGGGCAGGACATTTTGCAAGTAAGTACATGTAATGTGTAATGTAGAAAAGAATAATAATTATAATAGTAATGATGATAACAATTTATAGATGTTGCAATGTAGGAGAGGTCCAAGGACATATTAATAGTTGGAGGAGCAGCCACAAGAAGTGATCGATGATTTTTGATCCCTTATATCACAATGTTATACACTATAAATATCACTATAATATTATGATTTAATATGGAGTCTTTGTATAAAAACTGTACCTTTTTTGCTTCCTTCTTTGATCTACAAGGGCAATACTTACTGTACAACCTTTCCCTCCCTTCCAATGAGAGATACAATGGCTGTGCTGGTGTTTTCCATATGATTGCCATTTATTACTGTATCAGCTTCACTTTTGGAAAGAGGACAAGGCTGCTCCCACTCTCTGGGGTCAGTCTGATCTTTAGTATTGAGGATGATGATTATTATGAGTTGCCGACTATGCACTATGTCATTTATCTACTACCCCCTCCCCCCAATGTGATATAATAGGGCTCCTAGGTAATATAATCAGCCTAGATCTGACTACTGGTGACCCATTACATATCTGAAGGATAATATTAAGGTTCAAAGTACCCAAAAGTAAGACCTACCCAGCTCTGCATAACCCATTCTTCTCTATGATAGCTGGCATGCGGTTATAAATAGCTGCAGCAAGTGATCAGCGTTATAGAGAAGGGGGATTTTTGGTTTTACCAGCGGGAGGAGTATTTCCAAATGGAAAGGCTACTCTAGATTATGTCCTGCAAAAAAAAACTTGCGGTCCCTTTAAGGGTTAGTTGCTATCCAAACAGAAGTAAACACAGCGAGCCATTAGAGAAGCTGCGGGGCGTGGTGAGCGGTAGCAAGAGGGCGGGGATAAAGTGGTTACAAGTTGTAACGTTCCATGAATGGGCGGGGATAGAATGTTACAACTGCGAACGTTCCATGCGTGGGCGTGGCCAGAAGGGAGATGTTTGCAGCTGGAGGGCGGGGCCTTAAGTCTAAGGGACTCAGGGCTGAAATGTGATGGATCTGAGAGGCTGATCTCAGACTTGCAGCAAACTTAGCAAGAGTGAAAGCAGGGAAGAGGAGAGAGGGGGAACAGGGGGCACTGGGGGACCGCTCTGCAGCCCACTGCACTGGCTGACTGCAATCACTGCACTCCCAGCACAGCCTACAGAGCATAAGCACTGCAGCAACTTGTACACGATGAGTCCTGCTACTGCAGCAGGCACGGACTGGCTCTATTGACCTTCTATGGTGGACCAATGGTGTGGATCTAATGCAAAGACAGCTAGACTAAGAGGATCTATTGTGGAGATTGTGGCCCCTTGGAGCAGAGAGCTGTGTTAGGTAAGTGATGAAACTCTGTGAACTTGTGACTGCCCCAGTGTGTGGGAGGAAGGAGTACAGGACATGGCCTGTGCTTACAGGAAAATCACCAGTGACTGTATGAAAGTGACATGGACTGCTGAGCACTGTGCACACAGCCCAGAGAGATGAGCTGACTGTTCTTGCATATCCTATGCAATGTGTGAAAAATAAGTGCCGCACAGAAAGAGTTAATTATTACAATGGCCATGACAAGTAGAAAATTAAATTACTTAGAGGAGAAGTGCGATGTGCAATGGAAGGCTGTGCGGTATTTGCTTTGTACCTGACGACTGTTAATCACCTGAAGGAAGAGCAGTAAGGAGTAAGGAGTGCAGAGCCAGGGCAAGGTGTGGGCAGCAAATGGTGGAATGTAAACTTACACAAAGTGACACATACTGTGAGGGAAAACAATAGAACCAGGCAAGGGTTACTAATACTATGCACAGAGCATCATGCCATGACCTGGAAATGGATTAGCAGATGGATGGATAGATAGATATTGTAATATGACATAGGTAAGTCGATAGATATGAGATAGATACATCGATAGATAGTTATGAGATATATTGTAGACATGAGAGAGATAGATATGAGAGATACTGTAGACATTAAATAGAGAAATCGATAGATATACATATATATAGATATGGGATAGATATTGTAAGATGAAATAGATACTGTAGACATTAAATAGAGAAATCGATAGATAGATAGTTACGAGATATATATTGTAGACATGAGAGAGATAGATATGGAATAGATATTGTAACATGAGATAGATAAGTCGATAGATACTGTAGACATTAAATAGATAAATCGATAGATACATACATACATACATACATACATCTATAGATATGAGAGAGATACAGTTGATAGATAGATATGGGAGACTTGCTGTAATATAAGATAGATAGATATGAGATTCTGTAGACTTTAGGTTGATAGAATGGTATTAGAGAGATACTACAACAACCACATGACTCTGAAGTATTCTTACACTTGTGGTTCCAGGAGTGAATACAGGAGACATAAGTTGCAGGAGAGCTGTAGAAATAGACTATAGCTAAATAGAAGATTAAATAAATAAAAAAATAGATTGACAGACAAAATTAGATTGATGCAAAAATACACAGAAACAATGCTAAAGATGTTTAATAGATAACATAGATGATAGACAGAGATAGTTAGACAAACAGAATACATTTCGCTATCATTTTTGAAAAATAACAAAATGAGCTCTGCTACATCTGTGTGAATCACCAAAATACACGAGTTCATTACTTGGTACCATATATTTTCTATACCATGTGTAGGGTGCTCTCTGTAGACGCTCCGAATTCTCCAATTGACCAAATGTATCTCACTTCACAACTATCCCCTAGCAGGATCACAATGTATCACTAATGTCAGATGTTACTTTTAAACAAAATATTTCGTCCTCTTACTTTCTATGTACTCCTTCCATCTGCTCAGGTGCCCTGTCCTCTTCTTAACCAGTTTTATGTATCCAAATCCTCTTCATACTATTACCTGTCTCTGTGTCCTGTGATACATTTAGACAATTTCTTCTCATGTATTTGTTGCAATGTACGTTGTAAAATCTCTGTTGTTAATGTGTAATATTAATGTCTCTGTAGACAGAGATATACTAACAATTCTTGTAATAAATAGATGCCATGTATTGTAAAGAAACTAAAAAATACTTAGTAAATTCCTGTGTATATTATGATGCCCTCTATCAGAATATGACATTTACATCCTGGACAATATGTAGCTCCAAATTAATAATAATGTTCTCTATATCTGGATATATCTAGCTATCTATTCGATTGCGTTAATATAGAAAATAAATGTGATGGGAAATATCTATTAGAGATCAATATTCTAAAATTCTCAGCAACAGAATCTCTACAATTTGATCAGTCTGTATAATCTAGTAACACAACCGTATGTAGTACATGTCTGTATCATGTTTCATGTACTATTAATAATGTTTTCATGTTACATTTCCAGGATATAGGTTGGAGTAGTTTAGGGTTTATTTTTATTAAATATAATAAATATCTTTTCTGAATATATGTATATTATGAGCTCAGCTCCTTTCTACTGTAACTTTCTGTAGTCTGTCAGATATCTACAATGAATTATGTTATATAAGTATTATCAGAAAGCCGAAAAGTGTTGTCAGCACAATTGTCACCGAAATATCTAGTGTGTGTAAATATAGGTGTGTATATAGATAGATAAATATGTGTGTGTGCTTAAATATATTTGTATGTGTGCATATATATTTATATATAATATTTATATATTGTGTGGACTTTGGATCCAAACATGCTGACAATAATAGAATGGGTTCCGCCATAATTAATAAAATCATAAGAAGTTAATAAAATAGCGAGAAATCCTTATTGAAAGTATAACTGCTGAGAACAGGGATTACCGTGATAATACATAGGTGTGTGTACAGAGACTAATAGTTTATAGTGCGGTATATAGTCATACCATGCATATGCTCTAGCCCATTTCTTATGTCTGGATATTCACACAGTTAAGTCTAAATACCCTTGTACTAAGGTAGGGAATATTATGGTGTACATGTATATAGTATGTATAGTGGACCTATGTGCTGTACACAAACCAACAAATCGTGTTTAAAGACTTGTAGACTTTTGTGTGTATTATAATAATAACGATTTATATGCAAGAATTCTATCTGAAATTAGGATTACTGTAGTGTTACATTTAGAATGTTTAACATTTATCTTACATAGGAGTAGTTATATTTTATAGTTTGACGATTATACATATTCCCAATAATAAGTAGTATAATAGTAAAATATAATAGTATAAATAACCAATTATACCGAATATACTGGTGTCTGTCTAATGTAATATCTGTGTGTCTCTCTAATCTAATACCTATTTATAATTGATATATAATCTGTTTAACCCTATCTTTTCCATCCAGTATCTATCTATCTATCTATGTATCTGATATTTATCTAGCTAACTACCCTCTATCTAGCTCTCCACTTAACTATCTATCTACCATGCATTTTATGCTATTAGTGGGTCCCCTCAGTTCATACTTCAAAATAACCAGGTTGCTGGGGCATGATGGGAGTTTTAGTACTACAGTAACTAGACCTCCACCATAGTTTGTCTACACCTGCAGAGGACATGGCACTGGTGTAGATAGCTGACTATGATGTTAGATGTAGATTGATGTCTGTGTCCTGGGGTGCATGTGGGGTGCAGGCTCAGTGTCCCTGGTAATAAACAGCTGGGCAGATGCAGCAGTGGAAGTCTCCCTCCTGTGTGGCTTCTATTCAAGGACCATCTGGAAGGGATCTGCTGTAAAGTGGATTTATTTAGAACCTGCAGTGCTGGAGGAAAGTGTGTCCTTTCTCTCCCCCAATTGCCTTGATGAATGAGTTGTTGTTGGATGAAGATAAATAGGTGGGCTTCATCTGCACTCCTTTCATGTAAACTCCTCCTTTCCCTCAGTTTGGACTTTTATTTTAACCCTTTGGTAACCAGAGCATCCAGCAAATTACCACAGGATCATCCTCGGCCAAATACTAATCCGCAGGTTCTCCCAGTTTGCCTACTATTATGTATATACCCTATACCAAGGGTCAGCAACCTTCGGCACTCCAGCTGCTGTGAAACTACAACTCCCAACATGCTCCATTCACTTTCATGGGAGTTCCAAGAAAAGCAGAGCAAGTATGCATGTTGGGAGTTGTAGTTTTACAACAGCTGGAGTGCCAAAGGTTGCCTACCCCTGCCCTATACACTGTCATAGTAGGGCAGTAAACATTTAGCGTTTCAGTAGGTGTTTGTGTTTATTTTAATGTACATTTTAATCTATCAAACAATTAGTTATTAATTGCCACTTATTACTTTATGTGACTGTGGAGTAAAGCAAAGGTAATAGAGAGGATGGCAGGTTCCTAGCAGCTCTAGGAGGGCCAGGTGGTGGAGCCACAAGTTGCCTACGCCTGGTGTCCATACTGTGTAGTGGCTGGTTTATAGACTTCCCCCTACAAATAATCTCTTACTTGTCTGGCACAGCCTCCTAGGACTCTTCATTTCAGTCTGATCCAAGAAGCAGAGGCTGTTTTATCCTTTTGGTTCTAATTAGGAGAGGTGAAGTCCTTTGGAAAACATTGTTCTGCAGAGCAGCGCTCTCTATATTAATGCAGCCAAATGAATTCTTCCCACGTCTTGAATCACTTTGGTTTAAAAATATGTGAGGAAATGAAATACACATTGTGAATAAATCCACTTTTCCCCTCTTTTTTTCCTCTTCTTCCTTAGAAACTCTGGTGTGGTGTGAGCATCCTTACTCTGGAGCGGTTCCATTCCACAGTACAAGGTGCTGGATCGTGTGATCTGGAAGAGTTTGGAAGATGGGTAGCAAGGCCCTGCCAGCTCCAATTCCCCTGCACCCTTCCCTACAACTCACCAACTACTCCTTCTTACAAGCAGTCAATACCTTTCCAGCAGCTGTGGACCATCTCCAGGGACTTTATGGACTAAGTGCTGTACAGACCATGCATATGAATCACTGGACTTTGGGTTATCCTAATGTACATGGGATCACAAGGTCCACCATCACTGAGATGGCAGCTGCTCAAGGCTTGATGGACGCCAGATTTTCCTTCCCTGCTTTACCCTTTGCTACACATCTCTTTCACCCCAAACAGGGCACCATAGCCCACGTGATCCCAGCCTTGCACAAAGACAGGCCTAGGTTTGACTTTGCCAATTTGGCCATTGCTGCAACCCAAGAGGACCCACCTAAGATAGGTGACCTTTCCAAACTAAGCCCAGGGTTGGGTAGTCCTATTTCAGAGATCAGCAAATTGTCTCCAGACCGAAAACCTTCCAGAGGAAGGTTACCATCTAAAACTAAGAAAGAATTTATTTGCAAGTTTTGTGGAAGACACTTTACCAAGTCCTACAACTTACTCATCCATGAAAGAACCCACACAGATGAAAGACCCTACACCTGTGACATCTGCCACAAGGCCTTTAGAAGACAGGACCATTTGAGAGACCACAGGTACTGCCATAGAGCTATTCAAATAATATGTCATATATGTCTATTGACTAAAAAGATATTTAAGAGTACATATGTAATACTCCAGAAGCTACTACATGAGGCAGAAGAATTGTACGTAATGATGTAAGGATCTCAGCAGGCTTAGACTGACCCACCAGTGGAACCTCCAGTAGGCCCAGGCTCTAACTTGATAATGGACCTTACAGTTCCAGCATAAGACCACCCAATATGGAGGCCATTAGGGTCTATTTCTTAGGGGTTGATGGAGGTTCAAGCATGAAAAAATGTTTTATAACCTCACCTTTAAAGGTTGTTTATGAGAAACCCACCATTTTTTAGACACCCCGGTGTGACAGATTAGGGCACCTATATATTTATTCCATGATCTACAAGCAACAAATCAATTATGGTGGAAATCTATATTCTATCTGAATCTCACGTCTTTCTTCCAACGCCATGAATTACTTTTAGTTCCTCCTGTGCCAGGAAGTTCTTCTTCCGTTGTGAAATATGACATGTGGGCGTCATTGTCCTACCCATTGGAGTGGTAAATCTTTCATTTTAGCCCGGGCTAAGTAAATATTCAATGTTCCAGGCTGATTTATGCAGGTTTATTATCCAGGTGAAGTGAAATTGTTGCAGTAACCTCACACTGAGAATGTATTTACAGGAGCTATTGAGATAAGGCCTTGTGTGAAGGTCGATGTCCTCCTGTAGATAATGGCAGGACAATGTATACTGTTTGCCTGTCACACTCCTGGGTTATAATCTCTTAGCACAGAGCAATCGTCTTTGATCAGGATCGCTGATCCCCTTTCATATGGCTCACTCTGTGAACCCAGATCAGCATTGCACACAGCACTATCTGGGACAGATAGACTTGTGTAGGCCTCTGTTGTGGCTGCTGTGTGTGCTCATAGTCATTAAACATAGATTTCACCATTGATTTTTATTTTTCCTCTTTCCACTAGATATATTCATTCCAAAGAAAAGCCCTTCAAGTGTCAGGAGTGTGGAAAGGGATTCTGTCAATCGAGGACCCTGGCGGTGCACAAAACCTTACACATGCAGGTACAATGATTATTTACCATGACATAAGACACATGTTACAACCCAAAGCAACTCATCAGATGTAAGCACTCTTTATGGCATACTAGAATATTACAGCACAATTTTCTATCTAAAAGTTAAATCCGCAAATAAAATGAAATTTAATTAAATTAAAAAAATAATTAAAATCAATATTTAACTTTGGAAAGTACATGAACATTTATTACCTATCCATCATTCCTACAAGAAACGTCCAAGTTTTATATATATATATATATATATATATATATAAGGCCTAGGACATAGGACTCTAAAGTATATAATATTATATACTTTAATATAAGGCCTAGGACATAGGACTTTAAAGTATATAATCGTATCCACTTTGCTCTAATCTATACTAAAGTATAACATTTTCTATTAATAAATTCAACAAAAATATTTTTAGAAACATTTTCTAAAAATTATCTGATCATTGCTTCTCCATCTCCCAGCTTCTATTACTATACTATTTACCACTATGATGGTTTACTTTACATATATGACAAACATTCTTGAGTTACTTTTGGATTGCTTAATTTAAAATCTAAATTTTTTTTATTTACCTTCAGTTTTTTTTCAAGGTAAAAATTTAATATGTTTCTACATAATTAAAAATAAATAAATTTAAAATAATTAATATTTTTGACTATATTTGATCCTGAAGTAATGCCCCATTACTAGGTTGGTGTAATATGTAGTCTATGTTTGGGCATAGCTATAAGGGTGCACAGATTGTTGTTGCGCCCTGTCCCTGGTGACTATGGGGGACCATGCCCTTCAGCAGCCTAAGAAGACAACAGTATTCTAATGGTAGGTCGGGCCCCTGCTGGCAGGGGCGTAACTCGAGGCGGTGCAGAGGGTTCAGTCATACCCAGGCCCTGGAGCCTATGGGGCCCATAAGATTTCTCTTCCCAGCTATAAGCGATACATTGTAGTTGTGGAGCTTAGTACAGATTTTGCATTGTGGCCCCTGAACTTAATGGTACGCTTCTGCCTATTAGGGATTTTACAATGGTGCCCCCCAAGTTAGGCCATTTATTCTATTACTAATTTTCATGTTTATTAATTCACTAACCTATCAGACATGAAACTTCTTTCATGTACTGTACTAAAATCGCCAAGTGTGTCCAGGGGCCTAGTTGGGTGTTCCACCCTCTGACTGATACACAATAGAAATGACATTAACATCAACAGGTAGACAAGGAGAGATGGTGTAAAGGATTAATCCTTTGCTTGCTTCAAATCTGAACAGGAATCACCCCACAAATGCCCCACATGTGGAAGAACATTTAATCAAAGAAGTAACCTGAAAACTCACCTTCTTACCCATACAGACATCAAGCCCTACAATTGTGAGCAGTGCGGGAAAGTATTCAGGAGAAACTGCGACCTTCGGAGACACAGCCTAACCCACAGCCCCAGGCAGGACTACTAGAGTGGGACCCCCACCCCAGCCAGCTACCTACCTACACCCCCAGCCTTACACCCAAGTACCCCAGCATAGGGGAGGAGACATTGCTTGCACCTAAGGACTTGCCTTTATGGACTGGACTTTACAACTCTACATCTACCCAGGCAGCCTCCACTTCTGTACAGATAATAAAGCTCATTTTAGAGCTGTGTAAATAAGGTTTATTTTTTTTTTATTATTAATATTGTCAGGTTTTGATGCACAGTGGGACAGATTTTTTTTTTTTTTTTTTTGCTCTGGAGAAAATACCATAAAAGTGTATTTCAAAAAATAAAAATCTAATGTTTTTCAATATCTCCTTATGTATTTATTGAAGGGTGACTACTTATGTTTCTTGCTGAGGTTGTCATAGACTATATACCTGTGAGTGTGTGTATGTATGTGTGTATATATTATATAATAATAATATATATATATATATATATATTTATAATATTTTTTTATATATATATTCTAATTTTTTTTTTTATATATATATATATATATAAGTGAAACAGGTCACTGACTTGGGATCTTTTAGCTGAGCAGTGCCAATAAATATATCACAATAGAAACTCATAGAATAAAATACATTTTCAGATCAATGTTCATATGGTGTACTAGTCAGAATCCAACCTGCACTTGACATGCTGAGAATTGTAGTACTATGACATGTTGGCTTTTTTTTGTCCAATGCTGATAGAAAACGATTGAAAACACAAGAAGAAACTTTATATAAACGTTTCCTTTTGTGTTCTTTTTATGACATGTTACACATTCTAGTACAGATTGATACAATGTATCAAGCCTTCACCCCACTCCCTCCTCCTCCTCCCCTATACAAGCTCTGATTACATTAACAGAGATATTATACTGAAATACTAGACGCTTCCAACATGGAGATTTCATTTCCACTACTTTGCAGAACAAGTTTTATTTACTCCCTGTGGATCCTCTTCTATTAGTCACTTCTTTTATGAAACACATGGAGAGGAGAAATCTCCAGCCACCCTAATAACATCCAGCAAGCGACAGAGAGGTCTATTCACATCAAGCGGATTGTTAATTGTAAGAGAGTGAAATAATATACTGACTGCGTGACAGGAGAAGGATAGGAGGCGACACATTTTCACTGCATTCCCCTGTTGTTAATATTATATATTTACTTTATTATTCCTGCAGTGAATATTTCAGTGTTTTTGTATCAAAATAATTTTTGAATCAATGGAATATTTTGAAAACTTGTTCAAGCGATTCACTTTGCATCAGAAATTACTGTACTATCTAAATATTGTAATATCTAGATATGTATAAATTATACATATATATATATATATATATATATATATATATATATATATATATACACACACACACACACACACACACACACATATATATGTTTATATTAAATTCAGGGGGAAAAAAGAGTGATCGACGAAATGTGCAATTGTTATTTTAGTTTGAATTCACACTAAACAGATTTGTCGCAGAAATGTATGACCGTTTCATACATCTGAGTCAGGCTTGCAGAAATCTACTCGCTACCTAAACAAGCGCATTCAGATGAATGGATCTGATCTTCAGTTCTAGAATAGTCTGTAAAAAAAACCTGCAACGTGTGAATGTACCGGCCACCATTTTTTTCTGAACTTTCATATTTCTACATTTTATCTTTTTTTTTGTGTTTGAATGGTATTGTGATTTTATTTTGATCATACATATATTCTAATATTGACATACGTAAATAGTTTAATGTAGTAATTTATTCATAATTTAATCACTATTATTGATTTATTACAATATACTATTTAAATGATTTAACACTGCATCTAAATAAATAAATTAGTGAAATAGATATTTTAATTGTAGTAATAGATTAATATGCCAGTTATTTTATATATATATATATATATATATATATATATATATTTATAAAAATCTATTTAAATGTATTTTCATTAACCCCACTGCAAAAAACGCATTACATTGCGATAAGATACCTAAAGTCAGTGTCAGACCTTTTATTGCGATCCTGTAAAGAGAATTGCAGAATTATACAATGTATCTTTTTAGTGTATTTTTAATGTAGATTTATTATGATAAAATATAAATAAAACTAGAAAAATAGTATATGAAAATAATACAAAAAATCCAAACAAATGTGCTACTTGGCAATGTTTTCCATAGTGGTTTAAGTATAGATAGATCGGTAAGTAGATAGATGGATAGATATTTTATTTAATATTTTTATTTTTGCAAAAACTAGTAAAATTAATATTATAAACTATAATAATCGGAGGAATCTTTTTTTTTTTTCTATACTTATATTGACTCCATGTACAGCCACTGCTTCAGCAATCTGCTGATCTTGTCCCATGTACAGGATATTCATTCGTTAGGGTTTTACAATATTCTGCTATGAATGCAGAGTAAAAACTATTGAATATATTATAAAAGTTACAGCACAATCTGAACATCTGAATACGATGTTTCCCGATAGCTGTGCTGAATGAATGAAAGACAGATATACACGTATGGAAGATGCATATGGTAAATCCTATGATACAAAGTGTACTTGGTGTGTTTCCAGGGACATTGGAGAGTGTGGAGTGATGATGATGTCATCTGTCAGTCTTTCTGAAATTGTAGTTACCATATAAAAAAATGCAACTTGACTAAAATGTAAATGAAAAAAAAAAAAAAAAAATAAAATATATATATATATAGATGAAAATATAGATAATGAATTTATGGAATTATGTTACATTTTTGGCATATTTGTGAGTGTGTTTGCCTGCAGTGTGTCCATCATTTTGATATTGATATAGGTTGATGAAAGTTATCTGCAATTAAAATATAGACAGATATTGAATTAGCCTGTTCACACTAGTGTGTAGGAAAAAAATGGGTGTATTAATGTAATTTAAAAAATACTGTTTCAAAACTGAAAATAGAAACAAATCTAAACAAGTGAAACATTTAATTGAAACCTTGACATTTTCTACTGACCAATCTGTTTAGATAGATTGCTCAATAGTACAAATAAAAACATGCCCCATAGAATGCACTATTTCTATCTATATACTTACCTACCTACCTCTTTATTTATATATTATATCTAATTTTCATCAGCACAATTTTTGGATTATCTTTGGCTCTGTTCAGACCACATTTTGGCACATCAGTCATATCTATCTGAAACAAAAAACAAAACAAAAACATGTAGACATATAGTGCAGAATACCTAAAGGCTTCTATATCACAGAATATATATATATATATATATATATATATATATATATATATATATAACATGAGATTTCCTTAATTTCATGTACTCAATGCAGATTTTTTTTTGATGCGGAAACTAACATAGTGCAGTTTTTAAAATCTTGAGCATGACTAGGCTACAGCCCCACGTTGTGGAAACAGCTGTTTTTGTTGCAGATTTTGCTGCGTTTGTTTGAGCCAAAGTCAAGAATGGCTACAAAAGGAATGGGAAATATTTAGGAAGTTCTTATACTTCTCCCTTCTGCTCAATCCACTCCTGGCTTTGGCTCAAAAAACCGCAGCAACATCTGCAACAAAATTAGGCTGTGTTTCCGCAACGTGGGGCCTCAGCCGTATGCAGATTTTCACTTAGGATTTCATTTGTTTCAGGCCCTAGTTTGCGAAAACACAGCATTTTTTTGTTGTTGTTGTTGCAATTTTGCTGGGTTTTTTTTTTTTTGTTTTTGTTTTTTTTTAAGTCAAGAGTGGCTTGTAAAGGCAAATCTACAGAAAGCTCTTATACTTGTCCCTTCTTTTCAATCCACTCCTGGCTTTGGCTCAAAAGAAAGCAGCAAAATATGCAACAAAAAAACCCAGTTTTTCCAGAACATGAGGCCTCCACCTCAATGCAAAATTAAATTCACACTAAAATCTGTAAAAAAAAATTTGCATGCAGATTTTGGTGCCAAAAAGCTGCAGCAAACACTTTTATATGTGTATGAAGCTCGCAAGTCCTAAAAAGTTAATGTCAGATGGATCCAAACATCTTCGCTTATCTTTTCATAGTATACTATGGATTTGAATGAAGAAAAAAATGGGAAAAAACCTGATTTCACCTAATAAAAAAAAAAAAAAAGAAAATGTTATGAGAGAATCCTTTCCACAGAGCCATAAAGCAGTCAGGATGGGAGGGGGGTGTCAAAGGTCAGACACATCTTACATAAATAAATAATTTCACTTCTTTAAGAAAAGAAAGAGCGATTTAGTGGTATTGTTTTGCTATCTGTGACCAGTAACTCTATTATATCTGGTGTTTTGTGTTATTTTTTTGCTATTATTAGGCTAGATTTACTGATATCACAGAAGGAGTGTGCCTACATTGGGTGTTACTATGCTCCCGTCACTCCAGGCTGGTTATATTAGGGGTCCATATGTTCCTTATGTCACTCCCTGTTCTTACATTGCCTACGTCTACCATTTGTAATCTTTTTATGTTCCATTGTTACCAGAATACAATAGTAAAAAAAAAAAATCCTATTCTAAATAAGGGGACAATTCATCCATATTTCCATGTAAATACAATATTGTATTTTATGGGTGTGGAAAATTAAAGAGAACCTTTCACCACATCCACTAACTCCAACTCTTTGACTCCTTCAATCGCTGCTCCACTGATTCCGGCACAGCTGGATTTTTTTTCTCTAGCCCCTACTTTTCCTGATGCAATCAGGGCTGTTAGTTTCAGTAACCTGTATGGTAATTATGCTCTCTACTGTCAGGTGGGCGGTCCTGGTCTGGAGAAGAGAGGCAGGGACCGCCCACCTGACATTAGAGAGCATAATTGTGTTGAAAACAACAGAAGTGATTGTTTGGCAATGGTGGGGGCTAGAGAAAAAAAAATTACAACTGTGCTAGAATCAGTGGAGAAGGCACCTATTATAGGAAGCAAAGATTTGGAGTTGGTGAAGGCGGGGAAAGGTTTAAAGTAGTCAGACTTTGGAGGAGGAGTTGAACTTGTCGACCAATCAGATTTCAGATATGTTATTTGCAGCAACCTGATTGGTTACCATGGGTAATTACACCACCTTTCCTTTCACCAGTTTTGACAAGTCTGTTATATTATTGTATTATCTTGTATTATTAGGTATTATTGTATCTCTTGTATTACCATAGTATTACATCTATGAGTAATTTTCCTACATACAGTAACTTTCCAGTATTTTCTGATCATGGCAGATTGTTTCAGGGTAAGAGAGTGTCTCATGAACAAATTAATCATTACTATGGGAGAATTTTATACATTTCATCTTGTACTGAAGTTCTCAGCCCAGTATGTGTCGCATAGTGAATTATTGTTCATGACTCATTGGACTGTTGAAAGCGATATAAGTACCATCCAAAATATTCCAATCCATCGTATCTGTTTAGGCAATTGTAGACAACACAGGGAGTCTGTCACCAAGGTGAAGCATATTAAACCAGAAACACAGTCAGATAGGTCAGGCTCACCTGAATGTAATGCTTTTTCCCCTATGAAAATGTAAGCATCTATTGTCAAGACATTAATTTATTTAAGAATATGCAAATGAGCTATATGGAGCACCGAGGGTGGCTGCATAGCACCAAACTGCTATGCCTCACACTGCTTTAATATGTCCTCCTTACTCAATTTCGTCTTTGAGTAACAGGGTGGATTTCAGAATAGCTCCATGGCCTTGTTACTCAAAGAAGGGAGGGGGGAAGAAGGGCATACCTGAGCAGTGTGGGGTGTAGCAGTTTGGAGCAACTGAGCCACCCTTGGTGCTCCAGACCGCTCATTTGTATATTGTGAAATAAATGAATATCTCTTCAACGGAGGAGCAAATTTTCATGGGGAAGAGGGCGTTACATTCAGGTGAGCCTGACCTACAGTATCTAAAAGTGTGACTGGTTTAATATGCTTCACATGGTGACAGACTCCCTTTCAATAGATGATTTTAAGTATGGACCCCAATCCTGCAGGGGTCTATGTAGTATGATATGGCAGGCATTCAAATGAATAGCCATAACTATAGCATATGGACATTTCCAGTTTGCCACAATGGACATCAAAATATAAAAATTTTTGTGAAGCACAACAAGATATTTCCCTTAGAAATGTATACAGATTTTCTATGAAAAACATATCAACATATAATATGCCTCACTATAACAATTGGAGGCCCACTGAGTTTTAGTATAGGCCTATAGAATGCTAGAATATTCCAAAAATCTTTAATATGGTCATGTGCATGAGCCGTAGAACTACTATAGGCAAAGGCTGACTGTTGACTGAGCAGCTATACAGCCAAGGTGTGTCCTTATTTCCCTGACAAATCTGTGATTGGTGGAGATGGGTTGTACAGATGCCTCAAACTTTTACATCTACCTATCTCCAGGGATTGACAGGAAAAACATTTTATTTATTTTTTTTATAAACCTATAGTGCAATTGAAGGGAACAATCTTTCCAATACACTTCACTTAAGAAAAATGCCTGTGTCTTTAAGTATTACCCTTGGTTACACTTCTTATCTGATTATGTCCTGTACTCCATACACGAGCAGATAAGCTTACAATGAAGTCTATGGAGAGTGGGAGGAGTAGAAAAGAGAGCGATATGAGGCCATCTACAGCATTAAATGAGTCATATCTGTCAGGAGGGAGAAGACTGGATAGTAAATTTTAAACTAACCCAGATTTGTTGTGAAAGAAAACTGTCTCTCTATAGTCTAGATGCCTCTCTGTTTTGAAGAACTCTTCTCTTCATCCTCCTCCCCTTCCATAGACTTCTATTGTTCAGTGGCATAAGAATATAAATAAGTGAAGAAACAGGCACTTTTCCTTAATAGAATGTATTACAAAAAAGTTTATCTTCACCTGCACTATGGATTTCTGAAAACAATCAATAAATGTTTATTTACACTTTAAATGAATTTTGGCTAAGCCTGTTGATTTTGCAGCGACCATCAGCTGGAATAAGCCATCTGGTCAAAGTAGTTCCTCCTAACGTGAGTGATGAATGAAAAATCTAACATGGTAGACTAAATTTACTATGTCAGATTTTGGCATCTGGCCCACTTAAAGACCCTACTAGTTTTGGTATTTATCTATTAAAAGACAAAAAAACGGAATTTCTTGGCTATGTGATTTTATGTACTTGTTGTAGGTTGTCTACTCCTAATATCTGCAACATAGTCTAGTACAAAGCAAAGAACTATGGTTTACAAATGCCATTCACACACTGTAGAAAAAAATCTGCACAGCTTTTAGAGCTTGCTGTGATGCTCAAATCCAAAGTATGCTCTGTATGGGGAGTATTCATGCAGTTTAAAGGGTAAAATCTGCTGTAAAAGACTACTACTGCCCTGACAGCCAAATACTGGGAGTTGTAGTTTTTGTAACATTAGAAATCCATAGGTTGGAGACCCCTGCTTTATGGCATCATAGCAACATTGTCATGACTCCACTTAAAGAGGACCTTTCACCAGCTCCAACAAGTCCAGTTCTTTGCATCATTTTTAATGAATAATGATTCTGGCACAGTTGGATTTATTTCTCTAGCCCCCACTATTACTGAACAATCAATGCTGTTGTGTTATGATATGCTATTCAAGCTCTGTACTGTCATGAGGGCGTAGTCAGGCAGGAGCAGACAAGATGTGTGATTCTGAACTCTGACACTGGCTGCCTCTGATTGGAGCTCTGAATCACGCCCCCTGCCTGACACCGACCACTGACATTACAGAGCTTAAATAACACATCAGGCACCAAAACTAACCTCACCTGTTGCTTGGGAATGGTGAGGGCTAGAGAGAAAATTCCAACTGTGCTGAAATCAGTGGAGTGGCGCCTATGTTCAGAACTAACAACTTGAATTGGTGGAGATGGTGAAAGGTCCTCTTTAAAAAAATATGTTTTTATTAGCCCAAAGTGTAAAATTTCAGTCCCAAAGGACCTTTCTCAAGCAGCAGCTAATTCAAGACTTTATGGTCATAGCGCAAAAGCTGATGGTATTGCCGGTGAAAAATTAGATGTCACTATTGTGTTGTGCTTATTCACACAAAAACTCTGCACATATCAAAAATTACATATTTAAACATGCAACTAATGCTGCAATAGTTTGGATTGGTCTCCATTGGCCAGTTGGCCTTTTGTATGACTGTATACATTTTGTATGAACAGTCCCCTGAAAATAAACAGTGACAGTGACTATAGGGGAACCTGCAGCAAGTCTTGAATTCAACTACATCGCCACCACAGGAAATCTTGTGTGAGTTATAATGACACTGTCAAGCCAAGGTGTCTCCGTCCATCTCCACCCAGTTCCTCGCCTCGGTCCACCTACATCTGCACAATGTGGCAGACAAGTTGCGAATAGGGGATATTGGTGCAATAAAGGTCAAAATATATAAAACTGATGTAGAGGGAATGATGCATTACCTCCATTGTCTATTTAATTTCCAGTCCTCTGTGTAACAATCAGCAGGTTGCAGACTCAATGTATCAAAAAACTAGCTTGACTTTGGGTAACTCCTAAGGGCATTGTCTAAGTAACATCCCCAGTTTTCCAGGGATCCTCTTGGAGTGATCTTGGTGTTGGTCACAGCTGAGATAGGAGTCATCATGTGTGGCACCAGGAGTAAGACAAGAGAGTAGTTCAGGTACAGGCTCAAAGTGGAGGCAGGCAGAATTCATGCATAGTCAGGAACAGGCAAATATTCAGGGCAGCAGAACAGGTGCCATGGTCAGGGACAAGCCTAGGTCAGACACAGGTATCAGACAATGCAAATATTAGCAGTCAGGGACATAGTCAGGGAACAAGCCGCAGGTCAAATACTTATGAAATACAACAGCAGAAAAGGAAAAAAACTTCACAGGATCTAACAAGCCAGGAACTTTTTTAATCAGGCATCTTACTGTGAAATAAGCTGCCTCAAATAGCCCACAGATACAGGAAAATGGTTGAAACAGACTGCAAGGTTTACAGCTTTTTAAAGGGCCAGCACACCCTACAGGAAAGGGTTGAAGCACAGATCTCATGGCCTAGGAGAGCAGTGTGGTGGGCAGAGCGAGGGTATTGGTGACCATGGCCAGGTGGTGCCATATCATTTCTGCGGACAGAGAGAGGATGCTAGTGTCGGTACACTTCAGAATGAGAGATGTTTTTGTAGCCACACTTTACTTGGGCTAATGGAGAAAGTCTTGATCTGGACAAATGTAGTCTATGTGGGACCCTGGCAGCCAGCCTTCATTTCCCTTGCAGTGCCACAACAGGGAAAATAAAGTGAAGTGTACACACTTTTTTGATGTATTATAGAAGTATATAAAAAGAAAAGAAAACGTCTATGTTGTATCTTTTTCTTGTTCTGTATCTCTGGGATGAAAATAGACAAGCTGATGAAAGAGCATGTTGTCACAGACTGGTGTTGACTTTCTATCGTCTTACGCCATACTGCAGGATGTCCGAGATATCCCTTGGACATATTACAAGATGTCGGCACCTCGTGAAATACTTTACAGTCCTATAGTTCCAACGTGTAAGTCATCGCCATCTTATGTTTCCTAGAAGTGTTGTCTTCAAGCGCAATCCCAACATCATTGTGTTGCTCTTGGAGGGTTGTACACTGTTCTGAGAGCCTCAGAGCTATTTATATTGTAGCCTTTTATATTTACTAAAGGAAGAATAAAGATCTTTGATATTTTAAATATATTTTTTCTTATAAATAAATACAATAGGTTTGATGGATAAATAGATGTAGACAGATAGATGATAGATAGGTAGAGATAGATAGATAGATAGACATGATATAGATAATAATTAGTTAAATAATTATAGTTCCACATATGTTTCCTTTTTTCTCACAAATGTACTTGTTATACATGTCACTCATTTCTAGTGAATATGTACTATATCCTCTGTATGGGAAATGGAGAAGATAATTGTAAATTACATTTATAAATGTGGATGTATGTATGCACACAGATCAGGTGACATAAATAATATTGACTATTTTGTGACAATGTCAGCTGTCAAGATATGGGATATATTGTACAGCATGTGAAAAATTGGTTCTTGACGTTAATGTGCTGGAAGCAGGAAAATTGGAGAAGCCGGAAAAATGAGGAACTTTGACAATGGATTGTGATAGCTAGGTGACTGTGTCAGGGCATCTTCAAAATGTCAGGTCTTCTGGGGTATACCCAGTATACAGTACTTACCAAGTTTTTAAAGAAAAGGTAACTGGTCACTCAGCGACAGGGTCATGGGCAGCCAAGACTCATCGATGCACATGGGGAGCAAAGACTAGGCCATCTGATCCAATTCCCTGTAGCCACAGACTGATTGTAGTGCCCATGGTGACCCCTGTCCACCATCAAAAGCGCCTACAATGGGCATGTGAGCTTCAGAGCTAGAACAAGGAGCAATGGAAAAGGTGTCCTGATCTGGTGTATAGAGATGGGTGAAATTGGTTCATCGTGAGCTGTGTTCATTTCGAATATTCCAAATTGTTCGGTTTTTAAAAAAAAACAAAAAAATGGCGAATCGCTTCCAACAAATAAAAATGGCCACACTACAAGAAAATGCCACATGTTAGGCCCAGTTCACATCTGCATTTGGCCATTCTGTTCGCAATCAGTATTTGAAATCTTCAAAAACTAATTACATACTGATTACAAACTGATAGCAATCAGTTTGTGTCCGTTTTTGACCAATCTGTTTTTTTTTCACCTTCCCCCTTCTTCATTCTGAGCATGCACAGAGGGAAAAGCAGATTGCAAAACCGACACAAACTGATTGCTATCAGTTTGTAATCAGTATGCTATCAGTATGTAATCCGTTTTCCATAGACCTCAATGTTAAAAAAAAAACGGATTGGTTGCTGTCCATCTGGAATCCTTATTTTCAGTACGGAGAGAAAGTTCTGCAAGTTCTACTTTTCGCTCTGCACGAAAAAGTGGAAACCAGATGGAAAGGGCATATGCGGATACATGCGGATTGCTTTGAAAACCCATTGAAATCTCCTACGACCTATCTATCTGTCTATCAATGTAATGCCTCTTAACTTGGAACATTCCTGGACATGTTGTATTTGTATTTGAATCTGCTTATCTTTGCTGCTGTAACACACTGAATTTCCCCATTGTGGGACTATTAAAGGACTATTATTATTATTATTATTAAATCAATGGGTTGTCATCTGGACCGCACAAAATCAGTTTTTGAAGATTTCAAATACTGATTGCAAACGGAATGGCCGAATGCAGATGTGAACCGGGCCTTAGACCAGGAAATACAGAGCAGACAATGTCATGTGCAGTGACTCAAACATCACGTGATAGCAACATCCAACAGTATCAGCCAATAGACAGTGTTAGGTGGACCTTACAGTGCTGATGTCATATAGATTATATAAGATTGTGCACTTGTGACCTAGTCTTTATTTGCTTTAATGGTGGAAATGTATACACATCTGTGTTCTATCTCAATGCATCTCATAGCTATCCTATTAGCAGCTAGACCAGGGGTAGGCAACCTTTTTTGTTCGGCGTGCCGATTTTAATAAAAAAATCAAAGATGAGGTACTCGGAGTGCCGGTCAATAATTGTAAGTCTGACGACCCCTAAACTAAAGTCATATACCACAAACCACAACACAGAAGTGCTGCCACCAGATGCTTTAGGACACATGCGTTTACTGCTATTTCCTGGGACGCTCCTGTACTTTCTGATTAGAAGCAATGAAAGTCCATGTGCAGCCCCCAATTAGTAGTAAATGTGTCCAGGAGCACCGTATGGCAGCATCCTCAGGGTGGTGACACACTATGTATCTGCATGCAGCTATATTTGGAACTTTTTCATTCGATGTAAAACTGGTGCATTTTTGCACAAAAACAAAAAACAAAGCCTGAGTTTTCTGTGCAAAAACACATCCTTAATATAGAAAACACACCGTTATTCAGAATAATGTCCCATAGTGGTCCCTGCACACGATATATGTCCCATAGCGGCCCCTGCAACATGGTATATGTCCCATAGCGGCCTCTGCACACGGTATTATGTCCCATAGCGGTCCCTGCACACGGTATTATGTCCCATAGCGGCCTCTGCACACAGTATTATGTCCCATAGCAGCCTCTGCACATGGTATTATGTCCCATAGCGGCCTCTGCACACAGTATTTGTCCCATAGCTGCCTCTGCACACAGTATTTGTCCCATAGCGGCCTCTGCACACAGTATTTGTCCCATAGCGGTCCCTGCACACGGTATTATGTCCCATAGCTGCCTCTGCACACAGTATTTGTCCCATAGCGGTCCCTGCACACGGTATTATGTCCCATAGCGGCCTCTGCACACAGTATTTGTCCCATAGCGGTCCCTGTACACGGTATTATGTCCCATAGCGGCCTCTGCACAGTATTTGTCCCATAGCGGCCTCTGCACACGGTATTTGTTCCATAGCAGCCCCTGCACACAGTATTTGTCCCATAGCGGCCCCTGCACACAGCAATATGTCCCATAGCGGCCCCTACACACGGTATATGTCCCATAGCGGCCCCTGCACATGGTATTATGTCCCATAGCTGCCTCTGCACACAGTATTTGTCCCATAGCGGTCCCTGCACACGGTATTATGTCCCATAGCTGCCTCTGCACACAGTATTTGTCCCGTAGCGGTCCCTGCACACGGTATTATGTCCCATAGCGGCCTCTGCACACAGTATTTGTCCCATAGCGGTCCCTGTACACGGTATTATGTCCCATAGCGGCCTCTGCACAGTATTTGTCCCATAGCGGCCTCTGCACACGGTATATGTCCCATAGCGGCCCCTGCACATGGTATTATGCTCCATAGTGGCCCCTGCACACGGTATATGTCCCATAGCGGCCCCTGCACACGGTATATGTCCCATAGTGGTCCCTGCACACGGTATTATGCTCTATAGTGGCCCCTGCACACGGTATTATGCTCTATAGTGGTCCCTGCACACGGTATTATGCTCTATAGTGGCCCCTGCACACGGTATTATGCTCTATAGTGGCCCCTGCACACTCACTAGCTATTATTATACTGTGGGGTCTCTTCAGACCACAGAGTATAATAAGTGGAGGGCAAAGAGAGGTGATGAAACATAAAAAACAATGTTACTCACCATTCCACGCTCCGCAGCCGCTCTGTATCTTCGGGCGCTTCTGCCTGTAGTCAGCGACCACTCATTGAGTCTCAGGGGTCACGTCGCATCATTATGCGTAACGACGTCAGACGCAGACGCGACCCCTGAGGCCCTGTCAGCTGACTTCAAGCAGAAGCGCCTGAAAAGTACAGAGCGGCTGCGGAGCGTGGAATGGTGAGTAACGTTGTTTTTTATGTTTCATCACCTCCCCCGGGGCTCCGCTTATTATACTCGGGGGTCTGAAGAGACCCCACAGTATAATAATAGCAGTTTCGTTTCAGACGTGTTTGGTCCGATCCAAACTGCTGGGTGGGGAGTCCGCTGCCGTGCCAGGGAAATAAGCCTCGCGTGCCAAGAGTGGCACGCGTGCCATAGGTTGCCGACCCCTGAGCTAGACTATAGGCAGCACAAGTCAATAATTGAAACCTGAATAATAGTTATAGGAGTACTTACAGAGAACCAAGCAATAAATATACACAGGCAGATTTGTAGTATTAGAATAGAATAGAATAGAATAGAATAGAATAGAATAGAATAGAATAGAATAGAATAGAATAGACAAACTAGATAGACATAGGACAGGTTCATTCAGTGAGTCTGCTCTGCTGCAGGCAGTTAACCCGTTCATTGCCAGGCAATAATCTATATTGTCTGACAGTAATTGTAATAGAATAATTTCATCTCTTCTCCATACACATAACACTTTCTTTCTAGCATTGTTGTAAATCTAAACAGAATATATTAAGCATTTCTTTGTAAGCGCAAGTGCACTGCGTGTGCATATGTCATTCTAGATATATGTCACACACTATAGTGACTCATAGCCACAAATTTGTCTCCCAAATAACAATAAGCCCCTGTAGCACTTACAAGCCATCAAAATAGACAGATTTTTTTCTACAAAACCATCGCTTTTTGCGCTTTGTGTCTAAAAAAGCATTGGCATGCACATTTCCCTAATAAATGGGTAATTTTTGGAGGGTTTTAAATGTTAAAAGCGAGTGTCAGCACAGTTTTTCCATACACATACAGTACATGTCACTTTCACTTTGACATTACTTTGTTTGTGTTTGCTTTAAAGAGCTAGAAATTGGACAGATAATTTAAATTGTGGTTCGTACGGAACTTGTTCATCACAAAACGAACCAAGGACCGGAGCTGCCGAACCTGAACACAAAATGAATATTGAGAGGTTTGCTGCACACCTGAATAAAAAAAAATAACCACATTGTTCCCCCCAATAAAATAATGTGTCCATATTATGTCCCTTGAGAAAAAAATTACCCCAGCTGTACCCCCTGAATAAACATGGTATGCATTGTCACAGGTGGGTGGGAAAATCTCTTAAAATGAGTTTACCCATGCCTTTACAGGCAATTCTGGTCCAAAAACTCATCTATGTGATGTGTCTGGGGGAGTCCTGGAGTTAGATCTAAACCTAGCCCAAAAGTCAGCATAGCGAAATTTCAGCCTGAGCTTTGAGTAGCAGGGTCTGTGTGAGCCTGACACATCCCTTTCGCAGGAAAGAATGCTGCTGCGTTTCTGTGGGCTTGAAACTCCTATAGTTTGTTTGTTACTTGCATTTGACAAAGTCTCTGTGAAACTTCTGCGGATTTCTGTGGTGTTCTATTGTAACCGAAAACTATTTCAAGCAAAGCATGTGGTGAAACTGTGACCTGCACATATAGGGGTATTTTTTATTCTCACCTGTGCTCTTCTGGAAGCACTAGAATAGAAGGCTGCTACTGTATGATTTTCCATCTGGGAGCCTGGTATAATGAGAAGGCACTTATGTCTGTGCCTGTTCTGGTTACAGTATACTCAGAATTTTGTATATTTTCCATTCATGTTAATGTAGAGAGACTGAGCCCCAATGTCAAATACTGATATCTTCATATGTGGTAGAGGATCTTTAGCTCACCTTTGGACACAGATATGTTTACTACCCCTGCACACCCTATACTGGAGAGTGACTGTGTACTTGTGTTCCCCTCCTGTTTCAGAACTGGGAACACGACCACCTAGTTATTGAAACTATTGGAGTCACAGTGTTTGGGCCTGAATAATTATAAAAGTGAGGCTAGGTCCACACTTGCACCAGGCTCTCCATCGTTCAGGTCCGCCTAGGGACCCGAACGCCTGAGAGACCATCCGTTAAAACAGCGGTTACCTATTGGCACTCGTGGACCCCATAGACTATAATGGAGTCCATTGGGTGTCTGTTGGTTTTTATACTGAAATTGGCAGAGAGAAAAGTCGTGCAGGACTATTCTCTCTGCTGACTTTCGGCAGAATTCCTACGGAGACTCCGATGCAGATGTGAACCTAGCCAAAGTTATTGTAAACCCCATGTATCACAATACAAAAAAATGATGACAGTGTGTATTATGTCAATGGAACCATATAACTATGTACAAATAACCAGAAATACATACTACAAATACTGGTAAGTAAAATTCTTTGGTCGCCTCCATTTACTATAGTGGACCTATTTGATCTCCTCATGTTTCACAATCAGCTTTCTTCTTGGGTGGAATCTTACACTTTAGAGATACAAGGCACCAGCAGACAAATGACTTGAAAGGCCATTCCTTATGTAAAGAATAGCTTATAGCATGCAGGTGATTTATCCAGTCAGGAGGTGTATGATCAACATAAATTACATTGTTTCAAGAAGAATTCCAGCAGATATGTAATCTGGACAATACTCATAAATATGGCATTAAAATACTTTGATCTGTAAGACGTATTAAATCTAGTAATCCTGCAAGTGCTTAATGACTGTGTGGCATTGAACAGAAGGAGTGTGAGAAGAGATAGAGATAAGGGCTCTGATTAAGAAGCTGTGTCAGTTCTCTGAGTACACAAATCCCTGATACAGCCCTGTACTAGAGCAGCAGTAAAACTATCTGGGTAAATGTATACATAGACATTATGCAAGTTTACAATGCTGCAAGGTTGCATGAGATTTATAGCAACCCCTGGGCTCACATGTGAAATGTCAGACAGAGAAAACATTTGTGTTGTGGGGTTGGCAGAGTTCACCATACTTTGTGATCACTACCACTAGCAATAGGTTTACCAGTTCTGGCAATATTTTGGTTCGATGATATGTTCAGTAAGTGGCAACTGCGATGGTCACTATGGTCTCAGGATAGTTGTATTCTGCCTGGGCTGGACGCAACTAACCGCATATTTGTGCACTGGTTGTGTGTCTATATTGCTGGCAGAAGAACATTGCAAGCAATGTTTTTTGGTAAAGCACAGGAGAACGTCCTATGTCGGATGCCAGAAGCGATCTCATAGAAAATAATGGGATCAGTTCTGGCAACAATTTCCTTCCAGAATTTTACTACTATGCTAGAGGGGAAAAAGTAACAAATGGCCACTTATATGGGTATAATAAGCTGCACTACTCCATAGCCAATGTGCCACTGTGCTTGTCCTTTTCCTGAGTTGCTAACCAGACACCCACCCCAGCAAGTCACCCAAACCAGCCCACCACCAATGATGGACATGGACACTTCACTCTTCACTGAAGTCCTCTTTACTGAGGTAGATGTAACACTTTAGTGGCATACAGTTGACAGATGACAGGTGTCAAACTCAGTTATAAGTTAAGCCTAGTTCATACAATCGCAGCCTGCAGTGGCGAACAGCAAGCTTTCACTGTCCTCTTACTCACAAGTGTCCTCAGATGTTTGGCTTTCAGAACCAAATGGTGTCTTTGGCTAAGAGGAGGCTTCCCTTCTCAAGCTGACTAAAAAGCTTCCAAGCTGGTCAGATCCAAGCTGTCCTCTGCTGCTACAAGCAGTACTCCTTGGCAAGCTGTCCTCCAAGTGGTTCATTCACTGAGAACACAGGAACGAGCCCTTCAATACAGAGCCATTCCAGCCGTGGGTAACCTGGGCAAAACCTGACTTCAATGAGTTACACCATGGGGGAGCAACAAACAACTTCTCGCGCCATGCAGCTTTGTTCCTTTTCTAAGGAGACAGTGTGCAATACAGCCTCCAGAAAGCACTAGAAATCTAACCTAACATGCCCCAATAAAGTTGACATGAGCATAGAATACAATATACAAATGAAAGTAAGTCATATAAAACACATGATACAGTAATGTAACAATGAACCATCTTGTGCTCTGTTAACATTGCGCTCTTGCCTTAACTGTACGCACAGTCGGGATAGGGATCAAACCATTGCTATGCAACAAACCTAATGTTCAAAGTGTGAGTCCACACGACCTTATGCTAGGTTCACGCTTGCATGCGCATTTCTCTCCACCATATAAAACTGGCGAAAACCAGGCGGACCTGATTATAATCTATGGGTCCTCCGCATGTAACCACTTTTTAAGCAGTTAGGATTTCTGTCTTTTGGGTCCCCAAGTGGACCCGAAGGACAGAAGCCCGAATGCTAGTGTGAACCTAGTGTTACATGGGAACAAGTCCTAACACAAAATTGTACTTCTATGAAAAAACAGAGGATGAGGGGGCATGTCGGAATAGCAACAAGTAATTTTATTTTATTTTTTCAGATACTTCAACTTAATTTTTAGGGGTCTCAAAACGTTATATTATAGGGTCACTGCATAAAAAAAAATAAAAAAATTTTGATATGTCTTTATGGCAAGTCCAAGTATGCAGTGAGCTCCAGAGCTCCCTCTAGTGGAGGTTGCAAACAGGAGGCTATCATTGCAGGGGTTTTGGAGCTCTATATAAAAAAGGTGCTAGAACTGATATATTACTGATATAATAAGAAATTATTTATTATGGAATTTTGGATATAACAAAAAAAAAAAAAAATAAAGGTGGACATTCACTATAACTGTTATTTTGAGGCTGTACTTTTTAAGATTCTCCCATATCAGAAGATACCAGAATTATATATAGCGCATGGTAGGTGCAAGGGGTAGAAGGCTATTACAAATTTCGCACTGGGTCTAGAATCGTAAAGTTACACCTCTGTAAATTGTAAGAATCTTTTATGCCAGTCAATTTTTTAGTTTTAGTTTTCTTGCACAATTTTGCAGATTTTCTTACACATAGCATTGGTTCATGCTGGTAATTCTCTGTTATATTCGCCTCGTGAGAAATTGTATTTGGTTAATGCCCCTTAGGTAAAGTCTCACCATGGCAGGAAATAGTTCTGCAGGTGCTGATCTTACTCTATAAGACATCTGAATGGAAGCATGAATTTTGTGGCAACAACTCCCAATTATTTTGGATTTTTGTGTGTCAGCTCTATAAATGTCTCTAAGCATGGGACTTATTGCTCTGTCAGTACAGTAAATGTGAGGACAGTTTACTCATAAAGTTCACAGCAAAACTCATATTCAGGAAATCTTTGCAAATCCTTCAAACTCTGTGCGTGACGGAATGGAATCATTGGCTCAAAGAATAGGTTTTCTCTCTAGAATGTAAAATATACTGTGTATAAAGATCAAAATAAACTGATAATGTAAAATATATACTATAGTGACCTGTCTTATTTTTATCCAGATGAGTCTTCTAATTTGTTATCTTGTGCTTCTAGGTTTATAAGATATATCACATGTACAGGGACAAAAATAAGTTCTAGAACAGCCTTATGGTTGTCTTCAAAGGGCCGTTAGTAACTCTGCGACTGCATAAATGTAGCTATGTCAGTGAGGTGTGGTTACATTTTTAGCCAGTTGAAGGCAACCATAAGGTTAATGTTACCATATTGTTAATTAGGACACTATTACCTATGTGTATTATCTCCCCCTACAGGTAATAGTGCCCCCGCACATAGGTAATAGTGTCCAAATTGTCCTCCCCACCCCAAATTATATTACATACTGTCCAGACCACACAACACTGGTGAATTGAATACTTATTTCTTCCTGCAAAGTGCTGATGTGGAACCTGGCCTTGTGCCTCTTCTATTGTACCCCATGCTAGCCTGTAGGAAACCGCATGGCTGGAAGGGCACTACCTACACTTGTCGCTACAATTTGTAGCTGTGCTGTCTTGGTACAGGTGATCTGCGGGGTTCCCAGGTTTTGGACCCCCACATATCTAATATTGATGGCCTATCTTAAAGATAGTCCATCAATATTAGAAACCAGATAACACCTTTAAGAGAATTTTGCAGAAATGAATACTCATAAACCGGAATGAACCAAAACAACGTTGAAAGTAGAGTGGGCCAAAATTCCTCCAGAACAATGTGAGAGACTGATAAAGTCATATAGAAAACCATTACTTTAATTTATTGCTAGTAAACGTGGTTCTACAAAATCTTGATCCACAGGGTGTACTTTAGTTTCTCACACATGACTTTTCATTTTTGGCTTCATTTTTGTTAATAATTTTAAGACCTTTTAGGACCATAATCTTTTGTTATATGTAAAAACATACAATTCAATGAGGGTGGACTTTGTTGTTCTCATGGCTGTATGTCTGGGCACTTCTCTTACAGGGTTTTCTATATTTGATGAGCTCAGTTTGTCTACTCACTATCATCTACCAAAATATGGTTTGTGTCTTATACAATATCATTCATCGGGTAAGATGGAATGTCTAGAACTTTACATTTTACAATAAAATTAAATTTAGACCTTATTAAATATTACATGTATTGTAATAGTAATAGTATTGTGAATGTGTTTCGCCTATAATGGTCTGTTGATTCATCCTTGGCACCAGATTCTCATGTTCGTCGTAACAGAAATCTGAATCACACAGCCCAATTGTAACCACAGAGTAGTAACTATGGGAGTACATCTGCAGAAATGAGAAAATATCTAATAAAAACTGATATAAGATATACAGTAAAATAACAGCGATCACAGCGCCTGCCCTGCAGTCACATGTTACAGCCAAGAGAATTTCTTCTTTCTACAGTAAAAATTTCAGGGAGTTATGCTATAAAATCACTTACAGAAAAATAGTGTCAAGTTATTCACCACTGGATTTTTTGAAACATTTTAAGGGTGATATTTCTATATCTATATTTCTATACCCAAGTCTTCCAGGTATACCCAAGTATTTCCAGAAGTTAGGCTGAAGAGCACACCAACACTCGTTCCATTGGGCACTTTACTTGAAGGCAGTTGTTGGCTACAGCAGAACTTTGTAACAGTTCTCAGAAGGTACGCAGTAATCTTACAGAACACAAGTAACAGCTTCCTAAGACAGCGTTGTAGTCACAGTCCCACAGAGATCCCTAGCAATGTTTCTGCTGGCACAGGGAATGGACTCAGGTCATAAGGACTTCCAGGCTTCTGCTGTTGCTCAAACTTTTGGGAAAATCCAAGGTAGGCAATGATCATTCCACCTTGATGGATAACCATACCACCTTGATGGATAACCATACTCATTCCACCAAAGACCAGAGTTCCGAAAGGTGCAGAACTACCACTATCATAGGAAGACTATCACTCCAGCATAATTGTAAAGCATCAGGCCACAGCCTGCCCTGGGAAGAGCAAAAAGGCACAGCCAATGGATCCCAAGGTTGATTTTTATACTGGTGACCTATCCACAGGTTATTAGTATCTGATCGGTCAGGGTGCGACACAGGAACACAGTCCGATTAGCTGATCCCAGTTTGCCCCTCACAATGCCAGCCCTGATCTTGTCCTATGACCTATCCTGTAAATAATTTAAGAAACCACAAGTATAGAGTCAGGAAGGCTGAGCTGTGAGCCTCTTCATTATAACCGTATGACAGGAACTGCCTATTCATCATGAGTAGATAGTGATAAAGGTTTGTGCCTCCCCTGTGGTGAGCCCATGTGGAACAGTCCATCATATAGGAAGCAAGTGGGTGACTTTTTTACATTGCAAGTCAGAATGAGATCTCATGATCCAACTCAAAAGAAGGATTCCATGAATTGTAACATAGTAACTAAATAACGTAATGCTAGCGGAATGCTATATAATGGGAGAAAATGTTCATAATGATAGCAAAATATTACAAAAGTGCTTCTTAAAGGAACCTGCATAAGGGTGTATTGACACGTGGCATATTTGTTGCAAATTTTCCAATAAGGATAGTGAGATTTCAGACCAGATGTATACTCTTCCTGTTTACAGAGGATATTGTTTTATTATTAATGCCATAATAATTGAGGAAAAACTGAGTTAATCCGTTTAATAGTCATTTTGAAAAACCACCTCTAGACAGAGATGGAAAATTGTGAAAGTATGGAAGAACTTTATTTGTAAGAGATTTTATGAGTACTAACAGAACCTACCCTAACCCACAAGAAAAAATGTACGGAAAATGAAATCTGGACTAAGTTTTCATTAAGAACTGAATATAACAAAGGCAATGGATAAACTAAAATTAAATTGTCTTCCTAATTGAACCATGTAGAGTCCTCTTTTTATGCACTTGTTCCCTAAGGCTAAGGCCCCACGTTGCGGAAACGCAGAGGAAAAAAAAAACGCTGTGTTTTACAGTACCAGCAAAGTGAATAAGATTCTGGATAATCCCATTCACACATCGCGGAAAAAAAAAAAACGCTACGGAAAAGCTGCGTTTTTTAAAAATGCAGCATGTCAATTTTACATGCGGAAACGCTTGCGTTTTCCCTATAGATTTAAAAGGGAAGAAAAAGAAGAAAAAAAAAAAATAATAATAATTAATAATAAATTTTATTTATATAGCGCCAACATATTCCACAGCACTGTACAATGAAAAACACTGCAGAAATAAACACAATCTGTTTCTGTTTTTAGCTGTGTTCCGCAACGTAGGGCCTTAGGCGTAAGGGGGTTGTCCAGAATGAAAAAAAATTATATAAGGCTGGGGAAGGTGAAAAAAAAAATTAAAAAAAACATACTCATTTGTCCCCGGTGCTCCAGTGTCCACACAGCGATGTCCGGTCCTGCTGCTGGGCTGTCTTCTTTTGCCAGAAGTCCTCGCCGGCGGTGACGTCCCTTGTTCATTTCCTTAGGCCGCTGATTGGCCTCAGTGGTCACGTGCGGCGGGGTCTTCCACCAGAAGAAAACACGGGAGCTGCAGACCGAAAAAACCCTTTAAAGATAAAGACACAATTTCAGGTTTTGTTGATACATTTTTTATAGGCAAAACCAAGAGTGAATTGCAAAAAGAAAAGAAGTACCATCTGTCATTTATAGGTTCTCGCTCTTTTTGATCTCACCTGCTTTGACTTTAAAGACTGCATCAAGAAAACCTCACTCCTTAAAGGGAATGTGTCACTGGAAAATTACCTATTTTTTTATACTTTATGTTAAACATATGTTTTAAGCTTTTTTATGATTTTTATTTTTTTTTAAATGTCCAGGTCCTATCTATAGTTTCAAAAAAGTATAAAATCCTGCAATTTTCCCTTTGATTACTAAGCTAAGGGTAGCCTGAAATTTGTCAATCCTGTAGGGATTCTTTGCAGCAGTCTCCTCACTTACATCACAGGCAGGATTACAGTAGAAGATAGCACATCTATAGATAACACCACTGAGCTATCACTGCATCTACTACTGGCAACAGATGATGTCACAACTTATCCCCTCCTCCTCCCTACTTAAGGCATGCCTAGAAAATGCTCCTACAGCCCTCAATAAATCTACTCTAGTCTATTGCTGCCTATGGCCATGAGACAGCTGCAAAGCATATCACTAAGCTGAGCAGAGGAGAAGTTCAGGCAAGAAGGCCGTCCCCTTATCATGTACAGCAAATAAAATAAAAAAAAAAATCTATATTCATAAAAAATATGCAGATTGGAAAAAAAAAGTGATAGATTAACTTCAATAAATATAAAAAAATGGCAATACATTCACTTTAGAGCAAACAAACTCCAGTGGTCATAACTGTTTTGGGCTACATACCTGTATAAGGCTTTGTTTCCTTGCGACCATAGTTGTAGGTGCCAATTTTGTTACAAAAAATATATACAAATTTTTATTTTGTCTAGAAAAAGCCAAAAAGAAAAAAATATTTTTCAGCAGTTTTCATCTTTTTACAACATACACTGATTATCCTAAATGATGACATAACTTTATTATACGGAGGCTCCAGTTGCAATAATTATTTTATGTTTTGAGATTAAAGTTTATCATTCTAAATGTGCATCTATATTACTTTCTATATTAAAAAAAAAATTTACATAATTTGTTTTAGACATCACTTTTTTTCCATTTATAAAGTGATGGGTTGATGATATATGATGATATGCCATCACTTGGTAACACTCCTTTAATTCTTAGCTTACTATTCCTATTTTTGTGCCTACAAAGGGAGGTTTTAGGGGATTTAAAACTATAATGGTCCACGGCTACTAGGAATAATAGTAACCAGTGCGGCATAGTTATGTAGTTGCAGCAGCAGTTGCCAAAATTCCCCCTCCTCAGTTAGTACTCTGCAGCTATTGGTTATACAGTATGTACACTGCACAGAGAACATTACTGGTCGTCCGCCATGATGTCACTCACTCTGTTTAATATTATGGAGCTTAGTGCTTTAGCAGACTTGTATAGTATAGCTTATTAGCCAATCACATAATAAGTAGAATTACTTATGTGTCAAGTGATGGACTAAAAAAATTGCACAAGCAGACTGATACTCCAACAAGCATACACGTTTCCTCTGGCACGGAATGTATTAAAGCAACGTACTAACTGGTTCATTATGTATTTTCAAAACTATAGGTTCAGCACTTGAAATATTTGGGGTTCAGCAACCACGAATCACTATTATACTCTGAGGTCTCTTCAGACCCCAGAGTACAATAAGTGGAGGCTCAGTGAAGGTGTGGAAACATTAATACATGATGATGTCATGACGCTTTGAAATTGGTGGGCAAACCTTATGAATATTTACAAAACAAGGTTCGCCCATATCTAATGATAATAAAGTTAACAATCCCAATAACGTCCTTACCTCTTTGCAGCTAAATGTTTTAGAGGGTTATTCGACATTACAAAAAACATGTCTGTTTTCTTCCAATAACAAAACCGCACCTATCAATTGGTTGTTCCTGATATTGCAGTCCCACAAAAGTGAATAGGGCCGAGTTACTATAACGGTCATATCCTGTGGACAGATGTGGCACTATTTTTGGAAGAAAGTAGCCATGGTGTTTGCTCTTGGAATCTTGCTTCTTTGATGCTAAGTTCACACTAGCATTGTGCTCTCTGTTGTTCGGGACCACCGGGGAATCTGAACAATGGAGAGCTGGACCGCTAAAACAGCGGTTACACACGAACATTGACTATAATGGGGTCCGCTGGGTGTCCAATGGAGATTACGGCACAGATGTGAACCCAACCTAAGAAGGAACAATAATGGCAGCAGGACAGATATCAGAGCTCCATTCTCAACAGAAGAATATGTAAAATTGAAACAGATCACCCCTACCATTGTTTAGACCAGTTTTTTGAGGATTCATAAGCCAAGTATCCACACTAAAATAAGTTATACCAGAATACCCCAAGGCATATGAACAGTACAAGTACCCCACAGAGATGATATATTCCCACTTGGGTATTTGCTCCATAAGGTGAGGACACAAGTTAGAGAACCCTGCATACACTTCTCTTCCTTTAATAGTGGACAGGAATTTTTATCATGTACGATCAACATAAATCAAAAACAATTTATTTTAAAAATATCAGTTTTTAATCTAATTTTGCCCATTTGGTCTATAATAACCTTAATATAATTTAAGGTGTTTGTTTTGTGGAAACCTGGCTCTCAAGCCTATAAAAACCTGACTTTTTCATACACTTGACCAAACACTTGTGAACCAGAGTATTTGAGTATGTTCAAGAAACCACTTGGTGCCAGGCTCATGAACTATGTAGGCTGTGAAGACTTTTCCAATTTCCTGAAGCCAGTCTGACCATATGCGTCTTTTCTAACACTAGCAGGAATAAGTCTGTAAAAATTCAAAGGAGTTATAAGTGGGAATATGAGCTCTTGCTCCGTTCTAAAACTTTGCTTTGGTTCATTACTGAAGTAAAGAGCGGAAGAACTTGCCCCCCTCACATTAAGAATACCTCAAAGCCAGCCATGATTTGAGAATCCTTGCTGGCACTAACACAGTCTTCCTCTGGAATATTAATTGGAAAATCTAATAAATGACATCTGCCCCTTTCAGATGTGCCACTGAATTTCAAACAAGCTTCTTGCTGGATGCGGAATACTTTCCAGTGCCAAAACAGGCAGCTCTAAGACATCTAATAACCTAGAATGTAATTTTCACATGCTGGATTTGGCATTCGCAGCAAGGTTACAGAAACTTGTTTCCCGGCGCTGAAAATCAACACCAACACTAAGAAGAGTTTTACTTAAATAATCCTGGTTTAATATTTAATGTGTGTATAATATATAAGAGACTAAATCTTTAAAGCAGTTACACAGGCACCACAAAGCTCCATAATAGAGATAGAAATCTTGTTTTCCTAGGATTTAGATGTAGCTGGTTTGTAGAATTGTATATTCTGTGTATAAAACCACCATGAATCATTAGAAAATGGTAGCTAATATCAGATATACACAACTAGTGACAAATAACATGTAGATATGGACAGAGAGGGAGTTATTTACTACTCATGGTTGAAACAGTATCACAGTTACTACAGCTGGCCATACATGTTTGCTAGACGTCAACCAAATACTTATTTGGTCAACAGCTATTCCCTCCAGCTACTACATACACATGCACATTCAGCTTGATGAAATCCAACTGCCTGATCCTTCCACCCTCAACAGGGTGTCGAGGCAGATTTGCTAGGTCCCCATACACATGAAATGCTTGGCCGGGTTGCTCCAAATTTGGGGGATTTGGCTGACATTGATCTAATGTTTATGGCCACTTAAAGGGAACCTTTCAGGGTGATTTTGGTCACTAAACCACCCACAGGTCCTTATGGAATAGGGGTTTAGTGTCTCAAGCCACCCCGTTATAAAGCCATCAGTGCTCGCAATAAAAATAACAAGCTTTATACTCCCCCTGCCACTGTACTTCTTGCATTGAGTCAGTGTACACCTCAGCTTCAGTGTGCATGCCCTGTTCCTCCGACACTTGTGCAGTAAAGCTGGGGTATATGTCCTCGGCTTCACTGGAGAACTGCGCAGGCGCTGGGAGCACCAGAGATGAGTCTGATGAGACTCATTGGACTCATCTCTAAGTAAGTATAAAGGTTTATTTTTTTTTTTTATAAAGGCAGGAACAGATGGATTTAAAACAGGGCGATTTAGTACACTAAATCCCCGGGCTATAAGGATCTGTGGGTATTTTAGTGTCCCAAATGCTTTGGGAGCCATCATCTCTATTCATTGCCCATTGGGAACGCTGTTTGCTTCTTCAACCATGTTTTTGTGCGTATCCCCAAAGTACTCTGTCCATAAGACTATGTAAGAATGATCCAATTAATTTATATGATCCTCTTGTACAGGTATATTGTTTATGTTTAGCCTATCATGTAACCTAACAATAGCTTCTACCCAACAAAGACTGGACTTTGTGAAAGCCATCACTGAAGCTCCGGCCTTCAGACTTATTCAAAGATTAATAAACTCATAGACTTATTGGCCCACATTTCTCGAAAGTGGCATCATTTTAGCCAATATCTAAGTAAAAGATGACATCTGCTATTGGGAAACAGTCAGGATACTCTCATACTCATTAGATGGTCGCCAGTACTGCCTAAATTGATGAGTCCAGTTGAAGTTAAATAAATGTGTATGGGCACCTTAAAAGCAGGGTAGCTAGCTTGCTGGGAAATAGAACTTAATGAGTGTGTACATTTGCATAGAAAGAAAAAAGTACATTATGTGTCATACTGGATAATAATGCAATAAAGCATAGATACTGATAGGAACACAATATTTTAATAATATGCTAATAATACTTAATAATAATAATCTACATAACACTCCCATAATGCTATGGTGAAGCTATACCCTTGCAAAGGCTAAGGCCCCATGTAGAGGCAGAAACGCATAGGAGTTTTTCCCGCAGCGCTTTTCACAGAAAGTCAGCAGAGGATAACTTTCTGCTTCAATTATACCTATAGGGAAACTGTCGGCATAATTGACATGTTGCGATTTCCAAAACCGCAATGATTTTGGGAATTGCAGCATTTCCACTGCGCATATTTTTCTGCAATGTGTGGATAGGATTTTCTGGAATCCCATCCACTTTGCAGGGACTGTGAAACACCATGGTGGGCCCTGGCCTCAAAAAGATCCCACTAGATCCTTACATATCCCATTGACTAATATTGGTGTCTATTTCTTGTGACAATTGGGGGTAGTTTAGCATCAAAGGTAGCAGCTTCCTGGACTTGACAGAGGTGTTGGTGGCGTTGGGTGTCAAATAAACAGCATATCAGGTAATGGAAATCCAAAAGAAATGGCTTTATTTAGCTAGTAAGTGATAACAGGAACAAAAACAAAAAAAAACAGTCTAGCCCACACACAGGGCCATACCTCACTTCTTGAACCCTGACTACTCTCTGAGGGCAAGATGCTTTGCTGAGGTTTCTCCTCAGCAATCTGGCTTACACTGAGCCCACAAAGTCCACTTGTGGAGTCCAGTTCTCTTGGGACAGACCCCCTTGTCTGTCTCCAACTGGTCCACCATTTACCTGCTCCCTGCAGGTTCTCAGCAGCACTCTCCTGCTGTATGTACTCCCTCTGGAGTGAAGCCCCACCTATGGGTGTGGTTGAGGACCTTTTTAACCCTGGTTTTGGGTCGCTCACCAGCGCCCTCTAGGTTCACACTCTCACATTCTCTACAGCCTTTGTCATTCTTGCCATCAAAAATATATGAACGCCTGATGGCAATGGAAGATTGCTAATGTGAACACAGCCTAACATAAAGCAAATGTTTTAGAATATAGAAATAAATGTTTCTGCCTCTCTGGTTGAAATCAGAGTATTTTCTGATTCCGCTGTGGTTAAGAAAAATCCAGTCTAAAATGGTCAAAGTTAATATGATGTCAAGTCCTAGTCGCTGTGGAGGTAACAATATATATACTGTACTGTGTTCTATGGAGATTTTGTGGTTAGGGTCCACTTGTTACAGTAACACAAGCGGATCATATTAACTGACCACTGTGTCGTATACATTTTCCCCTCCACCTTGTAATTTAGTGTAAGTTCTTCTAAGCAGGTTTACTTTGCTCACACTTGGCTTGCTATATATATTTGGAGCTTTCTCTCTGGTTTCCATAGCTCAGTCAGCACCCCACATTCTTCACTAGGGGGAATGATTTAATGTTGCTGTTGCTGACAGGTCTTAATGGTATGCTGAAAAAGACAGATATGAGCAAGACCGTACGTTTCTCAGGTTAAACAGCTCACTTATTCTGTGGTCAGGATAATAAAACCAAAACCCGTGTTTTTCTTTCTCCTTCCCATTCAGAGTCAAATTCATCTCTATTACACGTTTTACACTTTTGGGTTACCCCTCTAATATTACATTTTTCTCCATTTACCAGCTTCATAATCGGATACTTGGGATTACAACCCTAATTCTTGGCTTTTGGGGATGTATTTGAGTATGTGTACTTTATTTAGAGATCATTTTAGCAATGTTTTCAGTTCATAAAAGTCTACTCCTTTGCACGCGATACATGTAACACATAAAATCCCGTCCTCTTATGTGTTTTTATGTCATGTGTTTATGGTGCTTTCATTATAAGTATGCATTTATTCTAAACTGACTTAATAGTATATAAAAACTAAGCTCAGAGATCTTGCAAAAACGTTCTAGCGAAGGGCAAGGAATAGGAGCAAATAGCTTTGAGAAAAAAAGGTCCTTTTAGGGTGTAGAACTAGATGAGAAGATAATATTTTCCCTACTGTAAACTGATCAAATATTAGAAGTCAACGAAGAATATAGGTATTATAGAGTTACAGTATTTTTAAGTGTTATTGCCTGTATTATCCCTAGTTTTCTATTATGCTCAATGTACCATATGACATCATAACGCACTAATTGTAAATAATGACTTCATTACATATAAAGTTTCTACTTAGAACTAGAGATGGGCGAACTGCTTTGGCATGAGTCAGATTTGACCCAAATATCCCATATTGTGCAGTTTTTAACAAAATCAAACAATTGAGGATTTGTCATGGATGAACTAATATGGCTGTCGCAACATGCATTGCGGAGAATTATTATGCTCCGGGATTTCTTCATACTCTTCAGTATAATGAGTGGAGGACGAGGGGAGGTGAGCAAAAAAATAAAAGCTTTTGTACTCACCTTCCCTTGCCTCTTTCGGGCCTCCTCGCAGCATCCGACGCTCTCCTGATGACATCATGCATCCAGGGTCACCACTGAGGCCTGTGATTAGGTCACAGCAGAGACAAGGACACCAGCATGATGTCATTGAGAAGGCTGAGAGAGAGTGCGCTGGACGGGTCTCCACCTATTTTACTCTGGGGTTTGAAGAGATCCCAGAGTATAATAATTTCACTTCCGGTTCTTTCCTATCTTGTCCAACCTGCAATAAATCAGGGACCCAAGCCTGAAAAAAAAACCGAATCTTGGAGGGTTCACCCATCTCTATTTATAACACATACAATATATTAGTAAATCAGATGTTAGTGCAATAGCCAGTTCATTATTTATGTTGAGGATTTATCTATAGTACACCCACTTGACAGTACAGAGCCTAATTAGCATATCAGGCACGATAATTAGCTGCACTGATTACTTGGGAATGTGGGCGTTAGAGAAAAAAATTAAACTATGTCACAGTCATGCCTTACATGGTGCCCGTTTACTTGAATGGTTACTATATATAAGGTTACAGTTCCCCATTGGTAAGTAGCTTCCACTAAAATGTGCACATAAAAAATGTAGGTCCAAAAAGTGGGCTTGTTTGGACATCTTAGAGCAAAACCAACCCAGGATTTGTAGCAGGAGGTCCACCAAAGGTGGTCAGATTAGAAAACTCTGAAATCTGGTGAAATTAGTTCCATGTCCTTTGCATATACCTAGACCTGAAATTCCAATATAGCCCTGTTCTCCAAATATTTTATGTGATCATTATGTACTCTGCCTTTCTTTTTAATAACCTTTATACATATTAGTTTCAACTTCAAGCCTGTAAAGAAAAATGAAGCTGCACAATAGTCAGGGATGCACGTTCATGAGTGTCCTTCCTTGAATGCAGGAGGTCAGAATAAGTTGCCCTCTGTGCATGGCATTAACAGGAGTGATCAGAAAATTAACATCCCTTTGCTTGGTTAATCTCTTTTGACTACTACACCCAAAAAGGAGGTCAAATGTGATAACTGCTGATAGTCAAATTACAAATTTTATTATAAAGCTGGCACTATGGGTACTACAATAACCCTGGCATCATGAGGATTCTGGGGCAGGCCTTATGGACACTACTACTAGGCTGATGTTCAAAGAGCAATATGGAAAGTCTAGAGTTTGGTTGATGGATATCTGCAAGATCAATTCTGAAGGTGTTACAGTCAAAGTCAAGCAATAGATTGTCGCAGAACTTCCAATTTAGTTGCAGTGAATGGGTGAATACATTTTTTTTTCTTTGGTACTCTTAGTCTTGGCTGGTATTCTAAGGCCTGGTTCACATCTGTGTTCGAGTTTCTGTTCCGGGAGTCCGCTTTGAGACTCCCTGAATGGAAACCTATATGCATAAAAAGCGGTTACCTGGGAAACCAGTGGATCCTCATAGACTATAATGAAGTCCGTGTTATTTCCGCTCGGTTTCTGCACGAAACATGCGGAGAGGAAAGTACTGCTTGCAGGAAACCTGAACGCAGATGTGAACCGGGCCTTACGCTACATGCATATGATCATGTGCAGTATACAGGTCAGTAAAAACAACACGGATGACAAGGTCAACCGTGATTTTCACTGACCCATAAATTGAAATTAATGGACTGAGCCCCAAATACAGATATAGGACCTGCTCCATATTTTGTGGCCCTTGACTATGGCTGGGACACACAGCCACAAAAACTACGGCTGGGTATATGAGCCCATAGAAATGCATGTGTCCGTACTTTGATCTGCTATCTGCTAAAGTCGTGTGCATGTGCTGTAAGGGTAAGGACACTTGTTCAGGTTTTCTTCTGCAATGACTGATGGTAAAAAGAAGAGACGTAACATCTGTCCTTTATAAGTTCTCACCCTTTATGATCCATACCTGGTTTTGGTGTCAAAAACTGCATCAAAAATGAAATCTGTGCCTTTATTCTTATTGGAGTATGACCAGCGGTAGTTTACAATTAGACTACTGACTTGTGGGTTTATGGCATGCTGCCCTTGACCTATATAACCATCCCTCCAGCCAATCTGCTATTTCATTTTTCAATTGAAGGGGCAGAAAGGTCAGTATTACCCCCGATAATGATGTGTGAAGACCCAGGCACAATGTCTTGAACTGCTAAAACATGTTTTGCGGTTCCACGTCTTCCTTGAGAATCTCAGGCAAAGTGCTGAACGTCACCATTTACAAAAAGGAGTAGTTATCCCATTTTATGTTCACTTTTATACACCATTAGTAATGGATTTGCACCGCACACTTAGCATAGTGCAACCTCTGTGCATATAGACTTTCACCATGAGCTAAATGTTAAGCCAAAGCACTTCCCATTATGTGGCTGATCCAGCAAATGTAAATGAAGCATTTTTAATGTTTATTATAGCTGTATAAACTAAAAGCTTTTCAGACTTGGGTCAAAAGCCAATTTTAAAGCATATGTTATTGAAACCATTATGGCAAAAATCCTACTTACTGCTTTTCATATTGCCAACAGTTTACTGCTGCAAATCCGATCATGCAACACTCTACAAAATTATGTGGGTACTTAAGAAATACTTTTACATTGTTGTTATTTTATAGCATAGTATGATACTCAGGAAGTCATTTATGACGGACCACTTCCAGTTCTGTACTATTCATACATTTACTGCATGTTTGTATGAAAACATAGGCAGTATTTGCACCAAAATAGGCAACCCTGATGAGAGGTGTACAAGGGCAGCGGTGTTAAGGCTAACAATGTAAGTATGAGGAGTGCACCCAATATATGCTATATTTTATAGCTGCTGGAATAACTTTGGCAGGTTACAACACAAGTAATGAATGACTGTTAGATTTGGGAAAGTACATTTGGTATGATTTTTATTAGAATAAAATAAAGGTTCGGATAATACAAACATATTTGCAGTCCATACTGTACCTACAGTACATGCATTATGACACCGCATATGGCATACCTGTGTGCACAAAGCTATTCTAGGGGAAAATACCTCCATAATACAGTACAATATGTCAACATTTTTTGTGTCTAGGTACTGTATGTCTCTTGCACAAAGAGGTATAAAACAATACAGCATAGCTCATGCTGGAAATCTAATATGGCCATGTGGAGGGGATCTTAGACAGCGAGGATACTGCGTACATACACCCTTTAAGGTATAATTTTTATTACAACCAAGCATATAAGGTTTTGTTGGGGTTAACCTCGTCCTCTCACCCTACCGTATCTACAGACACTGCATTGCAAGCAAAAAAAAAAAAAATGTCATCATGTCTTTAGGTGTCCATACACTCCCAATTTCATAGCCAAATGTTTGTTTGGCCAACAGCTATACCTCCGGGCCTCAAGATACATATGTATTCTCAGCTCAGCCAAGCACAAATGTATTCTGAATGGAGAAAGAGGAGTCGCTGTCAGACATGACTGGTGGTTGCTTATCTCCCCTTAGAACAAGAGGATAGGGCATTGAAATTGTACAATCCTTTTCTTCCCAACAGATAATAAGTCTATATATAACTATATTTAAAATTGTAGACAATTATGTGAAACATTTTTGCAAATATAAATCATTAAAAATTTTGCAGAGTTTTAAAGATTATCTCAAACCATCTTAGTGGTGACAGTCCTGATCGGTTGCCAGTGGATATGGCTAGTAATGCAGGAACTTTCTATGGTCTGGGACTTGTCAGAAACCCAGCCATGGTTGCCTTATTGTGGGCAGGTTATCAGGCAGGGACACTACATGTATGAGAAGATAACCCGGTCACAATAAGGAAATCATAGCTGGGTTTCTGACAAGTCCCAGACCATAGAAAGTTCCTGCAGTCATGGTCGTACGGACTGTCAACAATAAGATGGTTAGGGAAAATCTACAAAACTTTGCAAAATTTTTAATTACTTTGCAAAAATGTTTAAATTTGTCTACAAATTTAAATATAGTTATGTTCACCCCTTTAAGCTATTTGACTGGTCCCACTGAAATAGTTGGGTTTGGTTAACTAAGCATGGGTTTCGGGTCACATCATACTTACCTACCTTGAATATAAAGGACTAAGGTTCAACAAGTCCTAGGTCCTCTTGTCTTATGATGAGGTGTTTGTTTGCATATATGAGGACCACAATTATTTCTAACACACATAACTGGTTGTTATTCCTTGTCAGGTCATGTCATTAATTGTTTTGGGAACAGAAGAATTTCTAGGAAGTTTTCAAGGAAAGTTATCACTGCTCCTGGAGAGAAGTAGCAGAGTTAACCTGAACTTCTGCAGCACAATATCTTATCGCAGAAGACAACAAAAACCAATGAAAAGTAATTGAAAAAATGTTTTTGTATTGACTTTTCATTGTTTTTTGTTGCCTTTTGTGATAAATTATCACACTACAGCATCTTAACCAATTGCAAAAGTTCAGGTTAACTCTGCTACATCTGTGTATTGAATAGGGGTTATGAAGTGTAGGGCTATATAAATCTATCTAGTATATAATTTCTGATTGTCCATTCTGCAGGTGAGTTAGTTGGTGCCATTACACCCCCTCGTTCAGTATTGTTTCACCTTTGTAGGAGTCTTCTGTGTGTCAAGAACCATTTTAGTATCTACATTTCTACACCATTCTTAAAATTTGGAGATATTCAACAAGATCCAGAGGTAGGACTATACCAGCAGGGCACATGCCTGTGTCATTTCACTTTACCAAGCTCTTAAACACATTGTCAGAGCTCGGTCTGATCACCCTGCCATATATTTTCAGTAGCGCTTAAAGGTTAAGCTCCCAGAACTCTACTTACTGGTCTATTGCCAAAGACTGTCCCTGGCGCCAGCGACTTAAGATCCTTTACCTTCTTTCTGCTCCTTCTATAATGCGTTCTGCTCTTTACTTTTCTACAAACGCAGCAATAGGATCTGTGTTATGAATAGCAACAATCAATCTCAAATGCTACTTAAGTTTCCTCTATTGCATTTATTCAACACCTGTCAGCTGCAATCAGAGATGCTACTTTTTTATGTAAATCGTCCTAGTTAGATACAAGCGATGCGTCCAAGTGTTCGGTGTCAGGCTGTGGTGAAGGGTGATAGATGACCCATGAGGGATAACCAACCCAGGAGACGATTTTGGACCATGTGTTCATGCAAAATGTTGGTTGCTACATACCATAAGACTGTTAAGTAAGGCAGCAGTTTGTGACCTGCATTTGACAGTAATCTCTGGGCTGTAGGCATGAGTCCAACAGAAGCAATTTGCCTTTTGGAAAAGACACAGGCTGCTTAGCCTATAAAGAAGAATGTGTAGAGTGGAATTCTCAAGCTCCATGCCGTATGAACTTTTCCAACTGACGGCATGGGGGTCGGTTTTCAAACAGGCTGGTGTAATATGTCAGTATGCTGGAATTTTGGATGTCGTGCAAGTACTAGGTTACATTGGAGGTTCTAGGCTAAATCAAACTAAGCTATTGATTCATACCACAAGGAGCGACATATACAACTTATTGGCTTTACAGAATTAACACATGGGCAGATTTACATGATATTCGTGTAATAAATATTTTGTTAAGGATATGCAACAATGTAACAGTAAAGTTAGCTTTGCACTTGACATAGTAACATAGTTACATAGTTGATAAGGTTGAAAAATGACATAGATCCTTCAAGACTAACCTATAATCCTACGGTGTTGATCCAGAGGAAGGCAAGAAAAAACATAAGATGGACACCAATTGGAAAAATCTCCTTCATGGCTCTTAGCCACTTATGTTCTATGTAAGGTAAAAACAGAGACAGTTTTATTTATTTATTTTTTTTAGTTTTTGAAGCAAAAACCAAGAATAAATTGAAAACAGAGGAACATTTATACATTCTGAATGGTGTAAATCACTGCCATATGAAATGTATATAATGGGGTGATGTGGCAAACCATAGGACGATATTGCGGTTAATCAATTGTGTGCCACATATAGTGTACCTCCTTGACATTCTATTTGCCGCAATCTATTATACAAGTGTGAACATGTTGCAATGTTATGACTCCTATAATATATGGTCACTAGCACACTGTGCCGAAATTCTGGTAGAGTAATGCAATATTTTACCCTTAGGTGTGCTAGCAGTGTTTTTCACAGCTAGCACACTGACCCATTTATTTCCATGGCCCCTTACACATGACTGTGTATTTTCACGGTCCTGTGTACGGGACCATGAGCCGGGAGTAAAACTCAGGACATATCCTATTCCAGTCCATGCTCACTCACCTGAGTGAATGGGGTTGTGGAGGTACAGGCGGCACACAGATATCATCCAAGTGCCATCCATGTCATTTAATCACGTCCAGCGACATGCACACAGTATCCTTATTCCGAAACCCATGGAATTATCTAACATCAACTTCTTTAAACTACAGTACTGTGCAGAACTTTTAGCCAGGTGTGAAAAAATATTACAAAGTAAGAATGCTGCAAATAAAAATGTTAATTGTTTATTTTTGTCAATATCAATTAAGATCCCTGATCTCAACATCATTGAGACTCTTTGGGATTACATGAAGAGGCAGCTAGATCCACCGAAGACCACTGGTAGTCCTAATGTTGTTCCATCCTATGGTCATCCATTACTAGAAGTCTCGGTAGTTCTCCATGTAGTCTTTACTGTATTTGTTTTTGGGACACAGTAGGGGCTCTTCTTCTTCTTCTTCTCTCTTGATGTCAGATACATTCTTTAGATGCTCATTGATAGCACTGAGGTACGATTTTCGCTCTTTTTGTAATGTTATTTTCAACTCTTCCATAGGATCAGGTTTCTGAACCTCAGTGTTTTTTGGCTGTTCATAATGCTCAATGCTGAAAATATTTGGCTTTCTCTGTGATTTTATGTCCAGAACAGCCGGCTTCTCAACGACCACTTCCTGTAGGTCGTCTTCCTCCGCACAGTCCGGGTGCGCGGGCTGATGATTTTGGTAACAATCAAAGATAAAGGCGCCAATAATGACCAGTAGCAAGGCGCCAGATAGTGCCATGGTGGTGTATCCGAGGATTGACTCCTCTGTGGCTGGTCGCAGGGTGATAGTGGGGGTGGTCACTGTCAAGAAATGAAGAATAAACAACGGTGAGATTTTACTGTACGGTATATGGGAGAAACATCTTACACGCAACATAGAGGCAATATAGAAAACCCTGCCCTGTTAGATTACAGCCCCCTCCCCATAGTTCAAACCTCAGTATATACAGTAGATCCCTCATGTACATCAGTGCATCCAAACCAGTGACTCTTCAGCTGTTACATGCTGGGAGTTGTAGTTCAGATCAACTGAAGAGCCACAGGTTGGAGAATATTTCTATAGATCATAGGCTTATTGTAACTAAGCCCCCAATTTATAAATGTCTGTTACCTGCTGGTCTTCTTGTGACGCTCCCCTCCAAATCACATGGGGCGGACATCAGCAAAAATATAAGTAATATCCACATATCTATCATCTACTTCATCAATACCCTCACAGATTCCAAGAACACCTGCCAACTTATAAAGGGCAGGACAGGGCATTGTGATGTCACAGGTACTGTGTGATGTCACCATCAGTTCTGTGTTCTGATGATGGAATTTGGGCAAGGCCTGAGTCATGGTCAGGATATGCAGGGATCATGTAATTTTGTACATGTAATTCAAAACACCTGAATCTCAAACAGAACTACCCACAAAATAAACACCTGCCATCTTATAAAGGGTGGGATAGAGCATCGTGATGTCACAGGTAGTGTGATGTCATCATTAGTTCTTTGTTCTGATGTTGGAATTTGGGCAAGACCCGAGTCATGCTCAGGAAATGTAGGAATCATGTGACTTTGTACATATAATCCAAAAATGCTTGACTCTCAAAACTCTCTGCAAAACTACCAAAAAAATAATTGATACAAAGATAAAAACATGCTAAATATGCTGAAATACCATAATCATACATGAACAGTTTTCTTGTTTGATTATGGTATTTTAGCATCTGTTGAGATTATGGTTGGTTTATATGTTTGAGAGACGGGTGTTTTTGGGTTATATGTAGAAAAACATTTTAAGGAGAAATTGGTTACTTCCTGATATGAGTGGGAGCTTTACATGTCAGCCAGTGGTTGACACAGAAGGAGCAAATGGTGATCTGGGACAGACTAATTCTACATGGAGAGATAAATGGTGCTACTGATCTGCATATAACCCTTTATACCAGAAGCCCCGGATATAAATGTTCATTATTACCTTGTCCTGTCATGGTGGTGACACTCCCGTCCACATCACATGCGGTAAATAGCAGCAAAGTCGCTAGCAAAATTCTCATATCCATCTCTATCAACTTCTTCAAAACCCTCAACTGTTTCCATCACATTCCCCACCTTATATAGAGCAGAACAGGACATTGTGATGTCACTGGTATTGTGATGTCATCAGCTTGTATATAGACATCATGTGTCTATGTCTAATAAAGATTGTCCAATAAAAAAAAAAATAGTGCAATGGTCATGTAAAGGGGAAGTCCATGGACAGTCTCTGTTTTTACTGATACTATGGATATATTCTGGAAGATTCTTTCATGTTACTGTTGTCATTTTTGGCAGTCAATTGTAAAGGAATCTTTCCACAGCAATAGGGCTCCCTACTGCCAGATATTAAAGGAATCCTGTAAGGTGGTTTGGGTCCACTAAACCATCACTATGCTGTTATGGTGGTGACATGTGATATACTGGATGTGGCAACAGCCGCATCAATTCTCCATGTAACCAACGCTTTTACTTCTCTGTAAGTGAAACAGCGATTAATTTCAGTTGGATATCATTACTGGCCGCATGGTTTTGCTGTTAGTACATGGTCAACTGACATACATTGGTATTTCACTTCCAGAGAAGTGAATGCACCGGTGGCCCCGTGGACTGGATGTGACTATTGCTGTATCCAGTACATCATGTGTCATCAATATAGCTTGAGTTTAGGTTTTCAAATTACTGACACCCGTCCCCGAAATGTTTAGAAAAGGAGGGTATAGCTCATGAAAGTCTGAGGATAGGAAAATTATCTGGATATACTCTGTCAAAGCTTGATGTTGACATGTTAGTGAGTCTGTCAGCAGTAAATCGGTTGTAAACCCAATCCTGGTACCTTGTACAGTTTCTAAATATGCCTCTGTTTTTTAGCTTTGCAGTCCCATTTTCATTTAAATTGCCATTTTACTAATATGCAGATGAGGGGGATGTGCTTTGCAGAGGAGCTGAGATTGAAGCCCAGAAAAGCTAAGCCGCATCCCAAAACATTTTTTTTTACATTTGCATATGAATTAAACTGCAATTTACATGAAAATAGGGCTAATAGCTGAATAAAAAAGGAATATTTGGAGGTGTAACTTGAAGCTCCTGGGCCCCAATGTAAAATCAGTAATGGGGTCCCCACCTCCTATGTGGTGCATTCTTATATTGTAGAGAGCCCTTTGGGCCCAGTGGGCACCAGAGCCGTTAGCAATTGCTACCTCTGAACCTCCTATAGCTATGGCCCTATACTGGGATTAGATTTATAACCAATTTACTGCGACAGACTCCTTTTAAATTTTGGAATTAATGGTGCTATATATACATCAATAAATAATAATAATAATAATAATAATAAATTGTATAAATTGTATAAATCCATTTAAGTTTTTTATTTTTTTTTATTTTATGCTTACTTGCATAGCGCCATCATATTCTGCAGTGCTTTACACATATTGTCAGTCACTGTCCCATATAGGGCTCACAATCTAAATTCCCTATCGGTATGTCTTTTGGAGGAAACTGGAGAACCCGGAGGAAATCCACACAAACACAGGGAGAACATACAAACTCCTTGCAGATGTTGTCCTTGGCAAGATTCAACATTTATCCAAAATTTAATAGAAACAGAGTTAAATAAAGCAAGGTTAAATCTCCATCTAGAAACCTGACCGCACTTTCAGTGTATCATTTGTGGGCTCTTTTTCTTCCCCTCTTCCCCTTGCCGTTGGGGTTCCTCATGTCATCTCCACCTCAAAAACATCTCCAGAATCCACCCTTTCCTTACCACAGATACACTAAAGACACTTATTGTTGCTCTGATTCACTCTCGCCTTGACTACTGTAACTCCTTACTAAGGGTGGGTTCACACTTGCGCTTGAGTCCATCCGCTGCCAATCCGAGTGAAAATCTCGGGAAACTGGATAGGCACCGGATAGCGACAGGTTAGCAACGCATTGCTTATAAAACCCATTCATTTGAATGGGTTTTTAAAGCAATGCGCAGGTGTCTGATTGCACCCGCTGCACCGCAAAGCCGTTTTTTTTTTCGAAGGACACAAAGTCCTGCGCGTCCGACTTTGTTTCCAACGAAAAAACTGGATATAAAAAGCCTCCGTCCCCCATTCCACTTGAAAAATGCATTTTTGAGCGGAAACCCGGCGGACCCCATTATAGTCTACTGTATAGCGTCCACGGGTTTCTGTGGGCAACCGCTTTTTAAGCAGATTAGGTTTTCGTTTTTCAGTCCCCAAGCAGGTGTGAACCTAGCGTAAAATGAGTCAAAGTCTGGAACTTGGGCTAGGGTTAAATCCAACCCAATAACGTGGAAAAACATATGTTGGTGCAAAGTCTGTGACACTGTGTTAGATGTAAAGTAGGTTTAGATAATTCTTGAACCAGAGGGCATTGCCGACACTATTTCCTGACTATATATATGGTTATCAAATAACTAGAGATGATGGATATCTTAATGAATCCAATTTTATTTTATCCTTTCCACTGTAACGTGTTTCAGGCTACACACCATTTTTGACATGTTTAGAACCAGCTCTATACATATTAAAAGACTGACAAATTTATCAACATTGTGCGACATTTTGATAAATTTGTCGTAATTAACAGCAACATTGCCTCCATCAAAACTGACTTCAGAAATACAGCACATGATAAATTCCCCTTCTTACCGGCTCCATGCAAGATGAGGCATTGGTTGCATATTCCTTTGGTTTACAGAATGAATGCACAATTACATGTTTTTATTGTTCAATTTGTAACTATCATTTTATACAACTTTTGACAAGTTTCTAACCAGCTCTAGACATATTCGACGATTGACAAATTTATCAACATTGTGCGATATTTTGATAAATTTGTCACAATTAACAGTAACATTGCCTCCATCAAAACTGACCTTAGAAATACAGCACACGATAAATTCCCCTTACTGGCTCCATGCAACATGAGGCATTGTTGCATATTCCTTACATGTTTTCATTGTCCAATCTGTCTATAAATTCTGTTATATTTCATGAACCTATGTTATAGATTAGGAACATTAACAATATGTCCAGACGCCAACCAATGTAAATAGGAACCAAAGTAATATTCATTCATCCAATCTATTTTTCCTGCTTTTATGTCCTAGATATGTAAGAGAAACCCTACGCATGTCAAATCACAGAAGACTAACATGTACATAAACCAGGTCCTAGACTATTATTCTGTGTTTTATTTTTCCTTTTTTATTTCCTCGGGGGATATGGCCTTCAGATAACTGCTTGACAAATCTTTGCCTAATTAAATTAGGCGCCTAATTGATTGCTAGAAAAATAAAACAGTTACTTGACCTTTGATTGTGTATCTAAGTGTTTTTTTTTTTTTTTGTAAGAAATTATTTTTACAGTTTAATGGATGACCCAGACATGCAGTGACATACGAGTCAGACCAGGCTTGTCTGCAAATACTGAAAAAATAAGTGTGCTCATTGGAAAAATACTTTAAGCAGTGACAGCAAAATCCACCAAGCTACCTACTATAAGGGAAAAATAAATATAAGGACTGTGGGAGAAAAAGGCACCCGTACATATAATCGGAGCTTTATATTTCCATTTTCTCACGAGGGATCTGGATTTCAGTGTGAACACCTCTACATTACAGGTGAAATAACCTCTGTTTAATGAATGTTCCTATTAACCTTGCTTTGGAGATGTATACTGGTTATTTCATTGAATTAACAGTGGTATAACTACCATTCAGGACCAGAAGAAAAAAGCAAGCACCTGTTCCAAAAACAAATTTGTAGCACAGGAGGGTAGTGCAATGTGTCCAACAACTTCCTGTAGATGCCCCATAATAGTAAACTTCTATAGTCTCATAGAATGTAAGCTCTTGCGAGCAGGGCCCTCACTCCTATTGCTTGATATGTTTATTTCTTTGTCACATTGTAATGTCTCATATTGTCTGTTCATGTCCCCTCTGACTTGTAAAGTGCTGCGGAATATGTTGAAATATATAGAAATAAAGTTATTATTATTATAGTCTTGTACTGTGAAGGGGGCATTCTCCACGTTCCAGCGATGAGGCTGAGTTGTAAGGCCGGCCACCATGACAGTACAGGGATATCGGTTGCTGAAATTAAAAACACCAATATCTCTCGAATGGGGAAAGATACTGACAAAGCGGAAAGTGTGCTGAATTCAGCGCAACAAGAGCTTTGTAATGGTATATAATCTGCCTTGTTCTAGGGGACATGAAAGGCCCTCTTTAACCACTTTAGTACAGGGCCAATTTCTGGTCCAGGACCAGACATATTTTCAGGTTTTTTTGTATGTGCGGTTTTGAGGGCTGTAACATTTTTATCATTTGCGTTATTCAACTAATTTCTGCGTCTTTTTTCGGTGACATGTAGGGCTTTATTTTTATGTTTTTCTTTTTGCATGTGTTTTAATTTTTTTTATATCCTGGAAAATATAAACAAAAGAGACGGGAAAAATGTGTCTGTTTTTCACTTTTCATTTTTTTTTTTTTTAGTGCTACTAAAAAACTTTTTAAAATAGTTTTTACTCTCCTTTACGGTAATTTTTATTTTGTATGGTGTCGTCAGGGGTGGGGCTATAACCTTTAATAACGGCGTGTTAATGGCGTATTATTTTATCTATTTTTTTAATTATATTATTTACATTTTTTTTTTACTTTTCTATTCATTTTTTTTTTCACATTGTGTCCCCATAAGGTCACAATAGACCTTTGGGGACATCTGATCACTTTTTTCTTTTGTTGGGCAGGCTGATTTCCCCTGTAACTGGGGCTGGTACATTTAGCCCCAGTTGCAGGTGGAATACAGCCTCCTACACGTTACTATAGAGCTGATCTCGGTCCTGTAGGACCCAGCAGCTCTTACGACGATGATCCCGGCGGATCATGTGACCGGGTCAGAGGGAAGCCGCAAGATGGCGACGCCCATAACGCTGTATACAGTGTTCATTGAGCGCTGTATGCACAGCGATCGGGAAGGCAGGATAGGTAATAAACCTTCCCAGCCTTCTCTCTGGGAGCTCCGGCTGAAGTTACAGCCGGCTCCCCGTTTCAGCAGCTGCACGATTTTGTGCAGCTGTTGAGTTCTGCTTGGATGTACCAGTACGTCCTTGCAGAACTAGATAACCACCTTCTGGACGTATATAGTCTATGGACGGTCTGGAAGTGGTTAAACTGACATATTATGAGAGCTGCAAATATGATGCATCAATGTAGCTATGATTTGCATTTAGCCATGGTCTGGTGAGAACCTTGAAGTTCTCAGGTCCTGGGTTCCAATCCAAAGGGCACATATGCATACATTAATTTGTAATATAGATTGTTGGCCCCAATGGGGACAGGGAATGATGTGAGTGTAGGTGTAGAATATGTTGGTGCTATATAAATTAAATATTATTTTTTCCCCTTTTGTAAACCCTCTTTAACTTGGTCTAATAACATGTTAAAGAGGTTGTACAGAATAATTTTTTTTTTTTAATTAGGTCGGGGGAGGTGAAAAAACAAACAAAAAAAAACATACTCACCTGTCCCCTGGACAACCCCTTTAAGTCACAACAAAGGTCATTGAAAAAAAAAGTCAAGTTAAACTTTTCTACTGTGCCTCATTAAAGACATCGTTGTCAAAAGTTCCAAAATTTCTGGGTCTGTCCCAATTTTTAAAAGGCAATCCCAGCAAATATTTGTACTGTGCACTGTCCAGAGCAAAATGGAATTGGATGATTGCAATAGGCAACTGCAAATGGTCTTTAACTCACAGATCCCTGATCCTGCACAGACCCGCCTCCATTTTGCTGAACATCACAAGACACTAGCATTATAAACAGTACAATGTAGATGGGGAGACCTGTTATTGCTGAATGGTGATGCCAATAGTATGACAGTCACACTCTTGCTGCACGAAAACAAAGGCTGGCAGGATTATCAGGGCACTTGTGGTAGATTGCAGGGAACTACACAGATGAGGGTTTTTTTTTTTAAAGCTGTATTTATTTTTTATTACAAAAAAAAAAAAAAAAAAAGATAACTCTTTTAATATTTAATAAAATACCACTGGCAACCAGGAAATACCCAATTATGGCAACCAAGGAATAGCCCAATTATGCAGCAGTGTAGCTGTATGTGGGTGCAGAAGTAACAGTCACACCTGGGACCTGCTGTCTGAGGGGGCCCAAAGACCCGTCTACTACTTAAGAAGACATCAGTACTATAAATGGTACATGGTAGGTGGCGGCCCTGTTGCAAATGTCACATTGGGACCCAAGAGCTCACACCTCTGCAGTTTAAGAAATTATATTGTATCTTGCACTGTTTCCTTATTTTACTTGATATTTCTGTAATAATACTTTTCTGCTTAGCACATTAGGACCTGAAAATATAATTTCTAATTTCTACATGGCCTAATTCTCCACATTACTGCCCTAACCCTGGCAGTACACGCCAGCCTTCTATGTTACAAAACCCCTTTCATCTCTGGTACCAGTAATATAATATGCATTGTAACTATAATTATATGTGTTGGCAAAAATCAAAGGTGTTAAAACTAAGGCTTTTGGAGTGGAGCCCTGTGCACATTATAATACAAGGCTTTATGCTGAGTGCCGTCTCTGACTACTGGATTAGTTGACTTCAGTTCAGTGTGAAGCACCCAGTCTGATATATCCTGGGGCATAGTAGCTTTATTACTGTGCTGAGATTTATTGAAATAAACTGGAACCACATGGCTGGATTTCCTCCCAGATGTGGGCAGACAAGGGAGCGCAGAGCAAAGGTCACCCTTGGAAATAACTCACCTATACTGCGCATTTTGCTGCTTTGCATGTTGAACTTTAAATCGACAAGTACAATGATCAGCCAACCATTACTTTAATAAAGGCCCACACAGGGCTATTTGTCATCTAATGTAAAGCCGGCCACCTAGGTAACCGCCTGAAACATAATTCACATCTGCTGAGGAACATTCAGCAGGCAGATGAAGCTCATAGATGGCCAAGGAAACAGGAATGTGTTCATTTGTCTTATACATATTCCCTTGTAATTGGTGTGTGCAAATAAATTACTGTGATTTTAAGGAATACAAGTGTTTTTATTATTATTGATTATCATTTTATTATTCCGTCACGGCTTGTAAGGGCAATGAACAGAAAAAGAATAAATAAGCAGTTTAATAGGAAAACATAACTGTATGAAAAGGAACCAATATAATATGTAACCTCACTGAAAAGAAAGGATCGAAAGAAAAATGCTTAGAAATGATAGTTTGCAAATGTGGCCTCTTCTTTTCAGAAATACTGCCGTACCTGTCCACAGGTCGTGTGTGGTGTAGCAGCTCCGACACTGCTTCTCACCGCAATGATTGGACTACAGACTGCTCTATTGTAGATAATAATAATAAATAATAATACATTTTATTTATATAGCGCCAACATATTCCGCAGCACTTTTCAAATCAGAGGGGACAAGAACAGACAATATTTGATATTACAATGAGATGAAGAATTAATATTTCAAACAATAGAAGTGAGAGTTAGGCTGGGGCCCCACACGGCGTACACGGAGTCATTTGGCCGTGGTGTAAACGCCGCAGAAAAATACATCCACAGCAAAGTGGATGGGGTAGCGGTAAACTACGGAAACCCTGGCGGTTTCCCTATACGTATAATTGAAGCAGAAAGTCCACAGAGGAAACCTCTGCGAACTATCTGTGCAAAGCGCTGTGTGAAGAACCGTGATATGTTGCCGCTGTGTTCATTCCCGTAGTGCTTTTTTGCTGAGGGACGCCATGTCGGGCTTTAGCCTAAAGAAATAATGGAAAGGCAAAGAGAATTGCCAACTAGCAATACAGACTTGAACAGAGGTCGAACTACAGTTTTTCTGGAAGAGTAAAAATACTCATCTTATCATTTTTGAAGAGTACTTTTAGCTACGGAAGAGAACAAAGTTTACAGTAATAAAAATAAATGATATGTAGTATAATAATAATAATGCTAAGAGGTCGCTATTTAAGTAGGAAAACTATTACTATAAACGTCTTCCATGAATAAATAGTGAATTTAGAGTTTTGTTTTTACGGCGTTCACTGTGCAATACAAATGACGTTCCTTATAGTCTTTGGGTCAGCACGATGATAGTGATATCAAATTTACATAGCCTTTGTCATGTTTTAATACCTAATAAAAATCTAAAACTTTATAGATGCAAAAAGTTATTTTAGTCACCATATTCTGATACCTGTAACTTTTTAATATTTTCATGTTGGAGCTATGTCAGAAGTCTGTTTGTGTGTCATAAGATGTAGATGTTATTTATACTATTTCAAAGAATGTCTGATGTTTTGATCACTTTTTATTCAATAACAACGATTTGCCTATTTTTTTTTTTTTTCTAAAGGGTATGGGTGTAAGAGACAGCCAATGTTGTCTTAAGCTTCATTTGTCTGTATAAACTGTTAATGTTGAATGTATTTCTGTGATTCTGTTCCTTTAAGACAGCAGCCATTGTAATTGTGACATGATGCTGGAGTGAGACCCCCCCCCCTTTTATGTCAGCTTGCCTGTTCTGCAGACAGAGTGTGAGCAGAGCAGCAGGAAGTGACGAGACAGAGAGCAGCAGCCATCTTGGCAAGTGTTGTATTGAACTGGTGTGGAGATTTTTCTGTACAGCTAAGCTGTATCTTGGCCCAGAGACAAACAGAGTGTAAAGAGACAACAGGACTAGTGAGTCTACGTGAAAGGAACTGTGCTCAGTGGCTGATCAGTGAGACTGACATTGTGACTGTGTATATGGATACCACAGATAGAGACTCGCAGTGCTGTTGATGTACTGGACGGCACCTGCTAAATCCCGCTTTACATCCCAGCTCAGTGTATGGATTCGGCAGGACTGTCAGTGTGCTGAGTGGAATCTGCTGTTGGATTACATTGCATTCAGTTGGTTTCCCTGTCTGTTAAAGAGGACTTCATTTCTCCCAAGATCCTGATAACAGTGAGGAGAGGACGCTTCACTATAAAAGAAAGGACCGACTTTGGGCCCCACCGCGCGCTTCTACGGACTGTAAGCGGTCCACCTGGACCACTGGGGAAAAGGGGGTGCACCCAAATGTGAAGTCAGGGTCAGTTAGGGATAGTTTTGAGTATATTGTTCATTCAGTGTCCATACTGCAGAAGTGGACAGAGTAAAAGTAGAAACCATTGCAGAATTTGCCTTGAAATTGTTCATGCTATATTGTATATTTTGCTTGTCTTTAGCCCTGTCATTTTACCTTTAACTAGCCTTTATTAACTTATAGTAAATATATATTTTTTTCTTGAACTACCGCGTGTGCGTTCATTTCTGGTTGCGGAGTCCAAACCACCTGCCTTGCTCTCGGTTCACAAATTGGCGTAGTCGGCAGGATCCGCTTACCAGAATGGACGGTGACGCACCCGTTCGGGAGAATGGTGCTGGAGGAAGAATGCCAGCAGGGGCTATAATGAGTCAGTTAGCTAAATTTGATGGCAATAATATGTCAGTGAGTATGTGGATGGGTTCCCTCCGAGGGATCCAACCTCTTGGGTGCGGGCGCATCGGCAGAGACTTGAGACGATCCATCGATTGGTGCGGCAGCGCCTGCAAGAACATCCCCATCCTGATAAGACCCCAGTGCAAGAAGCACCATTGCAACCAGGCGACCTGGTGCTAGTTCGTGTCAAGAAACCCCAAGGGAAATTGGAAAGCAGATGGGAGGCTTTGCCGTATCGTGTTGTTGGCCGCAAGTATGCGAATGGGCCAGTGTACCAGGTCCAGAAAGAAGGAACTGATTGTGTTCGAGTACTTCACCGAAATATGTTGCGCCTGTGTCATTCTGAAGGGACAAATCACGATGGGCCTGCCAATGTGAATGAGCTCCCACAGTCAGAGAATGGAGGTGCGGAATGGGCCTCCGACGAGGAGGATGATTGTTGGCCGATCCCTGCTCCTGGGGATGTTCCACCTGTGACTACTGTATCTCCGGCCTGTGCCCCCTCTGGTGCGGAATCCGCTGGTCCTTCTCAGCCCATAGCTGTAGCACCCCATAATATACCACCGGCCCTCAGACGGACCACTGGGCCAAATGCGGGTCCCCCCCCTGTCGGGTTGCCGGGGGGGTGGTTTTGGGGCCCCCCCCCATGCGTTAAACTCCCCCCCCCCTTTAAAAAAAAAAACCCCCCTTTATAATCCTTTAGAGGGGGTGGCTTGACGATCTTAAAGTGGGGGGGGAATATGTAAGAGACAGCCAATGTTGTCTTAAGCTTCATTTGTCTGTATAAACTGTTAATGTTGAATGTATTTCTGTGATTCTGTTCCTTTAAGACAGCAGCCATTGTAATTGTGACATGATGCTGGAGTGAGACCCCCCCCCCCTTTTATGTCAGCTTGCCTGTTCTGCAGACAGAGTGTGAGCAGAGCAGCAGGAAGTGACGAGACAGAGAGCAGCAGCCATCTTGGCAAGTGTTGTATTGAACTGGTGTGGAGATTTTTCTGTACAGCTAAGCTGTATCTTGGCCCAGAGACAAACAGAGTGTAAAGAGACAACAGGACTAGTGAGTCTACGTGAAAGGAACTGTGCTCAGTGGCTGATCAGTGAGACTGACATTGTGACTGTGTATATGGATACCACAGATAGAGACTCGCAGTGCTGTTGATGTACTGGACGGCACCTGCTAAATCCCGCTTTACATCCCAGCTCAGTGTATGGATTCGGCAGGACTGTCAGTGTGCTGAGTGGAATCTGCTGTTGGATTACATTGCATTCAGTTGGTTTCCCTGTCTGTTAAAGAGGACTTCATTTCTCCCAAGATCCTGATAACAGTGAGGAGAGGACGCTTCACTATAAAAGAAAGGACCGACTTTGGGCCCCACCGCGCGCTTCTACGGACTGTAAGCGGTCCACCTGGATCACTGGGGAAAAGGGGGTGCACCCAAATGTGAAGTCAGGGTCAGTTAGGGATAGTTTTGAGTATATTGTTCATTCAGTGTCCATACTGCAGAAGTGGACAGAGTAAAAGTAGAAACCATTGCAGAATTTGCCTTGAAATTGTTCATGCTATATTGTATATTTTGCTTGTCTTTAGCCCTGTCATTTTACCTTTAACTAGCCTTTATTAACTTATAGTAAATATATATTTTTTTCTTGAACTACCGCGTGTGCGTTCATTTCTGGTTGCGGAGTCCAAACCACCTGCCTTGCTCTCGGTTCACATGGGTTCGCTGTATGGGATAAGTATTTTTATAGTTTGGGAGCTGTACCAGCATCTAAATATAATGGGAAAAGTGAGGTCTGGCAATGGGGAAAAGGGGCACGGGGGCCGCAGAAATACTAAATGCTCGCGATCAGAGTCAGCAAAACAGCAGAGACCTGGAAGTTATGGTGCTCGGCTCACTCTGCTGTTTTACACAGCGGAGGCCTGGCGCCATATTTAAAGTGGAGACATCCGCTGTAATAGTAGAGCTGATGTCTGCTAGGGGTTGCGCTGGGGAGATCTTAGTATGTTGAAATCTTGGAAAAGTCTCATGCACATTAATACCACAGCATTTTCACTGAAAGTCTGGAGACTTTTCCTCTGTGGACTTTCTGTCCCTATTATACCTATACGGGTATAGGTATAATTGACGTGCAATTTTCAAAAATGCAGCTTTTTCCGCTGCAGATTTTTTCTGCAGTATGTGAGTGAGATTAGCCAGAATCCCATCCATTCTGCAGGTAATGTAAAACGCAACGTTTTTTTAATAGGCAAATTGGCTTTGGAGCAATAAGGGAGTTGCTGCTTTTCTTTTTGGAGCAATGACAATGCTCTCATTGCTCCAAAGAGTTCATTGCATAATGAAAAAAACTGTGCTATCTCATCAGTGCAGGCAGCGATTTACAAGGGGGAAACAATGTTTGATTCAGGTGACCGTAACCTATCTATCTGTGGGCTGAGTTGATATGCTGGGTTCTGGTGACAAACTCCATTTAATAATATGATAGTAGTAGTGATAATAATAATAATCATCCTAAATTTTTATTTATATAGCGGCAACATACTCTGCAGCACTTTACAAATGATAGGGTTCATGCACAGACAAAATGAAACATTACAGGGTAATAAATCAATTCACGTAATAAGAGTGAGAGCTCTAATCTATGAGGTAGAAGTGTGATAGAATCTCAAATCTATGCCATCTAATTATATTACAATTACCTGGTCCTAATAGGCCATGCTCCTCCTGCTACGCCCCACCCCCACCACCCGCTTTTTTTTTTTTTATAGGAAAAGTGGCATGGGGAGTGTGCAACAAAAAGTTGCAATTGTTTTGCTTTTTTGCCACTGTTATTCAGATCTGGAGCCCAATTTCCATGTAATTTGCCGTTTTATTCACAGGCAACTGTGGGTAATAGTGCTTTGGGAGTTTGCCTTAGCTTGCCAGGGCTTTGATGACCGCTCTAGATTCCCAGGTGAAGCACGATTTACATGAAAATGGAGCTCCAAAGTTGAATAAGAGAGGTATATTTGGAAACTCTAGAATCACCTCTACAAAGTACTGGGATCAGATTTATATCCAATTTACTGCTGACAGACTCCTTTTTATTATTTATTATTATTGTTATTATTGTTTATTTATATAGCACCATTAATTCCATGGTGCTTTACATTTGCGGATTTACATACAGTACACAAAATATACAAAACAGATAATACAAACAGTGACCAACTGGCACAGTGGGATAGAGGGCCCTGCCCGCAAGGGCTTACAATCTATGAGGGAAGAGGGAGAGAGACAGAAGGTGAGGGGAGAGGCTGTACAGATGGTGGTGTGGTGACAGTAGTGTTATTGGAGGTTGTAGGCCTTCTTGAATAGGTGAGTCTTCAGGGCCTTCTTGAAGCTTGTGAGGGTGGGGGACAGCCTTATGTGTCTTGGTAGCCAGTGAAGGGATTGGCAGAGGGGAGCGGCCGATAAAGAATGGGGGAAGAGGTGTATTAAGCGAGCAGCACAGTTTAAGGTGGACTGGAGGGGGCGAGGGTGTTAGCTAGGAGGCCATAGAGAAGAGTGTTACAGTAGTCTAAGTGGGAGATTATGAGGGCGTGAACTAGCATCTTTGTAGTTTCGGGGGTGAGGAAGGAGCGGATTCGGTGGATGTTCTTGAGTTTGTGGCGGCAGGAAGCGTTGAGGGTTTGAATGTGCGGCTTGAAGGATAGGTCAGAGTCTATGGTTATCCCAGGGCAGCAGGCCTGTGGGACTGGGGTGAGAGTGGTTTCATTAATTTTGATAGATGGGTCAGGTAAGGGGGTGTGCGTGGAGGGGTTAAGATTATGAACTCCGTTTTCTCCATGTTGAGTTTGAGAAAGTGGGAGGAGAGAAAGGAGGCTACAGCTGCTAGACATTCTGGGACTCTGGACAACAGGGAGGTAATGTCTGGCCCAGAGAGATATATTTGAGTGTCATCAGCATAGCAATGGTAATGGAAACCATGGGATTCTATGAGTTGGCCAAGGCCTAGGGTGTAGATGGAGAACAGGAGGGGTCCTAGGACAGAGCCTTGGGGGACACCTACAGAAAGGTAGCGTGGCGGGGAGGTGGTGTGCGAGTGGGAGACGCTGAATGTGCGGTTGGTGAGGTATGAGGAGATCCAGGAAAGGGCCAGGTCAGAGATGCCAAGGGATGAAAGCATTTCTGACAGGAGGGAATGGTCGACTGTGTCAAAGGCAGAGGAGAGGTCGAGGAGGAGGAGGACAGAATAGTGACGTTTGGCTTTGGTAGTTAGGAGGTTGTTAGTGACCTTGGTTAGAGCAGTTTCTGTGGAGTGATGGGGTCTGAAACCTGACTGTAGTCTATCAAAGAGCACACTGGACGAGAGATAGGAGGACAGTTCGGAGTGGACGTGTTGCTCCAGCAGTTTAGAAGCATATGGGAGCAGTGAGATGGGGCGATAGTTGGCTGGAGAGGACGGGTCGAGGGAGGGTTTCTTAAGTATAGGGGTGACGGTAGCATGTTTGAAGGCGGAAGGGAAGGATCCATTGGTTAGGAATAGGTTGAAGAGATGGGTTAGGGCAGGAGTAATGACTTCAGAGAGTTTGGGGATGAGATGTGACTGATGGGGTCAAGCGCGCAGGAGGTGAGGTGGGATTTAGATATTAGAGTGGAGAGCATTTCATCAGTGACGGCGGAGAAGCAGGTTAAAGATGAAGAGCACAGGACAGTTGGGTAGAGTGGTTGACGGGGGTGTAGGGTGAGACTGTCTCTGACGGTGTCGATTTTGCTTTTGAAATAAGAGGCAAAGTCATCAGCTGTGATAAGTGATGTCGGAGGGGGCACAGGAGGACGAAGGGAGTTGAAGGTAGTGAATAGCTGTTTGGGGTTGCGGGATAGGGCAGATATTAGTGTGGTGAAGTAGACTGCCTCTTTGTACCTAAGGAAGTCCTCTTGGGAGTGGCTTTTCTTCCAGAGGTGTTCTTTTAAAGGGGGAAACAGCCTACATAACACCGCCATTCCATTCACCTGGGGGACATGGTACCCCTGTTCTTGTGATTGGTAGGGGGTCCTAGTGGTGAGGCTCTCACCTATGACCCACTTATCACCTCTCCTGTAGATTCGGGAAGACCTCTGTCCTATTCAAGCCCACAGCTGCAGTACTAAACACTGAGCCATGATATTGCCGTAAATGAGTAATTTACTTACCAGTGTCTCATTGGTTAGACAATGAGGCATATGTATGTTTTTTTAGAGCATTTTCATGCATCAGATTTATTGCAGATAGTCTGGTCAAAGGAAACTTACAGAAATCCACATGCTTACCGCCAGGGCAACCCCATTTATGTATACCCTTATTCTTACTAGATAGGTTACATCAGTGTTTGGCAGCTGTGTTCATAGGTACTGTGTGATACTTTGTATGTCAGAACACATGGGCTTATTCACATTTGTTTAAGCTGTTACCCAGTTGATGGGAGTTAATATTGTGTGTTTTGCACCTGGCATGAATGTTCCAGTCCAGATAGATTATTATGACAACTAGATCGGAAAGACTGTCAAATTCTCTCCAGTTAACAGGTTACACACTTCCCAAGGTGTTGCGTTGCCATATTAAATAACGGAGGAATAACAAAAAGCAATATTACTGACCTATTGTACCCAATAAGGTTAACCCAAACTTCCTGCCAATCAACTTCTACTTGACCATCCCTCAAAAGGGGTTAAGCAAACCATGAAAAATCAGTATACAATCAGGACTGTGCACACCCCGGGGACTCCAGTATTAGCTACTCCTCTGGGAAATTGTTATTATAGGAAGTAAAGTACAAAGTAAGTGTTCAGTATATTTTACTTATTGTGTAATACAAAAATAACACTGTATCCACAGTAAAGAGCTAGAGATATATAAATTATTACAAATGTGCATAGACATAATGTGCATGGTAGTAAAATACTTTCCCTTTAAGACCTACAAGTTAAAAAAACAATTTTTTTCCATATATATTCTTCTACCAAAAAAAAAAAAAAAAAAATTGCTCTGCTCATACCATGCACCAATCATTGACAAGGTTTTTTTTTTTACAGGAAGAACTGATGGGAGATGTGTGTCACTTTGGTATACAGTTACCAATTATTAGAACCATACATTCAGTGTATATAATAGAGTTCTGTGCAATGTGGTGTGAACAGAGACTTGTTAATAATATTTATTCTTCTTACTTGTATACAGGGGCGTAACTTGAGGGGGTGCAGTCGCACCGGGGCCCAGGAGCCTTAGGGGGCCCATAAGCACTGGTATCACTATTAAGATTGCAGCTTCCATCTATCCCATAATATATAACACTATCATATTCCGCTGCGCTTTTACAGACATTGTCAGTCACTGTCCCATATAGGGCTCACAATCTACATTCCCTATCAGTATGTCTTTGGAGTGTGGGAGAACATACAAACTCCTTGCAGATGTTGGAACCTAGGACTCCAGTGCTGCAAGGTGACAGTGATAACTAGCGTCAGTAATTATCACCACAGAGAGGCAGACCGCTAAAACAGCAGTTATCAGTCATGGAGAATGGTGGACACCATTGATTATTATTTATTTATTATGCTTACTTGTATAGCGCCATTATATTCCGCAGCGCTTTACAGACCTAGTCAGTCACTGTCCCATATAGGGCTCACAATCTACATCCCCTATCAGTATGTCTTTCGAGTGTAGGAGTAAACCGGAGTACCCGGAGGAAACCCACGCAAACACAGGGAAAACATACAAACTCTTTGCAGATGTTGTCTTTGGCAGGATTTGAACCCAGGATTGGAACACTGCAAGGCTGCTGTGCACTGAGCCACCGTGCTCATCATCTTTAAACTGAAAGCAGTAGAACAAAAAGTCCTTCCTGCAGTCTGATGCAGATGTGAACCCAGTATGAGCCACCATGCTACTATGACTTGGTCTTGTGGTACACTGGCCACAAAACAAGGCAGACTCCCTTCTCCTAGCTCATGTGTTGTATCCTTCCTGCAGCAGTAACTCCCTGTTTCTAGCCCTCGGGCTGTGCGGATGATGTTCTGGCTGCCTGTTTCTAGCCATGGGCCAGTAAGAAGGGGTACTTTATCTCATTTGAGAGAGACATCATGAGGTATACAGGGATTTATTAGACCTTATTAGGCTGGGGTCCCAAGTTGCGAAAATACAGCATTTTGGCTGCAGTGGAAACTGCAGCAAAAAATGCTGCATTTTACAGTACCTGCAAAGTGGATGGGATTCTGGCTAATTCCATCCACATATTGCAGAAAAAAATCTGCAATTTTAAAAACCCTTGCTTTTTTGGAAATCGCAGCATGTCAATTATACCTGGTGTTTTCCGTACTGGTATACTAGGGACAAAGTCTGCAGTGAAAAAAACTGCAAAAACGCAATGAAAAATGCTGCGGAAAAAAATGCTGCATTTTCTACCGCTCCTTAAAATAAATAAACACATAAATAAAAATGAGTCAATAAATGGTAAATACGACAAAAGCTCTTTGAGTGCAAAAGTGAAGAAAAAAACCGCTTGGTCCTGAAGGAGTGACTGTAACAAGGAGCAGTCCTGGTACCAATGTGAACAGAGCGCTGTACAAGACCAGCGCAGCGTAGACAGGCTCCTCCCACTGCCCTCCCTCTCCACGCCCCTCCCTAGTGATTGACGGTCACGTCACATGACCCGGATCCAAGTTCCGGCAGCGCGTCTCTATGTTTATATGATGTCACATCCGCCTTACACCTCATACCCGGAAGTGTGGGTAGAACTTCATGCTGCACAGGCTGGCAGTGGAAGTGCCGGGACCGGGTGGCAGCTGCGGGTGTCCGGTGTAAGTTTTTACCTCACACTTTACAGCTGTGACTCAGAGCTCATAGCATAGATGAGGCGGGGTGATAATCCGTGAAGGCGTTGCCAGGGTTACCGGCTACAGCTAATACAAGCTGCTTCCCGCCAGCTGCTGATGTACTACAAAGCTCAGCGCGTCCTGTCAGTCAGAAAACCTCTTCCCCTGTACAGTTGGGGCGCTGCACTACAGATACCAGCAGTGTAGGCTCAATGTAACTCACTGGATATACTGCTAGGATGTACACAAGAATAAATTGTAGTAATTCATTATAAACATTATGGCTCACAGCAACCAATCACAGCACAGTTTATGTTTCGTAGTCTGTGGTTGTAAAATGAAAGCTGCTCAGTGATTGGTTACACCACGTGGGGCCCCGGCCTAGGACGGTTTTCCTAAATGTGCGCCCTTTGATATTATGTTATTGGCTATAATTACCATTCTGTTGGGTATGAAATTGCCAGTAATGAAAGTGTTTGCCGTCTGAATAAGGGCCTATTCACACTAAGCTTATAGTCACATGACTGTGTCTAGACTTGGCTGTGTGAGTGCAGGGTCTGTGCGGCACCCATTTTTTTTTTTTTTTTTTTTTTTTACAGACCCATTTACCTCATTGAGTCGGGTCACAGGCTGCATGTGGCCAATGAACTTGGTTGTGTGAATGAGGCGTAACAATTTTTGGTCTAAGTGCTGTCCATGAAAAAAATCATACAGCCCACGGGTCTCTTATAGTGAATGGAGCCATTCACACACTTGTCTTTTTTAAATGGAACGAGAGATACTCTGAATAAAAAAAAAAAAAAAAAAATCGTGGCGTGCCCTATTATTTTTCTCCCCTCTTTTCATCCTGGCCATGCAAGTCTATGGGTCTGTAAACAAAAACAAACAAAAAAACGGACAGCTCGTGGGCGTCATCTGTTTTTTTACAGACTTGTTACATAAGGCTGAAAAAATAAACCGATGGCACACGGATCAGACATAGATCAAAAACTTCAACTAGGAGGTATGACAGCCATTTTTTTTTATAACCTACAGAACAAATTGTTTGAGTGAAACAACTTATTCAGTCGACTGAGTTCATTGGACGCCTGGTGCCCGCGATTGGTGAAAAAATAGCGCGTGCGCTTTTTTTAATTCACTGATTGGACTATAGGGAATGTTTTCATGGATCCAATTTACACATTTAGGTGAATGGGTCTGGTAAAAAAAAAAAAAAAAAGGCTGCTGCACAGATCCTGAGCTCACATGGCTATTGACTCAGGGCAGAAGAAATTCACCTCATGCCTCCTAGACATGCACACTGACATAGGACACAACCAAGTGCCCGGAGACTGTGTGGTATTATATATGAGGAGATACCTCTGTACATACACAGCACATTGGAACATGATACCATTTTTTTACTTGTTTGTATACCTTCATATGAATGCCACAGTCCCTTCAGTACTCACATTATTACAGTCCATAGGGGCTCAGAGTAGTATTACAGATCCCTATTCATTACAATGGGGAAACTGTAATACTGCACGTTACCTCTATAGATTGTAACAGCATCTTTCACTGAAGAGGCCACATCTCTCGCATGCCCTCAAATAGCTGCTTGACGGGGGCTGAGAGTCGGACCCCCACCAATTTATTATTGCTGACCTATCCTGAGGCTATTAACCCTTATATAAAGGGAGAAAGAGCTTCTTGGCTTCTGATCAATAGTGAACGTATGGAACTTAATGGAGGTGGGGAGTCTGTCTACAGTCATGGCCAAAAGTTTTGAGAATGACACAAATATTCTATTTTCACATGATCTGCTGCCCTCTGGTTTTTATGTGTGTTTGTCAGATGTTTTTATCACATACAGAAATATAATTGCATTCATATTATGAGTAACAGAAGCTTATATTGACAGTTAGAATGAGTTAATGCAGCAAGTCAATATTTGCAGTGTTGACCCTTCTTCTTCAGGACCTCTGCAATTCTCCCTGGCATGCTCTCAATCAACTTCTGGACCAAATCCTGACTGATAGCAGTCCATTCTTGCAGAATCAATGCTTTAATTTTGTCTGAATTTGTTGGTTTTTGTTTGTCCACCCGTCTCTTGATGATTGACCACAAGTTCTCAATGGGATTAAGATCTGGGGAGTTTCCAGGCCATGGACCCAAAATCTCTATGTTTTGTTCCCTGAGCCATTTAGTTATCACCTTTGCTTTATGGCAAGGTGCTCCATCATGCTGGAAAAGGCATTGTTGAGCGCCAAACTGCTCTTGGACGGTTGGGAGAAGTTGCTCTTGGAGGACATTCTGGTACCATTCTTTATTCATGGCTGTGTTTTTAGGCAAGACTGTGAGAGAGCCGATTCCCTTGGCTGAGAAGCAACCCCACACATGAATGGTTTCAGGATGCTTTACAGTTGGCATGAGACAAGACTGGTGGTAGCGCTCACCTCTTCTTCTCCGAATAAGCTGTTTTCCAGTTGTTCCAAACAATCGAAAAGGGGATTCATCAGAGAAAATGACTTTACCCCAGTCCTCAGCAGTCCACTCCCTGTACCTTTTGCAGAATATCAGTCTGTCCCTGATGTTTTTTCTGGAAAGAAGTGGCTTCTTTGCTGCCCTCCTTGAGACCAGGCCTTGCTCCAAGAGTCTCCGCCTCACAGTGCGTGCAGATGCACTCACACCTGCCTGCTGCCATTCCTCAGCAAGCTCTGCACTGCTGGTAGCCCGATCCCGCAGCTGAAACACTTTTAAGAGACGGTCCAGCTGCTTGCTGGTCTTTCTTGGGCGCCCTGGAGCCTTTTTGGCACCAATGGAACCTCTCTCCTTGAAGTTCTTGATGATGCAATAGATTGTTGACCGAGGTGCAATCTTTCTAGCTGCAATACTCTTCCCAGTTAGGCCATTTTTGTGCAGTGCAATGATGACTGCACGTGTTTCTTTAGAGATAACCATGGTTAACAGAAGAGAAACAATGATGGCAAGCACCAGCCTCCTTTTAAAGTGTCCAGTGGTGTCATTCTTACTTAATCATGACAGATTGATCTCCAGCCCTGTCCTCATCAACACCCACACCTGTGTTAATGGAGCAATCACTGAAACGATGTTAGGTGGTCCTTTTAAGGCAGGGCTGCAATGATGTTGAAATGTGTTTTGGGGGATAAAGTTCATTTTCTAGGCAAATATTGACTTTGCAAGTAATTGCTGTTAAGCTGATCACTCTTTATAACATTCTGGAGTATATGCAAATTGCCATTAGAAAAACTGAAGCAGTAGACTTTGTAAAAATTAATATTTGTATCATTCTCAAAACTTTTGGCCATGACTGTAAGTCTAGAAGTTCTATTCTTTGCAGCAGGTCTCAGTTCTGCTTACTAGAGGGGAGTCTTGACTGGGGAAGTAACCTCTATTAACCCGAGATTGCCCTGAATCATGTGTTTTATATCACTGCAGTCTTTACATTGTCCTCTTTTTTCCCTAAATGCAGGTAACCAGACGTCCACTCCTGGAAGGGTTTAACAATGTTGGAGTCCTACGTGACTCCCATTTTAATGAGCTATGTGAATCGATACATCAAGAATCTGAAGCCTTCGGACTTGCAGCTGTCCCTCTGGGGTGGAGATGTTGTCCTTAGTAAACTGGAATTGAAACTGGATGTTCTCGAACAGGTACATTGTCTACTTTGGTATTTGTGTCACTTGACTTGTCCTCTGGTTTGAAGACAGATAAGGTTGGACTTATATTTCCGATAGGTATAACTATTTATTAACATTTGTTTTAATTATGTACTAGATAATGTACCTGCTATTGGAAATTATAAGGATATTCATAGTCATTAGTTAGTTCCATGACCAAACATGACTTGTAACATTATTTACTACTTTATGGTTAGTTTTATTAATATAAAAAAATAAATAATAAATATATATATATATATATACACACACACATTTTTTTTTTTTTTTTTTTTTATTTGAAAAAAATCAGCTAGAGGGAAATAATCTCCTGGCTCCCTCTGAAATGAATGGAAGAATTGGGAGGTGTTTTTTGAGTGTGTGATTGTGTTAAAAGTATATCTCTTTGGAGACTATGCTTACTTTTCTTGTCACTATTTAAATATGGCAAATGGTGAGAAAATTTGCAAACTTCAATGTGAAATTTTTGGCAACTCACATTATCACTTGAATTTTTTTTTGTGCACGGTTTACTCCAATAACATGCTTAAACTGCCTTGTACATTTGAGATGTTGACTTTTATGGGAGCGTGTTCTGAATATGTTCTATAACTTATACATAGGATAATTTGCAGGGAGGCGGAGAGGGGGTTGGAGTTGTGCTGACTCTATTTTTTTTTTTTTAAATATATTGATAATGACATCAAAAATATGGCTAAAATATTAAACCATGTAGTAGAGGAGCCGTCTTTTTCTTGGTAAGTTAATACAAATTGTATTCAGATATTGTATAAAATTGGTAGCCCATATATTTGCACAGAATTTTATTATAAGCTATGGAGGAAACAAGTTGCCTGCAGTTTGCTGTTGCACTGTTTTTCCTATCTTAGTTTTTTGCAGTTGTGATATCACTTGTATCTATATATGGATTCCTATGGAATGGAATGAAATCAGGCAGATTAGTTGTTTTTGGATAGATCATCAATATCAGATTGTTGGGGTCTGACATTCGTAATTCCACCAGTTAGATGTTTCAAGAGACTGCGGCATTCGGACAAGCACTGCTGCCTCTTCACTGCTCACCATGCACTGTATATTTAATAGCTGCTTTGTTTGGTTTTGCAACTTAGCACCAGTCACTTGACTGAGACTAAGCTGCACACGGCCATCAGCTAATTTAATTAATAATAATAATAATAATAATAATAGTCCTTTAATAGTCCCACAATGGGGAAATTCAGTGTGTTACAGCAGCAAAGATAAGATAAGCAGATACAAATACAAATACAACATGTACAGGAATGTTCCAAGGTGAGAGGCATTACATTAATAGCAGACAGACAGATAGGACGTAGCAGGGGGGGGGGGGGGATTTAACAGGCAGAGAGATATTTCAGTTCTCTGTATGTAATGATCTCCGCTTAGGTCGGTGTTGGTTGTACAGCCTAACCGCGGTGGGGAGGAAAGACTTCCGATAGCGCTCCTTCTCACACCTAGGGTGGAGCAGTCGGTCACTGACAGTACTGCTCAGCGCAATCACAGTCTCATGCATGGGATGGGACTTCTTCTTCTGCATGGAGCTCACCACGGACAGTATCCTTTTGTCACCCACCACCTGCACTGGGTCCAGTGGGCTCCCCAGGACAGAGCTGGCCCTTCTAATCAGCTTGTCGAGTCTATTCCTATCCCTGGTTGATATACTGCTCCCCCAGCAGGCCACTCCAAAGAAGATGGCTGATGCCACTACCGAGTTGAAGAAAGTTCTAAGAAGTGCCCCCCGGATTCCAAAGGCTTTCAGCTTCCTAAGCAGGTAGAGCCTGCTGTGGCCCTTCCTGTACAGGGCCTCCATATGATCTGCCCAGTCCAGCTTATTATTAAGGAGCAAACCCAGGTACTTATAGGTGTTCACAATCTCGATGCCCGTCCCCAGGATGTCCACTGGTTTAGGAGGGCTTCTGCCTTTACGGAAGTCCACCACCATCTCCTTCGTCTTCCCCACGTTAATCTTCAGGTGGTTCCGGTGGCACCAGTCCACAAAATCCTGGTTCAGTTCTCTGTACTCCCTGTCATCATCGTCTGTGATGAGACCCACTATTGCAGAGTCGTCAGAATACTTATTACGACTATTCAGGCTTCTGGGTGTGGGACCCCACAATCAGATGTTGATGACCTATCCTAAGGTTCAGTATTTAAATCTCAGGAGACCCATTTGAAAGGGTGCTGAAAACAAAGCAAGTTACAGTGGGGAAAAAAAGTATTTAGTCGGCCACCAATTGTGCAAGTTCTCCCACTTAAAAAGATGAGGCCGGCCTGTAATTGTCATCAGAGGTAGACCTCAACTATGAGAGACAAAATGAGAAAACAATTCCAGAAAATCCCATTGTCTGATTTTTTAAAGAATTTATTTGCAAATTATGGTGGAAAATAAGTATTTGGTCACCTACAAACAAGCAAGATTTCTGTCTCTCACAGACCTGTAACTTCTTCTTTAAGATGCTCCTCTGTCCTCCACTCATTACCTGTAGTAATGGCTCCTGTTTGACATTGTTATCAGTATAAAAGACACCTGTCCACAACCTCAAACAGTCACACTCCAAACTCCACTATGGTGAAGACCAAAGAGCTGTGGAAGGACACCAGAAACAAAATTGTAGACCTGCACCAGGCTGGGAAGACTGAATCTGCAATAGGCAAGCAGCTTGGTGTGAAGAAATCAACTGTGGGAGCAATAATTAGAAAATGGAAGACATACAAGACCACTGATAATCTCCCTCTATCAGGGGCTCCACGCAAGATCTCACCCCGTGGGGTCAAAATGATCACAAGAACGGTGAGCAAAAATCCCAGAACCACACGTGGGGGCCTAGTGAATGACCTGCAGAAAGCTGGGACTAACGTAACAAAGACTACCGTCAGTAACACACTACACCGCCAGGGACTCCGATCCTGCAGTGCCAGACGTGTGCCCCTGCTTAAGCCAGTACATATCCAGGCCCGTCTGAAGTTTGCTAGAGAGCATTTGGATGTTCCAGAAGAGTATTGGGAGAATGTCATATGGTCAGATGAAACCAAAGTAGAACTGTTTGGTAGAAACACAACTCGTCATGTTTGGAGGAGAGTGAATGCTGAGTTGCATCCAAAGAACACCATACCGACTGTGAAGCATGGGGGTGGCAACATCATGCTTTGGGGCTGTTTCTCTGCAAAGGGACCAGGGCGACTGAACTGTGTACATGAAAGAATGAATGGGGCCATGTATCGTGAGATTTTGAGTGCAAACCTCCTTCCATCAGCAAGAGCATTGAAGATGAAACGTGGCTGGGTCTTTCAGCATGACAATGATCCCAAGCACACCGCCAGGGCAACGAAGGAGCGGCTTCGTAAGAAGCATTTCAAGGTCCTGGAGTGGCCTAGCCAGTCTCCAGATCTCAACCCCATAGAAAACATTTGGAGGGAGCTGAAAGTCCGTGTTGCCCAGCGACAGCCCCAAAACATCACTGCTCTAGAGGAGATCTGCAGGGAGGAATGGGCCAACATACCAGCAGCAGTGTGTGCCAACCTTGTGAAGACTTACAGAAAATGTTTGACCTCTGTCATTGCCAACAAAGGATATATAACAAAGTATTGAGATGAACTTTTGTTATTGACCAAATACTTATTTTCCACCATAATTTGCAAATAAATTCTTTAAAAATCAGACAATGTGATTTTCTGGATTTGTTTTCTCATTTTGTCTCTCATAGTTGAGGTCTACCTATGATGACAATTACAGGCCGGCCTCATCTTTTTAAGTGGGAGAACTTGCACAATTGGTGGCTGACTAAATACTTTTTTTTCCCCACTGTATGTCCCGTCCAGAGGACAGATTGCAGAGTGCAGCGTCAATTTCAGTGAACGTGCACACAAGCGAGTTACATCTCCATTCACATGAGCAGGCAGGACATCATTATCGGTTTTGGTGGGGGTATGAACAGTCGGATTCCCACAATCAATCTATCTTGTGGACATGTCATAACTTGCTTTTATAGTACACCTCCTTTTAATTTCCTTGATTTGACTGTAGCTGTCAGTGCTTTAACAATGAAAAGTGTGGTGTGCTTTCTCATCCCATGAAAGATTTGGGGACGATTAACTCTTTGTACAAAAATATAAACTTTAACAGTTATGGAGAGTTTATAAACTTTTTTAGGACTATTGTCTTAAAGAAAATGTAGCTATGGCCCCTGTGATGGCCTACCCTTCTTAAATTGTATGAAAATGGTTTAGTGCAATAATCTTTGGCTGCGGCAATCTCACTTTTTCTCTAGACAATGTCTAGTCATCTAAGTAGTGGAAGAGTGAAGTAATCAGGCGATAGCCTCTGAAAGGTATCGCCTGATTACTTCACTCTTCCACTACTTTCAATGGCTAACACGGTACAACATTATACTATTTATTATGCTTACTTATATAGCGCCATCATATTCCGCAGAGCTTTACAGACATTGTCAGTCACTGTCCCATATAGGGCTCACAATCTACATTCACTATCAGTATGTCTTTGGAGTGTGGGAGGAAACCCACCAAACACGCTATCACTTCTACTTGATGAAACTGTTCTGCCTTGGATGTGTGCAGTAAATGAATACAGACTGCGATAATGGGATTTTCTAGGATTGGGATGATGAGGACCCATCATTAGCATAGGCCATCAATATTTGCTCTTTGGAGGTTCAACTCTCTACATCCACACCAATCAGGTGTTTGAAGTGTTTCTGCAGGCTACATACTTGAAAAGGAAGCAACTGCAGGTAGATGAACCAAGGTAAACAGAACAATGTCAGAGATTTATTAACCCCTCTATGTCAGTTTCTGGCATAGAGGGATGATATTGTGGCACACATACACCCTTTCTTGCACAAAACGTGTGCCACATCCCTATTCCACGCCACATTATGCAAAAGTTTGTGGAACAGGACACTTCAGATCGAAATAACCCACGCCAGTTTTCTGGAGTTATAATGAATCTACGTCAGTTTCTAACTAGCATAGATTTCCAGTCTGTCACTGAGACGTGCAGGTGATAGATCACTAATTTTCTGTGTTAGTCTGGGCCTTTATTAATAAATCGGCCTCAATGTATATTTGATGCAACAGACCTCCCCAACAGTATCAAAAACAGAGTTCAACATAGGAAAACTACTAGTCATCTAAGTATACTCACTTGAAGGTTTCTTGCAGAAATTTCACACATTGGGTTGTTTTTGCAATAAACAAATGGATTTCTGCAAATGCTATGCTAAATTGGACTTTGTCTCAGAAATTTCAGCAACGTATATTTTTTTGTGTGAGATTTCACCCTATTAGCAGTCAGGCGATATACATGTATGATGTTAGTAATAGAGATTACTAGCACCCTGTGGAGTCAGAGTCTGGACCAATCTTGGCTGGTGTCAGAAAAAAGTTTCCAATCCTGGCTTCAAAACAAAATGATTATTTTTAATGATAATATGCAAAATAGTATGCAATTTAAATTAGTATTCTGGCCCACAGGACAGGTCATCAGTAACTGATCTGTGGGGGGTTTGACACCCAGACACCACAGTTGCTGCAGTGGACAGGGAGCGAATGCACTCTGCACTTATTCAGGTTATAGGAGCGGCGCTGCAGCCCCATCCACTGTATAGAGGTGGCACTGGTGAACTGCAGCCGTGCACCTATTACTTGAATAGGAACAGACAGCAAATGCTCCCCATCCACAACACCAGTTTCCGGTGCCCGGAGAACTTCTTATCTGTGCATGGTCAGGGTGTCGGACTCCCATAGATCACATACTGATGACCTATCCACAAATGTCCTTTGTCTCCCATTCAATAGGAAATAAACTCTCTCTCCAGTGCCAATGTCCAACCCATTACAGAGAATTAAAACATGAAAATGCTTTGGCTGATATCACTAATCATGTTTTCAAGGCTTTTTTGGGTTTTTTCTATTGATAATTGATAGGCCGAGTGGTGGTGGGGGTCAAGCTCCTGTTATATACCAGTTTTGGGTCCACATGGGGACCTGAAAGACAGAGAGCTTGTCTGCTAAAAAAGTGGTTACCCGTGGACCCCATAGACTACAATGGTCTTCCTTGCTGGACTTTTCTCTCCTCCGTTTTTAATCCTATGGAGACTCCAACGCAGATGTGAACCTAGCCTTAGTCCCATTCACTTGCAGTGGCCCCTTCAGTCAGCTGGTTGGTTGGGATGCCAGGAGTCTGACACCCACTGATCTGGGGGTTGGTCATTGACTTATATGATAGCTACCTATAGCTGGCACCAGAGGTACAGTTTTATTCCTTCTGAAGGAGAGCTGTTATAACATACTTTGATATAGAACTGGTTACACTTGATTGATGTGTCTTTTGTCTGCAGTACTCACCATATAAAGCTCTGTTCACACTTGTGTTACGTTCAGGGACTTAACTACAGTATAAGGAGTGCAGCAGTAACAGTTGCTACAGGGCCCTGGACACTGTGGGGGCCCCGGAGGTCCCCTTGCCATGTAAAATATACCTTTATTCTAAATGGTAGGGACGCCATTACAGATTTTGTATTGTTGCCCAGGAGCTTAAAATTATACCTTTGGTTATGTCTACTCAGTTGGGTTTTATTTGTGTTTTTCCTCATCGATATAACATCATTTGATCTGGGAAAAATCATCAAAAACTTGACAGATCCTTTATATATCAAAAAGGAAGCAGCTATATCTCCTAATACATCCATCAATAGGATCATAACAGATCTTGACCTCTGCCTGTGCCCAATGTCAGTGCAAAGAGGTGATTTTTTTTTTTTTTTTTATTCTTTTACTTCAGCACAAAGCCCAGGCTCATAATGACTGTACACAGATTGTCTAGAAAATAAGATTAGAAAATTCTGGAACAAGAACACAGAGCGGGCAGCGCTGAGCACAGTGTCAAGTATCAGATGTGTATTATTTTAGGAGGGAGGAGGGAAATTGGACTTTTCTAATGTTCTAGATAAGGTAGTAGACATAACATTTTTAATAAGGATTATGCTGTGAGGGTGCCAAAGTAAATCTCCACAGTGAAACGCATACAAATCTTATTTCTATTGTGGTCTAGCTCAACATTAAAATCCACAAGTTTTCTTGAAAGGAGGGAATATTTTTGTTATTGCACACTTGGTGCTCATCAGTCTTAATTAAAGGGGGTGTCCGACTGAAATAAAAAATAATGTATCTAGGCTGCAGATAGTGTAAATAAGAAAAAAGTTATCTTAAAATATACAAGCCCTCTTTTCCAGCTGTGGTAGTCACTTCAGCACTGTTGATGGTCTTTAAAGGACGCCTTCTTGTGGAGTTCTTTTTCAGCTGAGGGCACTGGATTCAGGGGTGACATATGCACAAATGGCATTGCTAAAGCCAGCCAGTGACATGCCGTTTGTGTACAGGATACTGGTAAAGGGGATTTCTAGGACTTAGATATATGTCATTGGTTGGGATCCGATACCAAGGACCCCCACTGATCAGTTGGTTGAAGAGGCCGCAGTGTTCTGGTGAGTGCTGCGGCCTTTACACTGAATACTAAGCACTGCACTGTACATTGTGTAGGTGCTGTGCTTAGTATTGGAACTACGCAATTCACTTGAACTGCTGCTGTACCATGTGACTGATAAACGTGACATTATTGGCACATGGGAGAGGCTGCAGCCTCCTTAACCTGCTAATTGGTTGGGGTCCCAGGTATCAGACCCCTGCTGATTGCTTATTAGTGACCTATCCTATGGATAGGACATTAGTATGTAAATTCCAGAAAATCCCTTTAAGGCTAGTAATTGTCTTTAGCAGTAATCTGAACAGAAATGAAGAGCTGCAAGAAATCGTTATCAAGCCCTTGCACTAATGGGATCGGCACTGCTGGTACAGAGGATCTGTAAATAGTAAGGTGGAATATATTTATTCACGCCTCTTGTAGCTTAGTCCTAGCACTTCATTAAAAGTGTTTCTGGTTTCTTCTCTTTTACGATTTAAGTGGGTTTTATGCCATCAATATCGAACTCTTGCTACCCCTGCTACTCCCTTTTTACCCTGTTTCGTCTGTCTGCATGGCCTTTACTTGATGGTTACAGTGCAGGTGTTGCAGCTTTGTCCCATTCACTTGAATGGGACAAGGCTGCAATTTTCAGTTCTATGCCTACTAGGCAGACTACGTGCCAGTACATGGACTGTTGTAAGCAATGAAAAGGCCTGAGCACCATCACCCCATCTAACCCCTTCTATCAGCAGTGCCAAGAGTTGGCACATATTTGATATGTATGGCCTGTCCTAACATTAGGTCATCAGTATTCTAACCCTTTTACTTATTAACAAATTGCATTATTACTAAACTTTACAATAATACATCTTGCTGTTCTAAAACTACACACAGTTTCCGGCTTCTAGCTGCATACGATGTGCCAGTCTGGAGGCCGCTGTAACTGAGTGGTGGGTGATGGACCCCACCAATCTGATGTTGCTGACCTATCAAGATTTAGTTTTAGACAAGTCCCAGAAAGCCCCTTTCATGTTTTTGTAGCCATTGTGTGGCAGACCTACTCCTTATAGAGGTAATTGACCTTCTGGATGTAATAGTTTACTTTGTGCATTATATCAGCACAGAATGTTGGTATTGTTTGGGAACTATATAGCGGTATTTACCTAGGCATTGTGTAGCATTGCATAGTATATTTGTTTGGGATTTTATGCTAATGGCGGTACTGTATAGTTATATGGTAACTGTGTTGAAGTCTTTATTTGGCTAGTGTGTATCACTATTAGGTTCTGTTCGTGCCTGCTTAGGGAGCCTGTCTGGAGTTTTTTGTCTACTATTAAAGTATTTTTGACAGCAAGAATAGCGCAGTCTTCAGTACTATTTTTACTGGTGAGGATACTGGAACTTAGGTGACCCATTACAATGTCTGTCTGCATCTGTTGTTTACGGTAGTATTACCAGAGCCTTATTTCATCACAGTACTGTATAGCACTGTACTGTATTGTAACTATATCACAGTACACCTTATGGGGGAGGGCACTGCAGAAGGCACCATAACAGGGCATCATCCAATGTATGGCTGGTCCTGAAGACAAGTTTTCTTTTTCTGATGACAACTTTATTTCTGGTAGTTTGCAATAGATAGGTTAATGAAGTATATTAATATAGGTTAATAAAGTATATCAATATGTTCACCCCACCCCCAACACAATGGCGAAAAAATAAAATGTGAGTTACACTTTAAGTGCAAAATTAAGCAACTTTCTAACTAGTTTTTTGCTGTAGAATCTGTGAACTCTTTTTATATAGCTGGTTATGCTGCTGTTTCTCACAGATTTCACAGCACACTGCTCATAGCTGTTGTTGGCCCAGGGCTGACATCTGCTGTCTTTGCTCTGCTCCTGTTCTCACACCCAGCATTTGTTGTACAGAACATTACAAGATTTATCAGGGGGGAAGTAGAGCATTGTAAGTCTGCAGAAGGAGGGAGTAGAACACACTGTCAGTGTATACAGTAGAGACGACATCCATCATGAATGGTAGAAGTCCAGGAATGAAGGCTAGTGAAGGCCACAGCATCCTAGACACACAGACCTCACATCCGGCATGTATTACTGGGATGGACACATCCACATGAAAAAAGGCTGGAACTAGGAGCAGGTTGTAAGCTACAAACCCGGAGGTCTAAAAATCAGTAAAGGAATGAAGATTGCAGCCTTTTTAAAGTAAAAACTAACATATGTAAAAAAAAATTTTTTTTTTATTGGAAAAGTGTCCATAGCCCTTAACAGATTTATGGTATTCTTATTTCCATCATGAAAGAGAAAAATCAGATGGTCTTTAGTTTAGCGCAGCAGGTATGTTTGATCCCAGGCCACCTATTTAATTCATGTCTTACCTGGCATAGGGTAATATCCTGTCTTTTAGAAGAACAGTGCTCCATTGGAATACCCTATTTACAGAGCACCAGGTGTCATGTCTCCTGTAACATAATAAATGGGCCTCAGTATGAAAGTAAAAAGAATGCAGACCAAAAGCTGGGCTTTGTGGCTATAAGTTATATATGCCCTTAAGTGATCTTATTTTTGTTTTATCTCCTTAGGAGTTAAAGCTGCCATTCACCTTTCTCAGTGGTCACATACACGAGCTACGGATTCACGTACCATGGACCAAACTTGGGTCGGAGTCTGTTGTGATAACCATCAACACTATGGAGTGCATACTGAAGTTAAAGGATGGGGGACAGGTAAGCCATTTTGCCTATTTGTATTGGTAGAATTTACCCTCTAAGACCTTCTATTGTGTATGGGGGCCTCCTGACTATCATCGAACTACACGTTGTGGATATAAGTAACAGATTTCAACTGGCCATTGCTTTTGTTCTTATGATGATAAGGCTCGGCCAGAGGCTTATTTCCCATTCAGCCAAGATTGTGTTCAGCACACATGCATTGCTTGTCTGAGCTGAGTGTACTTGTGTATGAGGGAACCACATGAGATAGCTGTCTACTGTACAGGCAAGAAGATTGGGCAACACTTCGTGTCCCGCCACTTACCTCTTTGTCTCGGCCTGACCAGGTTTTTTCCAGGATTGACAACCTGGTTCTTTGGGACAATGATGCCCAAAACATCGCACTGCTACCCATGTATTGGTATTCACAAAGAATCCGTGATATTTTCACCAATACCTACAGATTTAGAACATTAAATTGACTCCATTAAAAAAAAAAAAAAATGTATATCTACCTATATACCTGGGGTGGTCACGTGACCGCCCCAGGCGCATTTTCTGATGATCCGGTGATGTTCCGTTTCCGCATTTCCGGAAATTAAGCATCACCAATACTCCCCCCGTCCCCCTCATACTTACCCATCTTCAGTCTTCTGACATGAAGCGTCACTTCCTCCGCTTCTGCCGGCGCCTGCACAATAGAGCTTTATTGTACAGTCGCCGGCAGAAGCGAAGAGCACATACCAGGCATGCGCAAGAAGTCCACAGAAGAAGATGCCAGCGGGACCAAAGAAAGTGAACTCCAGGACGCAGAAGACAGGTAAGTATGATTGGGGAAGTGAATGGGGCTGAGTTAGGTAGGTAGATAGAGCGAGCTAGTAGTCCGTGGGCTAGCTAGGGAAACAGGGAGGGGATGTGAGAGAGGGAGTGAGAGGGGGATCATGGGAGTTGTAGGCTAGGGAAGCAGGAAGCTAGCCATGTAAACAAATGCAGAGGATGCTAAGAGCTCCCAGAGAAAGCCAGAAATCACTCAAAACACTGCTAAAGGTATTTTGGTGCAATTATTAACCCATTAATAGCACTAAAATACTTTTTTTTTTTTTTAAAAAGTTTTTTTTTTTTCCTGGAAAATCCCTTTAAGAATCTGAGATTTTTCATAAAGCGGCTCTACTGATATTACTGGATATTGATGATGTGTTTCAGTGAAAGCAAGCTCTAAAATCAAGACATGGGAGTGCCTGTCCAATCTTCTTTGTTTTGCTGTAACTACTTGGGAAGTCCAGTCAGTCCCCTTGGATTTGTACACCCCTCTTCCCATGCATAGTGTGCTGCCCTACCTACCAAATGCTGTCTAAAGTATGTAACAGTTTTAACCTGAATCTGGCCAAACAGATCACCAGCTCCGGAAAGGATTCCCCCACCCAGTAGCCTATACCCACACTTTTTATCTAAACTCAAGTCCCAATGGTCCCTATGCATTTATCTTTTAAATGTGCAAATCATTGGATGGGATAGAGGATAAGTGTCAGATTACTGGTGGTCCGACTGCTTGGTCCCCCAGCGATCAGGAGAATGCGGAAGAAAAACGTCCTGTGATTCTGTTGGGCTGCTGGAGCTGCATCACTGGCAGCCCCATAGAATTAGATGGAGTGCAGTCACACAAGCGCACTTGTACTTCGTTCACAGGGAGGACTCAGGGGCACTTCCTGCTCCCGTTCTCCTGATCTTTGGCCATCCCATCATGTCTTTAGTGGCACAACCCCTTTAATAGGGTTAAATTAAATGAATTTACACAGCGGTTACCCACCCAACTATACACATAAAGATGGCGACAAGTTGAATTACCATTAATAGAAATGTAATGTAAGTAGTGATGGCCACAATTATGTAACTCACTACTCGGCTGATAGACCAGCAAATATTCATTTGTCTGCTGAATTTATGTTTTATGCAGGACAAATAATCATTATTGTCAGCAGCACGCCTCTTCATGCAAACAGTGCAGATGACAACATGCAATCTGTACGAAGTCCCAATGAATGTATTAATGGGGTTATCCGGTTTCTCAATAATGTTTACATAGCGTGAGCCGCCCTGCTCACCCAGCATGCAAACTGTAGTGACAGTGTAGATACTGCATTGCTGTCCCATTGAAGATCTAATGGACATCCATAGGCTGACAGGCTTACTATGATGGAAGGACAGAAGAAGGCAGACCCAGGGTCAATAACCTGACTTTAGTCTGCTATAGGAAGAGCAGACGCAACCAGCCCAAAGTGGCGTGAGGGTGGGGGAGCTTTGTGTGATCAGGGGGACGTCATGCTGTGTCAAGTATAAAAGTTCTATTATGTACTATTAAGCAATTAAGTGGCAAAAGGGGTTGTCCATGAGTTTCAGAAACCCTGGCGAAGGCCGGGAAGGGGAAACATTTAAAAAAGATACTCACCTGTCCCCAGTGCTCCGCTGGTGCTGTCTGGGTCAGCACACACTGGTGCCTGTGCCAGCTGAAGTCCTCACTGAACATGATTGGTCTCAGCGGCCACAGGAGGGGAGGCGGTGAAGTTACTTACAAGGGTCACCTGTTCCTTTCCTTAGGCCGCTAAGGACACTAGGCGTTAGCGGTCACGTGCAGCGATGATTTTCGCCAGCACCGGAACACGCTGCTCCAGACAGCGGCAGCAGATAAAACAGAGCTCCAGGGACAGGTGAATAATCGCGCGTGTGTATATATATTTTATATTTATATATATATATATATATATATATATATATATATATATTTTTTTTTTTTTTTTATAACGTTTCCCCTTCCCTGACCCCCTCCAGGGTTTCCGAAATTCGTGAACAACCCCTTTTATTTGGCTTGGTGCAAGCTATATGGAAATGTTATTAAAGGAGTTATACATATTCTAGTATTGATTTTAAGTGCCAGTAGAGTGAGATCTCTCCAAGACATGACTTCATTTTGGAAACTACACCTCTCAAAGAATTTATCGAGGAACATAGTGGGCATTTTTACCCTTCAAGTTTTGCATTAATTTATTTTTCAGAAATGTTACTTACAAAACTATATATTAATCTGCTCAGCTCCTCCAGTGTGCACAGAGCCTAAAATAAACCTTTTACATATGCCCTCATATGGAATATGGAGTTGATCCCCTGTTTGGAATCCTACTCTCTAAGTATTCCCGAGTCTCAATCTAGTGGATGCGGCCTGTGTCATATGGACACCAAATAATTCAAGTGCGCTCCAATATGTAATACTATATCACTCCTGCAGTGGCACTGTAATCTGAGCAGCTGATAACTGGGACTTATATTCTGTTTCAAAAAGAGGTCACTTCTGTAAGACATTAGAGAGGTTTTCTGGGTTAAATTATTGATGACTTGTCCTAAGCATAGATCATTAATATCAGATCAGTAATATAATGTGTAATATCCAGCTCTTTCACTGATCTGTTCTCAGCGGCTGATACACAGAGAATGGAGCAGGAAGCAGATAGCGCTGTTCTCTGTGTAGTGGCTGAACCGAGTCACTGCAGCTTAGCTCCCAATCAAGTGCATCGATCTGATCTGCAGTAACCTGGTCTGACCACTACATAGAGAATGGAGCTGTCTGTTTCCTGCTCCATTTTCAGTATATGAATGGCTGGGAACAGCTGATCCATGCCGAGTGTCAGACCCCCCACAGATCTGATATTAGTGACCTATCTTTAGGATAGGTTATCAATATTTTTAGCCTGGAAAACCCCTTTAAAGGAAATTCTTGTTTTTTGACTTCATTGTGCTTGATATCTTATCTTATATCCAAGGATGGAATTACTCTGTATGTTGTACTCCGATTTCAGCGCAGACATGTTTAATTTTTCTTTTTTATAGATGATACTTACAATTTTATTTGTGCATTTTTGTGTTGAATTGTTTTTAGCAGAAAACCCAATGTACTTTACTTTTACTGAGGCCTTTTTTATGGCCCGTTAAATTGTTTTGAGTGATCGGGGGAAAGCACGGACATAAATATTTTTTATTAAACATGCATTATGTTTGGAAGCGGGTCTGAAAAAGCGATTGACAAAATCCGGTGGCATGATCTCTGCAGTGCCAGAAAGATTATTGTCAGAACATGACATAACTGGAAAGACATATGTGCGTGTTCAGCAGGTAATAAAATATTTGGAAAACAGATCAATGCGGATTGTGTTCTGGGTTGTCACCGAGGTCGGGTTGTGAGCTGCTCCATGTTCAGCAATTTTTGTTACTGATATTGCCAGAATATTATATCATATATAGAGGCTGCAGTAAACATGTAGTTAACCTTTTACTGTTTTCTGCTCCAGCTTCTGTCTTGTACAGTCAAGTGTGTGAATGTTATGGTATGTTCACTCTACGCTTTATATATCAGGGAAGAATTATTATCATTTAGAGGGAATTTGTCACCATGAAAATGCAGTTCAGTCTGCAGGCAGTATGAGGAGCCGAGCAGATTGACATGTCACATTCAGTGTCACTTTTAATTGACAGCTATCTCTATGCAGCCATATATGGAGGACTGTCAATCAGTATCCCTGTAAGGTGCGCAGCGGAAAACTGCACTTCTTCTACTGTCCCCGTGTTCACAGTAAATGAGTGCCTGAGCCCTGACCAGTGCTGTGGACTCCTTAGTATGATATATAGAGCCCTCCACGTACTGGCTGCTTCCCGTGCTGTGCATATCACCGCTATGCTGCACAGTGGTGTTAGCTAGTAGTAGTGTGCAGACTTGGATGCTGATGGTCAAGTGACCAGTCCATCACTGGACTTCATAGAATACCACTAGTGTTGTCCACAGAATTAGGCTACTTGCACACAATCGTGTACTTTGTCAGTGTGCTAGCTGTGATTTTCAAGGCTAGCACACTGAAGCATTTATCTCTATGGCTGCATACACATACCCAGTATTATTACAGACCTGTGTATGTGGCAGAGAGCCCAGGGAAAAATCTGCTCTCTAAGGGAAGTGAATGAGGCTATGGAGGCACAGGTGGCACATGGATGGATGGGTGGGCAAGCATTCGCCTCTATGTGGTAGCTAGTATGTGTGTCCATAGACTGTCTTCACACAGGCGTATTCAGTCTGTGAAATACAGAACATATATCAGCTGTATTTCCTGGACTGGACACTGAACAGAGACCCTCCCTCCATGTGGGACTACTGTTTTGCACAGTCAATATATTTTCATTACGGGCCTGTAGTTTAACAGTGGGCAGGGACTCCTAGCATCAGAGATGACTATGGTGTTTGGATTCTGGGTCCCAAGCAAAATATGCTTATGTGAAGCCGACCATACACTCACAGACCCTCCCAATAATTTGGGAAATGAAAGAATCAGGCCATATTCTTCCTTCCCCTGAACAATGTTGATGCATCTTACACTAGGTTCACACCTGCGCTCGGGTTTCCGTTCTTTGGTTTCGATTGCGGACCTGAGAAACGGAAACCCAATCCGCTTAAAAACGGTTACCCACGGAAACCTGCGGACCACATAGACTATAATAGGGTCCGGCAGTTTTCCACTTGGTTTCTGTCCGAAAAATATGTAGAGAAAAGACCTGCTTCCAGGACTTTTCTTTCTGCATTTTTCAAGCGGAATTGGGGGACAGAATTCCTCAACGGGGTGCAAGCGCAGATGTGAACCCAGCTTTATAAGTTGGCTCATGGTGGCCCAAAGAATAAGGATCCGTTACTAGCTTGCATTGAAGTAAAAAAAATTAAGTAAAAAATTCATGACTTGATGACTTGGTTCACACAGTGGAATTTACACATCAGAATCCGCTGTAATAATGACGCCATTAAGCGCTCACTGATTTTTCAGCTGGAATTAAATGAAGCATCTGCCTCCCATTGAAAGGAATGAGAGATGATATTTTAACGGCGGATTTTGCCTAAGTGAATCTGGCGCTGATCTTGCATGGTGGGTCTTGCCTCAAAACATGCTGTGTGAACCTAGCCTAAAGGTTTCTGCTGTTTCAGGTGGATGAGTTTCCATTGTGGTAGGGATTGGTGAAGCTTATTATGTTCCTTAGTTTATATAATTTCTTTCTTTCCTTGGTTATTTTTGGGTTCAAACATGCAAGTGTTAAACAACCAGTAAAAATGAGAATTTATAGGCCACAGGGGGCAGTACTTAATCATTGGTTTAATTGTTTGTCCTTTTTATTATATGGCGCCCATCTATCTCAGCGTATTTGTCATGTTTAAGGAGGTCTACAAATCTGTAATTGATATGACCATCAGTCATGGCAGTTTTATGGGTCTGCTGCTATGGCTGTTGATAGCCTTTTGACACCAGAGGAGGAGTTATGTGAGAAGTCGCCAAAATGATGATGATTTAAGTAAGATACGCCAGAGGGGAGCAAAACCATATACACAACTTGTGTGTCCTTCCAGCCCCCCAGAATAACCTTTTGCAGCGTTTCACTTGATGGAAGTTACATAATACGTGTGACTGCTCTGTGAAGTCTCAACTTTTCCCCAGGAAGTTCTGATTATTTTCCAGCACTGTCTCACCTTTTGTGATTCTTCAATTTTCCTTTAAAACATTTTGCGAGTGACGTTCCTGGAAATGGATTTCATTTAAGATGTGTTTTATGTGAGGTGTAAAACTTAGTAGAAGTCTTTCCTTTCTGGTAGAGCATATAATAAGAGCTGAAAAGCACAGGTTTCTGTAAAACATGGGGTAAACTGCACCTAAAAGGAGTCTGGGAGAAAATAGACATAGGGATCATTGATCCCAATATCGAAAAAGGCAGCAGTAGAGTGTATACCACTCCCTAGTACAGAGCTTTTGTTGTGGACCAATCGTGAAGTCCATAGAGTTCTTCATAAAATAGATGTGGGTGATTCCAGATCTTAGCATCTGTTAATAGTCACTGCTCCACTGATTCCAGCACAGTTGGAATTTTCTCTCTAGCCCCCACCATTCCTGAGCAATAAGCACAGTTAGTTTTGGTGCCTGATGTGCTATTTAAACTCTGAAGGGCGGTGTCATACAGGAGGCGTGATTCAGAGCACCAATCAGAGGCAGCCAGTGTCCGAGCTCAAAATCACACGCCTTGTCTGCTCCTGCCTGACACCGCCCTCCTGATAGTACAGAGACTAAATAGCATATCAGACACCAAAACCTAACAGCACTGATTGCTCAGGAACGGTGGGGGCTAGAGAGAAAATTCCAACTGTGCCAGAATCAGGAGCAGCACCTATTAAATGATGTAGAGAGTTGGTCTAGTTGTGGGTGGTTTAAATTGATGACTTATCTTTAGGATAGGTCAATTGAAGATCCATGGTAGTCTGACACCTGGGACCCCCCCGGATAAGCTGTTTAAAGCAGGTGCACAGTATATGTGGCATCACAATCATCGGTCACAAGGCCTGATTGCAGCTCAGTCCCAATCAAGGGAATGGGCTTAGCTGTAATACCAAGCACAGCAACTATACAAATATACAGTGCCAAGCTTGGTACTCCCACTAAGCCAGCCAATTCACTTTGCTCTGTACTGATGAAGGACAACGATCCGGAAACAGCGCTGTATGCAGATAAGTGAAATTGGCTTGGCTAAGATCCCTTTTGCTGTCTCAAGACTCGGTGAGTCAAAAGCAAATTGAGGATTTGTTACATCCAATAGAGGGCGCATGAGCTCCCCAGCTCCTTTCCCATAATGCCTTGTGATATGTAGATGCTAAGTAGAGGGCAAAAGGCAATTAAAATCTCTACACACCTTTACTGGTGCTCTCCTCAATGTGAGAGATTCTTGTCCCTAAGCTTGGTACAGAACATTTGTACTGAAGAGACTGCAGCACTCACGCGAATGCGGCCACTTCAAACAGCGGATTGACTGGGGACCCCTGACGATCTTTAATTTATGATCTATCCAAATGATGACAATAATGATTGATGTGGCCTCTTCACTGCTTACCAAGCACAGCGCTGTACATTGTATAGTGGTTGTGCTTGGTATTGAAGCTCAGTCCTATTCGTTTTAATGGGACTGAGCTGTAGCATGGCCGTGTGACTAATGGACGTTATGTCACTGGCCTGAGAATGGGAAGTGGAGCTTAGTATCAGAAGTCCTGGGCAAACCCTTTAATAAATACTTAGGTGTAGAACCAAATTATAACTTCATGATGTATAACCCGTGCCAAGATGATGCCACTTGCAGTGTAAAGGGGTTGTCTATTGAAGTGGATGACTTATCTCTAGGCTAGGTCATCAGTATCTGATCATTGGGGTCCATCACCCCGCACCCACACTGATTAGCTATCCTCAGCTGCCACTGGCGTTGGAACTACACAGAGAATGGACCTGGAAGTAGAGGGCTCCATCCATTGTGTAGCGGCCATACTGATTTATAGCACCTCAGCTCCCATTTGCGTCAATGAGAGCCAAGTGTAGTAACCTGGCATGGCCACTACACAATGGCAGACCTGTCTGCATCCACCTCTGTCTACTGTGTAGGTCCATCGGCTGTTGTGAGTGTTGGGGCAGCATATCTGACCCCCACCGATCTTACCAGGTCACATTCAGTATCAAATTGATAGAGAAGCCCTCATGTGGAAAGAAATCTTTACCTATCTCTTTATTCTGACATTTTCAGGGCACATAGCTAAGGAATGACACTATGTAGAGTTCCAAGAAACGATGTTCCATAATTGTTACTTAGTTTGTAATACAAGTTTTTACTAAAACAGAAATGTCGGGAGCTGCCAGAATTATGTGGTGCCCGTTTTACTTTCTCGTGCCTCCATTATCATCCTCCGCCACCTGAGTTGGAGCTTGTGTGTCCGTCTTCACTTAGGTTAGATGAGGTTGTTATTGCAGAGGGTACTTTCACAGTAGCAGAGTTGAGGAGACGTTTTTGGTTTTCATTAGGTGACGTTGACATGTCGGGCACGTACTAACCACTTCTAATATGTTAATTTCCTTTTTTTCTGGAAACACTTTTTTTGTGTGTGCACTATTAGCTAAATGACAGTAAACACATTGGATTACTGAGGTTGCGCAGCCAGCCTTATATAAACTATTTTTTCCATTCCTTTATAAATAACCGGACTTGTGGTAGCGCATTTCCGCTTCTGGCCCATCTTCTGCTTTCATGTAAATTTTTCTATAATGACCGGGCACTGAGGTCATGGCTGACTGTCGTGTAAAATTCTGCTGAATTCCTTTACTGGTTTGGCCATATTTTGGTAGGTGTGGAGTAACGTTGTCTGTGAAGCTTTAGGAAATATGCCTCTGTAGTATAAAACAGGCTTTAACAGTAATGGCCTTTTTTTTGTTTGCAGTAGTAATTACTGTATGACTAACTGTGGAAAGTTTTCATGTCTAGTTTAGAGCAAAACGAGTTACAGTAATGGCATGTAACAACTCTCAATGTTGGCTAATAATGACGATTTCCTCCAGGGACTGGCAATTCTCCGATCCTTTTGGACTGACCGTTTTGCAGGCTTTACTTGATGAGCCATGTGTAATTTTCTGGAAATTCAGAGGTCATGCAGTTCAAGCAAGTTGAAATTATGTGGGTTTTTTTTTTATTTTTATTTTTTAAATATCTATTAATATATCTTATTTTTTTTTTTGTAGATGCATAGAATTATCGTTTTGTAGCACACGTTGTTGTCAGCTCGATTTTTGTGAATTGTTTCTTAAAGCGTACCTCCAGTTATAAACAACTTTACCTAAATTTAATAGTTCAGGTGAAAATAAGAGACGTTTTCATATATATTATTAAAGAAATCTGTTTTCTTCTCCACTTTTCTCGCTGAATTACTTTATACGTATTAGTCTATGAAGAGGGGAGGGGTAGGATGAGGCTGCTATTCTGATCTCTTTTAACACTGCTATGTTTGTAGATAAGAGGTTATCAGTGCACAGAATAAAGCAATAAATCATTTAAGCAGCCTCCTACTCCACCCCTCCCTTCTTCATAATGTTCTGTGTATAAGGCTGGATACAGAGATGAATCTTATGTACACAAGCAGTCAGAAGATAAGGAGCAGAAGAACAGCTTAATAACTGGAGAAGGAAACAGATCTCCTTAATAAAATATATTACAAAGTTTCATATATTCCTCTCTCCCCTGCAGTGAAATCACAAGTAATAAATCACTCCCACATGCGAGGTCACATGCTGCTGTGATGTTTTGTTTGCTGCTCACAGGAGGGGGGAGTTGAGTTTGCAAACTAAACAACACAGCAGCATGTGACCTCGCATGTGGGAGTGATTTATTACTTGTGATTTCACTGCAGGGGAGAGAGGTACGCAGAGAGTGAGAGCAGGCAGATGAATCATGGGAAATGTAGTTTGTCCACAGATGCAGGCAGGTTGCAGACAACCGTGTGTATTTTGTGGTCCGTAAACTAGTAATCAGTGTTCCCTTTTTGCAGACAGTGTCATCAGTGTTTCTTCAGTATTACAAAACGGGCAGTGTGTCATCATTGTGTGATCCTAGTTTGCGGATCCACAAAAAAAAACAAAACAAAATGCAGGAGACATCTAATGATGTCCCTAGCTTGTCCGCAAAAATGGACGGCACACTGATGACTCGCGGAGTACATCACAATGCTGTCCTTGGTTTTTAGTCTCCCATAGGCTTCTATAGACGAGTCCATTCCGCAAACACTAAACACAATAGGACCTGTTCTATATTTTGCAGCATGGACTCTCGGCCCACACACTGATCAGTGGAAATCACGATCGTGTGCATATGCCCATAGAAATGAATGGATCAGTGTGCCAGCCGGGAAAAAAAAATGGATAGCACACTGAATCTCGCCCTGCAGTCGCCTTATGGGGTCCTTAAGGTAGCAAGATTTAGGCTATAGATAAAAACTGGACGTTTCTTGTCGTTCTTTCTGAGTACTCCTGAACATGTACCACTTAGTAATGTACAACTCATTTTCTGAATTTTGCCGTATTTTTTGCACATTGTGTATTTATTAATTCTTCAGCTGTATCCCTGATCCCCTAAATATTTCATTACAATCTTTCAGAATTGCTGTAACCTTCCGGGTGATAGCAGAGTACAGATTATTTTTCGTCAAATGATATAATAGCTTTGGTAATAATCTTCTGGTTGCGATACGTATAGAACAATATTTTCTTTTTGAGTGTAGATGGCAAGTGGTTGTACAACTTAGGTCTCCTCTGATTCGGCTGTGTGATATATGTATTCTCGGAAGACTTGCCAATGAATGGAACATTCTGGGGAGCTGTTGTGACAGCTGTGAGGAGTAGCAGGCTCAGTGTATCAATGACAAGTGTCGGACAGCGTTCCATTTTGGAAAGTTCAATTTATGGGTCATCTGTTGGGTAAAATAATATCACCAATGGACTCTGCGGAACGGGTTTGGCAAGTGACTGATTTAACCTGTTAGGTGGTTTAAGTAGTCCTGCAAAGAGGAAATTGCTTATACGTTTTGTTATCTATGTGTGTTGGCTACTTATCGTTTTGGTGATATGTTAAATGGGTTGTTTGGGGCCTAACATTATCGAAAAATTGATAGCACCAATAGACAAAACACAACTCCATAACATATGCAATATAATCATCATCTTTATTGTATTCAAAAGTTAATAAAAGAATAAATAAAATTAATATGCATTAAAACCAAATGAGTAAATTTGGATGATCACACGGATACCTAATAAATATATGTGGAAGAGTGAAGAAATCATGGCTAACACAGTACAACATTATACTACTAATAAATATATGAAGAGATTTACTGACCATGGGGTCCAACTCCAACACATGTTTCGTCCAGCTTCCTCTGGGGGCCTTAAGAGAATCTTAGGCCGCTTTCCTACAGTCAGTTTTTGGTCAGTATTTTGCATCCATATTGTAAGCCAAAACCAAGAGTGGGATCAAACCACAGAAGAGGTGCATTTTCCAATGTATTTTTTGTTTGTAGGCTTCACTTCTGGTATTGACCGAATACTGATCGTATGAAAGTAGCCTTACACTATATTCACATCTGCGCCTCTGTCTTGTGTACTGGTCTGGTGGAGGACCAGAACAATGTACACGGACTACTAATATAGGAGATACCAACGGTGCCAGGCGGACCCCAGTGACTATAATGGGGTCATTCGGGTGTCCGCTCTTTTAAACTGAAGTTGCTGGATGAAAAAGTTGGACTTATAGGACTTCTTTCATCTGCCGATTTTCAGCAGTCACCGCGACAGAGTTTCCAATTGAAGACTATAACCCAGATGTGAACCCAGCCTTAAGGTGTCGTTGGTAGCACTGTTTCTTTCGTATTTAGTATTTGTTACAGTTTAAAGGAAGGGATTTTAAAAAAAATTGAATATGACAGAATAAAAAAAAAATTCTTTAACTGTAACAAAATAAAATAACTGATTAAAAAAAAAAATAATAATAATAAAAAAAAAAAAATATATATGTAGAACAAATATTTAAAAACACTGAAGCAATAGTGCGTGAAGTCGCCATAAGCTTTGTCTAGTTAGCAGAATGTATGTAAAGGCTTGCCCTTGCCCACCTCAAAAAACGCTTCCCAACTCTCCCATTTATCTCAATGGGATCAGTCAGATTTTTTTTCCTTGAGCTGAAAAAAAATCAGCTAGAGGAAAAAAGAAGCGTCGGGTCTCTAGGGTTTTATTTTTCTCTCCCATTCATTTCAATGGGGTTTGCAAGTTAGGATCTGCCTGAAGATAGGTCAGGACACTTCTTTTTTTCCCTGTAGCTGAAAAATTAGCTAGAAGAAAAAATCAGTTGCTGACTCCTATTGAAATGACTGGGAGACTTGGGAGGCGGAATTTGAGGCAGATTCCGCCTCAAAATCCACCTGCAAAAAACTCTGGACAAAACCGATACATTGATGCTAGGTTTACACTAGTGTTCTGGTTTCTGTTGTTTGGGTTTGCTTAAAAAGAATATAGCAAATAGACTATAATGGGGTCCGCTGGGTTTCTGCCCGGTTTCCGCCCGAAATTGGCGGAATGGGGGACGGAGTCACCAAACGCTAGTATGACCACAGCCTTACTTATATAGCGCCATCATATTCCACAGCACATTGTGGACACTGTCCCATATAGGGCTCACAATCTAAATTCCCTATCAGTAGATCTTTGGAATATGGGAGGAAACCGGAGTACCCGGAGGAAACCCACACACCATCCCTTTACACCATAAATAATACAGAATATAACTTAAGTGTAGAGTATCTGCAGGAGGGCTCTGAGTCAGTAGGCCAAGCAACGCCTTCGAGTATTTTTCTACAGCCAGACTCCAACCCCTTGATAAATGTCTGACAGCCATGATAAAGATCCTCTAATTCACAAAAAAAGCTAGTTATTAAACTCCTATGAAAGTAAATATGTAATAAACGATCTGATTATATTATATTAACAATTGTATAATAGTATTAAAAAATAATGAATCATTTTATTACAAAGCCGGAGTTGGCAACTTTATTTCCATAGCCCTGATCGTCCATTACTTAATATACAAATGTAACCTTGCATTGAAGTGCATGAAAAAAAAAAAAAATGGACGTCGAGAACTTTTCTCCCCCCCCCCGAACCTGATACAGTATCAGAAATGTTGAATTCAGCAGCTGGCTGCCTGGATGTGTGAACTACGCTTACCAACGCAGTTAAAAGCCTGCTCTGCTTTAATGTGTAAATCACTGTTCGTGCATTGCTTCACGGATGAAAGCCTATAGTCCAGACATGTTTTGGAAGCTGGCAAACTTTGGAGCGGCGTGGTTGTTGAGTTATAAACAAAACAATAACACTCTGAGGTTGGGTTCACTTTCCAAGCCAATAAACAGATCTTAAATCTGTAGAGATCTGGAGCTTAGGTGTTGATAGACAGAGTTAAAAAAAAAAAAAAAATTAAATAAAAATAGCCCTGAACTTGCCTCATAACATATTCAGGTTGGAAATGAAAGATTAGCGTGTTTGTCATCGGAGCTAGTGCAAGATGACCCTATGGAAAAAAAGGTGGCTATTTATTTCAGCCTGTATATGGCTTTCACATTATATCAGTCAACCAGCGCCTAATTTTCTAGCAGACAAATAGTGTTGTCAGACAGATTTTTGGTTTGCTGTTCTCTGGTCCCCGGTCTATTGTAGGGATCCTATTCACTATAGGAGCAAGCAGGAACCTTATCACACCACCGGAAACATCAAAAGATGTTTCACCAGGACGTTTTATTTTTCTTCTTCTTAATAGGTAAGTGATTTGTGATTTGCCGAAAATGGTCAGCTATCTCTTATCTGTTTGTGTGTGACATGTTATCTTGTGTTATGGATAATAGGGATTTATGTTGGTGTGACCTGGATTGTGGAGTGGCTAAGGCCATATTCACATCTGTGTTATCAATTTTTCTGTTCTGTCTTAGAGAAACTGACGAACATGGATCCATTCATACACCCATCGATTTCAATGGGTGTGTAAACTGTTCAGGTGCCATCCATTGGCATTTGTCATGGATTAGTTTCTTAGACGGAGGTAAAACCATGTATAGAGGACTTTTCCTCTCTTTAGATGAAACAGATCCACAGTGGAAAGCATTGAAGTTAATGGTAGTCCATCGTTTTTTGCTCGGATCCATTTTTTCTTGACCGATCCGTCAACAACCAGAACCACAGCCAACATTAATCTCCTTCTCTGACTCCATCTACTGTATGGTAATAACATATTTATGGTTAATTTCTAAATATTCAATGAGCTATGCACTTAATACATTCATTATATGACATTAATAATATAGAATATTTCATGTTTTGATTTAGAAGCGAAGCAATAGTTGGAGTGGGTACATTTTTGCTAACGCTGCCCAGAATTCACTCCGACTTCATAAGTCCGACTCCACAGGGTTCAATGTGATGGAAATGATTTCTCATGTAACATTGCTCTCAGGCTTGGAAAATATGTATGTGCAGTTACAGAGTTCACACGATTGACCCGATCATGGGAGAAAAGTCAAAATTAAATTATATTCCAAACTATAGAAACAAAGGAATCAGTTCTTATTAATCCGGGTACAGCAAGTATTCTAGTTATAAGAGTCCACTGCTAGATTGGTGAGGGTCCGACTATTGGAACCAGCAACACTCACAAGAATGGGGGTCTTGGGTTCCCTTGTTTGAATGGTGAGATGCAGATTTTGAAGAGGTCTCTTGCATAGTACTCAGGGTTCTGTTCCTAAAACCTCTAGTATTTTTTTTTTGGATTCTTAAAAGTTGTTTTCCTTCCTCAAATTCAGGTGAAATCTGAATTTTTTTTTTTTTTTTTTTTGCTACAGGAAAAAAAAAACCTCTGCCATTTGAAATGAATGGGAGACAGTCAAATGTTTTTAAGGAGGATTTTGGCTATGTTCACACTTTAGAATTCGCACTGAATTTGTTGGGATTTCAAAGCTCCCAGTTGCGGCTGGAATCTTCCGGTTGAGACCCATGTAGGATAATAATCGTCCTACTCAATCTGGATTCAGCTGCAAAATCCGTGGCGCGGGACACAATCCTGAGCCCAATCGAGACAGAGTCAGACTGCAAAAAATCATTGTGTGAACTTACCTTCACACAACCGAGTTTCAGCTGTGAAACTCGGTAAGTGTGTTGTCCTGCATCTTATGTCGGGAGAGGGATGCCTAGTAGTGTAGTTATCTATGAGTCTCCGCCTCCTAGCGGCTTAGGCCTGGTTCACATCTGCGTTCGGGGAGTCCGCTTGGGGACCCCCCCCGTATAGAAACCTATATGCATAAAAAGCGGTTTACCTGGGAAACCACACGGTCCCCATAGACTATAATGGGGTCTGTGTGGCTTCCGCATGAAACATGTTTTCTCTCCGCTTGCTTCGTGCGGAAACCACACGGACCCCATTATAGTCTATGGGGTCCGTGTGGTTTCCCAGGTAAACCACTTTTTATGCATATAGGTTTCCATTCGGGGGGGTCCCCAAGCGGACTTCCCGAACAGAAACCTGAACGCAGATGTGAACCGGGCCTTACTGTGTCATACTATAATCAGTACTGGACAGTATGTCAGGGAGGCAAGGACTCATAGATAACTATACTCCTAGGCATTCTCTCCTGGCTGAAACTTGGTTGTGTGAATGTGCCCTAAGACTGTCGAAGACAACCTGGTGACAGTACTTGGCTAGCAGTCCCATAGAATTGACTGGAGTGTCAGCTCACATGCACAGCCACAGCTCCATTCAAGCAAGGGGAATTGGGATCCCCATTCTAGGGATTGGTGGGAGTTCCACCTGTAGGAACTGATATAATATGTGTCCACTATCCTATAGACAGGGATAGCTTGTTATTCCGGGAATAATAACAAGACACAATGTAAATAAGAATATAAAACCCATTTGAGATATTTTTAGATATTTTCAGTGAAATATGCAGATTGCACAACCAGGCTTTATCACTCTTATCCATCTGAATTCTCAGTTTTGCCTTATTTCTCTCTAGTGTTTAGTAATGTGCAGGGTGGAACTGTTTGTGTAATGCTCGGTTGACATCTGCCTCTCTCCTTTTCCATGCAGCTACTAGTGCTCTGCTCTTGCCTGTCCTGTGCCTGTTCAGCCTGTGTATGGCTATTTTGCAAAACTATTTCATAGACTGTGTTTGTGGAGACTTTCTGCCAACAGACATGAGCGAAATTCTGACAGCATTCCGAGACATTTACTAAAGCACCACAAGGTTACCCAATGAACCCTGATCGTAGTGCTGAATAAGATGCATTAAGTAAGAGGTGAACATAGAACAGATCAATTTTATGTCTGGTGCAGGCATGGTGCCGGTGTATATTCATCTGAAGAGACACCCACACGACACACACATTCATATTTTTTCACTTTTACTGGAATTGCTGAAATTTTTGCCAATTTTTATTTGAGATATCTTGAATTCTTATATACGAGCAACCACATGATGATGAAGTGTTAAAGTGTTTATACAGTATAACATCAGTGAATGTACGGCACATCACTGGCCACAGCAGTCACATGGATGTACGCAACGTTATTGCTGCAACATAGTATACAGAGACTGCCTTTTCCAGTGTAGCAGACACTGACAATTGGCGGGCCTTACGTTAATAGGTAATATAGTTTAAGGGGCCGGTCATGAGGAGGAATTTGAGGCAGTTTTCTGCCTCAATTCCTCTCCAAATTCCAGCCCTGTGGAGCCTTCAGTGGAAAGCCAAAGCACAATTTTGGCTTTCCACCACAGCTTTCCCCGAAGACTAGCCTCAGATAAAATGGGACTAATGAGCGTGAGCCTCGCAACGCGGCTGAATCATCTCTGGAATCCACAGGAAGATTGAGCTGGAATTTGGAGTTGATTTTGAGGCAGAATCCACCAAATTCCAGCTCTAAATTCCTCCATGTGAACGTACCCTTTTTCTTTTTATAGATTCTCTGATGACTAGGTTTCAGCTCTTTCTTTGAGGGATCGAGTACTCACTGCTTGCTTTCCCCAGTAGTGATGCTGCTAGACTGAAGCACTATTATATTGAATTTCATTAGAAGAATAATAGTCGTGTTTTTTTTTTTGTATGCACTGGGTTACCCACAGAAGAGTTACTCCTTGCATTAATCCTCTACCTTGGCTTATAGAGGAGATACAAAATACACAAATAGGGCAGTTTACAAATCTGAAAAAACCGTCCTTAGGCTGAATTCACATCTTCAGTTGTGATGCAGTTTTTAGTGTAGCTGTGTGCGCCAAGGCAAGGAGCGGATACAATAGAGGAGATTTTTCAGTCTTTTCCGTATATATTTCCTTTTGTGTCCACTTCTAACTTAACATATGCACCAATTATTACATCAAATTTGCATGTATGAATGTGGCCTTAGGCTTGATGCAGTTCTTGAGTTTTATGGGATTTCTGATAATAGATAAACCCTCTTGCTCACCTAGAACTGAATAGATAGAGCTGCTTATGCTCCTCCGCATTGTGCCGCAGCTTCAAGACAGTAGATGAGAAATCCCCAAGACAGGTGGAGGTCTCAGAGGTGGCACTTGCATCTACCAGACTTTTATGATATATCCTATGGAGATGCCATACATGTTCTAGATGGGAATACCCTTTAAAGTCTGGGACTATGATATTGATGACGTATACTCAGGATAGGCCGTCAGTAACAGTGTGGTGGGGTCCCACACCTGAAGCCCCTGCCAGTCAGATGTTTACATAGACTGCAATGTTCAGATGAGTGCAATGGCCACATCACTGCACACCAGGCAAAGCACCATATCAGCTGTGCTTGGTATTCGCAGAGCTATCCCTTTCATTTCAATGGGACTGAGCCAAAGCATGGTCATGTGATCAGCAAAGATGACATCACTGGCCCATGAGGACTTGTGGGTGGTTTAGTGTCCCAAATCAGTCCTTTAAGGACTAACACACTGACCCATTATTATCTTATGACCTCACACAACCATTTATTATTATGGGTGTGTGTAGAGGGCCGTAAGCCTCAGGGCAAAATTGGGACAGGTCCTATTCCTGTCTGTTTTGAGGCCCGGTCTCATTTATGAAATGAATAGGTCAGTGAAGGGCATGGATGGCACATGGATATCATCCATGTGCTGTTTTCTCATGGACCTGTACGTGCACATGTTCATATGTCTGTAGCCTAAAATTACGAAACCCCTTGGGGTTTTTTCAGTGTTGCTTCTTGTGTGGTTACTATTATACATGATGTGGTAGGTAACTATTGCAGTTCAGTTTTTTGCATTTAGTAATGTGTCCGGTTGCTATAGACTTCTCCAGATTTTCTTTGCATTTACGTTTATATATACGTCCCCCAATGAGTTAGCATTTCAGTCCTCAACAAGCTTGCTGCAGTGAAATCTTATGAAGAGAATTTACAGTTAACAGCTTTTTATTTGGCTTTTGGCATCCACCGGCAACAGTCCCAGAATTTATTGCCCTGCATATATTCTATCTTGATATTTTGCAGCTTACTGCGTTATTATCATGGGATGGGGGTGGGAGATGTCCGTGGCCCTCCTGGCTTCCTTTCAGACTCACAATTTTCACACATTTCTTCATCGCTATTTTGGTGTTCACTCAGAACATGTTTGTTGCGATTCCCATACAGAATTAAGACCCTTTTCCAGCCTCTCTTCAGATAATCGCACTCGTAAATATTGTAGCATTCGCCGGTATTATCACACATTTAGCGGAGTGAAAGGTTCACACAATTCCTAGGTGGCTAGTAAACCCAAGTTATTGGAGCAATTAGAAAATGAAGGAAACTTATGGAGTGATGGTTGTTTGGATTGGATAATTTTTCATTGAAGTTGTAAGACTGCGTGCCAGAATGTTTTAATGTCTTTCGAAGCCTCCAACTGATAAAATGCTTTTCTTCATACGATCATGCGTGTTTCCCCGGCAATTGAAATATGGTCAGCGCTTATCATACAGGGAGAATTAACAAGTCTTGACACAATCTTGGACCTTAAAACAACTTAAAATATCTTGTGATCGAGTAACTAAGGCGATTTTCTGTGTAGGTGGGAAACTTGTCAATATTCATACCAATCATTTTTTAGCAGTTTTGTGTGTTATTGGTGGAGCTGGAAATTTTAAAAGGGTGTTCCAGTTTGTTTAAACAGGACCTTTCATGTCCTCCTGCACATGCGGTTTTATACACCGCTAGAAAACTGACAGTGCACTGAATAAAGCGCACTGTCGGCTTTCCCGTTATATGCCCCCGGGCTGAAAATATCGGTGCCATTAGTTTCGGCACCGATCTCTGCCCACTGTCAGAAGGGCGCTCCTGACAGTCTAGCTGGGCTGTGAGAAATACCCTCCCTGACTGTGCTCGCCCATAACCCTGTACTGGGGGTGGGGACGTTCCTCACAGCTTGGCGTCATCACTGGGCGTTAAGGAACGCCCCCTCTGACAGTACAGAGCTATGGACAAGTACTGTCGGGGGGAGGGGGGCATTCCTTACAGCCCAGCTAGAATGTCAGGAACGCCCATCTGACGATGGGCAGAGATCGGTGCCGAAACTAACAGCACCGATATCTCCAGCCCCGGGGCACATAATGGTGGTATATAAAACCACATGTGCAGGAGCACATGAAAGGTCCTCTTTAAGTCATAGTCAGTTTTAAAGGGAGTCTATCACTTCCACCAAGCATAGCTTACTGCCACCATCCCGTTACAGTGCTGATAATATACCTTTGTTATGTAGGTCACTTTTGTAGATTTGGAGAAATACAATTTTGTCTTATGAAAATGAGGCAGTTGGGCGGGGCCTTCAGCTCTTGGAGCATTAATGTTGCTGCTTAGTTAGGATGGGTTATGTCATAGTGGGAGGATCAACTCCCGCTGCAAGGGTTGGTGCAGGCAGGAGGAGGTGGGGCTTAATATATATGTGTCAGCTATTTGTTTTCAGAAATCTAGGTTCACACCAGGGTTGGGTGATAAGTGTAAAAGTAACTGAAACTAAAGGTCAATCGAGATAACCAACGTAATTTTGTTCACAGATTATTTCGATTCGTTATTATAATTTTTAAGAGGTTCCACCTGCAATTTCATTCAGACCGAAGACGTCTGAACCAAAACTGCTATTATTATACTCTGGGGTCTCTTCATATATCCAAAAGGAAGATGGACCCATTGATCTATGGGGAGCTACCTTCCAAAAGGTGACGCTAGAGGAGCGTATTTGCATATTCCTTTCCCAGATCTTATGCATTGGGGTATTTTCACATCTGTACTGGTGTCAGCCTGGTGCAGATACATCAGAGATCACTGAATGAAAAACTGCTTCAAGCCTGACTTTTTTTTAACCTCTGGCGATTTCAGTTAAAAACAAAAAAATGATAGTCATTGGTGTCCATCAGACTCCATTTCTGTCCACTATTTACGGGGTCTGGTTTTTCGTTCTTGTGGTCCTCTGACGGGCCAGAAGAACAGACTTCCCAGCATACATGTGAACGTAGTGTAAGGGAAACCCTTTTTTGTTTGCTTGTGAAAGAATTTTCCTAGTGTGAACGTTGCCAAAAATTGAAAGCCTCACTATATGCTACAAATAATGAAAGCGACGAACAAAAAAATGACTTTTTTTTTTTGTTTTAGTAACCCTAGTGGTCTACTGTTCAAAACACACAGTATACATTATTTTTTATACTGTTTTGTACAGTAAATTCTGTTGCAATCTGTTGTCCCCGTTTTGCATACTGACTATACTGTATGTATGCATGTACATAAAGGAGGCTTACATGTCTTCTATGTAAGAGATCCTTGTAAGCTTGGGTTACTGCTTTCAATTTTCAATAGTGAACTCTAAAGATGTTATTATTTGGTATCCAAAATCTTACTTCCTGACCTTATTGTTGAGGTCCTTTTGGATAAAAAAAAATCCTCTTGTGAAGTAGTGTGGCAGTGGAACCAAAGACAGTCTCTTGGAGAGAGTTAAGTCGAAATGATTTCCGAGAGACCAGTGACCACATGTTGTCAATAAAAGTGTGTGGCAGCCTCGGCAGTTAACAGGAGGATATCCCTTTTAGGCTGATCCACAGTCTACTTTGAAGTGGAATAAGATGAGGGTTTAATGTGGGGTTCTTTGGTATCCCATACATTTTACAACACATGAATCTGCAAATACAAAGAACATTGAGTAGGTGCGGAGATTTGGTGCATAAAAGAGAAATGCAGTCATTACATAAACTGGGCACTATTTCAAGGGTTCGCTAGGCAGGACAGCATGATCCCTAAACCCAGGGATGTGTAGGACACATTGAAATGGTTTTCAGTCATCCTTGAGATGAACCTGTAGAGGGTGGTGCAGTAATGTGCTTTTAAGTTGTGATGTGTGAACCAGTCTATAACGGGGCAAAATCACAAAAATCTGTTACGGCTGAGCAGTACGTGAAAATATCCTGCCAATAGTGGCTGCAATATATGAATCATTCCTGCCAGCCAAATGTAGTGTATTTTGTCAGGACGCTTGGCTGTTCATAGAATCATAGATGGATTGTATATCCAGTTATTGAGAAAATATGAGTGTGCTTGAAATGTTTTTTTTTTTTTTTTACAGTATGTACATGGGGGGAGTGGTATATTTCTGGACTCTTATTTTCATGTATTTCATGGTCTCCTATGGCACAAGAGCTTTGCCCCGGAGCTGAGCATTGGGAGAATGGCTGTAATTGACAACCCCTCTCTTGGTGCAATGGCTGGGCTTGAAAGAAACTTATTTTTTTATAGATTAATCATTTTTAAAGAATAATTTTGTTAGAAAAAAAAAATCAACATTTGCTTATAATGTATTATTTATTCAGTTATTTTTTATTATTTAAGGTAAATAGCTTTAAAATAAAAAAAAAGTTGCAGAATTATTTTATGTATTTTTACTAAAATAAAAATTTGTATTGATCAACCAGCACCATCGTGACGGTAGGTTCACATGGTGGAATTATTCCTTGCTTAAAAAAAATTCAGCTTTAGGAATTTGAAGCTAAATTTTTCTGTTTGACCAAATTCCGCACCTGCCAGGCAGAATTTTCCTCCTCCCATTCACTTCAATGGGAGTTATCAGGTGGAATCTGCCTGAGGATTGAGCATGGCACTTATTTTCTCCGCTAGATCAATGGAGGTTGGTTTCAGGTGGAATTTGGAGCTGAGTTTTGAGGTGGAATCCTCCTTAAGGCTAAAGCCCCACATTGCGTAAACGCTGCGATTCGCCTCCAGCGGAAGCGCCGCAGAAAAAAAATTGAGGCGTTTTACACTGAGCAAAGTAGATGGGATTCTAGTGAATCCCATGCCCACTTTGCAGAAAAAAACGCGCTGCAGACACACGGATGTCAGTTATACCTACAGAAACGCCAGCGGTTTCCCCATAGGTATAATTGAAACAGAAAGTCCGCAGAGGAAAACTCTGCAAACTTTTTGTCTAAAACGCTGCGGGAAGAACCGCGATGCGATCCCGGAGTGGTTTCTCCCGCAGTGGTTTTTTTGCTGCGGGACGCCACGTCGGGCCTTAGCCTAAATGCAGTGCCAATTCCACTGTATTAACATATCCTTAGATAGGTCAGGCTCGCCTCCATGTAACGTCTTTTTTTTCGTGCCTCTGTTGCTGAGACATTAAATTAATTGACAATATGCAAGTGAGCACTTTGGAGCATCGGGGCATCTCTGTTGCTCCAAACTGATTCACCGTGCACTGCTCTAACATACCCCACAATGATGCCTATAAATGTCTATAGCTCATCCACTGAAAATTAAGCTGATATGAAATGTTTTTTCTAGATATTGGTTGCAGGAATTGATATCAGCATTGAGGCCTTAATTTTCAGTCAATGAGCTGTAGAGTGTCAAAAATTAGAAAACATAACTGCTTTTTTTCCAAAAACAGTGCCACACTTGTCTACAGGATGTGTGTAGTACTGCAACTCTTTTCCATTCACGTCAGTGGAGCTGAGCTGCAATACCATAGAGCACCTGTGGACAGGTGTGGTGCTGTTACTAAAGGAAATTCACATTTTTCTATTCAGATGCTTCCTTCCAACAGATACCATACAATGACCACAGGGTCACAGTAGGAAAAAAAATCCCAAAACCTTTAACATATGCATTTTAAATAGACTTTACAGAATGGAAAACATTTTTTCCCAACCTATACATGAAACATAAGACAAATCATGATGTGAACGCCGCTTAAGGCTATTCTCACATCTGCCTTAGATCTCCATAGGAGACCCGAAGCAGATTCTGCTTAAAATTGGCGGAGAGAAAAGTCCTGCAAATTGGGCTGTTCCTCCACCAGTTTCAGTATAACACCCAGAAACCCGGCGTACCCCATCATAGTCTATGGGATTCAGGGGTGTCTGCCGATAATTACTTTTTAAGCAGACAGGTTCCCCATCCGGACCCGAACGACGGAGAGCCGAACCCTAGTGTGAATCTAGCATAAATTGAGGTTTTCTGTTTTAAATTCCATTTTGCAATGAATTGTGTCCCCTTTTTTTTGAATGTCCTAGTAAAATAGTAACCTTTTAGAACTTTGTTTTAATATACATAATATACATTTTACAACACGGGACGAACATGAGCTATGATATATATTTGTGCAGAGAGTCCGGGTGGCCGACCATTTTCTTTTCCGGTTTTGCAACTTATTGCATAGCCATTAGTACGAAGATGTGGGAATGAAGTAATAGCACGTACAGCAGGTCGGAGACTTTACAGCTTTGTATAATCACCCGGACAACTACACAATCACATCTGTATCGCTGCACAGCCATCCTATGTCTTCAATCTAAACTACCATGCATTCTTTTTGTCTTACACACTAACTGCTCCCTCTGCTTCGCTCTTTGGCATTATATAAGACGATTACAAGATGTGTCCAAATATTTCACATTTTCCCACACTCATATCTTTTTCCCCAGTTACTTTTTAAATCTTGTTTTCTTCACCAAGTTGACCTGGTTTTAACCTTGTAACTCTTGTATATAGCTTTATCACGCTGTTCAATGCTTAGAAAGCTTATTTCTCTCTTGTACAGCTATGGATTTACGCTTTATAATACCCTGATCAATACTTTTAACAATTGTCAAGAACCTATTCTAATCCATTGCAGTAAAAAAAAAAAAAAAAAATTGTCATTGAGTCATGTCTCCTTTTTTTTTGTTCTACCATGGGTTGGAACTTAATTTTGGCTAAAATCATATGAATGTTTTTTGCAGAACTTTTTTTTTTTTTTATTATTTTTGTAAACTTAATAACCTTCAGCGGACCATGTATAAGGTTATGTTCACATGTGCATTTGGAGTCTCTGTTACTGTGTTCGTCAGAAATTGCTGAATGACAAAGTCCTGAAATGCCGACTTTTTCGGCTGGCGATGTCAGTTTCAGAAAATTGACACCTAATGGACCCCATTATAGTCATCGGAGTCCCTTGGACTCTGCTCACGTTTGTCATAGAATGGATCTGTTTTTGTCAGCTTTTCAGTTCTTCTGGCCCCTCCGGTGGACCAGAAAAATGGACAAAATGGCACAGATGTGAATGCAGTGTAATGGATAAATTTCACCCAACTATTGAGACCCACCATTGAGATTGGTGATTGACTGCAGCGGTCACATGTTGTAGCTGGGGCATCATGATTCCACCAAAGTACACAAAAATCACTCAGGAGGACTGAAGCAGAGGTCCTAGATTGGCAGGTGATTTACCAGGTTAGGACTCATTCATGCGACTGAGTGTGTAGCCTGAGGCTCTTCTAAGGTCCTACCTTCCTCCATGACAATGGAAAGGACCCCCTCCTTTGATTCAATGGGGCATGGAAGTCACTCAGATGTCATCCAAATGCATTCCACTAAAATTTCAGACCTCCCCTCGGCCTTCCCAATCGGTCGTGTGCATGAGGCATAAGTAAATGGTCTTTTTTTTTTCTTTCCTAGCATTTTGCACACTTTGCTAGGCTCTTGGGCAACCCTTTTAACTGTAGGGTTTTGTCCTTGTCATTTCTTTTGATGGCGAACACGAGTTGGGCAGTTTTCGGTGCCCTATGGCATATTCTTTTCATATACATGGTGGGTATTGTCCCCACTAATACTACATAAAAGGCATACTAGCTTATTTTTGAACATGTGTTCTATGTCTGAAGGATTTTTTTTTTCTTCCGTCTTTGTTAGCGATAATTTGTAACATATTGTAAGTCTTCTCTTTTGGGCCATAGAAAAACCATGGTCTTAGGCTTGATCTTTTGGTGGGACATTGGGTTTCTCACGCTCAATTACAACCCCCTGCGTTAAAACAACATTTAAAATCCTTCATCGCTGTTACAAATGAGCTTAAGCTGGACTTTCGCGGCCCAAAAAAGCTCATATATAACAACATCCGCAAAGAATGTTCGCGATTGCTCCAATAAAAGCCAAAAAACCCATCTAACAAATAGTCAGCTTGCTATGTTTCCTGCACGCTTAAGGTAGCTCCAAAAGCCTTACTTCTCTTTACTGTTCAGCTGGGAGAGCTGAGAAAGCTAGAGGTCGACATGTTGTGGCAAGAGACAGAAGGAAAAGATTTTTATTCCCCCTTTTTCTTTTCGCTTCTCAATCTTTCACATCTGGCCATAAAATCTGTTCAAGAGTCACAGCTTATTCTTCATTCTCATTAGTTTAAGTAGAACCATGCCAAGAGCCCGTCAAGGAGCGCTACCTCTTACATCTGTATCCTACTGCGCTCCTTGGGGGGAGACCTTGATAACACCTGAGTATTTGGGCCCAAAGGTCTGGCTTTGTTTTTATTTATGTATTTTTACTTAGTCATTTTTCACTGTGGTTTAGTGCATAAGCTCTCCCATGTTTCCTGTGGTTATTACTCCTGCGGTTCTTGTTGTGTTTGCAGGTGCAGATGGATATGGTGCTTTGGTTATTACAGAACCAGTGACAGCAGATTACAGGAATGCTTAGTTTGGGGTGTTTGATAAGTAAACATTGTTTAAATTTTTTTTTTTTTTTGTAAGGGAAGTTGGTCATTTACGAGGTGAGAAGTTGGCATCTTTCTAATAAACTGTTATAGCAAAACATTTGCAATTTTTTTCTATTTTTTTTAGTGTTTGCTTTGCTCTTTTCCAGTTATTTTGAGGTGCAGTTACAGAATGGCATATTGGGTATTGCCAATACCACCCACTTTTTCGGTAAAATGAATTTGTGGTTTATTTTGAGACTTGTTTCTAATGGCCTCCTAGTGCATTAAACACATATTTTTTTTATTTAGTCGGGGACTGTGAAGGGAGTCGATCACCTCTCCCAGTTCCTTACTGGCGTAGATTTTCATTCTGATGCACGGGCGTTTGCCTGATCTATTAAGAGGCCAGAGCTTCTTAATAATTCAGGTGTGCCTAGTGTCATTCGGGTCCTGTATTAAAACTATTGTAGGAAACGCCAGTCTAAATAAATTCGCCCCAGTATGCAAATTCTCCAGTGGTTTTCTTTTTGTTTGGAATCAACCCAATGGCTCCAGCCTAATTCCTTCAATATGGTTGTTTTAACGGTTGAAATATGTGCAGGGTCTTGCTGGGCAGCCTGTTCCATAATTGTATAAGCCTTCGTACATGACATCCTATCAGTTTTTCAGCTACTAACATTAACATTATGGCTGTAGCACAGTATACATTTGTCTCTGAGACAGGGTGTGTGTACAATAAGGAGCAGTCTGACCCCTTCCCCTATTCTCTGTAAATATTTCTGGTTTGTTTACATGTAATTCTTCCAGGAGTAACTGTACAATAGCAAACAAATAGCTGAGTAAAGCCCAAGTAAACATATTATAGGAGCACTGAGCTACAAATATAGGGTAAATACATGCAGGCATGATACAATTAAAATGATCCCTGACACAGGAAAAGAGCAATCTATGAGCACAGTCAGAAAAGCTGCTTGCTGTCTGTGAATAATATCCCACCAGTAATCACACAAGAAGTAGATACCAGCACATAGAAGGCTTTTCTTATGTTGTAAGCTGTGAAATGTGCAGAATATTCCGTCCTTTGCAGAGAGAAAGCAGTCTGCAGATGTGTATGGGGGCTGTGAGGAGAATCAGCCCCCCCATTTCAATTAACTGTTACAAAAGAACAGAACCTCCCCCTCCACTCACTGTGAAGCTGTCATGAATCTAAGGACAGGACTTCCCTAGTAACTGGGAAGGGAGACACTTAGTGGCAGTAACGTTAGAGAGGTTTTTCAGGCAGAAAGCTTCCACATTTTAATTAAAGTGCGTTACATTTTGGTCCAGAATCACATGCTCTATGAAATGAGACTAAGTTATCTGAAAAGTTATTGACCTTTTTAAGACTCTTTTTTTTTTTTATTTGCTTGTTTGAGTTCTTTTTATGGCTAGCCACACTGAATCTCAATTTACTGTTTGGCACTAGCGTGTACACATATACATAGGAATGGCTGATAAATCTGTGTAATGGTTAAATCATGGCCTCTGCTGGGACTTACCCTAATGTTCTGTTTCCTGGTCAGATTGTGTAAATATACAATTGCACAGAGTGACACAGCGAGCGGCTGGCCTGCCTTCCACATTGTCTGTATATGATAGTGTCAAAACGATCCTTACATTTATTTTCCTTTCTTAGCGTAAGGTTTTGCATTACAGAGCGAGACCATTAGCCCGCCATAACTATCCATTCAGGCGGTATTACTCCTAAATTAGCAGTTTAGCCCTCCATGATTAAGACTTCCTGAGCTCTTGTCCAAAACGTGGCAAGTGTTTCAGGACGGAGACCAATTTGTATCATTTGTAGGGGAAGGAAATAGGTTCGGTTTGCCGGACAGCAGTTCTTGAGGCTGACATCCATTCGCTAGAACCTTCTTATGGCATTTATGATAAATATGTTTCATGAAATGTCTAATATATAATTGGTGTTCCTTTTCCCTTTTCATTTTCACATGTTTATTGTCATCTGGTGTGAGCCAGATTTATGGGAGCGCGGTAGTTTTAGTACGTTTTGGCCGGGCCGTATTTAATGACATCACCTTGATCTATATTCAGTATGTGATTTCAGTTGGTCCCAGTGTTAAATATTTTCATAATTATGCTGGTTTTGGCAGTTCACTTGGAACTTTTTATTTTTTTTTTTTTTTAGGTTTCTTTAATGAACATGTTTCACCTCTGGTCTTATGAGACAAGCGCAAAGGTTGAAAAATTAATAGTGTAGTTTTAATGCGTAGATTACATAGAAATGGTCAAGCACAGGAGCTTTTTTCTGGCTGGATGTAAATAGAAGCTCGAGAGTCGGATTTTCCTCAGGGTAAGCCCATAGGGGTAGTCACTTAATTAAATTGTGACATTTGCTTCAACCAAATATTTGCATTTCATATATAGATTTCACTTATGGTCTGGTAATCTTTGCTGACAAATATTATTGGTCCAGTGTTATTGTCAAAGGGCAAAGTGCAAAATATATTGTATGTTGTGTATAGAGTCATGGAAAATTTTTTCTAACCTGCCTGTTATTGTTACTGTATCTATAATGTTATATTGTTTCCAGGGCTGTGGAGTGGGTAGACCAAACCACCAACTCCGACTCTGATTCATGTATTTTTCCGCAGCCCAACTCCTACTCTTCAAATGGCTGACCGCCATGGTCACTAAAGCAATAAAAGCTCCTCTAATTCACAAAAAAAAAGCCATCAATTGAATTCCTATGACAGTGGTATACAAAGTATATAGAAACAAAGTATACATCTAATGATACATTAATAATATTTGTATAATATAATTTAATTTAATTAATTAATCAATTTATTTTGAAGCCAAAGTTGGTAACTTTTTTCCGACTCCTCCCAAAACTGACCAGGGAGAGTTGTGGAGTAAGGGAGACAGTGGCTGCCATACAGTTGCTCATCCCCAACACCCATGGGAAGACAATTTACCTTTCACTATATTTTTGACTTCTGGGAGGAAACTGGAGTACCCGGAGGAAACCCACGCAAACACATGGAGAACATACAAACTCCTTGCAGAGGTTGTCCTGGTCGGATTCGAACTCAGGACCGAAGTGCTGCAAGGCAAGCGACCCCTGAGCCACCGCGCTGCCCCCACTACTGAATCTGTTTTTCATACAATAAAGGCATCATGCACACAAACCTATTACTCATCCGTGTGAATTCCGTAACACAGTGACCCATTCATTTCAATACCCCGTGCACACAACGGTTGCTGTCATCGTGCCATCTTTTCCATTTTTCACGGACTGATACACAACAACAGTTGTGTGCATGTAGTCAAACATAGACAACACCCTCCCTTCATCTTTTTATTTCCTTTGGTCCAACTTTGACTGCCGGGAACTATAATGCTGTCCGTATAACTAGATGCCACATTCAGTAGGGGTATCTGTGCAGTTGGCCCTCCTGTGACACAATCGGTGCGGTGCCAAGGGGATGTCATGACAGCGGGGACCTAGTGAAGGGCCCAGAACTGCCATTTTACTATTACACTCTTGCCCCCATATTATTTATGGTATAAAAATGATCAAAATATAATAAGTAATCCAATCGGTACCAATAAGACACCCAGCCAATCCTCAAAAAATGAGCCTGTCACCAGAAAAATACATAATTTATGGCACCATAAAGCATGTTTTTTCTTTAAGGTTTTATAGACCTGCAGAATAAAGTTAGCTTATACTCTTTAGTGTGCAGTGAATACTGGAAAACATAAAAAAATGTTTTCTATTCTTCTGAACGAAATTTTATTTATTTTTTTTTATAGTTCATCAGTTAATTTTGTAGTGCATTAAATGGTGCCATTAAAAATTATAACTTGTCCCACAAAAAGAAGCTCTCATTAGTAAAGGGGTTTTCACACCAAAGCAAGTTATTCTCTATCCATAGGGTAACAGATGGGAAAGAGCGGTCCACCGCTGGTGAAGAAAATGAGAGACTCTTGTCCCCAATTGAGAATGTAGCAGTGGTCGGGCATTGCACGCACTGCTCCATTCATTTCAATGAGAGTACAGCAAAAGTGAAAATGGCTTCTTTTCTTATTACGCACATTTATGTGAGAGTACCTCCTAAAGAGTTTATCGGATCTTATGATATAACTAAACGGTCCTTTCTCTTTATTAATGGACATGACTCCTGGCCCTATTTAGGGCACACTATAATAAATTATAGGTCATTCCATGTATTTATTAGACCCCATGCACACAGGCCAATCCAAACTGGAAAATCTTATTGCATCATAGCTTGCACCTTCACTGTCCTTACTGTATGCAATATGGGATGGAGAAGCTGTGAGACTGCTATGAGGCAAAGAGTACTGGTCTCTTGACTGGGTTAGGGCCTGGAAATCCTACTGATGTACAGACCAAATTTTCCAATCCAAAATGTCCAGTGTGCATGGGGCCTTACAGTTCTCTCATCTTAAATTGTGTTTTTATTCTGTAAATTGCCCTAAATATGATTATGACAGTGAAACAAGTTAAATCCATGGCGTGTATACAGTTTTGCAAGCCTTCATTTTTCATAGAGAATAGTTTAGTGAGCCGGTTAAATGTTTGACTTCAGCAATTTCGGCTGCGGATAAAGGTGTGTGAGTGATTAATACCATGTGAGAGAAAAATGGAGCCAAGAATCACATCCAATGATATATGGAGAGACTAATATACATTGCTGATATATTATCAGTATGAGCCTTTGCTTTTACATATGTGGCAGTGTGTGTTTTTTCACAGATTTTGCACATGTTTTTACTAAGATTAGCCTGTACATGCCTAGCGGATAGGATTTAACCTAAATAATGTTTATTTTATGTCTGGTGTATTTGTCTTAATTGAGCCGAGATCCTCATCTATATTACTAGAGTGCTTTATGAGGCTGAATAGGATCACAATTACTTTGATTATAGTAGATATGTGACCTTCCTTTATGCCTTGGTTACTAGCTTGGATAGACACCACAAAATTTCAATTGTGCACCTGCTGTAAAAATATTAGTTCATTTAGATAAGTCTCTGTGTGCTTATAGTATATACTACTTTATAGGGAATGTGTCACCAGAAAATGACCTATTAAAATGACCATTTTCAAGTTTTGAAAGAATTTTTGATAATGTATTATTTTTAATTTTCCATGTGACTATTTATATTTGAAAAAAAAAATAAAAAGTACTAAATTGTGCAATTTCCACATTGGCAACTAAGCTAAATAATAGACTGACAGTTGCCAATTTTGTAGGTATTTTCATTGCAGCAGTAACCTCATTTACTTCACAGTCACGTCATATAGGATTACAATAGAATACAAAACAACTATAGATGACATGACATAACACTCATCATTGCATTCACTACTGATAGTAGATGATGTTACAATTTATTTACTTCCTCTTCCTGCGCAAAGCATGCCTACAAAACTCTCCCGTAGACCTCAGTGAGTTCCAGTCTATTGCTGGCTTTGGCTATGAGACTGCTGTAAGGCATATCACTAAATGTTGTTAACAGAGCAGAGGGAAAGCTTATGCAATATGGAAGTCCCCATAATCATATACAGAAAATAGAAAGAAATATACAATCAGAAAACAAAAGCTTAATTATTTTTAAAGGTTAATGCTCCCCGTCCCCACCCTATGGCCAGGTAGGGGAACAGCATAGAGCAGCGCTGCTCCTGTAAGTCCTGGCAATAGGGGTGGGGACAGGGAGCAGTGATTCCCATCTCAGGCAGCGATTTGCCAAGATGGGAATAACCTTTTAATGGGAGTAAATTTTGTTTTAAATGGGTCATACTCAATTTCCCACACCTTTTCCAATGCTTCTTGGGTCCCCCCTCTCTACTTCCTGGTCTCTCTTGACACACAGATATGACCACTCAGCCAGTCACGCGCTAAAGCAGATTACTACTGCAGCCTGTTATTGTCTGAGTGGTCACAGTTACGTAATTCGGAATGACTGGGCCCCAAGGCGAACATTTGACATGTCCCCCCCCCCTGCACAAACTGCATTCCTGCACACACTGTTATGCCCATAGTGGCCCCTGCACACACAGTTATGCCCCATAGTGGCCCCTGCGCACAGTGTTATGCCCCATAGTGGCCCCTGCGCACAGTGTTATGCCCCATAGTGGCCCCTGCGCACAGTGTTATGCCCCATAGTGGCCCCTGCGCACAGTGTTATGCCCCATGGTGGCCCCTGCGCACAGTGTTATGCCCCATAGTGGCCCCTGCGCACAGTGTTATGCCCCATAGTGGCCCCTGCCCACAGTGTTATGCCCCATAGTGGCCCCTGCCCACAGTGTTATGCCCCATAGTGGCCCCTGCCCACAGTGTTATGCCCCATAGTGGCCCCTGCACACAGTGTTATGCACCATTGTGGACCACCCATGAACAATTATTATATTCTAGGGTCTTTTCAGACCCCAGAGTATAATGATCGGGGACCCAGGGGAGGATGCAAACACAAAAAACAATGTTACCTACCTCTCCCTGGCTCCAGCGCACTCCCCGAAACTTTCGGCCCTCTTCAATGTTGGAACAGTCGTCACATGAGCCAGGCTGGGGTCACGACGCATAATGATGCCTGCCTGGCCCATGTGACGTCTGGGACATCACCAAACAGGCCCGAAGACTGCCGAATGTTCCCTCACCTTCCCTGGACCTCCGATCATTATACTCTGGGGTCTCCAGCAGGTAACGGTCTATTAAAAAAAATAAAATAAATTCTGTATTGAGAGGGACCAAAAGTGTAGACAGGTGAGGGACCCAAGAAGCATTAAATGGAAGCAGTGGGGAATCAGTGATGTGACTTTAAAAAATAAATAAATATATATATTTTGTTTCACTAACTACCCAACTTATTTAAATGGGTTGTTTGACCAAGTGCATGACACCTTAGTTCCTCTCTAAGAAACGGTAGACGCCAACAGATGGTAAAGTGGTGGGTGCACGCTAAAACAAATCAAAAACATTGAATATGCACGCATAGTAGGAAAGAGAGACAGGTTAAAAAAAAGACATAGAATTTACTTACACAAACATAAAAGCTCACTGTCTCAGATCACTGGAAACTGGATTCATCTTGAAAGATATAACAGTATTACAAAGATAATAATCAAAGTTACAAAGAAAACCTGCATAGTCTGGGCGGTACATTGACATGGTACTTAAGAGCAGGAGTAGCTGAGCAGAGTGATATATAGCTTTGTGGAAAGATTCAATATAAGTTGTCGCTGGACTTCGGAGTCCAGTAGGCGGTCTCTTGTCGTGATTGACAGCCTTCCCTGTATGAGAGTGCATAAAGAGATAACTGTTGACCATTAAGTAGAACCGCCCGTTGGACTTTTAAGGCCAAAATGAGCAGAGCCATAGATGAATAATTTGCAGATCATACCAAATTATACTGAACCTTTTCCCACAAAATGATATATTAATATTCTCTGCTTCTTCTGCTCTGTAACACATTGCCCGCAGACCGCACTGTATTTCCAATACGACGTGTCTAGCTGTAATAATAGAGTATCTGAGTGCCTGAGCTCTCCAGAAACATTGCAGCGCTACTGTCAGGAAGAGAACGGCCGTGTAAATGTAGCCCGGGGCTTTTTCAGATAATTATCACTGTGGTTAAAATCCAGCAAGGACTAATGTGAGACTTTATTATTTAGCTTGTTTGACTGGAGATTTCTTCGAAACCACAAAAGCCAACAAGTCTAATTAAATAAGGATTTCACAATATAACCTAACACTTCCACAATCTTAACCCTGACTATTTGCCGCAAGCCTACTGGAAATGGATTCCGAACTGAATTTGGCTCTAGTCCTGTACACCAACATTATCTCAGTGTTAGACGTGATTATGGTTATGTGAAGGTTGGAGTCGATGCCCGACCTCTGCTCTGTTTACTATTTGTCTTTTCGGAGGGTCCATTGGATTTCTTGCTCCGTATAGCACCTTTAATTACTATGTGAGGGCAGTGCGGGAGTTTCTGGAAATCATTATAAGACAAATTGTGAGAGTCTACTGATAAAATTGGATTGAGTTTCTTCCATTTATTTAGTTAGCTCTAAGATGTTCTCCTTTTCACTACTCTCTTTAACCCCTTGACCTTTAATTGAGTTTTTTTTTCTCCTTTTTGGAACATTTGGTTTGCACAGTCAATTTACTGTGTTGTGTATTTAGGATGCTTGAGTAGTCTTATGTCTAGAGCCTCATGGCAGTGTTAATAGGGTCATAGCTTTTCAAAGTGTTTTAAATGGCTTCTGAATAGATACAGAGCATGAACAGACAATCTACTGTAGTCCAACTTCATGCTCTGCTTGTCCTTGGAAAACAAAAAAATTGGGAATCCGGTTAGAAGTTAGAAGTGATGAAGGTACTTCTTCTCCTTTTGGGAACTATGTATTAAAATTCCATCACGAATAGTCAGACCTAAATTACCCACATTTCTAGTATACTGAATGGCACTTGGAGTCAGATCCAGCAACAGCGATCCATTAACCTTGACTAGAATGAAGAGATCCCCAAATTTGCTGCTACTGGTGACGCAGAGAGCAACATCTGAAATGCCTGGACTTGTGCAATCTACATCCCTTTCCCCACTGAAAACCTTACACCTTTTTGTTTTTTTGTCTCCTTGTTTAGGACTGTATGGTGGCTCATTGGTTAGCAGTGTTGCCTTGCAACGCTCGGGTCTATATCTGAGCGAGTCTGTTGTGTGAGAAAGCACGTTACAAATCATTGTCGTTGTCATTCTTACATAGTTACATAGTAGATTAGGTTGGGTGAAAACACAGTTGCATTAGGTCCAACCTATAACCCTACAGTGTTGAGCCAAAGGAAGGCAAAAAAACCCCCATGACGCTTATGCCTATTGCCCCATGTCAGGGGAAAAAATTCCTTCTCGACTCCAATCTGGCAAACAGTATAAAACCCTGGATCAGCTTGTCCTTACCAAAATCTAAAACCAATAACTCGAATATTTTTCTGTTCGAGAAAGGCATCCAGGCCCTCTTTGAACTTGTATAATGAATCCACCATCACCACTTCCTGGGGCAGAGAGTTCCTTAGCCCTCGCTGTTCTTACAGTCACTAACTCCCAGCGTAGCTTTTCTCTGCCATTGTTGTAAATTGTAAAAGGGACAATATAAATAACTACAGGAACCAGAACAATAGTGGTTCTGAATCAGGAAATACGAGTCCCAACCTACCCCCTTTTCCCTTCCCCTCCCTTCTCCATACTTTGGTTGATATGATTGTTCGTTTGTTTGATTGGTTGTCTGCCCACCTGTTCTAAAACATGGAAAATTGATTAAACAACAGTAATAAAAAAAAAAAGTGAGCTAGCGATTGGCTGATCGACCACTTCCTGTGTGTCTAGGAAGTAAGGGTCAGTGGAGACTCGGTAAACCTGAGAGCGTTGCAGTTGATCTGTGAGAAAAGTACTGATTCTTTTTTGTTTTTATGGCATTCTGAGCTCTATAAAAAAATTGTGTAGAATTTCACTTGAACATTTTTATTTTTCTCATTACCATAATTTTTGTGCCTATCATTTTTTCCCTCCATTTTAAGGCTTATCAGCCATATTTGTCTGATATTATTGGATATGAAGTTCCTGCTGGCTATTAACATTTTTTGCAAAAATGTTTTGTATTTTTGCTATTGTGACATTTTTGGTTTCATAGTCCATTGTTCTAGATTTATGTAAATTTCTATATTATTTTTTATCTTTCAGGATGATCACGAAAGCTGTGGTTCAAGCTCTACCAGTCGAAGCAACACAGATAGTGCTAAAACCCCGGTTAAACCAAGGAAAATCCAACAAGCAGCCCCCACCGATCCTGATCTACCACCAGGTGATTCTTTTATTAGAGGCATTCTATTTTATCAAATAGTCGCCAAACAAGATCTCTATAGATCCATATAGATTCTCCACATGGACACCTTATATTTAAAATCTGCTGGAAATTGAATGCTAGCCTAGTTGCTAATATAATGTAATGGGACCTAATTACAGGCCTAAAGTTTTTTGGAGATCCGAGGTCTCCTTCAAGCTCATTTTCTATGGTCACCGAGGTCAGTCAATGAGTGCCATACAGAAACCTTTCTATAGTATTCTCTAAAGCTGTTAAACAATGCAGGGGTGTGTATGTGGCCACTACAAAATATAACTATTCACAGACCAATATCAGTTTCAAATTAACTTTAGGCCAAGGCCCCATGTAGCGAAACACAACTAAAAAACACTGCAGAAAAAACTACAGCGAAAGCGCATTGTGTTTTTTCAGCAGCGTCTTTCATTACATTTTTCTTTCCCTATTAAATCTATAGAGAAAACGCCTGCATTTCCACAGGTAAAATTGACATGCTGCGTTTTTCAAAAAAGAATGCGTTTTTGAAAACACAGATTTTCCGCAGTCGTTTTTTTTTTCTGCATTTCCACAGCAGGCAAAAACACACTTATCCTCAAGGGAGTTTTCAGACTTGAAGAATAGCAGGGGGCTGAGATCCAGGACCCCCTTGGATCAGATTTTTAGAGCAGCAGCAGCCCTGTGATGTCACATTCATTGTTTACATGTCCTGTTTGAAGCTCAGTCCCATTCAAGATAATGGGATGAGCTGCTATACCAAGCACAGCCGCTATACAAGTGTACAGCACTGTGCTTGGTTTTCTGTGAAGAGACCACATTAGTCAACACAACACTTCGGTCTTTTTAAACAGCTGATTTACTGGGGTTCTGGGTGTAAGATCCCTGTTTTTGAATTGATGACCTATCCTAAGGAAGTGCTACAACTATATTAATAAGTTTTCTGGGTTACTATTTTACTGCATTTTTGAAAGTCAAACCCCTTTAACAGTATATACATTCCAATATAAAACACAAGGCATTTGCAATGCTCTTCATTTATTTATTTAGCTTATTTATATAGCACCAACATATTCCATGGCACTTTACAGATATTGTGAGCCCTATATGGGACAGTGATTGACAATCTACATTCCCTATCAGTATGTCTTTGGAGTGTGGGAAGAAACCAGAGTACCCGGAGGACATCCACGCAAACACGAGGAGGACATATGAACTTTGCAGTTGTTGTCTTTGGTCAGATTCAAACCTAGAACTCCAGTGCTGCAAGGCTGTAGTGCTAACCACTGAGCCACCGTGCTCAAAGCGCAGGGAGAATTATGGAGCAGGGAAGTTAGTGGCGTACAGATAGTGGCGAACCTAGCCTCTTTACGGCCTGAGGCGGACTATAGAAAGACGCCCCTCCCCCCAAAAAAAAGTGTTTCCATGCTACTAGCTTCACACGCTGCTATAGTCTCACAATATATACAATACACAAAGTTATGAAACAGTTTTTAAGAATTCTTCTTACTGCATTACTTCAGTATCAGATCAACAACACGGCATTAACAATGAAAGTAACGTCACACATCTTCTGCTTGGTGGATGGACGAGCCCACGTTGTCCCCATTCTCTATAATAGGAGCGCCGCAGATAGCTGAGTACTGGACTTCAGGTATCTTCGGCACTCCAATTGAAGTGAATGAGAGCCACGTGGGTTCGTCCATCCACCAAGCTACATGCCTTTATTCAGCCGCAGTCAGGTTGAATTCTCACCCAGTGGGGGGAAAAACTCAATTCTCAGGTTCAGTGGGGGTCTCAGCCGACAGACCCCCATCACTCAGGTATTTATCCTCTATCATTTAGGTGAATACAGGGCAGTAACATTCTGTGACTTACAGGTGACGTCTCTGACTAATCGGTCACATTTCCCGTCTCTTCCCTTTGGACCGCCATGACCACTTCTTCCAGCTGTGACTTGTCTCTGTAAAGTTTGCAACACAGTTATCTTTGGCTCCTCACATTTCCAGGCATCCGACCCACATTGTCCTCACCTGCGCACCCATCCTGCTGCTACCCCAATTATAAAATATATGATATAACCCCTCGTAATGAATAATACCCCCAAGTGCATCTTTATATTAATAGTGTCCGTGTGTACCCTGTATAAATAGTGTCCCTTATTAATAATACCCCAGGTGTTAACTAATTAAAAGGTTTTCCAGGTCATTAATAAACTAATCAGTGGAGCTCAAAAACCCAGGACCCACACTGATCAGCTGTTTGAATGGTACCTGTGTAAGTGCCGTGACTGCTTCTCTGTTTACATAGTGTAATTCATCTCATAGCGGCCATGTCATGTAACTACAGCCTCGTCCTATACACGTCTATGTGACAAGGCTGTGATTACATCACACGGTCACTATAAACAGACTGTATATGATATAAGCAGGCGCCATAGCGTTTTTTTTTCGTCGGACACGAAGTCCTGCATGTCCGACTTTGTTTCCAACGAAAAAAAAGGATTCGCAGCGCAGAGGGTGTAAGCACACACCCGCGCATTGCTTTAAAAACCCATTCAAATGAATGGGTTTTTAACCAATGCGTCGCTGACCGGTCTGTATCCGATGCCAATCCCGTTCGCCGAGATTTTCACTCGGATTGGCAACGGACGGACTGAAGCGCAGGTGTGAACCCACCCTCAGTTGTTTGATGGGAATTTACCTATCAATATGTTGTACTAATAATTCCCAATTCATCAAAACTTCTATTTTATTATAACTTAGTATTTTAAAGCAATTGAAAGCACATTACTAATCCAAAGCTTGCCCATTGGCACACAACCTAGAACAGGGTGCCCTATATTTCATAGGTCTAGATCAATCAAAAATGATCAATGTTAAAGAAGTCAAAAAAATGGATAATAGCTGCCCTAATCACCGTAGAGCGGGATAGATCCCAATGTGAAGTGTGCTAAAAATTCAACAATTAAGAAAGAAATACTTTTTTTTTTTTTTTTTTGCTCCCGTTTCACCTCTTTGTACTACCCCTGTTAGTTGAAGCAAGGGCAAAAGGGCAGACATAGTTAGTCCAGAGGTCAGAGTTTGGTGGAAAACAGAAAGTGGGATGTCGCGGTATTGAGTGCTCTCACACTGAGGCCTCCTGCATTCCATCCCACAGGAGAGGTTCCTCCAAGACGGTACCCTCACTTGGTGTTTATTATGGTTAAACACTGTCATAGCAACTTGATGATGGAATAATAAAGATATGTGTGAAAAATTGGACTTTTGGTATTTTCAACCCTTTTCATGTGATTTATTGTAGGCTCTAATTGAACTATATTGTCTAACTCGCTCTGTTGGCAGAAGCAACATTTGTTATATATATTGCGTCAGCTGAGCAGGTAACAAAAGTCATTGCAGTCAGCACTTCATTCTAGGCGGTGGATAATACTTCATTGGCTACTTTAGTAGTGTTACGCTCCATTCAGATTATGTTTTTTTACTTCCATTTAGCAGATTCTTTTAATGGATGCAAACTATGTATTGTGTTTTGTCCAAAAAAAATGGACAAAAATGTATTGTTTTTTTTTTTTTTTTTTTTGTAAACTGTTTTTTCCAGGATAAAAATTTTATTTTAAAATTTAAAAACCATGTCCCTGGTGCTCTGGTGTCTCCTAGTGTGGTTCGGTCCTGCTGTTTTCTTCCGGCGGACGTCCCCGCAGTCCTTCGGTGAAGGACATGGGTAGTGACGTCCCTGAGTCCTTTCCTTAGGCTGTTGAGGCTGCTGTGGTGACATCTGCTGTCTTTTTCAGTTACCAATGGAAACGACCATGAATGTAGGAACTTTCTTTGATCTGTCACTTCTCAGAAACGCAGCCATGATTTCCTTATTGTGTCCGGGTTATCTTCTCATACATGTAGTGTCCCTCCTGATAACTACTTTAATGGTGGATAACACCATGTCATTCAGTGTCTACAGCTACATTCAGAATTTTGCAAAGTATGAAAAAAATGATGCTATGTTCACCTCACCGATTTGCACGGTGGCTCAGTGGTTAGCACTGCAGCCTTTCAGCGCTGGAGTCCTGGGTTCGAATCCTGCCAAGGACAACATCTGCAAGGAGTTTGTATGTTCTCCCCGTGTTTGTGTGGGTTTTCTCCAGGTACTCCGGTTTCCTCCCACACTCCAAAGACATACTGATAGGGAATGTAGATTGTGAGCCCTATATGGGACAGTGACTGACAATGTCTGTAAAGCGCTGCGGAATATGATGGCGCTATACAAGTAAGCATAATAAATAAATAAATAATAATTTTCTATTCCCTTCGCTGGTCTCTACTTCCTGCTCCCACACATAGATAACAAGGTGGTGACCTGTCTCAGTAGTTGGCTGAGCAGCATCTCCTGTGTAAGTAGAGATCATTGGCGCAACAGGGGAGCAATGAAGCCGGAGTGGCGGGCTACTTTTATTTTTTAACCTATTCTGCGCCACTTAAAAATAAAACATTATAATGCGGTGCTGTTGTACTTATAAAATCATATTCCCCACTTTACATTTTTATTCAATAATTTGTAATAAATTATGTTACATGCAGTTTTATAGTGCCAATAAATTGGATGTTTCATTTTTTTTTTTTTTTGTTTATCTTATAGAAAGTAAAGCAATAAATTACTTGACTCTCTTTAAAGTGTCACTTTATATGGGCCATTTTATTATAATGGAAGGTCATGTAAACAAATATTTATACGCAGGAACATAGCTATAGGGGGTGCAGTGGTATTAGTCGCTACCGGATCCCAATGGTCCCTCTGCTACATAAAATATACCACTGTTCTAAATGTGGAAAGGTAGGTAGGGGCCCCATAATAGATTTTGTATTGGAGCCCAAGAGCTTTCTGGATACCCCTCTGCTTATATGTGATCGTGTCCAGATAGCGATATAAAGTGAACATGTCAGCTAATTCCTGCTGTCTCATCTAAGAGCGGAGTATGCCAGAGGGAGACAATCTGAGCTTTGTGATATATAGGTGTATATGATTTGAAGCAAGATTTCTGAGAAAGGCTGTGGCCCTCACATAATGTAAACGCCTCAATTTGGCCACTGTAAAAACCGCAGTGTTTTACAGTACATGCAAAGCGGATGGGATTCTGGCTAATCTCTTCCACACATTCCCGAAAAATATCTGCAGCGGAAATGCTGAGTATCGCAGCATGTCAGTTATACCTACGGGAATGTCGGCGGTTTCCGTATAGTTATAATAAGGACAGAGACGCCGCAGAGGAAAACTCTACAGACTTTCTGTAAAAAGTGCTGCCGAAAAAAAAACTGCGATGCGTTTCTGCCACGGTCGTTTCCACAGCACTTTTTGGCTGCTGCTCACTGCGTGGAGCCTTAGCCTAAAAGCCAAGTAAGGCTGAGACCCCACGTTGTGGAAAAGCAGTTTTTTTTGTTTCAGATTTTGCTGTGTTTTTTTGAGCCAAAGCTAGGAATGGTTTCAAAAGGAATTTGAAATATATAGGAAGTTCTTATACTTCTCCCTTGTACTCAATCCATTCCTAGCTTTGGCTCAAAAAACTGCAGCAAAATCTGCAACTAAAAAAGCTGTGTTTCCAGCGTTTTTTCGTTAGCTTAAATCCTGGCAGGACTCGTAGTAGAGACAGTGAGAGTCCTGATGACCCTGCCCATACGTAGTGACTGACCGCTCTCCCTGTATCAGATGTCAGTCAGCCATCCACCATGACAGTGCTGACTTTTGTCCTATTCAGTGAATATACAGTACAGATGAGCCATCAGTAATACACAAGGAAGCTGAGTTGCAGCTGTAGGGGCCCAAGCTTGCTAATAAATTTTCGTGCATTTTTCCCCCACCCCTAGCAATAGTCCTCCATTGGGGAAACAGTGAAACTAACTTGGATAAGGGCTGAAAAATAAAGCATGCAGCACTTCTTAAATCACTGCTAATGCTTTGGACAGAAATTGTTATTCGTCGACTTGAGTCATCGAGCTGTGCGCTTTGTGAGCGCTGATACCCAAAGTGGGAAATATTTATGGCCATTTATTTGCCAGAAATGTTCATGTTACAAAAGAAAACGTTCATTTTCCCTGTTTTTGTGCATTTTGTGACTCGACAAAGTTAAACCGTGTTTGACAAGGGGAGTAGTAGGTTTGTGGGCTTAGTCATAGGGCTCTACCGCTAATGTGTGAAAAAGCTTCATCATTGTATAATGGAAAGTTTTACAACTTCTACACTGTGGTTCAATTCCTTACCAATAGCAGAATCTGTTTTTGCAGTCAGTGAATGGAAACTTTCCCATTTACACCCAGAAGCTTAAAGGGGTTTTCCTCTCATCAAAAAGGAATTCTCAAAGTTCATATGGGTATAACAGACATTACTCACCCATAGAAGTGTATTGGTCTTTAGTAAAACCCCATACACACACATCATGCTGTACATTTGATCATTGTTTGTTGTGCCACATGGCCACGTACTGTGAAACAGTTGATGACTGTCGCTAGGATATTTAGCAGCATTTTCTTCAGTAGAATTGCTGTGGCAAATATCAGGTAGTTTTTGCTGCGACTCACTGGCAGATTTTTTTTTTTTTACAGGCCTCTTATAGCTTTGCATAGTTAAGTTTGACATCTGTGGGTAAGACCTGCAGCAATAATTGAAATTCTGTGGACTTAAGGGGTTTCCTGCCCCAATACATGGTTCTTAGGATAGGTCTTCAGTTTCTGATCTGTGGGGTGGGTCTGACCCCTCAGTTGTCCGGACGCTGCTGCAGTGGATGGGGAGTGGAAGCAGCTTGCTCCTGTTGAAATAATAGAAGCAGAGCTGCAGTTTCTGCCACCACTGCGATACAGTGGATGGGGCTCCAGCTCAGCTCCTATTTGGGTGTGTTCACACTTGCGCCCGGAGTCCGTCCACTGCAAATCCGACCTAAATGTCGGAAAAAAGGTTTGGGAAAGGTTTGAGACGCATTACTTAAAAAACAATTCACTTGTATGGGTTTTTAAAGCAATGCCCGGGTGTCCGATTGCACCCTCTGCGCTGAAAAGCCGTTTTTTTTTTCATCGGAAACAAAGTCGGACATGCAGGACATGACTTTGCGGCACAGAGGCTTCAATTGGACACCCGGGCATTGCTTTAAAAACCCATACAAGTGAATTGGTTTTTAAGTAATGCGTCTCAAACCTTTCCCAATCCTTTTCCTATCCTTTTTTCCGACATTTAGGTTGGCTTTGCGGCGGATGGAGTCCGGGCGCAAGTGTGAACCCACCCTTACTTGTATAGTAGCAGAACTTCTTCTCCTTTCTGTCCTCTTAAGCAGCTTCCAGTGCACAGAGGCTCCCAGAACAGCTGATCTGTGCAGAGTCCTGTGAGTAAGACATCCGTATAAATCATGCATTAGGGTCCGGAAAACCCCTTTAAGGGTAATGCTCCACGTTGCGGAAATGCAGCAGAAAAAAAACCAACCCACTGCGTTTTACAGTACCCACAGTGTGAATGAAATTATGGCTAATCTCATCCACACATTGCGGGAAAAAAAAACTTTGTGAAAAAGCAGCGTTTTAAAAAAAATAAAATAAAAAAATAGATTTAATAATGGAAGAAAAACAAATGGAAGAAAATTAATTATTCAATGTTAAAAATGGTGTAATTATATATATTTTTTTCATTTTAAACCTGGAGTGTGTAACTTTTTTCCAACTCTAGTGCCACCCAAAATTGTTCCCGACTCAACTCCACAGCCCTGCCACTATATGCTGTGCTCTATAGGTTGTTTTTACTGGATAACTCTGTATACAATTTCGTAGCAGTCTGCACTGTTGTATACAGCAGAACAAAGGTATCCCACTCTGTTTGACTCTGTAGGGTAGTGAATGAGGGGGTCTATGGATATGTTTTCCATAGGAAGCCTAGTTCTTATTGTGATCAGAGTTTATAAACACTGTCTAAGGAACAAGAATGGGCTATTTGCTCAAGTGTCTTAGCGGAAGGTCACATTTTGTAGCACATCTGTCCAGTTGGTGCCTGTTTATTTGTGTTTAGTAATTGCCCCGGCTAATATTGCCTAATACTTTCCGTGTACAGGTAAACAGTCCCTTCTGCCGGTCCCCTAATAGTACATTGCTGTACTATGAGCAGCGTGTTTGTTGCTTTGTTTAGAAATAGGCTGAGCCATTGGTAATGGGTTTCCTATATGACGGCTAGCAGGTGGTAAGCACCTCGGTATGGTTAGAAAGTGCCTGTAGCCTTATAATACACAGTGTGAATTAGGTTCAGATATGACTCATATTTTCCTATTTTAAGAAACAAAGCCGTCGCCTTTTATTAGGTCGGCAGTAAAAGTGATGTTTGTTAGATTTTAAATGATACTTTTGCATTTTTTATACACTTGATATTTGCTTGTAAATCTTTTAAACGGCCTTATAGAGTAAACTGCTGTTTAATGTGAAGCTGTGAAGTAAGTGCCGATCATTGTAACACATACCATCTTAATCCCGGGCTATTTTTATATCATGACTTCATAATGTTGGAAACCTTAAGCGACTTAGAACAAAAACAATAATCCCTTCACAGCTTGATGTGTAAACTGGTTGTGTGTCCTTGTTTCCCTGTTTGATATTTTGGGAATAAAGTAAATTTATAGTATGAACATAGAACTTTTTTTTTTTTTTTTAAGGAATGTGCGTTGCTAGTACTTTAATAATCACAACACAGCCACCCTTTAAAGCTACGGGTTCTCGGGGGCCTTCCTCACGGCCATAAGGGCTCTCTATTCTCACCCCTCAGCAGTTGTTAAGCTCCCTAATGCTTCTTCTCTTCCCTTGTCCATCCGTAATGGAACCCGTCAGGGATGCCCCTTGTCACCTTTAATATTCGCATTGTGTGTTGAACCCCTGGAGGCCCAAATTAGATCTGCCCCGGATATCTCTGGGTTATTTGTAAGAGACAGGGAATTTAAGATTAGCTTATTCGCAGATGATGTCCTGTTGACCCTCACTAAACCCCATACCTCCCTTCCAAACCTTCTCCGTGTTTTAAAGGAATATGGAGACCTATTGGGCTATAAGGTTAACCCTGGTAAGACGGAACCCCCTCTAAATATCCCAAGCGAGGTTTTGCAGTCGCTCAAGTCTAACTTTGACTTCCAATGGAGAGACCGCTCCCTGCGCTATTTGGGCGTCCAATTATCCTTTTCGTACCATATGCTCTATTCAGCCAATTATCCTCATCGGTTTCATGAGCTTCGCTCTCTCCTGGATAAGTGGCGCCCACTCCATATTTCTCTCATAGGTCGTATAACTGCGGTTAAGATGACCCTCCTCCCAAAGCTTCTTTATTTCTTTGAAACCCTTCCAGTAGCAGTCCCTAGGTCCGAACTGAGATCCCTACAAAAAGCAATATTCCAATTTATATGGAATGGCAAGTCGGAGGGGGGACTGGGGGTTCCACACATATTGCACTATTACTGGGCTGCTCATTTGCATAGTATACCGTTTTGGGCGGCCCCCCCAAGGCACATACGAAATGGGTGGAGATAGAGAAGCTTTGGCTGGCTCCTGTTCATCCCAATGCGTATGTGTGGTCCCCCTCTACCCTCTACCCCGCTGCTTGGCCCTATCGGCTTTACTCGGACTATCTGGAATACTTGTTCTAAACTGTTTCGATTGGCCGCTCCGCACTCATCTATGATCTCCTTTTTATATAATCCACTTCTCCCAAGCGGACTCACTGCTGCTATGGTCAGGCCCTGGAGCGGGCTGGGCTTGTTCCATATAGCTGACTTGGTGGACCCGTCGACCTTGGAGCTCAGGCCCTTTGACTACCTCACCTCCACACAGCACTTGCCTACCTCAGAGTGGTTCTACTATCAACAGATAGTTCATTTTGTTGTCTCCCAATTTGGGGCCACCCGGGTCTCCCTCCCTACAGTTTTTGAGCGACTGTGTCGGGCAGGCACCTCCACTAGAGGCCTGATTTCTAATATTTATAGGCTTTTGACCTCTCAGGGGGGGCAGGCCCAGGTGGTCCACAAATACATGACCCGGTGGTCTGGAGCCCTGGGCATGCACATCTCGCACGGCCAGTGGCAGGTCATTTGGTCCCGAGCAGCTAAATCCTCTTCCTGTGTAACGTTTAGGGAAACGCAATACAAAATACTTATGCACTGGTATCATACTCCAGCTTTACTGCATACTCTCAACCCCACTATCCCTTCCAGTTGTTGGCAATGCCAAACAACACCAGGAACATTGTTCCATATCTTTTGGGAGTGCCCCCTAGTCCGCCCTTTCTGGTTCGAGGTTGGGAAGTTGACTAACATACTTTTCATCCAGGGTATACCCCTTGATCCCATGGTTTATCTGCTGAATCTCCCTCCAAAAGGTCTCAATAAGAATACATCTAAGCTATTCCTTTATCTGTGTACCACGGCCAAAACGCTCATAGCCCGCCATTGGAGAGAAGCTCTTCCTCCAGCGATCTCAGAATTGATAGCCTGACTGAAGGACATCCGCAGTCTGGAGTATTTGACCGCCTCCCTCAGCCATACGGTAGAGGCATTTGAGGCAATTTGGTCCCACTGGGACACCTACTGTGCCACACAGGGTCTCTGAGGTCTGATCCCCAGCTTTGTCTTTCTCCTCATTGTTCCCTCCCTTTGTCTTGTCTTTCGTATTCCCTAAATCGTGTCTTTGTGTTGTTGTTTTTTGTGATTTAACAGATTATTTGCCCTGTATTTGATTTGCATCTTTTTCCAAAATTTTTTAAATAAAAATTAGTTTAAATAAAATAAATAATCACAAAACATTGGATTATAGGGAGTCTCTCACCTGGTTGAAGCATATTAAACCAGCAACACAGTTAGGTCAGGCTCAGCTGAATGTTACGCTGTATTCCCCATGACAATTCGTGCCTCCTTTGACAAGATATTCATTGACTTCAGAATATGCAATTGAGTAGTCTGGAGCACTGAGGGCGGCTCTGTTGCTCCAGTTTGCTACGCCCCGCAGAGCTCTAATACACCTTTCTCTGAGTATTAGGGACAGGGAGCTATGCTGAAATCTCGCCTGGCCCTGTGTTCTCGCATTCATGCTGTCATATTAGTGTAGCCTGGTACGTAGCACTTTGGAGCAACAGAGTCACCCTCAGTGCTCCAGACTACTCATTTACATATTGTGAAATTAATAAATATCTTGGCAACAGAGGCACAAATTTTAATGGGGAAAAGGCGTTACCTATCTAACTGTGGTGCTGGTTTAATATCCTTCACCCTGGTGATAGATTCTCTTTAAGTAAACCTATTATTGTCAGACATGCTTCAGCCAGCTTGTTAGGGAATATTCACAAATGGCAGATTTGTTGCAGAAATATCGTCTACACAAAATCCATTCCATACATCTAGATGGGAATGTTTCTGCAGCATGTGCATTCATTTCGTCAAGCCCCATTCAGATGAATCGGACAGTTGTAGACATATAATTTGGTGGTAAAAGATTAAAGGGGTTCTCCAGGGCCATAAAATTTATGGTCGTCCTTAGGATTGGCAATTGATGTCCGACAAGCACTGATCAATGGGGCTTCAGTTTTCTAGTGAGTGCCCATTCTCTTATGTTGCTTACCAGGCACAGCTCTGTACTTTTAGTAGTGGCTGTGTTTAAGCTCAGAGCAGCTCAGTCCCGTTTAAAGGGGTTGCCCTAGAGTTACATTTGATGACATATCTTTACCATAGGTAATTAATATATAATTGTGGGGACCCCCAAGCTGTTTGAGGAGACAGCAGCATTTGGGAGAGCTCTGTGGGCTTCTCACTGAATACCACGCACAGCAATGTACATTGCTTAGGGGCTGAGCATGGTATTGTAGCTCAACATCTTTCACTTTTGAATGAACTTGACCTCAATGGCCTGTGGAGAGAAAACGGCGCTCACCCCCAGCACTGCTGCCACTCCAAGCAGCTGATCTGTGGGGGTCCTGAGTGTCAGACCCACTAGCAATCAAGTATTGGTGACCTATCCTAAGGATAAGTCATCAAATGTAATTCCTATAATACCCTTTTATGTGTATTACGCTGCGTCTCACAACACTATTTTAGCATATACGAGCACCAGCCTTCATAAGTACCCTCCGCCCCTGCAAGCTCTCACCGTGCCACCTTTTCTGGAAAGTAGTCTCGATTCTGACTCCACAGCCCTGCTCTAGATAATAGGAAGAACAGTAACATTTTACTGCCAAGTAAAAATAAAATATATTTATTCCTGCATATTCTTATTTTTATGTATTTTCATTCTGCAGCACAGATGGATATCATATCTTGTGGACAAATACATATTGACTTCTGTAATGTTTGTGCACAGTTTCTCTTTGCAGAGTCTTGAAGGATCTTCAGGGGACTTGTAACTGCACTTTATGGACTTTGTTATATTGCTGTGTGTGGATTTATTTTTTTTTCCCTTTCTCCACCATGCAGCTTTAGGATGTAAGAGATCATTCCAGAATCTACATGACTTGTCCTTTCTCTTGCAGGTTATGTCCAGAGTTTAATCCGTCGTGTTGTGAACAATGTGAATATTGTGGTGAATAACCTGATCTTGAAGTACGTGGAGGATGATATCGTCCTGTCGGTCAACATCACATGTGCAGAGTGTTACACAGTGGATGAGTTCTGGGATCGAGCATTTATGGACATCTCTGGTGAGCTGTAACTCCTAATGTTTGTGTCTTGACTCATTTATCTTTATATCCAAGTTTGGCTTTTTATAGTCAGACATCTACTAAGAGCAATTTAGCTTTGTTATTTAAGGGATTTTCTGGGATAATGACGAATATTATCCAAAGGGGTTTGCAAGCCCCTTTAAAACCAAAAAAGTGATGTAATTGACCCATCAATGAGCAGAGGGTTGTTGCCTTTAATTTAGTGTTTTTGCTATTTCAGGCACTGAACTCGTCCTTAGAAAAGTTATTAATTTTTCGGACTGCACGGTTTGTCTTGACAAGAGGAATGCCAGCGGGAAGATAGAATTTTATCAGGATCCTCTTCTGTACAAGTGTTCATTCCGAACCCGCCTGCACTTTACGTATGACAGCCTTAACTCCAAGATGCCTGCAGTGATCAAGGTAATTGCCTCTTATACTACAGGCTCAATGAACTTTGTATTCCTTGATCCCCCCCCCCCGCACACTTATACACATAAAGTAAATCTGTGGTTCAGTACTTGCATTCTGTATTTAGAAGTGGGAACAAACCACTGCTGACTATTTCTTCTTATCCCCCTTCAAAATCAACAGTTTTGGCTGGCATTAATTTTTATGGCCACCTTAAATATACCGATATTTATTCTATAGATTGGAATTATAGTGCTATGTTCTGCAGTGCGTGATCAGCCATTTTTTTTGTGTAATTCAAAATTTATTTTATTTAACTGTAAAAGTAATTTCTGCTGAAGGAACTATCTCTTTTCCAAGTAGTGCGTGTACATCCGATGTAATAGGGGAAAGTTATTAAGACTGGCATTTCCTCTGACAGTCTTAATCCATTCCCCCACTGGTGCAAGATGTACTTGAATTAGTAAGAGGCGTCTCGTAATAATTCAGGTGCAAGTTGTAAGGCCCCATGTGAAAAAATTGACAACAATGTCAGTCAGGTATAACTCAAAACAGACATAAGTTATAGTAAATCCATGGGGCGGAGGGTCCTGGTTTGTTTTTATATCCACCCTATTCCATCCACTTTTCTAAAAAGAAAACAGCTGAGCGCCAAAATTGTGCTAGGAAACTGGCAGCCTTTTTTTTTTTTTTTCCATAAATTCCCCCTATTATGTCTTTTGGTGCTTGGAGCGTGTGCAAGTCTCATTAAGATGAAAAAGTTAGAATCTACACCGTATCTACCACTTATGAACCATGAACACCCCCTGAACCACCAAATACTATGAATATACCCTTAAAGGGTCTGGGGTTATATTAACATGTCTGCTTTCTTCCAGTGACTTGTACATGGGTTGTTTGTGGTGTTGCAGCTCATGTTCTTTGAAGTGAATGAGCCATGGCTGCAATACCACACTCAACCTATTGGCAGATGTGGCACTATTTCAATCCCTATGCAACCCTTTAAAGCTGTATCCACGTTCTGAAAAATCCCACTTCTTTAAGGGGTAGACCGTCCCATTTTATGCATTTAAGGCACATTCCTAGGCAATGCATAAAATACCTTATAGATATGGTTCTCAGCTCTGAGATTCTTACCTATGGGGAGAACAAGGGCCTAGTAAACCCCATATGCTCGTTGCTGGTTGCTGAATTCTCCATTTACCTCATTGAAAAGCTTGCCAAGTGTGCGCGATTCTCTCTACTGTAGTCTATATGTTACTCTACGTTGATCACACCTTCATAAGTGTTTCCGTTATTTTGGTCCACCGAAGGACCAGAAGAACAGAGAAACTGTCCGTCATATGATGGACAACAATCGGTCCTGATGGGCCCCACTGACCATAATTTGTCCATTATTTCTTTTTTTAACAAGAGCCAGTCTTGCAGGATTTTTTGTCTGGTATTGCTGCCAGACACTGAGCCAGATACTCCAAATGGAGATTCCAATGCAGATGTGACCATAGTCTTAAAGGAAAAGTGTCACCAGGAAATGACCTATTGTTTAAATCTTGCAATTCCAACACTTGCCACTAAGCCTTAAATTGTCTGTGACTTCCTGTCTCCTGGAGATAGACCATGGGCTATAGACACAGTGGTCTATGGCAGACCCTATTGACTTCTATGTGGGAGTTGCACAGAGGGGAGTAGATAAGCCATGAAATCCCCTAATGTGACTGTTTCTATATCTTATTTCTACTGTGACAAGATTCTGTCTTATCTACATATACATGAGAGCTGTGATCATCAGTGTGCTGCGAAGAGATCTCCTACAGAAAACATGAAGCCTCAGCATATTACCTAGCTTAGTAGTGGCCAGAGTCAAAACTGGAGGATTTTTTTTTTACATATAGATGACATGGAAAATTTTTTAAAAACGTCACCAAAATTAAAAAAAAAAAAATATATGTATAAAGGCATTGTCCATGAATTGGCAAATCATGTGAAACATGGGGAAAAAATAAAAAAAATAAAAAAATCATACTCACCTGTCCGCCGCAATGTCATTCAGGCGTGCGCTGTGCTGCACGTGACCAATGAGGCCAGTCACTGGCCTCAGTGATGGCGAGAATGAACCTGGTGACATCACTCACGTAAGTCACCTTGTCTAGTGGTCACATACGGCACGTGGCTTCCGGCGGCAAAGGCACAACGCACCTGAACAGACAGCGACGGCAGGGGAGTATAATTATTTTTTTTCATGTTTAACATTCCAAATCCTACACTGTGATTTGTCCAATTCCTGGACAACCCCTTTAACATAAAACTTTATTAATAAAACAGGTGATTTTCTCGTGACACATTCCCTTTAAGTTATGGCAGGAGCTTAGTGATTCCTAAGTCAACATTTCCTTTATTCATTATTCCTCCATTTATTGCTGTTCCACCCTTCTGCAACCAAACTCTTGCAGAACTTCTTTATTTTACGCATATCGGTAGACTTTTTGTTCATGAAACACTTCTATTCCTGAATAAGCTGTATGATCTTATATTTAGATTCATACGATGGTTGACAGCCTGAAGCTCTCCCTCACCGATCAGCAGCTTCCTATGTTTATCCGCATATTGCAACTGGGGATTGCTCTGTATTATGGCGAAATAGGAAACACGAAAGAAGAAATTGAGGATCCTCCTGGACATATAAAGGACACTGTAGTACACATACCTGGTAAGTGCTGCAGTTTTAGCTTTGCTACACCTTTTAAAGATAGGGTTAAATGACTAGATGAAAATGCATGGTACAGTGACTTGACCTTTGTCGTATTTTTCATAGGGAACCAATGGTCATGTTCCTACCCCATCTCACGTGTGACTTTATGTAACCCTAACCTTAAAGAGGACCTTTCATGTCCTCAGGCACATGCGGTTTTATATACCACTAGAAAGTCGACAGTACACTGAATTTAGCGCACTGTCGGCTTTCCCGTTATGTGCCCCGCAGCTGGAGACATTGGTGCTGTTAGTTTTGGCACCGATCTCTGCCCACTGTCTGAAGGGCGTTCCTGACAGTCTAGCTGTACTCTTCTGTAGCCCTGTACTGTCAGACGGGGCATTCCTTACTGCCCAACGATGACGCTGAGCTGTGAAGAACGCCCCCCCCCAGTACAAGTCTATGACTGTACTGCCTAAGACTATGCCTTCCTTTACAGCTGAACAAAAGGTAGGATGCTTCATACCATCCCAATATATGTCAAAATTACACTCTTAGCCTATGTTGGGGTAATGGGAACCTACAGACCTGTTTCAGCTGTATGGTGGGAGCTTTCCCAGCACGCACACCAACTCTACAAATACAGCGTGAATTCACACTTATGTTCACCTCAGTGCCATTGTGTCCATCAGAGGATTAGAACCGGTGGCATGCAGACCTCTAAAATAGCGGATACCAAAGTTGCCCAGTGGACACCATTGACTATAATCGGATCTTTTGGGTGTCTGTTCTTTTAAACTGAAACCGCCAGACAAAAGTTAGACTTGACACACTTTTTTGTCTCGCGATTTTCGATTGTGTAACTTTACACTTTGAAAATCTGTGTCAAATATAGCTTATAATAGGAGTGAATTGATAAATCCATACATTTGAATATATTTTGTATTGCCTTGTAAGGGAACAGAGCACTAAGGGAATGTCCCCAAGTGAATGAATGTGCTTATAAAGACTTTTGGAGATGATAATAGAGACAATGGTTGTATATAATGACCAGTCTTCCCAGCATGTCTCCATTATGTCATTTTAGTTAATCTATGCATTTTGTTAAGTAGGCTTTCAATGTGCTGATCTCTGGTAGCATCATTTAGTGAATTGGGCCAATGATTAAAGATACTACCCACAATAATGTAATGTGGACAATTGTAGTGATTGTATGTAGGGAGCTCATGGATTTCCCCCATTTCTGCCTTAAATGATTGCAGGCACGGTTTAACTTTGATCAGAAATTCAGTCCTGTAAAATCAGGGTTCAGAACGAGGGATGGGCACAATACATCTGTTTTTAACAGCTTACAGATACGGCGACGGCCCCATATGACAATCCCAATTACCGAACTTAATTGATTACTGACATGGTCCTGAAATTAAATGATGCTCGGATTATGTCATGTGCCATGTGCTGGGATAGGAAGCACCTTAACCAGGGGAAATTGTAGTTCCTACTGGGATAATAGACAGGCTGGGGACTCCATTAACCCTTTGTGTTATTGAAGTCTAAATAGCACTAAACTGAGTTTTGGACCTATTTAAATACATTTTTATGATCCTGATTGTTGAACGTTTTTTTTCAGAATTTTTTTTTTCCATATTATCTGATATTTTTATTTAAAATCACATAGTACTAAGCAAAAGTATTAGGCAGGATTGGAAAAAATGCTGCAAAGTAAGAATGTTTCCAAAAATAGAAGTGTTCATAGTTTATTTTTGTCAATTAGCAAAATGAAGTGAATGAAGAAAAGATAAATGTAAATCCCATCACTATTTGGTGAGACCTTTGCCCTTTGCCTTCCATCAATTACTTTTTCAGACAGTTTTTGAAGGAACTCGGCAGGGAGGTTGTTCCCGCCATCTTGGAGAACTAAGCCCAGATCTTCTGTGGATGTAGGCTTGCTCCAATCCTTCTGTCTCTTCATGTCATCCCAGACAGACTGGATGATTTTGAGATCAGGGTTTTTTGGGGGCCGTATCATCTCATCCAGGATTCCTTGTACAACAAGTTGGCACAAGGGGTATTTCAACTCATTCCCTGCTTAAAATATCAAAATATACATACCTATCTGTTCAGCTGTGGATCAAGTGGAGGAACTCTATTCGTGTTGATAATTTTACCACATATGAGCGTGTAAGGTAGTCTCTGTCTGTGCTGTTTTCTAGATATGCTCTGTGCAGGGAGGGGAGTAGATAAGCTGTGACATCATCTGTTGTCAATAGTGGATGATGTAATGGTTCAGTATTATTATAGAGGTGTGTTCTTCTATTGTGATGAGGTGACTGCTGCAAAGAAAACTATTACAGATTTGGCAAGTGTTGAAGGATTAAGGGCTTTTCCCTATGCATCGGATAGGGGATAATTCTTAGACTCCCACTGATGAGTAGAAGCGAGCAGTGGTTGGGCATCATGCACACCATTGCATTCATTTCAGTGGGAGCTCTGGAGATAGCCGAGCCATCTCCAACACTCCCATTGGCATAAATGGAGAGGTACGCCTACTGCCTGACCAATGCTCTATTCAGAATGGGGGGCAAAAGTCCCCTGTTCTCCTGATCACTGGGGGTCTGAGCAGTCAAACCACCCTTGATCTGCCAATTATCCCCCATACTGTAGATAGGGATAACTTGTTTTGTGGGAAAACCCATTTAAATATAGATAGTGACATATAAGTAAAAAAATCGAAAATTATTAAGAAATCTGTTTCAAAAAATAAAAATAAAAAATTCTTTAAAAATCTGTTTAACATTATTGAAGAAAAAATTGCTCCATTTTCTGACACATTCCATTTCGGACTGCCCATATTGCGTCTGCATCCTATATTTAGCATATGCTTCAGGAAAAGTTCCTTGCATATACATTAAACCTATCCATAGGGCTCTATTCATCCAACAAAGACCAAAAAATTGTCCTCGGAGTGCAATGCATCACCATATATTTTTTTCAACTGCTTAGAAAATAGCCTGCATCAGAGGTATACAAAGGGAGCATATAACTTAGACGGAAGGGTTGATCACGGTGAGCACATATCCTGATTATGTATAAATAAATACATAGGATTTAATGCCATAAGTCAAGTTCTATAGCTGAAGCTACTTCTAATCCAGTGTAAAGGAACACTGTGGGAGTTGTAGTAGTTGCTAGGCTGTTTATCCCCGCACTATAAGTGGTGTTAATCACTGTAGACAGATAAAAGGCTGCTGCAGAAGGAAATTATTACTTGATGGAGTTCAGCGAGGCTATCTGTGCGAGGAAGCAGATACAAGGTTTCCTTTCTCATCTGCCACTGTACATTACTCAAAAAGACTCTCAGCAACCGGTCCATTCCTTCTGCAACACATAATCATCTCTCTGTGCTGCTGTCGGATTGGCAGCTCACATATATACTGTATGGCACTGATTTCCTTAGTGCGTGAAATAAAGCATCTGTTTCATCAAGACTTCCCTTGTAAAAAGTGATTACTGTTCTTACTGTAATAACTGCAGGCTCAGGCTTTATATTACCCTAGCCTACATTCATATTGTTCCGGCGACTCCCAGTGCTCCTATACAAGAGAGGCTTCAGGTGGCGGCGACTAGTGCCAGAAGAATGCCAGCAACTTCCAAGGTGCCCTTTAAGCGGAGCATTTTAGCAGCCCGGGCTGTGGAGTCGGAGTCTAGAAGAGTTTACAGACTCTGATTTCAAAATAAAATGATGAAATATTTAAAATTATATTATGCAATAATTATTATTACAATATATATATATATATATATATATATATATATATATATATAATTAATGCAATTATATTATTAATAATTCATTATTAATATTGTACAATTAGTTAGATGTATAGTTTGCTGCATATTTTCTTTTAGGCGAAATCAGCCACTAGCTTTTTCACGAATTAGAGGAGATTTACTGTATCTGTCTGTCCATTGCTCTAAGAAGGGATTAGGAAACCTTTGGCTCTCCAGCTGTTGTAAAACTACAACTCCCAGCATGCATACTTGCTCTACTGTTCTTGGAACTCCCATGAAAGTGAATGGAGCATGCTGGGAGTTGTAGACCCTGCTTAAGCCATTTGCTGTATACTGTTATCAGGCTCCAAATGCGATATTCATCTCCATCTGTGCATGAGTTTATTTGGCTGCTTTTCGTTTAATACGAAAAATTAGAACTGGACTTTTTCCTTTTGACAGTGACGTACCGGTAGTTCCCCTCGGTTGCACTATTCGTGGCTGTTAGTGGCGGGTGCTGCCTCTATCATACAGCCGGCGTTCACCTTGTATGGAGAGGGCACAGCTTCTGAGCCCTCTCCATATAATCCCTCGTGACCAATGTACCTGTACATCATTGGTCGCTAAGGGGTTAAAGGAATTTGTTTCCTTTTCCACTTATCAGGCTGAGTTACTTCTTACATATAAGTCTATGGAGAGAAGAGGAGACTGCTAGAAAAGACACACATCCTGCAGCTGCTGAGCTCTGCTGTGCAGTCAGTGAGATGGCTCATTCAGCTCTGCTTCGGCCTGAAGATAAGGCTCTACCGCTGCACAGAATGAGGCACTACATCAGTTAGCTAACTGGCAGCCTCTTCCTCCCTTCGCCCTCTTCTGTAGACTTCTTTTTGTGAGGCCGAAGATGGATAGGAATAATCTTAGAGATGATCGTGTGAGTGAAAATCAGGTTCTGCCTGGTATGCCATGGGTCCGGTAGGTGGCACTGCCTCCTATGACTGTTAGTATGGGGAACCACCTGCTGTATCCACATCAAGCTAGGCGGGTTAGGGTTGCATATAGGGGAGGCATAGTTAGCCTCTACTTGAACAATTCAACACCCGAAAATGCTGAGGCTTTGAGAGTGCCAGACCGCACAGTTAACACTTCTAGAGCTGACCCAGTGCCACCTACTGGATCCACGACACACCTGATTTAAACCACTCCATTCTAGTCTCAACCGTGAGTGAAGGGAAGGAGGAGGAAAATAGCCCGATGAGTGTAGTAGGAAACATATTTCTTATACATTTGATATTTCTTCTATATTTAATATAAATTTATTAAAGTGTCATCTAGTCACCTGTACTATTCATGGAAAATGGTTTTATAATCGCAGGTGCACTTTAAATGAAGCCTATTTGCAAAGTTTTATTGCAGAAAGCATTAACAATGGTAAAAATGTAGATACCCTATAAATGTCAAAAGTGAATTTCCCCTCTAAAGTGTTGATTTCGGTTGTGCACTTTATGGGCTCTGATAGATTCAGTCATGTAAGGGCTATTTTATCAGTGCAATGTAAGTATTGTAAGGTTATGTTAGACTAATGAAGGGAACCCTTATTCTTCTACCACCTCCCTACATCCTTATAAGAAAGGCAGACATAGCTACTTGTATGGCAAATACCCATTTAGTTGCAGAGGTGCTTGGAATATTTGCCAAATATTGCTTTGACTCTTCTGTAAAATGTTTATGTGGTCCTGTGAATAAAACTTGAAACACAGAGCTCTTTTTACCTATTCTTCACAGAAGTATTGTATCAAGGTAAAGTATCGGCTGTAACATCTGGGGACCAGTAGCCCCGTTCCTGGACTCGTATAAACTTCCATATGCATCTTTGGTTTCTCAAGAATTAATTCTGAGAAAATCTTCAAAGTGTTGGATTGCCGACAGTCTCCGTACATAACAGCTCATTGGGGGAACAGAAACATTAAAAATACCCCCTTATTTTTTTTTTCCCCATTCCCTATTATTTTCCTCCATCATTACATAGAAGAAAACGTTAAACATATTTAAGCAGTATATTTGTTACCTAGAAAACTGAATATCCATGTTAGATTTGTTTCTAATTGTGAAGAACAAGGTCCATAAATCAGAATATATATATCTATATTACATTTATTCTATATAAATGGAAATATAAAAATTTTCCTGTTTTAAAAAGGTTTTCCCTAAAATGGATATTTATCACCTATTCCTTAAAAGAAATATACGGCCAGTTTTTTTTTTTTTTTTTTTTTTTTCCTAATCTGTTTTTATTTTCTGATATATATATTTTATTCTATTTTCTGTCCATGATTATGGAGGCTTCCATATTGCTGAGCTTCTCCGCACTGTTTATATCATTTAGTGGTATGCTTTACAGCATATCACTAAATGATATGCTGTAAAGCATATCACACACTCAGGAACCAGGAGGTGCCAGAAGCGTGCAATTGGGCAATGAAACAAACAATTCCGCCTTGCAACAGGGTCCACCAATCATAATTGGCCAAGTCGGTCATCCTAACTTACTGCAGTTTTCTTTAAACCTGTTATGTAACCAGGCCTCATCCTTCCACATCCTAAATAACATTCCTGTTTTTTGGTATTCTTGAATACAGTTTTATAACATAATGTGTTCTTTATTTAAAAAATTTGTGTTTATTGAAAGAAGAATCACTTTTACTACACTTGTATCAAGGGTGTAGTGAAGAAGTCACAGGCTCCTGCCCGCAAACATTTGAGGGCATTTTTTCAATCCTTATATGCAGAGAATCCAAAATGAAAACAACATATTCTGATAGAAGGAAATCTGCTCTTTCTAATGGTGCTAAGACAGAAGATTGAAGCTGTCTCACTGGAGATATAGGGCATCAAAGATGGCCAAAATTAGGCAAAAATGCATTTTATACCAACTTTGAACGCTTATATTTTTTCAACTACTTGAAGGAAAGTGCTGCCAATTGGAAGGCCTCATTATAGCCGTGTATTTAGTACACCTACCAAAAATCTACCTGAAAGGCCAACTAGTTTTGACACTACAGCAGCCTCAATATCGCTGTAAATTCATTTTTGCAGTTATTTGAGCCTAAACCATGCAAAAAGTAAGAGGACTAGGAACATGGGGTTTTGCCAGTTCATTAAGCCCTAAAATTTGTGCAAGTTCTCCAAATATCCCCCTTATACTACTAAAACTTCCATGTTTACAGCTTCTGGAAGTTGGCCCAAAATGTCATTTTTGCTCAGATGACGTTTTGCAACCCTTTACTTAAGGTCCCCTAGAACCTCCAATTTTTAGTCTTTTGAAATAAAATTTTGCACAGCTTAGTTTTATATCATACAGAAACTATTTACCAAATTTCATCAAAATCTGAGATGGTGAGGTGGGGACCCCTGGCCCACTTGATATGCAATGACTCTATAGTATTTTTTAAAATATAGTGACATAGAGAATGTAAAAAAAAAAGTTTAACATAATGATGTCAGTGAAAAACATTTGTAATGCAGGTTTATCACAAAAGAGACTGGAAGTGCAGGGATCATTGTGGCATATGGGAGTTAGTGACTGCGGTAGAGACAATCATTCCCCAACACCCACAAGGATCAGTTGTTTTATAGGTAGTCAATTTAGCTATCAGTATATATTTGCCTTGTGGGTGGAAACTGGAGTACTCAGAGGAAATCCACACAAACATGAGGGACCCCATTTCAGTTATCATTAGGTATCCCAATGGTGGGGCTTCCAGTGGTGACCTATCCTGTGAACAGGTGTTAAATGTCCATAGTGAGTGAATCCCTTTAAATGGATGGATGAAAAAAAAAAAAAAAACACCTAGAAATAAATATTGTGTTTCTTTATTTTTCTTACTTACATAGCGCCATCATATTCCGCAGCACTTTACTGATATTGTCATTATATTGTGAATTGTCTTCTTGTGTGTAGTATTTTAATATTCTACTGAACTCTTCCCTTCCGCAGACTCTGAATGCCATATAAATTTGTTTTGTCTCACAGGATTATATTCTATAATTCCATGTTCACACATACAGTGGGGGAAAAAAAGTATTTAGTCAGCCACCAATTGTGCAAGTTCTCTCACTTAAGTAATTGACATCATAGGTAGACCTCAACTATGAGAGACAAAATGAGAAAACAAATCCAGAAAATCACATTGTCTGATTTTATAAGAATTTATTTGCAAATTATGGTGGAAAATAAGTATTTGGTCACCTACAAACAAGCAAGATTTCTGGCTCTCACAGACCTGTAACTTCTTCTTTAAGAGGCTCCTCTGTCCTCCACTCATTACCTGTAGTAATGGCTCCTGTTTGACATTGTTATCAGTATAAAAGACCCCTGTCCACAACCTCAAACAGTCACACTCCAAACTCCACTATGGTGAAGACCAAAGAGCTGTGGAAGGACACCAGAAACAAAATGGTAGCCCTGCACCAGGCTGGGAAGACTGAATCTGCAATAGGCAAGCAGCTTGGTGTGAAGAAATCAACTGTGGGAGCAATAATTAGAAAATGGAAGACATACAAGACCACTGATAATCTCCCTCCATCAGGGGCTCCACGCAAGATCTCACCCCGTGGGGTCAAAATGATCACAAGAACGGTGAGCAAAAATCCCAGAACCACACGGGGGGACCTAGTGACTGACCTGCAGAAAGCTGGGACTAACGTAACAAAGGCTACCGTCAGTAACACACTACGCCGCCAGGGACTCAGATCCTGCAGTGCCAGACGTGTCTCCCTGCTTAAGCCAGTACATATCCGGGCCCGTCTGAAGTTTGCTACAGAGCATTTGGATGTTCCAGAAGAGTATCGGGAAAATGTCATACGGTCAGATGAAACCAAATAGAACTGTTTGGTAGAAACACAACTGGTCGTGTTTGGAGGAGAGTGAATGCTGAGTTGCATCCAAAGAACACCATACCTACTGTGAAGCATGGGAGTGGCAACATCATGCTTTGGGGCTGTTTCTCTGCAAAGGGACGACTGATCCGTGTACATGAAAGAATGAATGGGGCCATGTATCGTGAGATTTTGAGTGCAAACCTCCTTCCATCAGCAAGAGCATTGAAGATGAAACGTGGCTGGGTCTTTCAGCATGACAATGATCCCAAGCACACCACCAGGGCAACGAAGGAGCGGCTTCGTAAGAAGCATTTCAAGGTCCTGGAGTGGCCTAGCCAGTCTCCAGATCTCAACCCCATAGAAAACCTTTGGAGGGAGTTGAAAGTCCGTGTTGCCCAGCGACAGCCCCAAAACATCACTGCTCTAGAGGAGATCTGCAGGGAGGAATGGGCCAACATACCAGCAACAGTGTGTGCCAACCTTGTGAAGACTTACAGAAAAGGTTTGACCTCTGTCATTGCCAACAAAGGATATATAATAAAGTATTGAGATGAACTTTTGTTATTGACCAAATACTTATTTTCCACCATAATTTGCAAATAAATTCTTTAAAAATCAGACAATGTGATTTTCTGGATTTGTTTTCTCATTTTGTCTCTCATAGTTGAGGTCTACCTATGATGACAATTACAGGCCGGACTCATCTTTTTAAGTGGGAGAACTTGCACAATTGGTGGCTGACTAAATACTTTTTTCCCCCACTGTAGATATAGCTGGAAAATCTGCATCATCTGCAGCATTCCCTAATATCTGTGTAGACTTTTTCTGCAGTAAGAGGCTTTTTCTCCCCCTCTGAGGCTTCACACGGGCGGGTTTGGGATGTGAGATATGGACCAGATTTCAGCTATATTTGTAGGACTGAACCCTGAGCTGGGTCCCGGACTGCAACTCTGATGCCCCTGCTTCTCTACTGAAAACATGATTACAGCACAGGACAATAGAGCTGAGGGGAAGCAGGGACTGGATTCCAGCTCATGGTTGGATTCAGGAAATATGACTGACATTTGGTCTGTGTTTCATGGGCCACATATGGCCGAATGTTTGGTCCAGGCGCTATGATTTTTTTTTTTATGGCTAGCACATGGACCCATTCATTTCTATGGCACCTATATACACAACTGTGATGTTCATGGATCCATGGGGGGACCTTGAGGTCTGTTTTGCAGTCTGACCTCATTTATTGAAGCGTATGAGTCCATCATTTACATGGTTGCAATCCGTGTGCTGTCCATTCTGTATTTTTGCAGAGCCATACATACACATGGTTGTCTGCGTTTTAGCCTTAAATGCATTTCAATGTACTGTATTGCAGGTTCCCATTGTGAAATGCAATATTAGAGTATATTTTATTAAATAAAAGGATGGGTATTATAAAGTAACATTAGGAAAAGAAATAAGATGTAAGAAGTGAGGTCCTTTCTAGAGCATTTACAATTTAGTGTGATGAAGTTGGTGGAAACAAAAAGTGTTTAGGTCCAGCTATATATGTGTATAGGTCCAGGCACCCAGCTGTACCTTGTACAAACACAGACATAAGGATGTGTTCACATTAGCATCTGTTTGAGCTACATTTACACAGAGCTATTTTTCAAACAACCAGTGAACAATTGAGTATCTGATTTATGCCTTCATGCCGCGGATTTACATTACAGGTTTTTTTTTTTTTTTTTTTTTTTTTTGCCCAATCCATTTTTTTTTGGGTGCCATCACATATTATGCAGAAGCTTAGCAATTTTGTATTTTTTTTTTCTCCAAAGGATCCTGTCCTCTAAATTCAAGGATTGAGAAACCAGTGCAGACCAATGTCATTCAAAGAGGATCAACTCCCCTTTCTATGTCTATTTTGGTACTTTCTTGTATTCCAACATACCTATTACCAAAATATACCATGTAACAATTCTGAAGCAACCTTTCTTAGACCTCTGTGTTATACTTTTCCTCTCTTTTTTTCCTTCTAGAAATAAATTGACAACTGGGTGTTACCATTGCTTTTCTCAAGCGGTGTGTCCTGACACAGTCTGGTACTGTCAGTGCTGATAGGACAATGCCAGAGTGTAAAGGCTACACCCCCCCCACTGGTAACATACAGTTATCAATTCATTCACAAAATTTCTAGGGAAGATTGTGGGACGCTGTTAACATTATCTTTAAAAAGCGCTGCGGAATATAACAGTGCTATATAAGTAAGCACGATAAAATAACTAAGGCCTCATGCAGACAGTCGAATCTGGACCAGAAAATGTGGTCCATGGGCATTGGACCTAACAGGGGAACGGCACAGTACAGAGTTATGGGTAACAATGTTTCAGTATTGCTGTATTATGAGAAATTTATTTATTATGGCTGGGGTCACAGCTTCGTTGAAACCGCCAAAACCTGCATGGTGTACTTTTCTCTGTGCCTCGTTCAGTATGAAAATAACGGACAACTGGCTGATCCCGTTATAGTCAATGAAGTCTGCATGTAACCGCTCTTTTAGTTATTCGGCTCTCCATCGTTCGGGTCCCTCTCTACCCTTTCTTTTTCTCTTCTTTTCTCTTCCCTTTCAACACCCCCCTTTGTTATAGTAGCCACTTTTCCTACCACTTTTTTTTCTAACCCTATTTTTGATTCTCACTCTTCTTCTTGAGCCCTTCTAGTTCAAACTGTAATATTGTCGACAGAGTAGACCTTTGCATCGACCCTTATTTCTGTTGGTATTTTGTGTTATCTACTCCTTAGATTCCGTAGATTCCGACGAAAATGGCCAAAGAGAAAAGTCCTGCAAGGAGTATAAAAAGAAAAATTGGTGGACCCCATTATAGTCTATGGGGTTTGTGGTTGTCCGCGGGTAACCGCAGTTTTAGTGGACAGGTTCTCCGTCGTTCAAGTCCCCTTTTGCAAGTGTGAACCTAGCCTTCGTGTATGGCGTGGTCCTGACTACTCTTCTCTGACAGCAGATGTCAGGGGAAATAGGTTCGGCCATGCTGAATTACATGCTTTAGTCTGAAGGGAGATAAATTGCCGTTAGAGGTGCCTGACATTGACTCACTCCCCTCTCCTTATTTTGAACACAGGCATTGCTTAAATGATTATATGTCTATGGAGATTTCAGGAGGAATGACTGTTGGCCGAACAAGTGTAGTGCCAGCTTCATGCACCAATTGTATATAAAATACAAGAAAAACCACCAGTGTGAACCTTACCTAAAGTGCAGGAGCGGACTATAGATTACTGGAGAGTCGGTGAATGTCGTAGTTAGCAGGTTGAATCGTACAATTAAACCTACAGTAATTTCCAAGACAGATAAGTCAAACATGAGTTTCCCCCCCCAGAAACAGTAACTTTTGTCTTCCTTCTGGTAGACGCCTTGTGCAGCATTGCCGCAAAACACTTCACTCTCAGTCAGCGAGACGTTTTAATGAATTTCAAAATGAAATGTATTTTCTCACCTGCAAGGCGCACACCAGGCTTTTCATCCAAATATGTTCTCCCAGGTCAGAAGAATTTCTCTGTGGTTGTGTGTGGGTTTATATTACCTGAAATGTTTGGAGGCAAGATAAATGTGTGTATGCATGTGAATGCACATAAATATACATAGCACAGCTGCACAACTTATACCATAATTGATCCATTTAGCTTGTTTGGACTCTGTTCTTTTATATTATAAGCAAGCCTTTTCTCCACATGGCACACTGGAATGGTTAACCCCTGGAAGGAGGGGGTATGATGAAGGAGCTTCAAGAGGGTGTAATTTGTTTTCAGGAGGCTTAACCTTAGACCAAGTGAACAGGCCCCACAGCTTCGTGCTTTTTGTTTGGAATTCTTACAAATTGATGAAAAATCCTCGAAACAGTAAAAATTTTGCTCTACCTTAACTACTGTTCCATTTTTGGGTCCAGATTACGACTCTAGCACCTGGATGTCCTGCAGTTCTATTCCATCACTATATAGGGTCCTGGTGGAAAAGTGGGTGGTCTAGGTATTGCAACTTTTTGAGACCAATTGCCAGAAGAATTTTTTTTTTTAGTTTTCAAGATAGGGTATAGTCAAAGAGTTTTTGGGTTTTATGTAAACAAAAGGTGTATAATTAAAAAGTTGTATGACTTGCAAATACAATTTGGGGGGAATTTAGTGAAGGGTTTTTTCCACTAGGATATTGGATAGCTCGGAGTCTGATCACTGGAACCCCGAGTGATCACTAGGCCATGAGTCCATTAATGTCTATTCGATTTTGGGAGGAGTGATGTCTTTCCGGCTCATAGAAGTGAATCGAGCAGTGGTCGAGCATTTGCACCATCACCTTATTCATATGGCACTGTTCTCATGATCATTTGGGGACCAAGCGGATGAACCCACAGTAGTCAGAATCTGAATAAGGGATGGATGTGGAAAACCCCTTTAAGTGTTTGCACAATACATGCCATTTTTGTCTTAAATTTTGCCGTTTTATCCAGAGGAAGTCGTGAATGAGCATGTGCATCACGACCTTTATTCACATTGTCCCATTCTCATGATTACTGGGGGTCTTGGTGGTTAAAAAGAGCTGTGGGAAAGCTGGGCTTTGAAAACCTTAAGCTGTTCATTTTAGCAGCAGGATCGTGTGTATTGAGTGTAATTGAGTGTATTCCCTATAGGGGCAAAAAAATTTTTTAGAGAAAAATGCAGCAAAAACTCAGTAAAAGATCTGCCGAAGAAAAAAAAATGCAACGAGTTTTTGCTGCATTTTTTTCCCCCAAAGCATTTTAAGACTGCATTTCACGCCTTAAAGCGTTTTTCTGGGCAAAATAAATATTTTTAAAATAGGCCGGGGGGAGGTGAAAAACAAAATCATACTCGCCTGTCCCGAGTGTTCCGGTGTCTTCCCTGCGCGAGCCGGTCCTTCTGCTGGGCTGTCTTCTCAAAGTTAAACTGCTCGTCGGCTGTGATGTCCTGGATCCCTTCTGCTGAAGCTGCTGATTGGCCTCAACAGTCATGTGATTGCTGAGGCCAATCAGCGGCCTCAGGAAGAGACCCCGGGATATCACAGCTAGTGACGTCACGTGTCCTTTGCTGAGGCCGTTGATTGGCCTCAGCGGTCACAAGCGGCGGGGATTTTCGCTGGAAAACAACAATGAACTGTCGGGACAGTGCGGGGATGCACTGGAGCATCGGGAAAAGGTGAGTGTGATATTTTTTAAATTTTTTTTTCACCTCCCCTGGTCTATTTAAAATATATTTTTGCCTGGACAACCCCTTTAAGTATTGTATTATAGGAAACATTGACAAGAGGTGGCACATGCTATTTTTGCACTACATTCTGCGGGGTTATCCAGGAGAAGAGCATGTTCAGCAACTTCACGACTTTTAAATTTTCACGAAATTTACTTTTCTAAAGACAGAAAAGTTTAGCTGCTAGTAAACATAGATTTTATTTTTTATCTGTAGGACAACCAAATATGTATTTTTTTAATATATTTTGCACATATTTAGTTTACTACAGGTCTTTGAAATGCCAGTCTTAATAAATCTTCCCGTGTGTTACAATTTCTCAAGTTTTTCAAGACCTTTTTTGCTGCCAGTGATTGAGAACATTTTGATGTAATTTTTGTTCTCCGGATCGGTGAAGGCCCAGAGGTCGGACCCCCCCACTATTCATAATGTTATGTCATTTCCTAGCAATATGTCCTAACATTATCACACGTGAATATTTCCTTACTTTATTACTTAACAATTACTAAAATACAGAAAATTGGACAGATTGATCCTATTGTGTGAAATCATCCCTACCCCCCCCCCCCCCAAAAAAAAAAAAACAAAAAAAAACAAAAAACTGTGAAATGTCTGATGAAGCAATTTGTCTTTACTGAAGTAAAATACACCAGAGACCGGAGTCAGTGAGGGGGTAGATCATTATAGGTGATACTTTTTGGAGTTTGTCGGATGTGCCATGTGGTAAAATGAATGAGTCCACCGTCCTTTTGAAGTTGGAAGCAGAAGAGAGAAGCAGCGGGGCAACAGGTAATTTATCTCTTGGATACTTTATCTGTTTATAGAGAAGATATTGCTTACACTGTTACTGATGGATTATCAGTCCTTTAACACTTAGGTGACTGTGCCGAAGATTTTTGGAAAATATCCAGGGAAATGTATAAAACATTACATAAGAGGAAGGTACAGGGCGGTATTTTATACTCTGTTTTGTTATTTGTGACAAATTCATCAAAATGTCACCAAGTGTTGATAAATTTGCCACTTTTACAGCAGCAAACCACAGTGCAGACGGTTAATAGATGTAATAATAGGCGCATTGATAAATGTGGGCTAATGTGTTTATTTTGTATTGTATTAGATTGTACATTATTTATACGTATCTAAGGCCCTGTTCACACTGATGTCATGGTCTGCTCTGCAAGATTTTCATTGTACTTGCTGGGAATTTAAAGAAAGCCTGGTTTGCCCATCTTCTCTGTCATGAATTCTTTATAAACTGAACTCATCTCTCCAGTGTAAACAAAGGCTAAGGCCCCATGTAGCATAAATGCAAAAAATCTCATTCACTTTGCCGATACTGTAAAACATAGTCATAAACGCTGCGCTTTCACAGCATGGGGACTTAACCTCCATTCAAATTGGGGTGTAAAACTAGCCCAGTTCACATGATCAGTGAGGGTCCTAGAGGTCAAGTTACCAGAATACCACTTTAAAGGGAGTCTGTCAGCAGGGAAATCAGTATCAAATTAATGACATTACCTTGTAGGGCGGCTTCTTCACTTTCCAAAAATGTATTTTTTATTCTGCACTACAGCTACAATTTCATGAAAATCAGCAAATTAGCTGAAAAGGTCTTTAGGGGCATGTCTTCTCCTCTAGATAATCGCCCTTAACTGCAGACAAAGTGGGAGAGGTCGCTCAAGCAATGGGGGAGGAGCCGGGGGGGGTTATCTAAAGCAGAGAGTGAAGTCCAAGCAGGAGAAGACACGCCCCTAAAGCCATTTTCAGCTAATTTGCATACGAATAAAATGCGGATTTTCATGAAGAGGGAGCTGCAATGCAGAATAACAAATACAACATTGGTAAGTGTAGAAGCTACCCTACGGAGTAATGTCAGTACGTTAATACTGATTATCCTGCTGACAGACTCCCTTTAAAGCCCTCTTAGGATAGGTTGCTTTTTTATTCACACAGTAAGGCCCGGTTCACATCTGCGTTCGGGTTTCCGTTCAGGGAATCCACTTGGGGACCCCCTGAACGGAAACCTATACGCATAGAAAAGCGGTTTACCTGGGAAACCCACGGACCCCATAGACTATAATGGAGTCCATGTGGTTTCCGCTCGGTTTCCACACGAAGCAAGCGGAGAGGATAGTAGCTTGCAGCACTTTCCTCTCTGCTGCAAGCTACTATCTAGATGCTGCATGTGACTATAACTCCTCTTCCCCGCAGTGGCTAATGGGAATGTGATTTTGCCCAGATTTACCTGTAAATTCACGAGGCCAGTGGCTTCCATGGATGGTGGTGCTTCGGTCACATGTGGATGTACACTGATGCTGCCACACTTAGAGTCCTTATGATGACTGCAACACCCTGGAGGTTACTTTTTCTCTACTGCACCAAATATTGATCGCCATGATATCCTGGAATTGCAGCTTCAAGTTATTTGGTGCAAAAGCTGAACTGTATATTATATATTTACTAACACTATAGTCAATATAAATATATACTAAACAATGTGTTCTAAAGGTGGATTCACACTGCAGATTTGTTGCAGAAATTTCCATGAAGGTCCCGTTCGAAATGTAGGTTGCAGAAATCTCTGTGCTTGCTGTCCAGACTGCTCTGCACGGAACGGAGTTTCAAAATTTTGCAGAAATTTCTGCAACAAATCTGCTGCATGTGAATGTATCCTAATACAACTCCTGTTGTCATTCTGATGCGGTCTAGTCTAATTTTCTGCGTTCTTTACTTTGTATAGAACTATTAGTTCATTTTTCTAGCTGCTCTTGATGGCTTGAATAGTTTCATCCCGTGTGCCAGACCCGGTGGCAAGAGAGGGTTAAGAAAACTCAGTTAGTAAGTTGTCTTTCTGCACACAAGTGAGGTCATTCCTCAGGCCCTGTAGGCAGCTGTGCTCTTTCTAACCTTTCCTTTCAAGGTCTGAACTTGGTTCATAATATGTCTGTCAGAACTGATTTCTTTCTGATCCAGAAGCAACAGCTCGGCAGGAACAGATTAATTGCTCTGTCACCCCAGAGGTGGCTGGCTGCAGTGCGAGGCAGAGGTGATGTCAGTCAAGAAGCGGGTGTCACTGGTACGATTACACATGCTGATGAATTGCTCTATGTGCACCACATGAGCCTTCCTTTTTCTGGTACACTCATGCTGAAGTACTGAGAATGTCTCTGGCAGAGCTTATTAAACACCCACATATCAGTGATATCATTAATAGACAGCTATTAGGCCTCATTCATACAATGATAGAATGACACATGTTCATATATTAGGAAATTACATCCGTCAGGATAAGCTGTCCTATTTATGAGAAGCATAGCATCCCATCTCCCAATAGCCCTAACTTTGTGCTCTTGGCTAACACAGACTATCAAAGTGTGGGCGGATTTACCCTGCATTCACATGACTGAATTTCACCTGTGGACCTTGATCCGTGTTTTCGCCAGATTTACCGTGTGCTAGCAGTATAGTTATCTGTGCTGCTAGGAGTCCCTTCTTCACTATGGGACAGTATGTTTCTAGCAGCATAGATAACTATGACGCTAAGAGATCCTCTCCCAGCATACTGTTCAGGCTTGTAAATCTGGTGAACAGACAGATCGAGTTTCAGGTCACGTGAATGCGGGGTTAGGCTACATTCACACGACCAATGGTGAAAACGGCATTAAAAAAATGTCCATTTTTCATGCCGTTTTTGTACCCGAGGAGTGTTCGTTTTCACCAATCCCTCATATATTGCAGTGTTTGGAGGGATCTGTGAAAACAGGTAAAAATAAAACATGACCTATATGTTGACAGTCCTTTACAACAGACCGTCAAAATATCAGTCATGTGAATAGCCCACGTTCACAGACAGTGAAATGAATGTGGCCGTGTGGCAGTCACTACAAAAAACATGTGAATATAGAGTAATAGTTATAATTCTGCTGTATTCAAGAGGAGGGCATACATGCACACACACTTCAGAGACTGGAGGAGATTTACTAATCAATATGGGACAGAATTCTGGCACAATTTGCATTGAAACACAGGTCACAGAAATAACTTAAAAAAGCCAGACTGGAATTTGCCAAACTACATGTTGACAAGCCACAAAGCTTCTGGGAGAATGTCCTATGGACAGATGAGACAAAAATCGAAATTTTTGGCAAGGCACATCAGCTCTATGTTCACAGACGGAAAAATGAAGCATATCTTGAAAAGAACACTGTCCCTACTGTGAAACATGGAGGAGGCTCTGTTATGTTCTGGGGCTGTTTTGCTGCATCTGGCACAGGGTGTCTTGAATCTGTGCAGGGTACAATGAAATCTCAAGATTATCAAGGGATTCTAGAGAGAAATGTGCTGCCCAGTGTCAGAAAGCTTGGTGTCAGTCGCAGGTCATGGGTCTTGCAACAGGATAATGACCCAAAACACACAGCTAAAAACACCCAAGAATGGCTAAGAGGAAAACATTGGACTATTCTGAAGTGGCCTTCTATGAGCCCTGACCTAAATCCTATTGAGCATCTTTGGAAGGAGCTGAAACATGCCGTCTGGAAAAGGCACCCTTCAAACCTGAGACAACTGGAGCAGTTTGCTCATGAGGAGTGGCCAAAATACCTGCTGAGAGGTGCAGAAGTCTCATTGACAGTTACAGGAATCGTTTGATTGCAGGGATTGCCTCAAAAGGTTGTGCAACAAAATATTAAGTTAAGGGAACCATCATTTCTGTCCAGGCCTGTTTCATGAGTTTTCTTTTTTAAAAAAATTCTGTTGAAGCATGGTTGAAAGGCAATGTCTGACTTTCATTTGTTCATTTTCATAGATTTTTTTATATATTATTAATTTTGTCAGATTCAAGTTATTTCTGTGACCATTGTGGGTTTTTCTTTCATTAAACGAGGGGTACCAACAATTTTGTCCACGTGTGTATATATGTACTATATTTGCCTCCTCTGACACGGGCGTGTGCACACCTTACAATGCTGTATACACAGGCTGTTCTTCCTTTTCAAAGACCTTGCATGCATGGCAAGGGGAACCACAGGCTGCTAGGTTTGGAAGATAATTTACAATGTTCCATATATTTATATGTACTACTGTAACAAGCGAAATTCTAGCAGTTCTCACATAACAAATCTAATCAAATTTTGGTGCAATTTCCCTACCTGTGATCTATAGTACATGGCAACGAATGGTGTTTTAATATTCCACTATTCATTATATCTCGTAGACCTCTTCTAGACTTCTGTAGCTAATTCTGCCCTTTGCACTGTAAAGGGTAAAATCCATAGTAAAATCCGTATGTTCGAGCAAAAGCCGACATGTTTCCTATTTCTACATGAACTGTGTGTGTTAGGTGGTCTGTTACTTCTGTGTAACCATGTGGAGAGATTTTAATGTTTGCACAGAGTAGGTTAATATAAGTGAAGTGCGTCTGGCTAGGTCTCTGTTGCTCTATTTCCTAGACACCTGTATGCTATATAATTGTCACCTAGTTGGAGAGATAACCTTCCTGAGGTCAAGGGACCTGAAATCAGACAAAGGTCAGATCGAATACTATTGCAAGGATTTAGAGTAATTCAGGAAATGTTTGTGTTTTGGTTCTTAAGAAAACAGATTCCCTGAAAAATCAAGTTGTATTTTATGGTGGCAAGTTAAAAATTAGATTTTATAGACTGAGTTTATCTTTGGTGTCTGTATAACCAAATGTATATCTTTTTATTGATTACTTTTCATTTTTTATCTTAATTTTACAAGAGAGACATGGTATGATTTTCTTGGCAACTGCAGCATCAGCTCTTACAGCTGCATCTCCCGCCATCACTTTTAGGCTAGGGCAACATGACGATTTTGACTGCGACCTAAAGATTGCCGTGTCTGTGAATCCTTTGCTTATGTTAGTGAATGGAGTTGCATTGCAACCACGACTGTTAAAAAAAAACAAAAAAAACCCCACAACTTTTTACAACTGGAAGTCACGGTTGTGGCACCCTGTGAGTGCAGTCTGACTATATTCACTAACATGAGTGAAGGAATCACAGAGCAACACTGCGATCTTTATCTCGCACCTGGAGTCGTGGCCAAAGTCTTAATTTTCTGATAGGAGATGCATCATAGGTATGGGAAAAAGTTCTTCTCAGCTGGTTCTATATTTCCCATAGATTTGAGTGGTCATTGTGCTTTCAATAAACTTTGCATAAATCAGTATTACAAATAAAAGAAACTGTTTAATATATCATTGAACAATATATTAAATATATCTTTCTCATCTTCTCTGGCTCCTTTACCCTTGTTTCCACCACTCCTTTCCCCAAAATGTTCAGTTGAGTTAAATTCCCAGTGAAATCCTTCTTGTGAGAAGAGATATACACAAACGTTGCTGTGGATAATAGTGAACTTTAATCCCTTAGTACTGTTCAGCACTTCTCTATAATGTCCTCCATGCTGCTTCTGAGTGATAGTTAGGGAGCAGAATCTCCTGTTTTCTCCAAGTACTCTGCAAAGGAAACATCTTAGATTCTAGTGTTTGGCAATTAGCTCAGGAAAATCTTAGAGACTGAAAGAAAACCTGCAGAGGGGAAAATTGCTAAAATGTAGAATGAGTCATATAATGGCTAGAAATAGTGTTAATCCTCATGTAAACTATTATGACAGCTTAGTCTGAAAAGTCGCATGAAAATGTGGCATTATCAATATTGCATAGCTACATTTTGTTTCTGAAGGAACTCGCAAGGATGGTTTCTCCCGCCATCTTGGAGAACTAAGCACAGATCTTCTGTGGATGTAGGCTTGTTCCAATCCTTCAGTGTCTTCATGTAATCCCAGACAGACTGGATGATTTTGAGATGATAGCCTTGTGGGGCCATATCACTTCCAGAACTCCTCCAAAGGGCAAAGGTCACACCAAATATTGATGGGATTTAGATTTCTCTTCTCTTCATTTTGTTAATTGACAAAAATAAACTATTAACACTTTTTTTTCCCATAGATTTAATTTGTTAATTTGCAGCATAGCCCCCCGCCTAAAACATTTGAACAATACTGTACTTTGCAGAAAAGCGGCATTTTTTTTTTTTTTTAATTGAGCCAAAGCTGGGAGTTTATTTAGTGAAGTCACTCTTAACTTTGGCTCAAAATCCTGCAGATAAATCTGCACAAAAAAAACAAAAACGCAGCTTTTCTGCAACGTGTTGCCTCAGGTGAACCTCATTTGCGCAATCCATTTTCAGTAGGTTGCACTAAAATAATTCTTAAATTCTTTAAGGGGAGAGGAAAGTAGTCATTTTGTAGACTTTCTAGTATTATCTCTCTTTTTTTGTTGTTGTTTTTAATATAGCATTTTCAAACCGCTTTAGCCTTAGATACGATGTAAGCACTTGGGAGATGACTTGGCAGCCTTCTTAGGAACCATTTGGCTTTCAGAAGTAAATTAATCCCAATCCGCTGCTTAGTGGGGTTCCAGTATATGTACATGTTATTCACATCTATACAGTCTTATTCTGCGGTTGGCAAAAGGAAGTTCTCTTTTAACTTTTCAAAAGATTGCTGTTCAACCAGCGAACAAAACATATCCCAGTGGGCAACTTGGATTTCTCCATGTGTTGGCCCTCAGTGTGATTTGTCAATGTTTTCAACATGTAGAATTATAATGAAACAACTCTGTTCAGAAGCTGAAATGGAAATTTTCATTTCACGGTTACTTGTGTGCCGGACGGGTGTGCAACACTTTTATTCCACCCTTCCATGACAGATTTACTTGTACTATAGCTTGTCTCTCTAGTCATTGTTCAATTAAAAAATCATTGCACACTCCGCTTATGAGGCCAGTATTCATTTAATATAGTCATGTGTTGGGCTTACAGTTTCAGGCTGTGTTCTGTCGGTTACACTACGTAACTTTAAAACTTCATGAACCAAAAATAAAATTAGTTAATTTATTTTAAAAGCATGAAATGTTTAGTTAATTAAAAAATGTTACTCTTAACATAAAAAAAAATGCAAAAAAACCCCCCAACAACCAGTTCGAGTAGATATTGTTGTAGATGTTGGCCATACACATCAGATAAATATCAGCCAAGCCTGATGGCAGAAATGGCCAGCCATCTAGTGTGTATCCCAACTCTCCCACAAAAGAACATATCGGAAAAGAATGATCAGGCTTGTTGGGTGGCAGCCATTTATTCTTCTCTTCCTATTGAGAACCTGTGCACTCTCAGCCGAATGACACCTTTGTTATTGTAATATCTCTAGAGCAAATATCTAGAAATTGCAGGAAATGGCTGACTTCAGACAGAAGTAAAGCAATATTTTTAAACACAGGGCTGAGAGATAGATCCCCGGCACCCGAATATCTTCGCCAGCACCAGATGTGAAGCCAGATGAACTTGTGCCGAATTTGGGGCAAGTTATCACCACAGAAACAGGAATAAGAAATAAATGCTCCAAACACTGAAAACTAACCAGAGCCCACGATAATCTCACAAGGCAGATTAAACCCAGGAGAATGAATCAGAATAGTGAATGCATCCAAGCCAGTAGTCAGTCCAAGAGGTGACATTAGAGCCAAAATCAGAAGACAAGTGGATTTCCACTAACAAGCCAAAGGTAAATATTAGAGCAGTCCAGCACAAAGGATCAGGGTATGGGAGTCTCACTAAAGTACAACCAAATAGCAGGCAGCTGAATGAGCAGGAATAGGTTTTAAATATCCCTCCTCAGTTGCTGATTGGATCAGCATAGGAGAGCCCTGAAAACTGCAGAAGCTTCACAGGTTGGCACAGTAACCTTAAAGCAACAGCAGTTAAACTGATATTCCTGATAGCCTTCATGTGGATAGGGAGGTCTGAAAGCCATAAACTTTCATTAGCAGTCATTCGACAGTTATTCCTCTTGACCTCTACACATGCAGGATTATTTTGAGTCTTCATGTAACATGCCCAATCCCAATTATAATATTTTGGGCATAGTAGGCACCCACCATACATGTTGGCTGATCTGCTGGAATCTGTGTGTTTGACCGACATTGCTTTTTTTGTGGATGGGCACCTTAAGGTGCTTGGCTTAGCTAGGCCTTACTGAGTGCACGGAGACTTCATCAAATTGTGGCTCTTCCATGACCATGTCACACTTCTGTGATTCCTTACAGGAATGTGTTGAAAGTGACTGTAGACCAAAAAAAGTAACAATTTATCCCTACCATGTATCTTTTAGCAAAGGTATTGCCATTGTATACTTTTTAACACTTTCATCATTTTTTTTTTTTATAAATATATAAATTTTCAATGCCATTCATCATATCTCATTTATGATGAGGCACATGCCATCTTATAAATCAGGTGCACCCTCCGCTGAGCACAGAAATCTGTGCTTGTTCATACTAAACTGTTGTGAGTGATCATAAAACTGACGTTCATGGGGGCCCTGCCCATGCCACACTCACTTTAAGAAAAGTGTCAATGGTGACATAAAGGAGAACAAGTTGAAGATTTGTTTCATAAAATTTGTAACTTTATTTGCATATTAAGCCAGAAAACAGACAAGGCATAATTAATACTATAATATGATGATATTATATCACTCCCGGTACTAAATGCTTTTGTGCTTTGATACCTTAACCCTATTTAGACAGGTTAGCCGCATAATTTTGTCACATTTGAGTATTATCAGACAGAATATAGGTCAGTATGAGTAGAATTCCTGGTAAAAACAAAACAAAAACATATATTACCTTTCTTTTCTTTTCTTTTCTTTTCTTTTCTTCCGTTTATCAGTGTATGCCTGTGAGTGGATTTCTCAGTTGTTTTTGCTGTATAGGGTTTATTGTGCCATGTTCATTTATAGAGGGTGCAATAGAGAAATAGATTTTTGACATCAACCCAAGATCTCATTTACCTTACAAGCTTACATATAAAGGCTTTTGTACGTGGGAACTCATGCCTAAATGCACTAACTTCTAATGGAATAATATTTTTTTTTTCTGATTCATACAAAATAAGAGACATATTAAGGTATACTACGACCCCATGAACCACTATGGGAACCCGATTATGGCTCTGTGCTAGCTCTTGTGTTATGAGAGTGAAACCTAATCTCTGTGAATTTTATACAATTTTGACCTTATGTGTTGTTTTTTTTTGTTCCTAAACAACCTTAGGCCAACAGGGTGGGCAGTATGGTGGATAAAAGGGGAACGAGCTGAAGTAAATCGTCACCCTCACATTTAGCAGTTCTCAGCAGCTGATACACAGAGAATGGAGCAGGAAGCAGACAGCGCTGTTGCAGTGACTCTGTCCAGCCACTACACTGAGAACAGCGCTGTCTGCTTCCTGCTCCATTCTCTGAGAACAGCTGAATGGATGGGGGTGCTGGGTGTTTGAGCCCCACTAATCTTATATTGATGGCATATCCTTCATAGTCATGCTCCTCAGCATCAGAACTCGTGGACCACAGAATATGTTTGTAACTTCAAGTGCCATGAATGCTGTATTTATAAAAACCAATAGATAATTTTTTTGTAAATATGAGTTACATGTTGTTGTTCCTTTTCTCAAATGTTAATGTAGGTAATTATATCGTATGTGTTTTGTAGGATCTGAAGAGGAACTTGTAGGTGTACAGTATCCAGCCCAGGAAATGTACCCTATGCAAGATGATGACCAACAAGGATGGGTATCATGGGCTTGGTCTTTTGTCCCAGCCATTGTAAGTTATGGTAATGACATGGAAGGAGAGGAGGGCTACGTAGGATCCGAAGATGGGAATGTAACATATGGTCACCACTCGCAGCACTCCAAAGATCCAATTATCTCCATAGGATTCTATTGCACAAAGGCTACAGTTACATTCAAGGTTTGCTGGTTTTAGTATTCTTTGTAGATTAATGTTTTTTTTAATCAATTCATTTCTAAAATTTAAAGGGGTTATCTGATTTGTAGTCTTTAGGACAGGCCATCGATATTAGATCTGCAGGGTTCCGACACCTGAGACCCCCGCAGATCACCTGTGCCATAGCAATGCTGCTCTTGATAATGTTTACAGACCGTGAGTTACCCTGCTCACTTGCCATACATACAGTAGTGGTGAGTGTAGGTACTGCAGTGTTGTCCCATAGACTTCAATGAGTACCTACCTACGCTTGCCACTAAAGTTTGTATGGCGAGTGAGCAGCTTAACTCACGGTGTATAACAATTGCCGAGAGTCACGTTGTCTCGGTACAGGTGATCTGCCAGGGTTCTGGGTGTTGGGCCCCCACAGATATATTTATGACCATCCATACTACACATCGCATAACCCCTTTAAGGCCACCTTCAGGTTCACAATAAAAAATCCGGAGGGAGTGTCACAGACTACTGAAGTACAGTGAACATAAAGTGGATAAGTAGATGGAGTAAAAAAAAAATTAAACTTTGTGCTCAATTTTTCTATAATTTATTTTATTCTTGACTTTAAGTGTGTTCGGTTATTCCCCTATCATGTAAAGTTTACCTTTATAGCTAGTATGAGCTAGGAAAGGACGCAAGCCCACACGGACCACGTAGAACAGTGGCCAGTGAAGCTGCAGGCTCCCATATTGACTCCAACTTCTCCAAGCAATAATTCGTCTGCTCCTTAACACCTTCTACCCTCATATGACCTGCAACAAATTAACAAACATCTAGCGGAGAAGAAAACTTACATCTGCAATGTGATGTTCAGTATGAGATTCACATGTTACACCGAGACGGAAAACATTAGCATTCATTGTTCTCGTTTCTTGCAAGGAATGTATGGAATTAATTTGTGGTTCATATTTGGTATTAAAAAAAGGGTCATATTTCTGCATTAGCATTCTGAGTGGTTGATAGCATTCCAAGGAAATGGGGAAAAAACATGCCAAATTAAACGTAACATTTTCCTAATACTGTTGAAAATTGTTCTTGTAATGTTTGAGTTCTTTTAATCAATTAATTGCTTTTCCTCTGCAATAATTGCTGACAGCTGATGGGAGGAAGGAGAGAAATTGGGTTATATTTAAGACTTAAGAATTTTTTTTCCCCCCCTCAAAGATGTCTTGTTTCACCTCGCACTCGTGTTTTTGTGGGTCTTGTCATTAAATTAAATTTACTAAGCCTTAAAATGGCAGTTTTCACAACCTTAGCACATCCCCATGGAACAAAAAAAAAAAAAAATCCAAATGGTCATATTTTTTGGCTGCAACATCAACTTTTTTTTTTTAGGGAAGGAATAAAATTGCTGACCATATTTAAAGGGGATGTCTAACTATAAAAAAAATAAATAAAAACAGCTGCAAATAGCATGAAACAGTATTCACGTCTTCTTTCCCACAGCAGTCTAGCTCTGACACTTCTTTAGTACTTTTTGGTCTGTGTTTATAAGGGGTTAGCATGTGACCAGGGCAGCCTTAATGGCCCCAGCAGTCACATGCTCTACTTTCGTTGCATTACCTCGCAGTGCTGCACCATATTGTTGGTAATATGGCTGCAGAGGCTGCAGCGATCACATGCTCTCAGCTGGTAAACAGAGACCAATAGGACTGAAGGAACACCATCACTTGTTTGCCTGGGGTAACATGAGGTGAGTACTGTTGCTTTTTTGTTTGATAACATTTGCAGCTGTTTTTAAATTTTTATTTTTTTAAAGAAGTTTTGTAACTTGACCCCACAAGACACACATACATGCACATGGTAACATAAATCATTTACAGTTTATTATTTCCTAGTATCTGCTAGCAATTAGGACTAAACATAGCCATAACCTTCTGTAAAAATGTCTTACACCTGAATGATGTGTATGTTTGCACAATGGAGCTTACGTATAATAGAAGTGGATCTGTAGTTCCCTGACATCCCTTCTATATAATGAAGGGCCTCTGCTAGGAGCAAACTACTTCTTCTTCTGTCCACTGCTGTAGCTTCCAGAGGCAGCCATATTTGTGCGAGGTTTGGGTTTCGGACCCCCACAGATCAGATACTGATGACCCATCCTGTGCATAGGTCATCAGTATTAATAACGCATTTGGGGCCAGAAAATGCCCTTATCAGGTTCTCCAATTAGCAAACCACTATGTATATGCCCTATGTATTTGAGTGGAGAGCAGCTAACAAATAGAGCAGACGAATATAAGAAATTTTGCAATATTAAAAAATATGTTTCCATCTCCATTTATCAGACTGAGTTACTTACATAGAAGTCTATGGAGAGGGGAGGAGGAGGTGGTTGCTGTAAAAAAGACACAAATAACTACAACTGCTACAACTTTTCTGACATTGCTGCACCTTGAAGACTGCCACTGCACAGAATGAGGCAATAAATCAATTATCTATCGGGCATCAGATGACTCCTCCCCCTCCCCTCTCCATAGACTTTTGTGTGTGAGGCAGGATATGGATTTGTGTTCTATTAGAGAACAAAGGGAAGGAGGAGAAAAACAGTCTGGTAAGTGAAGAAGGTAACATAATTCTTTGAGATATATTATCAAGGGTCTTCTATTCACATGTACTATTCATTTATGAAAAGTAGTTTTATAATGTCAAATACACTTTAAAGACGTTACATAGGGCTGATTTTATATATGTTAGATAGGGCTGATTTTATATACGTTACATAGGGATGATTTTATATATACGTTACATAATGATGATGTTATATATACGTTACATAGGGCTGATTTTATATTCGTTACATAAGGATAATTTTATATATGTTACATAGGGCTGATTTTATATACGTTACATAAGGATAATTTTATATATGTTACATAGGGCTGATGTTATATATGTTACATAGGGCTGATTTTATATATGTTACATAGGGATGATTTTATATACGTTACATAGGGATGATTTTATATATACGTTACATAATGATGATGTTATATATACGTTACATAGGGCTGATTTTATATTCGTTAGGACTGATTTTATATACGTTACATAGGGCTGATTTTATATACGTTACATAAGGATAATTTTATATATGTTACATAGGGCTGATGTTATATATGTTACATAGGGCTGATTTTATATATGTTACATAGGGCTGATGTTATATATGTTACATAGGGCTGATTTTATATATGTTACATAGGGCTGATTTTATATTCGTTAGGGCTGATTTTATATACGTTACATAGGGCTGATTTTATATACGTTACATAGGGCTGATTTTATATTCGTTACATAGGGCTGATTTTATATTCGTTAGGACTGATTTTATATATGTTACATAGGGCTGATGTTATATACGTTACATAGGGCTGATTTGATATATGTTACATAGGGCTGATGTTATATATGTTACATAGGGCTGATTTTATATTCGTTAGGGCTGATTTTATATACGTTACATAGGGCTGATTTTATATTCGTTAGGACTGATTTTATATACGTTACATAGGGCTAATTTTATATACGTTACATAAGGATAATTTTATATATGTTACATAGGGCTGATGTTATATATGTTACATAGGGCTGATTTTATATATGTTACATAGGGCTGATGTTATATATGTTACATAGGGCTGATTTTATATATGTTACATAGGGCTGATTTTATATTCGTTAGGGCTGATTTTATATACGTTACATAGGGCTGATTTTATATACGTTACATAGGGCTGATTTTATATTCGTTACATAGGGCTGATTTTATATTCGTTAGGACTGATTTTATATATGTTACATAGGGCTGATGTTATATACGTTACATAGGGCTGATGTTATATATGTTACATAGGGCTGATGTTATATATGTTACATAGGGCTGATTTTATATTCGTTAGGGCTGATTTTATATACGTTACATAGAGCTGATTTTATATTCGTTAGGACTGATTTTATATACGTTACATAGGGCTAATTTTATATACGTTACATAAGGATAATTTTATATTTGTTACATAGGGCTGATTTGATATATGTTACATAGGGCTGATGTTATATACGTTACATAGGGCTGATTTTATATACGTTACATAGGGCTGATTTTCTGAGCGCTCACTGCAGCTTTATTAACAACAGATGAGAGCTTTTTTTTTTTTTTTTATCATTGTCATATGCGGATAAAGATAAAATATGGTAAGACAATGTAGGATGAAGACATTTTATATATGTATGCAATAATATATTAGCCAGTGGACCTTCAAAACATAAGCCAATTTTTTTATCCCCAAAATGTGGCTCTCCTATCTGTAATCCTGAACAGTTGGGGATCTATAAGTGGGAACACATGGCTTGTAGTACTAGGGAGGTCTCTTGAGCGTCCTTGCTCCGTTCCTGCCCTTGCATATATATGCCGTTAGTATCCTGACAGATCTAGGCGTAAATATCTACAAGAAGAGCTGAATGACTAATGTTTAACCTTTGATACTTAATCTCCACTGTACATGATATGCAAGACTATGGCAAAACTTGAGGGGCTGTGCACCACACAAGTGTTGTTTTAAGATACGCGGCCATTTTTCATCTAATGTATAAATTCAGTGTTGAGAGAAAAGGTGAAAGTAAATGAAAGGCAGTGTGTTGACTGGATCGGCTCCTGCCCCGCTTTACATTACACTTGGCATATTTAACGTCAGCCTCCTATGCAGTGGTGTGGTTAATGTCTTGCAGCTGTTTCATTGCACCTGTTTCCTGTCCAATAATACACTTTAGCCAATAGTGAACTTTAATTTGTCTTCATCAATGCGGCGGAGTAATGACAGATTGCCACTCTTTAATGCCGGTGTTGGCCTAGAATGAAGGTGTGTGTCATATTGTTTTCCAGCTTACTGAAATGCAAGCCGAGAGCAGCTATTACAGCCCCCAGAAGGTGAAATCCAGGGAAGTCATACGCTGGGAGCAAGAAGGCACCACCATCGAGGTACTTATTTTCATGCCCATCTCGATGAATGATTATATATATTTCTTATATGATTATGTAAGTTTTGGAAAATGTTAAGAAAAAAAAAATTAAAGGGATTTTTTTTTTCCTACCATCCATAGAAGAGGGAATAAGTGAATGACCAATTTGGTCTTTTAGGGATCTTGAGAACTAGGTTCCCGAACGCCTTACTTGAATGAAGCTTTATGTGCACTCCATTCACTTCTATGAGCTAAGTACATTACTCTGTCAGCCCCAAAGAAATGAATGGAGCATTGGTCATGTATGTTCACTTCTCCTCTATTTACACAGTGGATACGGGGAACACAGTTTTACAGATCACAAGCCGCCCTCACAGTGGGACCCCCATGGATCAGATGCTTATTACCTATCCTGTGGATAGAAGATAAGCAGTGTTAGTTGGAAAACCCATTTAAAGAGAGTCTGTCACCCAAACCCAGGATATCATCCCAGCCCCGCTGATAGGTAGGTTAGGGTCATCTAAATCAAGTGGTGTTTTCCCCTTGGGAATCGCTGCCTCCTTTGCCGAGATACTGTTTTTGTCAATATGTAAATGAGGTCTTTGAAGCAACAAGGGTGTTACCATTGCTCCGAAGAGGGAAGTGGCAACACTCTTGTTGCTCCAATGATCTCATTTGCAACAATTCACAAGGGTAATGTACAGAGCTGTAAACTGCAGTGGTGGCGCTGGGGAATTGCTACCCTGCTCCATTAATTTGAATAGGAACAGAGCTGCATTTGGCCTTATACCTTATATATGACTTCCTGCAGCCAGATCAGCTCATCGGTGCGGGATCCAGGTGTTGGACCCCCACCAATCAGATACTATTGACCTATAGTATGGATCAGTATCCAATACCCTTGGGTCTTGCTTGGACAACCCCTTTTAGGTGTCCATACACATCAGAGGAAGGTTAGATGAACCTGACAATTTCTGACTATTTTATGTATATGGGCGTGCCCCGACTTTCTCCGCCAGAGGATTCTGGCTGTGTCTTATCCCCCATTCAGATGAAATGCACACATGATGGGTATGGAGAGTCAGAAGTAATAGTGTTTGGATGACAGCTGTTGAAGGTTTATGGGCAAGAGTGTCTTTTTTTGTTAATTTTTTTGTTTTTTTGTCATCGGTCTGATTCTTGTACTGCAGTCTCACAGTTCTTGGCAAAGGACTTGAGCCTGAAATCATCTGTTGATAAATGAGAAAGACACACATTTAGATATTTGACATGGTAAAGATATCAGTATCATTGACACAGTCAACTGCAGCAGTCTGTACACACTTCTCATCTGACACATGATAACTACAGATTGTAGACCGGTTGGTAAGAATGAGGCAAAGACAAATGGAGGCGGCTGCATTTGCTTGGTCTCTTCAACGCCAAGAATGTGAGAAATAAACAATTATAGGAATTTATTTTACCCTAGAAATCTGATAGTAGTACATGTCATATTTCTATCCAGCAAGAGCCACATGTCCTGTTGAGGGTGTAAGGTGTGAAGTGGTTTTATAAGAACATGTATACGAATATGAATATTTTCTGCAGGTCCTCATGAAGGGAGAGCCTTTCTTCGACTGCCAAGTTGGTTTTGTTGGTTGTCAAGCAATATGTCTGAAAGGAATCATGGGAATCAAAGACTTTGAAGAGAATACAAACCGGGCCGATTCTGTGAGTATTGAAATATTAAATCATCTATCGCTTATATTTGCTCTTTTGTATTGGTTGCATTTTTATCACTTTGGACATTTTTGCTTATTTATTTCATAGACGTGATATATTTTCTTTACAGTTCAGCTTTAGGTAACAATAGTTTAATATTAATCTTCTCTTTATTGCTTGGAGATGGTCTGAACGGTTTAGTTATTGTTTTAGTCCATTGAGTCAGTGATGAAACATGTTAGGATCATATTGGTAGGATTAATAACCACGCTTAGATGGATTAAAAAACAAAAATAAGTAGCACACACCTAAACAATCCTTTGCTGCTCCTGTCCCCCTCAATGCTGTAGGATTGGGAAGCGGTTGGGGGTTAGTGAGTTAAAGGGGTTGTACCAGTAAAGACACTTATTCCATATCCACAGGATAAGGGCTTAATGTCACATTGCTGGGATCCTACTGCTGGGTCCTCCAGCGATGAGGAGAACAGGGGACTAAAAGCCCCCCCATGTCTCCACCATGTGAATTAAGCCCCATAGCATCTCTACAACCCTGCCACAAACATATTGTTGGTAATGATTGACTTCCTTGGGTGTTTTGCATCAGAATTAATGGCCCAACATATCATTTATACATATTACAATAATTTACACATGTAATGAAATACTGATTAATTACGCACATTGGTGCTAAAAGTAAAGATACCTTGAGACTTGCTTGGCCCGGGTGCACTGGTGTACTAAGGACATCCTAGGGAGTTGCATCATTGATCGGCGAAGGGTCTTAAGATATTTCCATTTTATCGTTTTTAATATGTATCTCTTGTCTTTGGCTCAATAAAAGTTCAATTTTTACTGTATTTTTACATATTTAAAATTTTTCCTTTTTCTGTTAATCTCTCTATATATTGTAGTGAGGTGTCTCCTTATAGCATCTGGCAGTAGTAGTAGACATGGTATATTCATTCTGCTTAGTTGACAAGACAAACATGTTGTAATGTTTCCCTTCATCCCTAAGCTGGCATTAGTGGCATCCTGGTGAATAAGGGTAGACTGAAGAACTGATCTCCGGAGCATGAGGCTGATCTTCTGTTGGTGACTTAATTTAAAAAAAAAAAAAAAAAAAAACACCTGCAGAGATCAACCCAATAGGTTTCTCAAATATTTGTTAACTGAGGCTGGGTTCTCATCTGCGCCAGGATCTCTGGAGACTCCATCGCAGCGACCACTGCAAATCACCAGACGAAAAAGTGCTGTAAGTCTTACTTTTTTGTTCGGCAGATTCAGTTTAAAATCATTTATACCCGACGTAACCCATTATAGTCAGGGGTGTCCACCGGTCACCATTGGTGTCTACTGTTTTAGCAGTCCGTGTGTCCGATGTTCTGGTCCTTCGACGAACTGGAACAACGAACACCTGGGCGCAGATGTGAACCTAGCGTAACACAATGTGAGCACAGCCTTAGGCCTCAGTTGATTAAGAAGTTATAACAACATGTTATATTGTGTTAATGATATATGAAGTTAAGGTAAAGCTCTGCCTATATGATATTTGACTATGTACCCCATTCTGTCCTCAGGAGGCCTGTTTTTTTATTTGTGGGGAGAGTTTAAGTAATAAAGGAAACGCTTATCTTACGAATTCACTCTTTGACTACCGAAGTCCTGAAAATAATGGAATACGGGCGGAATTCATTTTGGACTCCTGTTGTCATAAGGTCAGTAAGAAAATAGTTTTGTGAAGCTTTTATGTTTAGTAGAAACCTTATGTGCCATTAACTGGTTAGACTGTATTCACATCTAAAGACAGAAGGAGCGATCACAAGAATTCTCTTTTGTGTCTCTGGTTTACCAACTAAGGGTAATGTACGTCCGTCCCCATTTACAGATAGCAAACTGAAGTCTTGAGCTTATAAAATGATGGACCAAGGGTCGATAGGCGACCTCCTCACAAGTCTGCTGTATGGAGCCACATCCAACCCCTCATACTATACACAGCATGGAGCTGGATGCAAATAGCACTGGTCCCTTTTCAATAGGAGATGAGCTGCAGTACCAATACCTGACCACTATACAGGGCATGGAGTCATCTGCTTCTGTGATGAACATTGGAATTGACACCATAAGGCTGATCCATACAAGAGCCGATTGTTGGCCTTCCATCGATCACATATTTAATAAAAATAATTCGTGGATTACCCCTTGAAATAAAATGCTGCATTGTTACTTATAAAAGGATGGAAATAGCATGTACTTCTTTGCAGGTGTACTTACTTTTCAACACCATTTTACAATTCAAAGGGTTGTCCCATGAGGACACATGGATGTAGAGTGATGTCCCCGCTCGCTGCCACCCCTTATTAGCCAGAGCAGAGAGACTCTTTCAAAGAGCATAATAAATGGGAGGAAAATTTGGTATTGAATTTGTTGCAAAATTCTGCTTTTGCAGCACATTTGTGGCCATTTGTTTAGCAAAATTTGTAGCAAATATGCCACATTACAGATATTCAGCGAAAAAAATTGTTACATGTGAATGAGGTCTTGAAAATCTCATTTATTGCAGTTTTTGGAGCATGATTTGCCAAGTATGATCATGGCCTTATTGTCCTATACCCAATGAAATGTTTATTTCCCCCCAAAGAGTTCTATTTTTTTCTTTATAATATGGATAATTGCTTAACAATGTCATATCCCAGCCACTAACATCGGGAAAAAAAAGTATTTGTAACCACTAAGCAAACATTTCCTTTAGGCTTTAATGTCACATTACTCAGAGTGCAAGTAGGGGCATCCTACCTGGCAGGAACTCTATGTAATTTCATTGAAAATTGCTTTATCCATGGTCTGTTTGAAGTTTCTAATCCTAACTATCCTGCCATATTGTGTCTGAGTGACTCCATGGAAAAGAAACCCCTTGTTTTCAGCATGGTAATTTTTCACTAATGCCAACCAGCAGCGGCCAAATTGAACATGACAGGGTTCTGACGGTCCCAGACACAAGTGGAATGTGGTGGGAACCCACTTAGTTGAAACGTGCAGTCAACCAAAATTATTCCATTCTGTTTAGTCCCTTTTGTTTCCACATTTTCATTAAAACATGTCTAAAAGCAGTCAAGTATCTAAACTGTCTAGGATAAACATTTTCATATGTAACAAGACTTATTATAAAAAAAAAAAATAATGCAATTTCTTGTGAATCCAAAATGTAGGTCCATTGATATAGTTTATTGTTCTATCTGGGTAACAACCAGTGTTTGCCTCAGTGCAGCTTCCACATGAAACTACGTTCTTGCCAGAAACCTGGGAAAGTTGAGTTAGATTTTTAAAGGGGTCTCTTAGCCAGAAGCTGTTATTACCTATCCACCGGATTAGCGGTAAATGCAAGATCAGTAGGCGTCCGACTGCTATGAACCTGGTCTTCTGATGCACGCCAGACACAAAACTATGGTTAGGAGGAGTTTTAAAGGCGCAGTGGTCAAGCAGGATTCCTTCTTCTTGTAATTGGTGGGGAGCTGTGCCATCAGACCCTTACCAATCTAGCCTATATCACCTATCCAATGGATAGAAGAAGCTGGCAGCTATTAGAAGATGTATGAACACCCTTAGAGAGAAATTCCCTGCAGCCTTCGCCCCGTATATGAATTCTGATATTATAGAGGTATACACTTCAATATAAAAAAGCTAAAAATAACATAACAAAAATGTATACAAATCGTATACTATGGTAGGGATGTCAGGCAGCCCTTGGCGTCCATTTAGAGCTGTTTATTAACTAGCCATTAGTATCCTGTTGTTAAAATGTCCTGCAGATGTATGGCTATTGGTTTTGGTCACATAGAAGCTTCATTACCTATCTTGACAAGGTAAGTTCTTAGGATAACATCTGTTCTTTTGCACAGATAAGCTGTGCTGTGTGTTGACACTCCAACCCAAACACCCACTTGTCTCTGATAGTTTGTCTGTCCTGTTGTAATCTGGGGACTCTCTTGTGCTGAACTAGTGCCATGTTTGCTTTGTTTTGTTGATAGGAGACCTACACAGAGATAGCCGGAATGCAGAGGTTTGGTGCACTCTACATGGATTACCTGTACACAATGGAGTCTACAAGCGGCAAAGGTACAAGTTCCTTTCTCTTCTGTTTGTCCTCCTTTGAACAGAAACAAACACTTCCTTCATTGCCACCTGGTCCTTGACAGTCTGTCCTCAATTTTACCTTGGATATTTACCTTTTTAGAGTAACCTCTTCAGGGCTCCAGACACACCTAGTCTGTCTACATGCATCGCCAATTTCTGGGACTATTAGCAGGAAGCGGCTACTAAGTTATACACTCTTATGGGCTGGATTTATCAATCATCTTTTGTGCATGATGATAATGTACTGCATTTAGAGGGGAGATTTGTTCCCACTGGTTATATTTTTTTAGCTTCTATTATCCCTAAAGGGCATTAAATTCACATCTCTGCCAATTTCATTCATTATGGCTTACCATCTAATATGTATGGAGGTATCCCATTTTTTCCCAATGGTATATATCAGGCAAAAGATCAGCAGTTCGCTTTCCAAGAGAAAGCGTTGGGCTTGAGTATTGAGGAAGAGTCAGGACACCACTGGGCACATTAGAAGATCAGCGGGGTTAGCCAAAATTGGTAGACTTGGACAGCATTAATGTGTGGACCCCTTAAGACTGACCTATGTAGTTGCAGGATGGGTATGCCAAATGCAGTCCTGTGTGTTGAAAATAACCAAGCATAACCAAGTAAACTTAGTAACACATGAAAATATGGCTATGAAGGATGTTATATGAAACACTGGTGATCATGGTGTCAGCTACACAGGATTAGCTAGGGCAAGGGCAAATGCCCACTGAGCACAGAGCACATAGGGAGACCTGCTATAGAAAAACAAACAGCCTGCTCCAGGAAATAAACCTGAAATATGCAATATTAATAGCCACAAAAAGACCATAAAATGGGAGAACAGAAGATAATAGGAGATGCTGTGGAGGGAGTAAGGTCACATGCGGTACCATCACGATAGGATCTTATAGCTTGTCTCTTAGTCACAATCAACACTCTATGGGATAGGAAGAAACATTTAGCCCAAAAATTACAAACTTTTAGTGGTTATAACAAAAAAAATTGAAAGCAGTCTCACACAGTGCTTGCCTGTCCATTCCCAACAATGGTCCTATGAAAGTATAGGGGATGAATGGTATTTTGCACTAGTGAAGAGGCTCCATCTAAATTTGAAGCAGACGAGGTTGATCAACTCAATATAATGTTGATTGGGTGCGTATAAATTATTTGCCTGTTAATGGGCCTTTATATATGGTGTTTGTGCAGTCTTTCATATCAAACTCATCGGATGTGCAGAACCTTTTGTTGTTACTTGAGGTTTTTTCTTTTTTCTGTTTTTTGTCAGCTTCTGTAAACCAGCAAGATTTCCCGGCTGTGAAAGCAGAAGAGAATGGCAGCATCCAAGAGATGTCCATCAAGCGGCTAGTTGTCGGACCCATTGACCTCCGACTGGATAGCAGTTCTGTACATAGGATAATGAAAATGGTGGCATGTTCATTTGATCATGAATATGAGGCATACGGCTGTTCTCATCCTGGTATGAATGTAACAAATCCCTGACAGTGTCTTCAACATAACAGAAGATGAAGTATATTGGAGCATAAAAGCAAAATACTTATAGGGGTTATGGTACGAAGCAAGAACAGGAGGTTCTTTCTCCACTGCACATGCAGCGTTACCACAGCCAGGCTGAATGTGAGCGTCACTGGTGGTGGACAGGACTCCCATTCACCAGCTCCCATAGCTTAGTGCTGTACTTCAGTTACCTCCGGTGCTCCCATTGAAGTGAATGTGAGTGCCAGAGATAGCTGAGTGCTTTGCTTTGCCTGTCTTTTGTGCTCCCATTGAAGTGAATGGGAGCACCATCCACCACCAGTCGCACCCACATTTAGCACAGGGGTAAAGGACTCCCTGTTCTTGGGATCTGTTGGGGTCTCAGTGGTCAGACCCCCAACGATCAGTATTTATCCTCTGTCCGAGGATAAATAATTTTCATGGTGTAACTCCTTAAAGAGATTGACAAAAGGGTATAGCAAATAAAAACGCATTTATAGTGTAAAGGAGTGGCATTTGGTTGCAGTGGTTCCTTCGATGTGATGCCACTGCCGAACATGATCTGACCTTTGAAATGAATAGGGTTGAGTTGCCAGATACAGTGCAAAGACTACAGTGGTGCTGTCTCTGCGCAGCTTCTTTAATTTTTATCTCTGCTTTCCTCTCCTTGTTGTAGACCTAGTCAATGTCATATGTGTCCTATCCAGACAGCGCAATGAATTTACTTATTTTTCTTTAGTTCTCCCAGAGGAATGCAAGACTTTGCCCACCACTGAGGAAGTAGCATCTTTGGAGGAATATATACCTACACGGATGACTTCTGTTACGTTACTGAAGTGCTCCATTACACTGACTATGGCTGAATTCAATCTACTTGGGCAACTGCTCCCAGTCATAATGGGGCAAAAGGTAAGGACATGAAATATCACTAAAGGCCGTATTGGTTTTAGCAGCCAGTTGTCGGGAACTAATGCTCATACAAGTGCTGATTCCTGACAATTGGCTTGTCTAATAGTGCTGACTCAGCATTAGCTGATCTGCTGATTTAGTTAGGCAAAAAAAAAATAAAAAATCATTGATTTATAAAAAATCTGTTTTTGTAAAAGCATCCTATGGCAAATGTCTCTGCTTATTGTTTCCTCTAACAAAGACATTAAAGAGGTTTTCCAGAGCTTACATATTTTATGACTCGTCTTTACGATAGGACCTCAGTATCTGATCAATGGGGATCCAACACCCTGGACACCTAGCATTCAGCTGGTTGAATAGATGGTAGTGTTCTGGTGGGCATTGCAGCCTCTTCATGAATACCAATACAGCACTGTACATTGCTTGGTATTCAGTGAAAAAGTTGCATGCTTCCCTGGGTGCTGGACTCCCACCAATCAGATATTGATCATCTAACCTGACATTCAGTCTTCAATATATAACTTTTGGAAAATCTGAGAATTGGCATGAGGAGTACAGCACCAGGGTAAGTATATTTTTATTGTGGGTATGGATGGCTTTACAACAGGGCGATTTGGGGGCACTAAACCCCCAGTCCATAAGGACCTGTGAGTGGTTTAGTGCCCCAAATTGCTCTGATAAATTTCCTTTAATGCTTCAGTCTATTCTTCCAGCTGATCGTCTGGGGTCCTGGGTATCAGACATTCACCAGTCACATATTGTAAGTTTAAAGGGGTTAGACGAATAGCACTTATCCCGTATCCACTGGATCCACAGCACTTATTCCAGATCCATAGGAAAGAGGAGAGAGTGTGTGATCAGTGGGGGACTGACAGCTGAGACCCTACTTTATGTACTAAGAAGGGGCCTGTTTCCTGTGGCTCCGTCACTGCTGTTGCACTCAAGTTTATGTAACTCTGCCTTCTCTAGAAGTCTCATAGAGTTGAATAGAGTGCCAGCACACCTTCTAAGCCAAACCTAGATTGCTGTAGAATTTTGTTCAATAGGGCCGCCGGAGGTGATGATTTTGTGGTCCTGTTATGGTTGTCTGAAGCTTGCCTGACTAGCATTAAGAGTCCCAAAAACTGCATTTTTTATGTATCCTTATTGTTGTTGTCTTAACTTTAATCTTAACAGGACATTTTTATATCACACTGTGATGGCTTCATCATGTCCTACATTGTCCTCTTTCTTATGATGTTACTATTTTACATCTTGCGATTGACAAATATGACATTGCTCACGTCTGTTCCATAAACTCTTTCATATTTCCCCAGTCACATTTTCTGTAATCTGCCTTATTTCCTGTCCTTTTTCTTCTTCTCCTTGCAGAAACCAATCATCCCTGGTATAATACTATTAGGTGAATTAGGGGCTTTACTAGAGAAGGATTTTGATGCATTGCTGAACTGATCTATTATCAAAAGCTGATGGTTTGGGAAATGAGGGTCGTGTTCAATAGTCCATGTTAATAGACATATTTTACATTTGGAATCCTGGTAATTGCATCTAAATTCTTTGTCTTGAAGACTCCGCGGAGGGGTCATGAGATGCCTTATGTTCAGTAGTTAAGGTTTGACGTAGGAGGATAATTATGGGCCCATTTGTAATGGCACCTGCTTTACACCACCTTTTCTGCGTTTCATCAGACTTCTGCAGTTTTTGATAAAATGCCGTCATTTTTTACCGAGCCTGTGCAATCTGTGTTCCTTCAGCAGTGGGAGATTCCTTGTTCCTCTGAAGTTCGGAGAAATTTCTAAACCGAGAGATCATGTAGAGTTTTCCTTGAAGACCCTAATAACAAATCACATATAGCATCAACCCAGCTGGGTACGATCAGTAGGTTGTAGTTCAGATACACTGTTACCTTAGGGAACACTTACATTTTACGTAATGTTAGCAAAAACGTATATATATGCAGTGAAGTCATCTATTACAGAGAACATCTGGAAATATTAGGGAAGGGTTAGTAAAATTGCTGACATGTCACAGGAATGATTAATTTATCTAATAGCATTCCTGTAGGTAATAGACATTGGGGCATGATAAAAGTTTCGGAGTGTAGGGGAGAGCCAGACATAGTGCGGGGAAGAATTCTGTTTGATGGGCGCAGCATGGGAACACCATTCACCATTGTATTTTGGAGTGAGAAGATGTAGAGGGGAATAGGTCATCAGCAGGGTGGACTCTAACAAGCCAGTAGGTGTGGTATTATTTATTACTTTTATCTTGGAATGGAGTTTATTGCGTCCAGTTAAGAGGTCGACCCAGGTGAAAACATTAGTCATAATTCATCAGGCCCAGAAGTCCATCTTATTAGAACATCCAGATCCACAACGACAGGGAGATTTTCTAACTTGTGACCTATCACCTCTCCTGTCATGTCTGTCTTACTACATACTTGTATTCCCTATGTAATAGCAAATCGGGAGAGACTTTTCTTGTAACTTCGAGTTGTGCGGTTCCTGTATTACATCTACTAGAAATTTAGGAATACGTTTAGACATGGTTGTTAGGGGTGAGGGGCTTCTCCTTAAAATGACTTGAACAGCAAAGCTCAATTTTAACCCCTTCCCACTGCAACCAATTTTCTTTTTTTGCATTTTTGTTGTTTTTTTTTTTTTTTACTTTCTGCCTTCAAAAGTCTAAACTTTTTTTAGAGCTATTTTTGTGGTCACAGAGCCATACAAGGGCTTATTTTTTGCAGGACAAATTGGACTGTGGTACCATTTAATATTTCATGTTATGTATCTGAGAATGTTACCTCGGACCATCGATTGACTACCTGGCTGCTCTATTTGCAGGTGACAAGAACTTGTAAAGGGAGTCTGTCGCCAGAACCCATCAAGTCAGCCCCGCAGATAGATGGGTTAGGGTCACCTAAATCAATCAGTGATTTACCTTTGTAACTTGGTGTCTCTATTGCGGTGATATCACCACTTTTGTTAATGTACAAATTAGCTCTTTGGAGCAATAATGGGTTACTGATTACTTCTTTAGAGCAATGGCAACTCCCTTGCAGATACAAAAATGTAATTTGCATATTGTCAATAACCACAATATTTCGGCAACCAAGGCACCGATTTACAAGGGGAAAATGGGCTTGATTCAGGTGACCCTAACCTATCTATCTGCAGAGCTGGGTTTTAGTGGAAGAGTGAAGAAATTAGGCGATACCTTTTAGAGGCTAACTGAGTATATTTGATAGTAAGCTTTCGAGAGTCTAGCTCTCTTCTTCAGACATTGTAACATGATGTCTGAAGAAGAGAGCTAGACTCTCGAAAGCTTACTATCAAATATACTCAGTTAGCCTCTAAAAGGTATCGCCTAATTTCTTCACTCTTCCACTACTTTCTATGGCTAACACGGTACAACATTATACTACGAGCTGGGTTCTAGTGACAGACTCCCTTTAAAAGTCTGAAATAGTTTCTAGAAATGAAATATTGGCTTTGGCACATATATTGTGTTCCCAGACTGTAGTACTAAATAGTATTAATGAATGTGTTTCTCTTTTTAGCATCCCACTAGCACTTTAAGCACAACAAGTTTTCAGCCCATACGACCTCTGCCTGCCATCAAAATACTTGCTGACAAAATCAACTTTGAGCATTCTGTGCCAATGTATGCAGAGCAACTGATACAGACCGTGAGCAGTCTGAGCCAGCCCTCGGATAACCTGCTCCATCATTGCTATGCTCACTGCTACTTGAAGGTATAGTATCTACTTGTTTCACTCCTGTTGCAGTATTCACAACCTGGTGAATTCAGCAGTTCCCAATGTATCTCACAACAATTAGAGTAAAATGGAAACCCTGGAGGGGATTTGCACAGCAAAATGGGGCATATTTAACAACACTATCGAACTTTGCTTTATTTAGAAATTTGTTGTACAGACCTTCAGAAATCTGTCTCGCTTTCCAACAAGCCAAAATTCTGATTCACTTTCTGATCCTCCAAAATTCTGCCTCATTTTGCCAATGTGTCAAAAAATTTGTCTCCATTGCCCGTGCTCCAAAATTCTGTCTCAGCTGAATCCTCAACTAAGTTTACACCATTTTAAATTTGGTCTACTTTGCGCAGGATTTGTACTTTTCTGTCTCATAAATGTGTGGTAAAACACTTTTAAACCACGCCGATTGTGGCGCACATTTTCCAAGCCAGTCGTATTTTTCTGTTCTTTCTGGCGCATTCTGTTCTTAAATATGTCATAAATGTCACGCACCAACAATTTTGGCCTAAAAATAGAGAGAAAAGTGTCTGTCATCTGTTGATTAATATACCCCAATATAAGCAAAAAAAGAAAAAAAAAACTTATGTGCCTTATTTACCAAGTGTTTGGGCTCTTTTTAGAGACTTGTATGATTTGTACAAATAGGGGAGGTGGCTTTACATAAGGTGAACACGGCCTAACTTACGAAGCCGTGTGCCAAATATTGGAGCATTTTTCTGGCATAAACTAAAAGGTGTAAAGTTATATGTGACAGATTCATCAGTCTTTGATAAATCTGCTGCAGTTTAAAATTGTCTAAATTTGCAACGTCGAACTTTTTATACAGTATAAGTGAATCAGTCCCTTTTTTATGGATAAGTACTTCATGCATGGCCCAGGGATGCTTTTTTTCGTCATGCAACCCCCTCCTAGTCTACCAGCTTTGCTTTTAGTGTTCCTTTTAAATAAATTCAGTCAAGTGGTTAGAGGGTTTTTCGAAATAAAAAAATGGCCTGTTATTTTTATATTAAATCCCCCCACTGCTCCAACGCTATCACCCTTGTGGTCCTGAGGGGTCATTTTATTTTTTTTACTTGGCCTAAGCATTAGCATCATCTTTTCCCCCATATTGTCATTGCAACCAATCACGGGCCTCAGTGCTGTATTTTCTGACATTATGCAGTTGGCAGTTTTTGTATCACATAGGTCCCATACACATGAATGAGTGTGTCATTCAATGTTCCCCCAAGTGGGTGTCCGATGGTCCGTTATGTTGCAAAGTCCTATGCTGCTACTTAGAGCAGAACGGACCTGAAGCCCCCACAGAGGTAAGTACATCATGGATTACACTTGGATGAGACTTGATTCTCTCTCCGAGTGTCTTCCAAGTGCATTCCGCTGCAATCATCCCTATCTCAGATTGCACACTCATTCATGTGCTTGCGGCCTTAGGCTCTATTCGCATCACATTTTGTACACCCATTTAGCAGATCTGTTTAACAGATGCAAACAGATCCATCCATTTGCATCCTTTTTTGCACCTGTTAATTGGATCTGCTAATAGGATGTAAAAAATGTGTTGTGCATAGACCCTTGCAGACTTTCATGGAGGGGGCAGCACATATACCACCACCCTATACATCTCCTCTTCAGTATGACTGTAAGCAAGAGCTGTGACGTAGTCCTCAATCCTAATGATTAGTAGGGGTCCCAGCAGTCATACCCCAACCCTTGTGATATCTATCACCTTTCTTGTTCATTGATGATAAATGTTAATAGTGGAAAATCAATATGTAATAAATCACAATACTATATGTGTGTTATATTTTATGCTACTATTATTGTGTTAGCATATATGGAGCTTTTAGCTTTGGTTTTCCTCCTCAGTATACATAACATTTAGCCTTTATTAAACATTAAAGTTTTCACAATTTATTCACATTTATATCATGAGCCCATAAGACAACTTTTCTCTGACCTGTAAAGGCTAACAAAGAAATACATACACAGATCATTGAGGTACCTAGTTAAAACATCAAAGCGCTGGAATATAGTCATCACAAAGAAACAGAATTGCTCATGTGTATGAGGACATGGAACCAATTATGGATCCCAACAGGTCGTTCTGGGACAGATGTTTGGAGGAATATTGTACAATAGACTAGTCTGAATCCTGACATGTGATAAATCATCAGCACTTAATGTGGGATGGGAGGGTAAAGACTGTACTTTATTATATACCTCCAAAGGCGGATTATTTCAGAGACGTTATATTTTACAGTTTGATTGTATGCAAGTAGGAAGTGTTAGTATGATGAACATTTGTATGTAAAACCTAAAAGAAACAATCAATTATCTTGTTGCATGTAAGTTTCTGATTTATGAAAATGTGATCTAAAAGGGGCTGTCTCATCACAGTATGTCACAAGGCATTATGGGAAAGGAGCTGGGAGCTCATGCGCCCTCTGTTGGATGTAACAGAACCTCAGTTTGCTTTTGACTCACCGGGAATGCTAGTTCTCAAAATGACAGCAAAAGTTTGATATTCCCGGGGAAAGTTATCTTTACCCGATCTGTTCTACTGTGGTGGCCACTAGTGGCGATGCATAGTATTGCATGGGGCCATTAAAATTAACAGTGGACAGAGTGGACCTTGGTGCTCTCTACTTTGGCTCATAGAGGACGGTCCTTGGCTGTTATGATATCCATATCCAGAATAAGTGTCTGTGCAGTGGGAATCTGACCGATGGGACACCCAACTATTTTGGGACCAGGATTCCAGGTCTCTGCATTAATGGAGCTACATATGTGCATATTCATCTTGATGGTAATGCTGGTGATAGATGAATGTTGTTACTCAGCTATTTCCATCTTCATCTATAGCAGTCCCATGAAGATAACTGTAATGTAACAGACATGCACACCCGGAGCTCCTTTTGTGCAGAAGGGTAACTGGACTTTTTTCTTGAGATTGAGGGGGTCCTAGCAGTTGCTCAGTCACAGATCTTATTGGTCCCATGTTCTGTAGATAACTACCTATACTAAGACAACCCTTTTAATAACATTCTATTTTGTAAGTCAGGGCTGAACCTAAGCTGATATTCCAGAACTTCATAAACATCAAATCCCTGATAGGTTCCTATTTCCTAAGATCTATTGCCCTTTAGCCATGTCACTGCACTTTTTGACATATATGTCTAGAAATTTAGATAACATTTACTTTTTTATTTTTATTTTTTTTTATTTTAGGTGTTTGGGTTTCAAGCTGGGCTCACATACCTGGACAACAAAGGAGGCTACTACCCCCCTGTCCCTGTGACACCTGCCTTTAGCACTGCCTTGTATGGAAAACTACTTAGGCTTCCTCAGTATTGGTAAGTCTGTGTATTCTGTAAATGTGCTTTAAAAGGGTTGTCCCAAAAAAAAAAAAAAAAAAAAAAAAGACAACTTATTGCCTATACATTGGAAAGGTGTCTGATCATTGGAGGTTCCACTGATCACAAGAAAATGGGCCCCTATACCCTGTGTGAATGAAGCAATGGTTGCACTGTGTGTTACTGCTGGTGGGACTGGTGAAGATAGCAGATTGCGGTATGTGTATATCAGGCACATAGAAATTAAAGGAGTGTTCCTATCGTAACATGTTGTCCCCTATCCATAGGATACCTTGGCGATCTGTGAGAGTCCGACCACTCAGACTCCCACTGATCAGAAGAACAAGGAGTTTAGTCCCCCCTGTTCTGAATAAGATAAGATAAGATAATCCTTTAATAGTCCCACCATGGGGAAATTCAGTGTGTTACAGCAGCATAGATAATACAATATACAAATGTTCTAGAGGCATTACAGTGACAGTAGGTACAGATGAAAAGGTAAAGGTAAAAAAGTAGTAGAAGGGATATCACAACTTAAGATCTTTCAGTTCTCTGTATGGAATGATCTCCGCTTAGGTCGGTGAATGGAGAAGTGGTTAGGCTGGTGTGCACACTGCTCCACTCATTTCAATGGAAGAACCAGAGATAGCCTAGCAATGTATTCTGGCTATCTCTGCGATCACTCCCATTGAAGTGAAAGGAGGGGGCTGAATTCCCTGTTTTCCTCATTTTTAGGGTCTCCCCCCACTTAATAAGATGGAAATACCCCTTTAAATGGAGCAGAAGTGTGCATGCACCACTGCTCTATTCAAACATGGTACACGTGCCACCCATTCTTGTGATCAGTGGTGATCAGACACTTTGCTGTGGATAGAATAGTTGTTGATAGCTTTGCAGCAGTAGTATATGTATACATGGCAGCAGTAGTATATGTATACATGGCAGCAGTAGTATATGTATACATGGCAGCAGTAGTATATGTATACATGGCAGCAGTAGTATATGTATACATGGCAGCAGTAGTATATGTATACATGGCAGTAGTAGTATATGTATACATGGCAGCAGTAGTATATGTATACATGGCAGCAGTAGTATATGTATACATGGCAGCAGTAGTATATGTATACATGGCAGCAGTAGTATATGTACAAGTAGTATATGTATACCAGGATGGCAGCAGTAGTATATGTATACATGGCAGCAGTAGTATATGTATACATGGCAGCAGTAGTATATGTATACATGGCAGCAGTAGTATATGTATACATGGCAGCAGTAGTATATGTATACATGGCAGCAGTAGTATATGTATACATGGCAGCAGTAGTATATGTATACATGGCAGCAGTAGTATATGTATACATGGCAGCAGTAGTATATGTATACATGGCAGCAGTAGTATATGTATACATGGCAGCAGTAGTATATGTATACATGGCAGCAGTATATGTATACATGGCAGCAGTAGTATATGTATACATGGCAGCAGTAGTATATGTATACATGGCAGCAGTAGTATATGTATACATGGCAGCAGTAGTATATGTATACATGGCAGCAGTAGTATATGTATACATGGCAGCAGTAGTATATGTATACATGGCAGCAGTAGTATATGTATACATGGCAGCAGTAGTATATGTATACATGGCAGCAGTAGTATATGTATACATGGCAGCAGTAGTATATGTATACATGGCAGCAGTAGTATATGTATACATGGCAGCAGTAGTATATGTATACATGGCAGCAGTAGTATATGTATACATGGCAGCAGTAGTATATGTATACATGGCAGCAGTAGTATATGTATACATGGCAGCAGTAGTATATGTATACATGGCAGCAGTAGTATATGTATACATGGCAGCAGTAGTATATGTATACATGACATCACCACTTTCTTCCAGCCACTGTTTCTTTATAAAACCCTTTATAAAACTCCTTACATCCCCCATCCTTTTACTTCACACATGTTGACATTGCACTACTATTAGGAAGAATCTGCTGCCCTTCTATTATCTAGAGAACTACCTGACCTAATCTCTGAACGTCAGTAGATCCAGGTTTACCATGTGAGAGATTTGTATGAGCCCTGTTCTGTCAGTAGGTGTTGCATCCTCTCTGTGTCGTAATGCATCAGCATGGAGCTATGATCGCCTATAGCTGCTCTTCTCTTTTTTCGGACCCCCTATGTAGCTGGCTGTATTACAACTACACAGGGTGTCTGTGCTTTCTCTCTAGATAAAAGAAGAACAGCAGATAATATTGGGGTTCTGGTTTCCTCTGCAGCTTTTATATATATTGGCAAGAAAACACTCAGGACTTGCGTTTCAATGTAACATGCAAGTGTTTAAACACAGACATGAACTCTGAACCAGAACCATAGAAATAAAAACGATATGATCGCCATCTGGCCCTTTTCCATCCTACCTCTTAGTTTATCTTTTTTTTTATTCTGGCATTCACAGTTTTGTGTTTTATGTAAGAATTTTCCAATATCACTAATATTAGATATACTAAACTAAAGCCAGGTAATGTGACAATCTTACAGCGTATCTCGCAGCCAGTTGTCCGCTAACTCTGGCAGCGCCATTACCTTTTATTCATGGCTGCCATGTAAGATTTCTGTGCAGGTGTCCTTTTGTTCTGCACATATCTATCTTAGTTGCTGTCTCTTTTCTCTAACCTGAGATACGCACAGCAGTTAGTGCTTCGGGGTCCTTTCCTACTACTATGAACTCCCATTTCCTTCCATTGCGATCTAGGATTAACCTGGCAGCTGGTCGCAGATTTTCACGATTATTAAAACTGTTTTCTGTAGTCTCTGTTTCTCAAGATCTAAGATTTATTGATGGGGCTAGCCTGAATTTATAAGGAGAGGTCAACAGTATGAGATTGCTGGTGGTCTGACTCTTGGCACCCCACCGATCAGCTGTTTGAGTTGGTTGTGATGCTTAGTAAGCACTGCAGCCTCTACATTGAGTAGCAGGCATAGCGCTGTACATAATTTAGCTGCTTCCTCCCATTTATGTCAATGGGGCAGAGCTATGTGTATTATCAGGCACAGCAACTACAGTTTGGATTTTTACAGTACAGTTTTTCTAAAGAGCTCTTCACCTGTGTGCCCATTATGTGATCATGCAGAAATCATGGCAAATAGGTTTATCTCATAGTCACAGTGCAAGAACCCCTACAAATCAGCTGCTATCTCCAGGGGAACCTTTTAGCACATGTACAGTTTTCCTGCACTGCCCCCACAGGGAAAATGAAGCATTACACAGTACTAATTTAAATATTTTATGGCAAAGATAAGCCCTTCAGAGAGAGAGAGACTGCTGCTCTCTACTCTAGCTTATTTATAGTTATATATGGGGAGCCATCTCACTAAAGTGACCCTATACTTTACAAGAAATATTTCACAATAAACCCTTAAGTCATAGTTGCTGTGGGTGCGGTTCATCCAGTTTGTAGTCCTCTATATATTTATGTAAAACAGTCACTAGCTTCACAGACTATTGGAATGCACACTGTAATTTGGTAGTTTAAGATACTCTTCCTGATTTTGGATGGATTGTCTGATAGCAGACTGGTCATGATAGGACCAGGGTCTCAGACTACCAAAGCAATGTGGGCAAAGTCTGAGCAGTGAAGAAATGAAGAGGGAACTGAGAATCAGAAAAACTGTGACAGAAAGATTGAAAATAAGGGTACCAGATATTTTAACTGTGCTTCATGCATTTATTCTTAAAAAAAAATAAAAAAAATTATAATGATTAATAAAAACAGAATGACTGACTTTATTTCAGTCTGTGCCGGTCACTACATTGGCTGCCTATTCAATTCAGAATACCATATAAACTTATCACCAAGGCTCTCCATAATGCGGCACCTCCCTACATTTCCTCCCTCATCTCTGTCTGTCGCCCAACCCATACTCTCCGTTCACTCAAGATTAACATTCTCTATTATCAGAACCTACTACGCTCGTATACAAGACTTCTCCCGAGTTGCACCACTTCTCTGGAATGCTCTATCCCAGACTTTCAGATTAACCCCCAATTTGTACAGCTTCAAGCGCAAACTAAAGTCATATCTTTTCAAACAGGCCTATCATAATTCCTAATGTAAACCCTTCCGTAGTTAGAATCTCTAAGACTTACCCTCCTCTGTTCACGCTCCCGCATTACCTCACAGGATATGATGCCATATCAGACTAACTTTATATGTCCAGGCACCATCTGCACGTTAAAGGACACAACTGGTGACAGCTCATACAGCTTTATATATGTGTAATGACAGTAACCTCTATTACAAAATTGTGTGACCATTGTATAAGCAATGCTAACTCTGATGCCGCCCCTGCTACCTCTTGTGTCACCCCCTCTACCCCATAGATTGTAAGCTCTTGCGAGCAGGGCCCTCAGTCCCAGTGTGTGAATTGACTATTTCTTTGTAATGTATCTTTTTTGTCTGTACTTGAACCCTACAAATTGAACAGTTCTGCGGAATATGTTGGAACTATAGAAATAATGTATTATTATTTCAGAATTCCCCCGAGAGGGATGCCTGTTTTCTAAACCTATTTAACCAGTTCTGCAACTTGCCATGCACAAGGAGACCATAAATCTAGCTATGAGGTCAGTGAGACTCCCTACAGAGCCTCACTGCTGGGTTAGCACACTGTTACACATGCTGACTTGTTTACCCTGTGAATTTACATAATCACGTTTGCTGTTTAAAGTGTTAATTCTGTAGGACCCTGCTAGGACCATGACTGAAGTAAGGCCTGAGCATCTCAGTTGGACTTCAGACATCTTGGTTGCAAGTGTTTTCTTAAGATTGTGTTGTAAGAGTTGTTTTGTGCTGGTTAGCACTTAATGCTACCTGGTTTACTAGGACTTGGAACATGGTAGAGAGTGACAGTAATCTGGCTTGAAAAGAATGCAGATGACATCTGGTGGTGTCCATAGGACATCATAGAGAGAGAAATTCTGTAGGTTATAATAAAGATCATGTATCATGATTTCCGGATTGGAGTCAGGATTTTTTTTCCTTTGATATGGGACAGTTGGCATCGGCCTGGTGGGTTTTTTGCCTTCCTAAGGTCAGTACTGTAGGGTTATAGGGTTATAGGACAAGGCAAGACAATAGGAAAGAAAATTCTTTTTTTGTTAATATACTGTGTTTACTGTGCCTTAAACGTGACCTATTACCTGCTATTCTAGAGGTCAGTGCAGTAACCGTAATGCAACTTTATATAGTTTTTGTTAACTTTTACAATTTATCATAAAATAAAAACATTTTTTAAAACACAATTTGCTTAGCATCATCATATTCTGACACTCATAATGGGGGAAATTTATCAGCAAGCAAATTTTTACAGTCAGTTTAGCTATAGACTTCTGGAATACAGACAGCTAGATAGGTTAACCACGCCAACTTCCCGCTGACTTTTGAAAAGTGGTGTGAGTAAATCAAAAAGTTGCAAAAATTTTGAGCAGATGAGCTAAAAAATTCCCAGATCCCTGCGTTGCAACTTTTTTAGGCCAGAATCGTAGAGGACAGGTTTCATAAATTTCCCCCCATTGTTGTTCTATTTTGTTTATGAAGATGTGTGAAGCCTTTTTTTTTGTGGGGTAAGCTTTATTTTTAGTGATATCGTTTTGGTCACTTTCTATTTAAATGCGATGATATTTTTTCTGTGATGGTCTTCACCATGGCGGTTGAATGATTACAAATGTTATCAGTGAGGACATTTTTGGATGCAGCAATACCTATTATATTTATTTTTTATTGTTTAGCTAGGTTTACATGTGAAATGGGGAAAAGGGAGTGATTTAAACTTTTAATTTGTGTTATTTTCTGTATTTTTAAAAATATTATTCAAAATAATATTCAAAATGATATTCTGTTTATTCTAATTTACCCCCCAATCTGCAGTGGAGCCACCAACGATCATGAGAATGGGAGCACCGTTGTGCTAGATACAGCAGACACCTTCAGAAGTTTTGTAGAGAACTCGGTGCCTCTGTGGATTGGGCACATAAGGGGAACTATATAATATTAGGCAATTTTAATGTAATGGTTGATCAGTGTATGTATGAATAATAATACATATTATTTATATAGCGCCAACATAATCTGCCGCACTTCACAAATTGTAGAGTTCAAGTACAAACAAAAAGAGACATATATACATGCAATCTGTCTGGGATTTGGATTAACCCGAAGGATGGGTGGGGAAGGTGTAAAATCTAGATAGACAGATAGACAGATAGATAGATAGATAGATAGATAGATAGATATATAGATAGAGTAGATGAGATAGACAGAAACTACATGTTGACAAGCCACAAAGCTTCTGGGAGAATGTCCTATGGACAGATGAGAAAAAAAAAATCGAAATTTTTGGCAAGGCACATCAGCTCTGTTCACAGATGGAAAAATGAAGCATATCTTGAAAAGAATAGTGTCCCTACTGTGAAACATGGAGGAGACTCTGTTATGTTCTGGGGCTGCTTTGCTGCATCTGGCACAGGGTGTCTTGAATCTGTGCAGGGTACAATGAAATCTCAAGGCTATCAAGGGATTCTAGAGAGAAATGTGCTGCCCAGTGTCAGAAAGCTTGGTCTCAGTCGCAGGTCATGGGTCTTGCAACAGGATAATGACCACAAACACACAGCTAAATACACCCAAGAATGGCTAAGAGGAAAACATTGGACTATTCTGAAGTGGCCTTCTATGAGCCCTGACCTAAATCCTATTGAGCATCTTTGGAAGGAGCTGAAACATGCCGTCTGGAAAAGGCACCCTTCAAACCCGAGACAACTGGAGCAGTTTGCTCATGAGGAGTGGCCAAAATACCTGCTGAGAGGTGCAGAAGTCTCATTGACAGTTACAGGAATCGTTTGATTGCAGGGATTGCCTCAAAAGGTTGTGCAACAAAATATTAAGTTAAGGGAACCATCATTTCTGTCCAGGCCTGTTTCATGAGTTTTCTTTTTTAAAAAATTCTGTTGAAGCATGGTTGAAAAGCAATGTCTGACTTTCATTTGTTCATTTTCATAGAATTTTTATATATTATTACTTTTGTCAGATTCAAGTTATTTCTGTGACCATTGTGAGTTAAACGAGGGGTACCAACAATTTTGTCCGTATATATATATATATATATATATATATATATGTGTGTGTGTGTGTTTTGTTTTTAAAGACATACTCACCTGTCCTTAGTGCGCCGTTTTCCGCTGTTGGTGCCCTTTCCGTTTTTGGAAAAATGAGGCTCGCATGACTGTTGAGACCAATGAGTGGCTTCAGTGGTCACTGTATATGTACCAGTGACATCACTCACATATTTCATCAGTTCCTTAGCAGTAACCACTGATTGGCCTCAGTAGTCATGTGATCGTCAGGGCTTCCACTTACGGGGTGGCAGACAACAGAGTATTGGGGACAGGTAGAATTGTTTTGTTTTTTATGCCTTCCCTAGTCACCCGATGGATTGCTCCAAATTTTGGTACATTATTCATTTTCCTCTCTCACCAGTACCTAGAAACAAGATAATCTGACTTGAATGTGAGCTGGCTGACGCGTGGAACATTTGACACTTCTTCTCCTCGTATCTGTCTCCTCACCGTGTTCTGTGTCTGTCAGCAGCCCTGACACCTCCACTGTAAACCTAAACAGCGCCCCGCACCAGTCTGTTATGTAAACTCAACAATAGCAACGCATGAGTAATAAAGTAGAAAAATAAATGAGCAGAGCAGCAGCCTCCTCAAATGAAGTGTAGCTTGAAGTGAATAAAACTCCAGATGAAATGCATCAAATAGCACTTGAACTAAATCGAAGTCAGCGTGAGCGCTGAGAGCTTCATTGAAGTCATGCAGTTAGCGAGAATTAGTCTGCTAGAATAACCTGGTAATGCCATTAAACTCTGAGTCACTCCTCGAAATTATACCACCTGCTTTATTTGCAGTTTTGGATTGTACATCCCTCCCTCCCTCTCACAGTACACATAGGATGCTGCACATGTTTTTCTCTCTCTCTCATTTTTGCAGAATATTTTTAACACAGGCTGATGTAGCTTGTTTTTTTGCTCCTTTTTTTTTTTCTTATTTTTCTTTTTATGATGAAAAAAAAAAGAAAGACATTTTATGAACTGTTATGGAATCCCTAAGGTGGTATGTTTCGAGTTAACAGTGAAAATCCCAACTTTATTTCTGACATAAATCAAATTCTACGCACAGCGATTGTGCTGTGGTGTCCTACGCACACATTCCACACTAAGTAGTTACAATGCAGCGACTCTCGGCTCCTTTTTTTTTTTTTTTTTTTGTATAAGAGATGCATTGGAAACGTGACATTCAAGTAAGCAGAATCGAGAGAAAATGTTGTGACTCGTGCACTTTAGTGTTTTGATAGTCTCCCACCAATTTTATGTTTGTTTACTTAATGCCATTTTACGGTTTGGTGGCAGTTTTATTGTTTTGTGATTTTTATTTTATTTTTTTACACCCCAGTTAAAGGGTTATCCAGCTTCCAAAATTTTTTTCAAATACATCCACAGCAGTGCTAAATAATCACTGCTCCCTTGTGCACTCTTTTCTTGACTTTAGTTTACTTGCTGCTCCTTGTATCACTGTTATTTACATGCAGTGAATTTGTGGACAAACTATATTTCTCATTATTCAGCTGCCTGCTCTCACTCTCTCTATAACCCTCCCTTCTCCACTCTCCCCTGCAATTAAATCACAGGTAATAAATCACTCCCACATCTGAGATCAGGTGCTGCTGTGATGTATCGTTTGATGCCTGAACTGCTCACAGGGAGGGGTAGTGAGCTCGCAAACGAAACGTCACAGCTGAGGACATTGACCTGAAAATAAATCAGATAAACAGTGCTGAATTTAAACAGGATATATATTAGAAAGTGTTTTGAATTGATACACTCTGTTATTTGGCCCATATTTTTAAAAAACTGGATAACCCCTTTAAGTTTTTTTTTACATGATTATGGTTGACAATGTTATAAAGTTGTAAAGTCTATGCGCTCTGAGAGACAAAGAGAGTGCTTCCTTCACTTAATTTTAGTGATCGGTGTGGGTTTCATTACCCCATTGATCAAAGCTTTTGTCTCTTTGACATGTCAGAAGTTTTATTGAAAGAGCATTTATACTTTGAGGTGCCCATAGGTGGCCATGCACATTACATAAAAGTTGGCTAAACCCAATGATCTTAGTAGAACCGGCCAACTATCTTAGGGTTCAGCCACATAGCATTTTTTTTTTTTATATTGATGTAGCAGATCAGTTTATATAGATATCAGTAAAAAAAAAAACGGGTTTTTCTGTAATTTTTTTCAAAAGTATAGTATATTATGATTGTGTCCTAAAAAAAAAAAATTTAGTACATTTTTTTTTTTTCGTTTTGCTTTGATCTCTATGTAAACAGATGGCCATCAGTTTGCATTTATATAAATTTATATAAATGTACCCTAAGATATTTGTGGCTGTCCTGACTCTCCTCTGACGACAGATGGAGAAACAAGGATGGGGTATGTTGGATTTCAAAATGCCTGATTCCTTGTAGTACAGAAGATAAGCTTCCGTCAAACAATACTGGCAGTGGCTTATTTATCTCTCCACTGAAAACATGTACATGAGCTGAGCATACTTGTAAGCTCTTGTTCACACAGCAGTATTCTGCTTAGTATTTTGCATGAGTATTTGTAAGCCAAAAGCCATTATGCTTTCTCTCTTTGTTGATTCTGCTCTTGGTTTTGGCATGTAAATACTGAGCAGAATTCTGGTTTGTGAACATTCCCTTAAAGGGATTGTCTAGGCAAAAATTGACAACCCCTTTAACTTCAGCGGCCTTAGCAGGCCTCAGGAAGAGACCCGTGATATCACAGGGTGTGACATCGTATGCCCTTTGCTGATTGGCCTCAGCAGTCACGTGACCACTGAGGCCAATCAGCGGCTTCAACATAGCTCCGGAAGAAACCCATTGAGCAGAAGAACCGGAACACGCTGGGAGGACACCGGAGCATTGGGGACAGGTGAGTATGAATTTTTTTTTTTTTCACTGCCTCCGGTTGATTTAAAGGTTAAAGGGGTTGTCCATTTTTGCCTGAACAACCCCTTGAAGGTTATATAGGGTGGGAGTTTTCAGGAGCCATTCCATTATTACAGATGGAGTAGTGGGCAATGAGTCAAAGTAATGGCAATGATCTCTGTGGCATGACTAGCCAGCTATGAACACTAAAAACAGAGTGTAAGGCTATGTTCACATCTGGTCTTAGCACATGTTGCATGTACATACTACATCAGGATTATTCCCTGTTGTAGTCATCCTATGTGCACTCCACATATGTCAAAAGAGCTAACTGGGCCCTTTATATAATGATGTGCAAAGGTTTTAGGCAGGTGTGATGACAATGCTGCAAGGTAAGGCCTCATGCACACGAGTTTGCAGGCCAAACTACTTTTTTTTTAGTGGAAAATACTTGGGTGATGCTCGCATGACATCCAAGTGTAATTCAAGTGCCTTCCGTCCCCCTATTGATTTCATTGCGGGGTTCCGATCCGTTTCAGTGTCATTATCAGTAACAGAGCATCGGAATCCCCCTTCAGGAGAGCCTCGGCCTGTACATGAGGCCTTTGAATGCTGTCAAAAATAGAAGTGTTAATAGTTTATTTTTGTTAATGAACAACATTAAGTGAATGAAGAAAAGAGATATCCAAATCCCATTAATATTTGGTGTGAGCGCCCTTTACCATCAAAGCAACTTCAGTATTGTTGCAGTGTCAGAAAAGCAAGATTTATTGCTATGTGTATATGGACTGTAGTAGCTTCCTTGAATTTTTTTTACTTGTTTTCTTAAACTGTATTTATTTGTTATGCAAGAAGCCATGGGGAAGGCGTTAGGTGGTTGTTTGCTTTTACTACTTAGGCAATGCATCCCCAGAAAATCTCACACTCCTGGGCTTATCTCATGTCACTTCCTTGTTTATTTAAAGGGTCACACTGTACAAAAGCTTTCATTAATCCTTATCACCCAAGATGGACGATGCTAAAATATTTACGTGCATACTAACATCCTTTACATTGGACAGATAAGCTCTTAATTACCGGGCCTGCAGATCTCTCTAAGAGTTTGGCGCATTTATGGTCAAGCCTTTTAACCCCAATAGCTCACCAATAATGTACATCAAAGTCGGGATCAGAGTGGAACAAAAGGGAGGTGTGCACATTGTACAGTAAGTAAAATGTGCAGATTAGTGTGGGACAATTGGCCCTTATCTGATACCTGCTTCCACTTATCCATGTATATCAAAGCTTTTAAGGAACTCCCTGCTACCTGAAGTAGTGTTACATATGGTACACTATCCTGGATAGATTAGTGTCCTATCCAAAATATTAGATGTCCTTTGGAATTGAAAAAAACAAAATAATAAAAATATATCAGCAAAGAAGTTGTAGTAGAGACCTAAGGGCTTTGTGGTAGGACTTTATACTTCACTGTTGCAAAGCGTTGCCCCATTTTACTACCTTGTGGGAAATGGGAATGGGTATCTGATCTGAGCATATTTCTGGTACAGTACGAGTCACTTTTCTACCCCAGTTAACCTTTTAGTATATGAAATTCTGACTGTCCCCAACCACCACTAGAGGCAACTCGATAGATAGATTTTTATGGCTCCCATTTAAGGCCGGACTGGTGTCATCCACAGTCTTCACCGACCCATCCGTTCTATTAAATGGGCTGAACCGAAAATGCAGATAGGTATAACACCTGCTCCAGTATTTGCGGTTCTTGATTGTGGCCCAGATACACAGCCTCAAAAACTACGGCCGAGTGTATGGGCCTATTGAAATGTATGGCTCCGCATACACAAACCCTTAAACATTACGGACCGGACCCATGTATGGCCCCATGTACATTAGGTCATGTACGTAAGGGCCTAAGAAGCTGTTCATGCAACAATATAGCTTTGTGAAGGGAAAGGGGACTTTAGGGGTCTGTATTAAAAAAACAAACCAAAAACAGACATCTTGTAATAGATAAAAAAAAAAAAAATATTAAGAATTTATGAAAATTTGTTCAAAAATATATCTAAAAAATATGATTATTATAAGAATAGACAAGGGGATAAGTGTACGATTGGCAGGCAAGTGTCCAGATCATCCAGGTCCCCCAGTATTCAGAAGGATGGGGTACCAAAAGTCTCCGTAAGGCCTTTTTGTGAATGGAGCACCAGTGCACTTGCATGACTGGCGCTCCATTCACAAAGAGGCCTTAGGGGGACTTTCAGTTCCATGTCCTCCTGGTCACTGGGGATCCATCGATCGGGCCCCCAAGGATCAGACAATTTATCCTGTAGATAGGAGATAAGTGTCCATAGCGGCACAATCCCTTTAAGCAATTTCCAAATATGCAGTAGGTAACATACAGGATCAGGAGACACTAAGTAAACAAGCTACCTATAATCCTACACCACTCTGGTTTACAGAGAGTCTTATTCTACCCTGAGGTACTTATCAGAGCCTGCCCCAAGGAAGAACAGAGTTTGCGACTCTGGACCCAGGTTGTAAAACCAGTTGCCAGAAAACAGGTGCACCTGCAGGCTAAGGAGCGGGCCAGAAACTCTATTGCATGCAAGAGAGTAATACACAAGCCTGGAGAGTACGGGAGCAACCAAAGGAAAGCAGAGGAATATCAGAAATCCGGGCCATGGTCAAGTCCTTGAGGTCACAGATAAAGCTGAATCGGCAAGAGATGGGTAAACCAGAAGATCAGCAGAAAACAGGGAAAGGTACTAGGAGTAAAGGCTGAGAATTCAGAGCCTAGTAAATGCAGTCACAGGCACTTGTGTAAGGAAAGGGTCAGGTTAAAATTTGTGTCATTAATATAGCTCAGCCTTTATAAAATAAAGAAACTTGCTTTTTTTGTCTCATCTTTGATATGCAGTTCTACCTGTATGATTTTCAGAGATATCCCTGGTTCAAAACCCAGTCGGGATAGGGATAGTATGTGCAGTTGGAGCTATACATATCCCAGTCCCGATTGTGTTTTGTATCAGTGATATCTGACACTGTGAGCAGGTTTCTACATTTTATAATGCCTGAGATATAGCCATTTGAGGTGACCCTCCCTCCACCCTCATTTTCTTTTCATTTCACACAGCCCGTACACCCTACACAGTGATAAGCAGGGGACAACTCTCAATAGAGAAGCAATGGAAAGGATTTCACAGAAAGGCCAAAATTTGTTAATAAAGTATATTACAAAATGTATTAATGACACAAATACTACCAGAAAATGATAAGTTGTCAGAATGCTTTTAAGCAATAGCCATGTGACAAATGGTAGATGCCATAGAGAATTTCCCCCAACAGCGCTGTACAGGAGAGAATGATGACTGTTGGGCGAAGTAGTGGGTGTGGATATTTAGTTACCAGCTAGTGGAATATACGATACTTATAGGTACAAGAACATCAATGTATAGTGACTAATGTCTCACAAAAGGGACAGTTTCATAGGAATTCAGTTATCTGTATGCTTTTGGAATATGGGAACCAACTGGACATGTTTATATGTTCTTCCCATGCACACATGAATTTCCTCTGTGTACTCCCCTTTGTCCCACACTCCAAAAACATACTGATAGGTTCATTTGTAATTTAGATTGTGAGTTTTTCGACCAAGGCCCTCGATAGCGAAACGCTGCCGAAACAAACGCAGTGGAAATGCATTGCGTTTTTTTCCGCAGCGTTTTGGCTGATTGTTCCACTGCAGACTCTCTGCCCTTATTATACCTATAGGGAAAATGCCAGCATTTCCACAGGTACAATTGACATGCTGCAATTTTTAAAAACGCGGGCATTTTTGAAAACGTAGCTTTTCCACTGCGGATTTTTTTTTCTGTAACGTGTGGATGGGATTAACCAGAATCTCATTCACTTTGCAGGTACGGTAAAACGCGTTTTTTGCTGCCCCAAAAAATGCTGCGTTTTCACAACGTGGGGCTTCAGCCTTAAAGGGTTTTTTCAGGCTTATCAATTGATGACCCATCATATTCAAGTGGATTGGGCTCTTTAAACCCCGACATTCTTCAATTGATGGCCTATCCTAAGGATCAGTTTATAAGCCCAGAAAATGCCTTTGCTGGGGACAAGGACTGACATGAATGATGAAAATCTTTGTACAGCGCTACATTACGTGTTTGTACTAAGTGAATAAAATGATTAAAGGACACTGATGTTGGGGAAATTGTATCGTGATTGTAAAGAATCAGCTATTGTGAATAATGCAATTGTAAGAACTGTATAGATATGCCACAAACTATAGTTACAAGTATACTATTGTCTCAGGAAGGCAATTGCTAAAGAACTGGTTGAATGAAATGTATCCTGTGTGGTTTGTCACAGCTTTACCTTTAACTTTACTGAGCGGGTAAGTAATAGGCTGTGCAGAATGAACTGATGTAAAATCCTTCTGACAAGGGAACAGGTGACAGGGAATTACTCATTGCCCTTGCCCTAACTTTGTAAATCTGTGGCTGATTTCAGGCAGTCTTCAGACGCACGCTTTGATGTAACTGTCTGTCTTCAACTAGACCTGAATAATGTCTGCCGAGTATTCCCATTTTCACAGTTTTCTAATCCATTTTGTGCCAGCTTTTTCTGCAGCTTTAAGAATTTCCTGTCGTAGGGGTGCTGCACAAAACCCAACGATCTGTCCGCACAAGATTAATGGGACCATTAAAAGTTACAGCAGTTTAATGCAAAATCTCAGACGCATGATTTCTACCCAGAGTTCTTTGAAAGGAAGTATTAGTAATGTCCAAAAATCTAAATCCTTGTAGACTGTCAAATTTCACAAAGTATTTTTTATAACTCATTGTTGAGCCACCAAATGCCACCCAGTGGCCTAATATAATAAACTTGTGTAGTATTTATTTTTGGCTATACATTGTTTTATGTGGATGTGTTTCTTAGCATTTTTACAGTCAAGTCAGTCTTTCATGGACTGCAATGAAGACGGATTTGAGCAGTGAATAGAGAGGAAGGAAGAGGGAAGTCTGAAACAAGCATTTTTCTCTAATACGATATAGTGCAACGTTTTTTATATTCACTTATAACACAACAGCTTTAACAAAACCATTTTCAGATGAATCTTGACAGATCCTATTGACTTGCATGTGAGGAATGGAGTCTTTAGGATCCCTGTTCTAGTGATCAGTGGGGTTAGAGCCCTCAACGATCAGACATTTGTCATCTATCCTATAGAGATGAACCTCCTTTGTTAGACAAACCCATTCAGTGTTCCAGGGCAGTTTGGCCATCTTGTGGTTTTTCCACCCCACATACTGTCCTAGAGCAAGTGAAAGTGACTGAATCTGAGTTTGCTGTCCTGTTCACACGTGCCTTAAGCTGGTTGCACCAGCAGTAGTCAGTTTGTCTGTGTTACATACGATAACTCCTCTGAGTCCTATATATTATGTTCATCTTCCTAAAGGGGGTTGTTCATGTTCAGACCTTCAATTTTCCAATCTGCTTTCTGTATCAGTTCCTCCTGGTTTTTAGATCTCTGCTTGCTGTCATTCTTTCTGCTTACATCTAGTGGATAAAAATCAGTTCATGGTCATGTGATATACAGTCCATGGTCATGTGATGGACACACAGCTCGTTACAAGGCAGATGTCTGATTACTGTGCTGTGAGTATAATGAGCTGTGCACCTGTGTGTCATCACATGACCATGAACTGTACATCACATGACCATAGACTGTACATCACATGACCATGGACTGTACATCATATGACCATGGACTGTACATCACATGACCATGGACTGTACATCACATGACCATGGACTGTACATCACATGACCATGGACTGTACATCACATGACCATGGACTGTATATCACATGACCATGGACTGTACATCACATGACCATGGACTGTATATCACATGACCATGGATCGTATATCACATGAACATGGACTGTACATCACATGACCATGGATCGTATATCACATGACCATGGACTGTATATCACATGACCATGGACTGTATATCACATGACCATGGACTGTACATCACATGACCATGGACTGTACATCACATGACCATGGACTGTACATCACATGACCATGGACTGTACATCACATGACCATGGACTGTACATCATATGACCATGGACTGTACATCATATGACCATGGACTGTACATCACATGACCATGGACTGTACATCACATGACCATGGACTGTACATCACATGACCATGGACTGTACATCACATGACCATGGACTGTACATCACATGACCATGGACTGTACATCACATGACCATGGACTGTACATCACATGACCATGGATGTGACTGTACATCACATGGCCATGGACTGTACATCACATGGCCATGGACTGTACATCACATGGCCATGGACTGTACATCACATGACCATGGACTGTACATCACATGACCATGGACTGTACATCACATGACCATGGACTGTACATCACATGACCATGGATGTGACTGTACATCACATGGCCATGGACTGTACATCACATGGCCATGGACTGTACATCACATGGCCATGGACTGTACATCACATGACCATGGACTGTACATCACATGACCATGGACTGTACATCACATGACCATGGACTGTACATCACATGACCATGGATGTGACTGCACATCACCATGGCCATGGACTGTACATCACATGGCCATGGACTGTACATCACATGGCCATGGACTGTACATCACATGGCCATGGACTGTACATCACATGGCCATGGACTGTACATCACATGGCCATGGACTGTACATCACATGACCATGGACTGTACATCACATGACCATGGACTGTACATCATCACATGACCATGGACTGTACATCACATGACCATGGATCGTATATCACATGACCATGGACTGTATATCACATGACCATGGACTGTATATCACATGACCATGGGATGTATATCACATGAACATGGACTGATTTTTATCCATTGAATGTAAGCAGAAAGAATGACAGAAAGCATAGATCTAGAAAACCGCCAGGAATTGATACAGAAGGCATATTGAAAAATTGTACAACTTTTCATTATACAAACAAAAATATCTGTCTCTCAATATTGGTCTGAAACTGGACAATCCCAGTTAAAATTGGTAAAAAGCTGTAGAACTGCTGCCGCCCTGGTGGTTATTATTATAGTGATGATTTGGAGACTGTAATGGTCCAAATAAGATATTTATGCATATTCTAATATTGACCCTGTGGGGAGATTTATTATTATTTTATGCATAAAATAGTCACAAACCTTAAATTAATTGAAGCAACTGGTGCCCACACTGCATTTCTGAAAAGGGACGTGGCAAGGGCATGTAGGGGGTGAGACCATTGACCTTTCAGAGTTCTTATCATTTACGCTAGAAAACTGGAATAAATGATGCTGGAAATCATCACCAGCTATGAACTGGTGTGGATTTACCAGCAGGTGCATAAGTGAGTCGTCATAAATAAGGCGCACCCTCCGCTGGTGCAAGGGATGTGAAGACTGGCCCCACACTTCATAAATCTTTCCCAATGAGTAGTAGCGCCTCTGAGTAAATTACTTTTAGTACGAACGACTTTTTAGGTCTGGTGTGTGAATATTAAAGGGGTTGTCCAGGAATTTATAGGCCATACATATCTGATTGATTTGGGCCCTTGCACAAATCAGCCATATAGGGCCACTTCCGAAGCCCCTGCTATACACAGCATAGGGATTAAAGTAGAGAACTCCGTGCCCTATGTAGTTTCCGGTCACCAAAGTTATTGGGAGCAGATCAATCGTATCGGTGCCTGGCCACCACACAGGAGCCAACTGGAGCCCCCACCAATCGGGTATTTATTGCCTTTAACTTGTGATTTCATTTCCTTTTCCATTTTGCACAATACTGCCTTTTTAGCGAGCAGATTCCTGTATACTCTACTATACTCTTCATATATTATGTTAACTTTGCTTTGCTGTAATTTAAATGTCATTTCCCACTAAAGTTTTCTCTTGAGCTGCAGTTTTAGATTTGCACACTTCATTCATACAGGGTTACTTATTGCACTGGGAGTTATACAAGGAAGTTGTAAAGCAGACTTTGTAGGGCCTTTATTATTATTTTTTTTTTTTTTTACATTTGACTCATAGCTATTCCATATGAAAGAGAAAATCATTATAAATGGGTGTGGGCTATACAAATGTTTGGATATGCTGGAACTTTCTTTATATTAGATATAAGTATTTAGTTGTCCAGCTGTTTAGGAACTACAAGCTTAGCCTGCAAGCCCTCGGTTTCCGGACAGCTGGAAAGCCACAGGTTATCTGTAGCCGCTAAATGTCAGTCTGACTTGTATGTATATAATTACCACCAACCGAGATGCTCCATACTCAATAGTGAAAAATAAAACCTTGCCCATAGAACGACAGTTAAAGTAATGGATCTCAGAAAATATGTTGTCTTGCCATAAACATACCAAACTACTTATGGGGGAATTTATCAAGACTGGCATTTCTTATACCAGTCTTGATACCCCTGTGCTTTGGAGTAAAGATGCGCCTACTTTATTAAAGGCGGTCTACCACTTCCCCCAAGCATATTCATCTGCCACCATTGCATTACAAAGCACATTACAGTGATACCCAGCATATCTTTGTTGTGTATGTCACTTTTGTAGATTTGGAAAAAAAATTATTTTGATGTCCTATAAAAATGAGGCAGTTGGTGCACTGGGGGCGGACCTTCAGCCCTGGGAGCATGGCTCTTCCTACTCACATAGGATGGGTGATGTCATAGCAGGATCAACTCTCGCTGCATGGGGTGGCACAGGCAGACCTATAGTATAGGTCTGATTGGCAAAAGCGAAGTGCTACACAGAGCTAAAGGCCGCCCCTAGTGCACCAGTTGCCTCAATTGTAAATATGCAAAAAAGACTTCAAGGTTACTTCTCTCCAAATGTACAAAAGTGACAACAATGGTTTGCTGTTTATTATTGTACCATGCTCTGTAACACGGTGACAGTTAAATATGTTAAATTATGAAGAATTCCTTGTGCTGTGGAGGACACTCACCTCTTTCCAAGCCTGACACACAAACTGTACAGAAAAATGCATAGATCAAAAAAATTGCAATTTTTGGCCAAAAATTGTCAATGCACAAAAAACTGTGACTTTTATTTGCACCCAAACTCAATGTGCAATCAATACAAAATTTTTCCCTTAGTGTATAAATCACATGGTTTAAAATATAACATTCTAAAAACTTTCCTTCCTTACCGATACCTAGATCCATGGGGCCATGGCATGTCACTCAGGAGTCTTGGCTAAAATCGTATAACCATTAATTCATTTGCATGCTGCATAACCGCAACTTATAAGATAGTTTCTGATCACTGGGGGTCCAACCAATTGCAAAAATGGGTGTCCCTGTTCAAGTATAGTGTCCGGCACAGGTGCATGTTACTACTCCACTCAAAGTCTATGGGAGTGTTGAAGATTGTTGGGTGCTGTGCTTGGACAACTCTGTGAGGCATATAGAAAGTGAATGAAGTGTCGATGTTAATGCTTTGTCAATGGTCCACGAAGTGCTGCATACAGGATCTCCATTCTTGTGATTGGTGTGGGTTCTATCTGTCTCTCCGTTTTAGTGTCTATGGGACCGCCAGTAATAACCGAGCACTCTAGTCTACGATCTTTGGCAGTCCCATAGACTTTGAACGAAGTGGTGTTGCTCCCATGTCAAGGGGGACATGGGAGCCCCGTTCTTATGATCGTTGTAAATCCCAGTAGTAATACTCCCACCAGTCAGACCTGTGTCGCCAACCCTGTGGACTTGATTGTAGGTTTCATACTTATAACTGAGGTTACATTCTTCCAGTACAAAAGACAGAGAACAAAGCAACTGGGATTAGGTCTTGGAGAGTTCTGAAACTGAGAAAGTTGATCTTGTAATAATCCATTTATTAATCATCAGATACTTAATGAAGATTAAGCCTTCACCACAACGTCCGTTGACGTCTTCCTCATTTGGTGATACCCCCTGCTTTGTGTGAAAGTAACATCTGGAGTTTTCTTTTCAGTCTAATTTAAAAATGTGGACACCAATGCATATAATTCTTAACCAAAAAAAATCACAGGCTAAAAATATGTTCCAGAAAACACGTTCCTCATATCAAGCACTTCTTATGTGGTTTGTGGCGTCTTAAATAACACATGAGACTTGCTTGAAGATCATATGTATTGGTGGTTTGTTCTCTAGCTGCGGTCTTTTACATGCTTCAGAATAATGAAAGCGGAGACTTGTTGTGTTTTTGTTCTCTTTAGTTTTTTATATGTGGCTTGTTTGTGTGAGCGCGTAAAATCGGATTAATAATAAAAATTACTTCCTATTGGCTGACATACAAAGGGAAGGATGTGCTTTTGACGGTATCACTTGATGCATTAATAGCCTTTGCTATGTTCATAATTATCCTGTATCTTTGTTAGAATCTTCCTTTAAAGTAGACAATGACTTATGGAGGAAGTTGACTTGCAAAATCTTCACAGGGAACGTTGTGTATGTCCCAGCAAAGAAATGAAAAGGTCGGGCAGCTCTCACCATTAAAATCCACTTCCTTTATTTATGGTTCCATTAAAATGTGCAATTTGCACTGGCAAGGGGGGGACACATGGAAGGTAATGGCCGTTTCATGCAGAGCTGGGCCTACTCTGGCCCATCCAGTGCACTTTTTTTTTTTTTTTTTAAACATCTATTTTGTACACAATCTTTATGGTCCCTTCTGTACGATCTTTGCTGCCGGCGGGAAGGGGTGTCATGGTGGTTGCATTATTTCAGGGTCAAAACTTTTATGTGCAAAATTGCTAACATAGGGTTAAACAGTTTTTTTTTTTTACATCAACACAGTTGTGTTGTGATATATCTGCCTCCCATTGATTTCAAGTAATGATCCCTTGATGTGCTGGAGTCCTGGGTTCGAACTGACCAGAGACAACATCTGCAAGGAGTTTGTATGTTTTCTCCGTGTTTGTGTGGGTTTCCTCCGGGTTCTCCGGTTTCCTCCCACACTCCAAAGACATACTGATAGGGAATGTAGATTGTGAGCCCTGTATGGGACAGTGACTGACAATGTCTGTAAAGCGCTGCGGAATATGATGGCGCTATATAAGTAAGCATAATAAATAAATACATTTCAAGGTTTTTCAAGAATAAAATCTACTACTGACTCCTATTGAATGGGAGGCGTTTTCTTGAGGCAGATTCCGCCTGGAGTTTCTGCTCGAAAAATGTTTCCGTATTTTTCAAGCGGATTCGGGGACGGAAACCCTGAACGGAGTTTGAACGAATGTGTGAACCCAACCTTAGGCAGCTTTTGGTATTTGAGAATCTTGGAAAGTAGGTGATGTCTATGAGTTGTTGAGGGTCTTATATTTTATTGTATTAAGTATTTTAATTTTGGATGGAAGTGGTTGTCAGAACTGAAGCTGGTGTAGGTTATTTGAGTCCCCCACATCAGTACGCTGCTCTGTGCTATCCTTCCTAACCGTTCTGGAGATGGTCCAGCGTATACTTTAATGAGATTCCTGTTCAGCTAGTTACATTCCAATTTATTTCTCCCCATAGAACATCCTTCACATTGATGGCTCTTTAACCTGTTTTCTGAAGCTGATATTTTGGTGTAGTAGTGTGCTCTATAAGACAACCTGTCTATTGCATGATCTATTTTTTCACTGTAATAAAGAGATATATGGACCTTACATCATGTGATCTAAGCTCAGACTAGTAGAGTATTTTAAGAATTGTTTTAGTTTGGCATTCAAGACCTGCTTCTAATATCCTTCCTATATAAACTGGTTCTCCATGTGGTACATTTTGCTACAGTATTTTTTTTTTTTTTCAAATAAAATTGTAAATACAGTAATGTAGCATATGTTGGTAGAAGCAAATATATACACACCACTAAATACAGTACAATAAAAAAAATAAAAGCACAGGCCACCAAGAAGTTTGACCATATTAAAGTATCCAAATAGGAACTTTTATTTTTTCATATCGTTATATATGTTTTTATATTTGTTTGGCACAGCATATTATAGCAGTAAGTATGAAGGCATAACGAAAACAAGATAGAAATGGAAATTTTAAGATACACTTAAATATAATGTATTTCGCCTCATGCACATGGCCGTTTTACTGGTTCTCCCAGTTGTACTGAGCTGTAATATAACACTTATGCAGACATATGGGCCTTACTGTACTCCTGTATTACTCACGTTTTTATGAAGGCGTACAGATTTTTTTTTCTCTTTCAAATCCAGTGGAAATAAATTAAAGGCATGCTCCATTGGATGCCATATGTTATCAGAGCATGAAGCGACTGCAGCACATGGAGGCTGTGCAGAGCCATATGTAGGGGCAGTGTAATAACTTCTGATGAGGTCTTAATCAGTAACTTCCAAATTAGAATTATGTACAGTCGAATCTTATGCATAGTCAGAGCTGTCAATAATATCCAAAAATCTGCAAAAGGCAGCACTCTTGGTGAAGAGCTTCTTAATTTCCAATGCAAGTTTCATTTCGATCTAAAACTTTCTCAAGCTGAAATGTTGCATTGGAAATAAAGAAGGTTTTCACCAAGAGAACTGCCGTTTGCTGATTTTTGTGTGTGTACATACACACACACACAGTGGCTTGCAAAAGTATTCATACCCCTTGAACTTTTTCACATTTTGTCACCTTACAACCACAAACTTAAATGTATTTTATTGAGATTTTACGTGATAGACCAACACAAAGTAGCAGATAATTGTGACATGGAAGGAAAATGATACATGGTTTTCAAAATTTTAATCAAATAAAAATCTGAAAAGTGTGACCTGCAAAAGTCTTCAGCCCCCTGTACTCTGATACCCCCAAATAAAATCCAGTGCAACCAATTGCCTTCAAAAATAACTTAGTTAATAGAGTCCAGCTGTGTGTAATTTAGTCTCAGTATAATTACACCTGTTTTGTGAGGGTCTCAGTGGTTTGATAGAGAACACTAGTGAACAAACAGCATCATGAATACCAAGGAACCAGACATATCAGAGATAAAGTTGTAGAGAAGTTTAAAGCAGGGTTAGGTTTTAAAAACATATCCCAAGCTTTGAGCATCCCAAGGAGCACTGTTCAATCCATCATCCAAAAATGGAAAAGTATTCTACAACTGCAAACCTACCGAGACATGGCTGTCCACATAAACTAACAGATCGAGCAAGGAGAACAATGGTCAGAGAAGTAGCCAAGAGGCCCATGGTCACTCTGGAGGAGCTGCAGAAATCCACAGCTCAGGTGGGAGAGTCTGTCCACAGGACAACTATAAATCATGCATGCCATAAATCTAGCTGTTATGGAAGAGTGGCAAGAAGAAAACCATTGTTGAAAGAAAGACATAAGAAGTGCCATTTGTAATTTGCCACAAGCCATATAGGGGACACAGCACTGGTCAGATGAGACCAAAGTTGAACTTTTTGGCCTAAATGCAAAGCGCTATGTGTGGTGGAAAAGTAACACTGCTCATCCCCCTGAACACACCATCCCCACTGTGACACATGGTGGTGGCAGCATCATGCTGGGGGGAGGCTTTTCTTCAGCAGGGACAGGAAAGCTGGTCAGAGTTGATGGGAAGATGGCTGGAGCTAAATACAGGGCAATCCTGGAAGAAAACCTGTTGGAGGCTGCAAAAGACTTGAGACTGGGAAGGAGATTCACCTTCCAGCAAGATAATGACCCTAAACGTACAGCCAGAGCTACAGTGGAATGGTTTAGATCAAAGAATATTCTTGTGTTAGAATGGCCCAGTCACAGTCCAGACCTAAATCCCATTAAGCATCTGTGGCAAGACATGAAAATTGCTGTTCACAGACGCTCTCCATCCAATCTGGCTGAGCTTCAGCTATTTTGCAAAGAAGAATGGCCAAAAATCTGTGTCTAGATGCGCAAAGCTGGTAGAGACAGACCCCAAAAGACTTCCAGCTGTAATTGCAGCGAAAGGTGACTCTACAAAGTATTGATATAGGGAGGCTGAAGACTTTTGCACATCACACTTTCTCAGATTTTTATTTGATTAAAACTTTGAAAGCCATGTATCATTTTCCTTCCAAGTCACAATTATCTGCTACTTTGTGTTGGTCTATCACTTAAAATCTCAATAAAATACATTTAAGTTTGTGGTTGTAAGGTGACAAAATGTGAAAAAGTTCAAGGGGTATGAATACTTTTGCAAGCCACTACATATGTATATATATATATATATATATATATATATATACACACACACACACACTATCTTTACTCTAGTTTCTGTTGTTTTTTTTTCTTCTCTTCCCTACATTATAGATTCATATTGAAGCCTTAAAAGCTATAAAGGAACACACATGGAATTTAAAGAGAACCTTTCGCTGCTTGCATCAATTCAGGTTCTTAGCATCTGTTAGTCGCTGCTCTACTGATTCCAGCAAAGTTGGAATTTTCTCTCTAGCCTCTGCCATTCCTGAGCAACAAGTGCAGTTAGTTTTGGAGTCTCATGAGTTTTTTAAGCTCTGTAATGTAAAGAGGGTGGTGTCAGGCAGGGGGGCGTGATTCAGCTCCAATCAGAGGTAGCCAGTGTTTACTCAGTATGCAGACCCCAATTGTCTGCTCCTGCGTGATCCCGCCCTCCTGACCCTACAGAGCTTAAATAGTATATCAGGCACCAAATTAACAGCATTGATTGCTCGGGAATGGTGAGGGCTAGAAAAAAAAATTGTGCTGAAAACAGTGGAGCAGCAGCTATTAAATGATGTAAAAGATTGTACTTGTTGGAGGTGGTAAAAGGTTCTCTTTAAAACCCATAATTTTTAAGGGTATTTAAAGGGTGTCCTAAGTCTTTTAATGTAAAGATGGTTAATGAAAATTAATATTGGACTTTTAGTAGTTCTATGATTTCACTATATAATGCCCATACTACCATAGAGTGCTTACATGTCATAATAATATTGCTATATATAGCACTCAACGTATAACACTGTAGGTCCATAAAGAATTTCAGGTTGGAAGTCATAATGCATGTTTAAGCTGTAATGAGTCCTGGGTGTTAGGGACCTAAAGTCAACGGCCATTGGCTTGTACTGTGATATGTCCCTAATGATACAAATAAGAATGTGGAAAAGATGCAATTTATAATCTATGGTATGTTGGAATGGGGTGGATACTAACAATGGTATATTGTTTGTTTTTGAGTAAATCTATAACGCTGGCATTCTGTGCTCGCCAGCATACTTAGCCACCAACTTACCTCTTGTTCACACTGTGCAGTTTCTGTCTCTCCATGCGGCTGTGTTTTAGCTCCTGCTGCTGCTCCTGGTCCAGCCCATAGGTTAGGCACAACCTCCCTTTCAGCTACTTGAGGGATAACTCTGTTTTTGATCCTATTCTTCTCCCTACCTGTGTATGACCTTTGCCTATTCTGGCCTTGTGCATCTTCTCTGCCTGACCCTTAGGCTGTTTACGATTCTGCATCTTCACTGCCTGCCCCTTACCATCGGACCGAATTCAGACATTCTTTGCCTGAACTTCTGGTGCTTTGCAACGGTGTCTCTCTTACCTTTGGGTTAGCTGCCGCCTACACCAGGGGACCACCCTAAGTAGCCTAAAGTCCACACTGGTTAGGTGGCACAGCAGGTCCATATCTGCTGTCTGTTACAGTAACAAACTATACATGTAATTAATTATACATTATTAATAATTGTATAAAATCATTCAAAATAATTAATCATTTTAGTCGGAGTCAGTAATTTTTTTTCCGACTCCACAGCCCTGGTGCAACTTATATTTTGTTATACTTTCTTGTTCCATTTTAGGAGGCTAGAGTTTAGATATATGGTTACGAAAAACGTATAGATGTAGCTTCTTATTTGGGATGTGTCAGTTCCACTCAGCCATTCCATGTCACATTCTTTAATAACTCGTACCGTACTGTGCAGTCTGTACTCCATTCGGAAAAATTCTCAAACATTGTATGTGAAATTATTCAGAGCACTGGAAGTACCACCCTTTATAGTCATCTTTCTTGGCTCTGAGAATTCGTAAACCATGGGAAAAAGAAAAAGAAAGTCTCAGGAAAGTGCTGAAGGATATTACCCAGTGGAAATGTTTACATGTATAGAATATTAGGCTATGGGTTCATAATGAAGCACTATTAAATAAGCCACCGGTGATGTCATCTGTAGGACATCTGCGGCCTTGTTCAGTTTACCGTTTGTGTGAAGTAGGTCTTTAAGCCTAATACATTTTTGGAGTCTTTAAAAATTTCTTATAAACATCCTTAAGACTTTATTTAAAACTAAGAGTAGAAATAATCTTTTTATACACGTCCTTTTGTTTTATAGACATGATATACAGTGCAGCCTGGCTCCAATGTATTTATATAGTATAATTAATATTTTATACCTATGTTTATTTTACAGGAAATGATTCTTCTGGTCGCTTAGCAACCAACAAATGAACTGGTTGTGTGACCACTAAATCTAGCTACGTGTACAAAATCGGTAAGGCTGAGGCCCCATGTTGCGGAAACGCAGCTGTTTTTTTGTTGGATTTTGCTGCGGTTTTTGAGCCAAAGCCAGGAGTGGATTGAGCAGAAGGTAGAAGTATAAGCCCTTTCTATATATTTTCCATTCCTTTTGTAGCCACTCTTGGTTTTGGCTCAAAAAACCACAACTAAATCTGCAATAAAAAAAAAAGCTGAGTTTCGCAACGTGGGGCCTGAAAGTTCATACTGTATGCTAGACAGTACACGGGCTGTCAGGGCTGCACAAGCTTACATGAGGTCCCTTTTTTCTTTCGTAGTCACATAACACTTTTCATGAAATATAAACTGTCTCCTCTATGACAGGACAAGGCAGAGAATGTGAAAAATGTCTTTCAGTACTTTCAGCACACCATGCATCATGAAGCAGGAGGTCCATGTTGCAATATCACAGGCCCTTTCTCTTATCATAGTGATGGTCTTGGAATGGTAGGAATACTTTGCTTTTTGTTGTACAGATGTGAATGTTTTTCAAATTAAGGTACGTCATTTTTGTTAATTTTAGTGTACTGAACTATGAGAGGAATTTATTAACTCCTGTATACCAGTTTTCTGTCATAAAAAAGCAAAAATTTTGCTCCTTGTGGAAGCCATTCATGCACTTCTGTAAACAGTTGTCATGCTGTGGGCAAGAGGACGTGGGTATCGTGGCCTAATAAATTTATCATACAGTAGTATATGCTGCAAGACTGGTGCATCTCACTGCAGTGGACTTCTTACTAAGTCTGGCATAGGTAACACCAGTCTTAGTAAATCGGTCCCATTGATTTTTTTTTTTTTGTAGTTTTTGTACTTTTGCTTGTCTTCAATTAGGTACTTTCTAGGAAGCTTTTTGTCTTGGGATATTGCTTACTAGGCTTTGGGACGGTGCCATCTACTATTTAAAGAGGACCTTTCACGTCCTCATTTATATGCTGTTTTACATACCACTAGAAAGCCGACAGCGTGCTGTCAGCTTTCCCGTTATATGCCCTGGGGCTGGAGATATCGGGGGTCTAAATTTCACCATTCACTGTCAGAAGGGCGTTCCTGACAGTCTAGCTTGGCTGTGAGGAACGCCCTCCCTGACAGTTCTCGTCCATAGCACTGTACTGAGGGGGCGTTCCTCACAGCTCAGCGTCATCACTGGGCGGTAAGGAACGCCCCCTCTCTCTGTACTCATCCATAGCCCTGTACTGTCAGAGGCGGCGTACCTTACCGCCGAGTGATGACGCCCCCTCAGTACAGCGCTATGAACGAGAACTGTCAGGGAGGGCGTTCCTCGCAGCCAAGCTAGACTGTCAGGAACGCCCTTCTGACAGTGAATGGTGAAATTTAGACCCCCGATATCTCCAGCCCTGGGGCATTTTATGGGAAAGCCAACAGAGCGCTGAATTCAGCGTGCTGTCGGCTTTCTAGCAGTATGTAAAACCGCATATACATGAGGACGCGAATGGTCCTCTTTAAAAGGATTATGTGGGAGTTTATGAAGTCTGCCTATAAGCAGGGAATGGTATGCAGGTGTAGAGTCATGTTAAGAAGGGTGCTCAGTACTGTGCCTGCCAGCAACAATGAGTAGGATGAGCGCCGGAAGGGAGATAATGTCTATCATCCTATGGGGATGGAGCAGGGCGGATCTTAGGGTTGGGTCTTGTAATATGGAGAGCAATGCCCTGGGAGTATGAGCAGCATGCCTAAAAGCATGTTTCAGCTAATTTGCATATGAATAATGTGTTTTCCTTCATTAAGTAGCTGCAATGTGCAATAAGGAAGGCACATTTAGAGTGTATGCGAAGAACACTATAAGGGTCTGTGTTTATCTTGAAACTCAATATGCATTGTAAGGGACATCGTTCTGAGCACCTTCATCCCATGCACGTTTTCAAGGAAATTGACTGTCCAAAGTTATGATGGTGCTATGCATAATGTCCCCTACAATGCACTGTGACTGATTTAATATTGAGTTTCCTGGTGATAGACTCCCTTTATAATGCAAAGTTTCCACCAGGTGCAAGGTAGATGCACCCTTGTGTTGCAGTTATCATGAAACTCTTCAGTTCTGGAAGGCGCTATCGTTTATGACATATATGTGGATATATTATTAATGCTTCCAATGGGAATACCTTTTTAAAAGGGAATCTGTTACCAGAACCCAGCATGAACCTAGGGTCACCTGAACCAAATAGTGTTTTCCCCATCGCTGCCTCCGTTACAGAGAGATTGTTGTTTTTTGTCAATATGCAATTGAGCTGTTTGGAGCAACAAGGGTGTTCCCCTTTAACACTTTGACCACACCCTCCAAAGACCTAATTTACATGTTGACAAAAACAGTAATATCTTGGGAATGGAGGCATCGCGGAGCAAATACCATTTGATTCAGATAACCCTATTGTTTGTCTCTGCAGGGCTGGGAGAAGGGCTCCTGCTGAAGGGCTCCCTATAAAGAAACATTTCCTGTAGCATTATATAAGGAAATTAATATTTTTCTAGCTTCCTAATATATTTTAATAACACTCCTATTGAATATGCTAGACTCAATACGCTGTATTCTTTCAGCACTCCCAGTAGCCAAGTGTCAGAACCATTTTTTGCTATTATGGCTACTAGTTGTACAGACCTGTAGCTGTAATATTCTACCATTACATAGTGTAACATATTAAACTTGACAAATCCACATAATGAGGACTTCACTATATTATTCTTGTCACCCGGTGATGTCGTACGACCAAGCTGTTTATAGCACAGATGCTTGTGAGGGGTTTGTGTGTTCCCCAATAGTCAGCACCCTGTATACGTACGTGTCTGGAGAGCTGTATTCTTTTACTGTAGAGAATTAATTCATTAACTAATATTGGTTGGAATGAACAGGTGCGTTCCGGTGGCTTAATTGCTTTTTCTAGAAGTAATATTTACCTTCACGTCCCGAAATGAAGCCGGCCCTATATATTCTGTTTTTCTTTTATCTTTACTCATTCCCAATTAATGAAACATTTATTGGAGGCATTTGCTGCACACATGACCCGACTTCTAATGTAGTGGCTAGCTTTCCTTCTCTTTTACAATAACATTGGAAAAAAAAAAGAAAACAGAAGTCCTCGCTGCTTTATTTCCTTAGAGGTTATTGAAATCCACTATAAGAAAATATTTGATTTTGGATTTCACATATCTTTACAGTTTTTAATTAACTATGTATGCTTTATTGCACTTCGGGGATAGATTTTTTTTGTTTACAAGGCTTTTAGATTAGAACTTGTTTCGCACCTCAGGTAACTTTTTATTTGTATGCTTTAATTTCACAGTGATCTTGCTTGGTATGTGTATGGTACTAGCAAATAATCAGAGTCCGTTCTCTACAGTACTTACTGTCTCTGAACACTTATATAGATTGCACATGCAGTACCTGTAAGGTAGAAATGTATTAAACTAAATTTTAGTTTCATGAATTATTTGTAGAAATGTATGTATTTATTTATTTATTTTGCTTACTTATATAGCATCATCATATTCCGCAGTGCTTTACGGATGTTATCAATCACTGTCCCTTATAGGGCTCACAATCTACATTCTCTATAAGTATGTCTTTGGAGTGTGGGAGGCAACCGGAGTACCCGGAGGAAACCCACGCAAACACAGATAAAACATACAAACTCCTTGCAGATGTTGCCTTTGGTTGGTTCGAACCTAGGACTCCAGCGCTGCAAGGCACCACTGGAAAACACTTCAATGGGGGTGGACATAGTGATGATATCCTGCTTTATCACGCCTCCAGCAGCACGCACTGCCCTCTAATGATAATGAAATGACTCTTCTCATTTTGTCTCAGTCTACACTGCAAAGTTGCAAAGACAGACAAGCATGAAATATTAGCTTATTAAAATGATACATTTTGAATAATTTTCTATTTAAATATTGTCTTTAAGGCTAAGGACCCACGTTGCGGAAACGCAGCATTATTTGTTGCAGTTTTTGCTGCGTTTTTTTGAGCCGAAGCCACAAAAGGCTACAAAAGGATTGGGAACTATATAGGAAGCGCTTATACTTCTACCTCCTGCTCAATCCACTCCTGGCTTTGGCTCAAAAAACCGCAACAAAATCTGCAACAAAAAAAGTTGCGTTTCCGCAATGTGGGGCCTCAGCCTAATAGTAGCTTTCATTTCTTTGCAGAGAAGAATGTCATAAGGGTTAAATATTATTATTATTTATCTGCAATAGAAAAGTAATATCTGTAATTAGATTAGTTGTGATCACCAGCACTTCAATTTTGCATTATTTCCCTTAAATAAGCCCCATGGGTAAATTTAGGTACTTTTTATGTCTAAAGTAAATCACATTGGTGAAATGGTTGACCTTTGATTTCCACCTCTTTACCAAAATGAAAGGCTGATCTACATCGTAGAGATATGTTCATTAAAGTATATTTCTCTTGGTTGAGCAATGCTGTACTGGTTTGGATGCTCTATTATACTCAAACATGAATTTGGTTCAGATTCATAGATTCCACCATAAGATCTTGTTCCATGTCCCTGGGTGGATTTCCCCATTAAATATAGCATTTAAAGCACCTGTCCATTGCATCACACACTCAAAAACTGTCCATCCTTTGGTTAGTGTCATTGAACATGTATGGCTAGGTTCACACTTGCGCCGTACTCTCCATTGTTCATATTTGCCATGGGACTGAACAACGGAGAGCTCGCCCTCTAAAACAGCGGTTACCCGAGGACACCCGCAGACTACAACGGGGTGCAGTGCGTTTTTGCTGGTTTTATACTGAAACCGGTGGAGAGAAAAGTCCTTCATGCAGGACTTTTCTCTCCGACAATTTTCAGTGGAAATCTGCAATGGAGACTCGACGCAAATGTGAACGAGACCTAAGGCCCGTTATTGTGACTGTAACAGCCAATATGGAATAAAATATCTATGTCTGCATCTGCCTATCATTTGATCAATGGTTGTTCACCCATTATCTTACTTCTCTTTGTGAATGCCTACCTTCAAGGGCATTGTATTTTTATTTTTTTTTTTTTTTTTTAGTAGACTGCCAGGTCAGTGCATGCAGCTGTATGTGCAGGAATGGTCACAGAACTACTATTGCCAGATTTCCTACTGTATGTTTTATGGGATGCATGCTAAGGAGTATTGACAGGCTACATGGAAACTATCTTTGTAGCTTCTATTATTTATGTCTGAATTGCTAAACCTTTAATATTTCGCCCGTCTTGGTTGACTGCAATATAGAAGTGCTCTTCCAACATACGACCCATTAATAATGTTTTCAGGCTTCCATAAACTGTACTCATTTTGTATCAGGATAATGTGAAAGGGCTGTTTTTCTACTCTAAATGTGTGACAGATTTGAGGATGGCTTGTGTACAATTCAGCATTGTGTGTCCATTGTATTCCGTACATTACATCTGCACACTGTACAGGAAAAATGATGTTTATTCCACTTGATTGTTGTATTGTAGTAAATCAAAGTGATATCTTTGCTGTATAGCTTAGTATCAAGTTTACAGATGTTTGCTTCCCCGAGGACGGAGCTGAGTCCTTTACACAAATTTCTGCCAAGAATCAATTGTGAAGAAAACTCCTTAGCAACAGTTTAAGTGACGGTGAAGGGACTCGAGCCAGCGGGTCACCAGCTTCCATGACCTTACTTCCTACTGAATGACTGAGAAATTCAGATGTGAAATAATAGGAGATGAAGCTGTGATTGGGACTCGCTGAGCCTCTATAGACCGCTTGCTGGCTCAACACGCTTATGTTAAAAGTTCATGTAAAGCCTGATCATGTTAAATTATGTTTTTTCTGTGTCACTTTCTGACCCTGAGCTCATCAATTCGGCAGTAATAGGGAACATTAGAAATGATTGTTATGCTCTATTCTACTTAGTATTTATTGGCTTTTTAAGGGTAAAAAAAAATGGAAACTCCATCCAAAAATATAGGCTTAAAAATCCATAGGCCTGCTTACACCAGGACATTATTTTTACAATTTGTACAGATTTACAGGATAAAACTAACATTTAGGTATAGTCCAATAGAAAAAATAAATCAGCTCACCCCGATTGTATATTCTGGCCTTTGGGTGCACAGAAACCTTTGGCAAGTCAACTTGAAATTCAGTAAATTGAAAATCCAGCAGTCCGACAAGATATACAGTTCAAAAAGTGACTTTATTGAATGACAAATTCCAGCATGAGGTGGACGCGTTTTGGGTACAGGCACCCTATTAGTAACATAGATAACATTTAGGTAAGTCCACACTGTCGACTTTCTGCGGCAGAATTGGTGGAAATCTGAGTTCTTAAAGTAGCTGCAAAGCGCATGAAATTGGAAAGGGTTGTTCAGGGTAAATTCCTGGTGGTCATGGGTGGGATAAAAAGAAAAGGAAAGAATAATCACCTACCCCTAGCTCTCAGTTTCAGGTGACCACTACGCACAGTCACTGGCCTCAGCGGTCATATGCTGTGTAACGCTGACATATCAGCAGTGATGTCACTGGTACCCAGCATGTAACTGCTGAAGCCAATGATTGGTTGCAGCAGTCACCTGACCCTCTGTTCCTCTGGCCCCAGCAGGCAGCATGTGGTAGACCAGAGGCTATGGTGGATGTCACACCCAAACTGAGGAGCAGGAGTAGTTGAGTATAATTTATTTTTCTTTTCTTTTTTTTATTTTACCCAACCCTGGCACTCAGGGATTTTATATTTATAACTTATCCCGGACAACCCCTTTAAACAAATCTCATCCGCACTGCATAAATGCCTGCAGCATACATTTTCCTGTGGTGTGATTTTAACTCCATAGTTTGTCATTCATGCTGCCATTTTTCACCTGTGACTAAAACACACATTTTACACCTTGTAGGTTTTGGCAGCTGTAGATTTCAGGCATATATACCCCAGTTTATATGTCCCATCTGGATGTACCCTTATTGTTAATCTTCATTGACTGTACCACCATAAAAAGCATCAGTGGCACTTTGGAAGATTATTACAGCTCATAGTGACTAGCGGGTAGTGGGCAGCATTGTGCTAATAGAAATGTCCATTAGATGCTCAGCCACAACATGAAGGTCATGAAGTGTAAAGGTGCTGAGGATTAGTGGTGGTATCTTCTTTCTTCACAAGCTCTTTCTCGATTATACGGTGCCTTTGTTGGAAAATAAGAAGAGATAGTCATGGTATCAGCCTTGCATTTGTGAATAGCGCTATGAAGAATTCTAAGGATTTTTTTTTTTTCCCTTTTATGGGTTAAGCAGTTCTCTACCCTTCTAATATTGCTATCCTTAAGATAGACTGTCAGTTTTAGATCTGCTTTGGTCTGACAGCTGGGACACCGCTTATCAGCTGTTCCAGGACAGCGTGGTTCCCGATAAGGTTTACATGCCGGGGGCCACACTGCTCACTTGCTGTTCAGTGTAGAGATGGGTTTGGGTACTGCAGCGATGTTCCATTGAAGACTTTCCACATTGTATGGCAAGTGAACATCACTGTTCCCGGTATGTAAACATTACCAGGGAGTGCACTGTGAGAGAAAAGCTGATGAGACACCTGCAGTTTTGTGGTGATGGTCTATCCATGAGTATTAGAAAGGTTGATAACCCCCTTTAATTCTTGTACTTTTCAGTCTTGTTTTGTATTAAGCTAAAAAGTAAGCAAGTTTGGCTCAGTAGGTTTTATTTAGGGCCAACTCCGACTCCTGAACTGACCCAGACTCGTTCACAAAAGCCACGTCTGTCAAAAATGCTAAAGATCCTCTAATTCATTAAAAAGTCAGTGATTGATTCCTATGAAACTAAATATGTAATAAACCAGGGGGCGTAACTTGAGGGGGTGCAGTCGCATCGGAGCTTAGGAGCCTTAGGGGGCCCATAAGCACTGGCATCAGTATTGAGATTGCAGCTTCCATCTGGCCCATAAGCCAAGGAGACCCACAAATTACCCTAACCACACTAAGGTTGATTAAAGAGTTATTTCTGGATTACTCTGGGAGCTCCTGGCATCCTCTACATTTGTTTACATGGTGTAGCTTCCTGCTATGTAGTTTCCACACTACCTCTCTCTCACTACCCTCTTCCTCTCTCACTCCCTTACACCCCCTCCCTGTCTCCCTAGCTATCCCGCCCACAACTAGCCCTTCCCAACTAACTAACTAACTAACTAACTAACTAACGCAGCTCACCCCTTCACCCCATCATACTTACGTGTCTTCCTCTCTGGAAACGGCTCCCCCTTGTCTTTCACTCTCCTGGCTGTGCGCAGTCCAGAGACTCCTACACAGTAGACATGTCACCTCTGACGGCGTGTGCACAGGCCGGAAGTGCCTCTGACGCCTGTGCAGTAGAGATGGAGTGTCATCTCTACTTCATATATTTCAGAGGCACCTCCAGCCTGCACAAGTGCCAGCAGAGTCAAAGAAGAGGAGGAGCCATTCCCAGAGAGGAAGACATGTAAGTATGATTGGGTGGAGGGGTGGGGGGAGTATTGGTGACGTTCTGTTTCCGGAAACGGGGAAATAGAACGTTACTGGATTGTCACCTGGCGATCGGGGTAATTGTGAATTTTTTTTTTTTTTATAAAACAAAGTAAATTAGAAGTTAGGCGGGGGAGGGGGGTTTAGTTTAGGGGTACATTCTTATTTTATCCCTGACAACCCCTTTAGTAAATGAAGTATATCTGACTTGTATATAGATTCATAGACTTTTTTTTTCCCTCTCCAGGACAAAACGCACACATGTTCCCGTGAATGAATATATTTTTGAGCTGCCCAATTTAACCATTCAAGCAACAAGAGCTCAAACCCTACTCCTGCAAGTTATCTGTCAAAGTTGGTCATACAGTACTAACACTTCTGGCTCTTCAGTTCTGAGTGAAGCCTTACTGACGGAGGTCTTCTCAGGTAAGTCCACTAGTACTGCTAAGTGCTCGATTGTATGCATATGAGTAATGTATATATTGTACTTACGGACTGAGCAGGGATACACCTCTAACTGGTAACACCCAGTTGTCAATATATTCATAATAACAGAGTAACAGCACAGTGCAGAGGTCTAAGAAAAGATGCTTCTGAATTGTTATATTATGAGGACAATTATGGGTATTTATTAAAACAGACATGTTATGGGAGCCTACAGGTGTGAGGTACAGGGGACCCTCATACTAATACATGTCCATTATGTCTTCATTTGAGACTTGAATAAATCACAAATCTTAACATGGAAGAAGTCCACATTGTAATACAATGAATTTAATAAACTTCATGAAAAACCCCCCAGAAAATTTAAAGAGGCCCCCTTAAAGGGAGTCTATCATTCGCAAAACCACTTTTAAGCTAATGGCATGTTGTAATGGCCTTTAAAACGGAGCACCCGGGACGTACCTTCTCTTCGGCGAGCAGCCATCACGTTATCACTTATCACCGCCCCTTCGGCCGTTGCGGTGACTCCCCTCTTGGTTTTCTTTCTTCTCAGTTCTCGCCGACAGCGAATTCTCGCGACTCAGCATCCTCACCGGGCAGAGAGGAGTGCACCCCTGCTAGTACACTTCCATATCCGTGCACTGTCAGGGAGACATTCCTCACATCCCACTGATGACGCTGACCTATAAGACCGGCAACAATATCTCTGCAACTGGGGCACATACTGGCAAAGCTGACAGTCAGAGGACCTGAAAGGACCACTTTTAAGTTATTCTGATGCTTGTTTATTAATCAAAGAAGTTTCCAAGAAAAAAAAATTGGGGGATTGACATTGGGGGATTGACATAAAATAGTAAAATAACCATTGCTTATCTGTCAAATTCCCCACCAGTCTTGTGCTGTCTCTGGTGGTCCCATAATTACAATATATTACATAGACATAATTACAGGTAAGTAATAATAACTTAATTTATATTTCGGCAACATATCCTGCAGCAATTTACAAGTCAGAATAGTTCTTTTGCAGTTTTTTTGCCATTTACCATCTTTGTATCGTATCTTTTACTTCTTGGAAAACCCCTTTAAAAGGGAATCTCTCATGGCTATTTGGGACAATAAATCACCTACAGGTCCTTATGGAACAGTGGATTAGTTTCCCAAATACTCTTAGGCCTGGTTCACATCTGCACATGGGTTTCCATTCGTGAAGTCCACTTGGGACCCCCCCGAACCGAAACTTAACTGCATAAAAAGTGGTTACCATAGGAAACAGGCGGACCCTATATAATTGGGTCCAAGCAGCACTTTTCTCTCTGCATATTTCGTGCGGAAACCAACCGGAAACCACACGGACCCCATTATAGTCTATGGGGTCCACCTGTTTCCTATGGTAACCGCTTTTTTATGCGGTTAGGTTTCTGTTCAGGGGGTCCCCAAGCAGACTTCCCGAACAGAAACCCATGCGCAGATGTGAACCGGGCCTTATTGTAACCCTGTCTGTGCCTGCAGTTAAAAATAAATAAATAAATAAATTCCTTATCCCGATCCTGTATTCCTGGCACCTACACAGTTGTTGAGTGATGCTAGAGCAGTACACACATGCCATGAATCCGAGGTGTGCTTCTCCTGCTTCACCAAACAATTGCGCAGGTATCAGGAGAACTATGCCAGTGAGGCTCAACTTTAGGCAAATATAAAGGTTTGTGTTTTTTCATAGCTGCGGTAGACAGAGTTAGGACAGGGCTATTTGGGGCACTAAACCACCAATCCATAAAGAACTGTGAGTGGTTTAGCATTCCAAATAAACCAGTTTACCTAGAGTAGGGCTACACGGCGACTTTGGCTGTAACTCCTGTAACACGAATAAAGATCACCGGGTCGCCCTGCCAATCCTTCACTAATGTTACTGAATGGAATCGCATTGCGAACCTGAATGTGCCACTACTGTGACTTCAAGACGAACATTGATCGACTTTCTTTGCATCACGGTTGCAACATACTAGTGGTCGCATTGTGACTCCGTTCACTATTATACAGTACACCTATATTGCATAATTGGTTTAGATTCTCTGTAAGGCTAAAGTTGCTTTATTGATGGATTTTAATAGTATGAAATAATAATATGAAAATAATAAGAAGAAATAATTTAAATGATTTAGTTCTGAAATATGGAATTATGTGCCTTATGTATTATATATTTATAAAATTATTTGCAATTTTTTTGCAACTTATGGAAGTCTACTCTTCCCAGTGCACCTCTTTATTTGGGCTTAGATAGTTAGAATATGTAGTTGGTGACTGACTTCTAGTAATGTGGCCACTGTATGTTTTCTGCTTATTGAGAAAGACAGGACCTGTTGAGTTTGCAGGCATTTTGTGAAAAGAAGTAAGCTAATCCACCACTATTACAGAGGTGCCATTTTTGATCATGGTTTTAGATTATGATCAGCATCACTGGCTTTTTAGTAAGTTAATGTTAACTTAGTAAAATGGATATTTATCTAATGTTCATCTTTCCCTCATTTTCTTGCCTGGCCATTTTCTGCCTTTTTAATAGAAATCAGGGAGAGTACATGGGGTTAAGTGGCCCTCAATGGACATAAATATTTCAAGTGTTTTTAGAGGCCCAGTGCACAGAATGTAAAGTGTCGGGAAACCTTTGATTTGTCGATTAATTGACCCAGAAATATTATGCACAAAACAGCAGATGTGTGAACTAAACAATAAAACGTAATTGGTGCCCAGCAGGCAGCATTTGACGGACATATTTATGGGTTTGTGTACCTTAATGCCGAAAGTTCACTGAATCTAAATCCACCTTGAAAAGTGTGATATTTTTTTTTTATTTTTTTTATTTTACCCCTGTGGGAGTTAAGTGAATAAAGTACAATTTTTTTCTAATTTTCCTTTCAATTATATGTTAGTTTTTGTTTTTCAGCTTTATTAGTTATAGTATGCTGTATGCTTTTATTTGTTTTTTAATTTAGCGAAAAAATGTAATAGATTATTATTATCTCGATACTAGTTAAATGATACTAGGCCAGTCATGTACCTCATTTAATACCAAGAAATCCCATTCATGTGCCTTGTGCATTGTCTGTTTCCATAAATTTTAAGATAAATTCTCTGTTTTATTGTCATCTCTAGCAAATATATTATAAGATGAAAAGATAATTCTACAAAAGAATAAACAAAATGTGATTTTATACTGTATATTTCTGCCATTACCATACTGGGGGTCGACAGAACCCAGCATATCAACCAAGACGCACGGATAAGTAGGTTGGGGTCACCTGAATCAAACAGTGTTTTCCCCTTGTGAATCGGTGTCGCTGTTTCCAAGATATCCATTTTTTTGCCAATATTCAAATGAACTCTTTGGAGCAACAAGGGGTTGCCACTTATCTCTATGGAGCAATGGCAATGTCCTTGATGCTCTAAAGAGCTCACTAGCATATTGACAGGATCTGTGATATCTCAGTAATGGAGCCACTGATTCACAAGAGGAAAACACTGATTCAGGTGACCCTAACCCATCTATCATTGGCTGGATTTTGGTGACAGACTCCCTTTAAGGAGTATTTGACAGCTGGTGTGAGACCACTAAAGCAACAGCTTGCCGTTATGCAGCATGGGGTTAGTATTCCAAATCTTTGCAAGTTACCGCCATCCGTCACTGGAATTAGAAGAAAAGTTAGAACTGGCCAGGGGGCCCACTCACTGGGGTTTGTTGCAGGCCCCTAGCACATGCACATTGAATGCAGTGTGCAGTGGAGTACTGACCTTCGCTTAACTGTGTGCAGTGCGCATGCGCTGGAGGGCTGATGCGGACTCCTGTCCTCATATCTCTGGCCACTTTTAATTTTGTTTTCTTATGATTCATGCAATACATGGGGGTAACTTACAAAATGGTTGAGACCCTAAACACCCAGCTGCTGCCAAACCAGTTTACAACTTCCCTGTACACTACAGTAAGAGCTATACAAGATTTATTGCTTGACACCAATATATCCTATCATATTTTCATTGTCTGGTCTGTGTATCTTTTCATCTGAATGCTATTTTGTTTCTTATCTATATCAGCATGTATTATACATACCAATATTAGGTCATTACAGCTGCAGTGAATCTTGGCACATCACAGGCCCTGTCCGCTGTCATTGGTGCTGAACCTTGTCCAGTACAAATAATACGACTCCTGTTAACAGGTGAAAGGTTTGCATGTCTATGGTAATATAGTGCACAACCATTATAGTGTGAAAACTACCAGGTGCTCACATTCGGGATACATGAAAGTTCACTGTATATTGTACGTGCTGTATCTACTATAATAGGTTATACTCAGCTAGGGAAGGGGAGTGCACTAAGTTATGTGTTTATAGATCTGTGGAATTTTTTGCAAACTCCCTTTGTTGTCTTTGCAGCTGTAATTCCAACTCTTCAGCCAGATATAGATAAGCAGCAATATTCATCCTAAAGCCATACTGTATAGTAGAAGACTGCTCTGTGCTTAGTAATGGGATGTGAAAGCTTAAATGGATAGCTTGTAAAGCGCATAGATAAAATACCTGGTGCCCTCCTCTGTAATCTTTCGTTTCCTCCGGTTCCCAGTCTCCTCATCATTTCTGTAGAATGACTGCCCACTAGACTGCTGTATACACAGTGGAAGAGATTTATTATGCCTTGTATGCCAAATTTTCTTGCAAGCCAGGACTTTTCTGTTTTACGCCACAATCGACACTTTCCTGAAGAGCGCGGCATGGGCTGAGCCACTAACTCTGCCAGATTTCTGATCTTTTAATGCCAGTTTACTGGCGAAAATGATGCCTGAAATCATAGCTCATAGCTGGCATATATTTCAGTGCAGGCGCACCTTCCACTGGGTGCTGGTGATTTATGAGGAGGTTTCATTAATCTTTTCCTACTGTGGTTTAGTAGTCTGAGATACTCACATTGCCCTTCGATCGTCCATCCAAGCACAATAGCACAGCTTAGTCTGAAAAGCCAGTGGCCATTTTACAGAAATAACATGTATTTATTGTAACTCGAGGTTCACTTTAAAGGGGTTATCTGGTTTCAATATTAGATCGGCGGGAGTCCAACAACCAGGACTCCCGATACCCAGACTGGGCGGCTCGCGATATTGTTTACATACTGCAGCACTGCCCCATACTGCTCTCCTGCGCTGCCGCAGTAACGGTGATCTGCGGGGACCCGAGTAAGGATACCTCATCAATCTTAGAAATTGGATAACCCCTTTAAGTTAAAGGAAGTCTTTACCAGTACAGTCCCTGTTGAACTATAAGCACACACATATAGCTGGGGTTCAGGTGAACCCCATTGAAATGAAAACATTTTTTTTTCTCATTCTCGATCAGATGGAAAATATATAGAAAGTTCTTATACTTCTACCTTCTGCTCAATCCACTCCTGGCGAAGGCTCAGAAAACAGCAGCAAAATCTGCAACAAAAAAGCAGCTTGGGGCCTTAGCCTTAGGCTGTGTTCACATGGAGGAATTTGGAGTTGATTATGAGGCAGTGTCTGTCTTTAAATCAGTCCAGAAACCATCCGGCATCGGCTTCCCATTGTTTTCAATGGGGGGTAGTGAAGGACACTTGTTTTTTTCATTCACTTTTCATTCTTTATGGATTGGTGGTTTAGTGCCCCAAAGAGCCCTGTCCTAACTCTGTCTACCGCAGCTATGAAAAAAGACGCATCCTGCTCGATCTTTCTGCTGTTTCTGCCTCTGATTCAGCTAAGGAAACTTTGGGGTGTGACTGCGCTGATTAGCCCCATTTTATCTGAGGCTATTGCAAACCAACGATGGCCACAGGGGCTTTATTTGGAGGTGAAATTTAGGCCGGAAGACTGTCGCCAATTCCTTTCCAAATTCTCCTATGTGAACCTAGCCTAATACTGCAGTATGAGATGAGGAGTGACCCGGCTTTTCCTCTTTCAAACCGATTTTCTTCTCTGTTGTCAGTGGCAACCAAACTTTTAAATGAACACCTTTGTCATGACAGTTTGGTTGCTAAGAATATACTCCCCTAACAACCACAGTGTTTTAATTTGGGTTGTCAAGCATCACTTGCATAACAACCAGGGATTATTCATGTCCTAAATTTAATGCAAAGTAGAATGGAGCAGAATCTCGGAGACTTGGCAGGACATAACCTACTGATATTAAAGGGGTTGTCCAGGATAACTTGTATTTTACAAGGAGACCGGGGAATGTGAAAAAAAAAAAAAAGAAAAACATACTCAACCTTTTTCTGGTGTCTCCCATCGCAGTCTGGTCTTCCTGCTGCTCCAGGGTCTTGCTTTGGCAGAAGTCCTCGCCTCACTTGGCCTCACTTGTGATATCCCAGTTCCTTTCCTTAGATTGCGGGGTCTTCCGCCAAAATGTGACCCCGGAGCAGCAGGACCAGACTGTGATGGGAGACACAGGGACAGGTTTTGTTTTTTGTTTTTTTTTTCACCTTCCCTGGCTACCTTGCTTAAAAATGTTTTATCCTGGACAGCTCCTTTAAGTTTAAAAAAAAAAAAAATCATGAGATGAACAACTAACGTGAAAGGAATTTAGTCTGTGTTTATTTTAATTTTATGGTGATTTATTTTGAGAACAGGTAAAACATGTTTTCAATGCTTTGAGATTTTACACCTAAATCCTGGTAGACTTTCTCGCCCCTGTCGGGCAGTTCATTATTTTGTTGACAACCCAGCACCATTAATCTAGACCTGGGTTTGGGAAAGGGGGGGAGAAACGACTTGCAGGCCTCACACTTCATGTGCAAGGCAATTGTCATGGGATCCGAATCCCTCCTGCAAATGGTGTCTTTAAAGTTAAAATGAAATCTACTTTCCAGAGAGGAACTGTAAAACTATTTTATGCAAGATTTCATTTGGGATACCTTAATGGTTGAATAATAAATTTTACCTCATAAAAATGAAATTCAATAATACAGTAGCTTTTCTCAGTGCAGTAGCATCTGGTTGATCCTCATGAGAGCCAATATTTTCCAACTCATTAGGATCATGTCGTTCTGTATGTCGTCAACATTGGGTTAGCCAAGCTACCTTTACTTACATAACCGCCAAACTATTAAATAGGTCTCTTGTGGAGTGAAGTCAAATATTCCTCTTATTTTGCTTGTGCTTTGGAAGAAGAGAAGAAAATGTACGTAGTGTAAGACTTAAACATCTGGTCCAAACCACATCAGGGTAAAACTGAGGAAAGTAACAAGATTCCCTATTCCTCCCAGGTGTGCTTATAAAACAGGCCGGAGTCTCTGCATAGTTCTTTAACCACTTAAGAAAAAAAAAGAAAAAAGAAGCCTTGGGAGTTGGGACAAGTGGGCCGCATGCCTCTGTTTGCCGGATGACAAACAAAAAGGATCATTGACTCGAGTATGACATAAACGTTTTCCTCCCTCCCCTCCTGTAATGTGCCAGCTGTGATTCTCCGTGTTTTAACTCCCGGAGATTTGCCAAGGTCGGAGCTTATTTGCGTCTTTTAACAGTAAAAAAAAAAAAAGCAAGGCCGTGCTTTTGTGGCGTAATTGTTGGGAGTGGTGATGTAGAGCTGTGCAAAATACTGGCAGATGCCATGTTTTCTGAAATGAAGTCCCTTGGGGGCCACTTTTTTTTTCCGCTTCCTGTTCTGGTTTTCTTTTATTTTAGTATCAATGTTTTTAGGGCATGTATTTAGTAGGCTATCGATGGCTACAAGATTGTGTTTTCTTCACTGTGTCAGGGTATAAGGATGATAATCAGAGGGTGATTTTATTGATGGTGTGTTTAATGTATCTTAAAGGGAACAGGTCATGTTGAAAATGAAGCCCAATCTAGGGGCAGTATGTTATAGAGCAGGATGCGCTGAGTAGATTGATAAATGATTTTGTGGGAAAAGATTCAGTATCGTTAATAATTGTTTAAAGGGGGTGTCCACAAAATACACTTATGGTCTGTCCATAAGTGTCTGATAGATGTGGGTCCCACTTCTCGGAGCTACTCCGATCTCTAAAATGAACCCTCCAAGACTCCGCCCCCTGCTCTCCCTTACCCCATCTTTGCTGACTGTGAATTCCAGATTGGCCTTGATGGTTGGGTTTTGCAGATACATTTGTAGCTGTTTGAGCGATGCTGTTTCCTTAACTCATGAGTCCAGTGGGTGGTCCTACGCAGTGTTTGACATTTTTACATGTATTAGAGTACAAACAGAAATAGCAGAAAACATGTTGGGTAGCTATTATATTATAAACATGATTGCTGGAGATTTAAAGGGGTTGTCCAAGAACCTACAGGTGCATCTCAATAAATTAGAATATCTTTGAAACATTTATTTCTTTAAGTAATTAAATTAAAAAAGTGACCTCCTATATTTTCTAGATTATTTACACACAGAGTGTTCTATTTCAAGTGTTTTATTTCTGTAAATGTGGTTATGGATTACAGGTAATGAAAACCAAACTCTAAGAAAATTAGAATATTGTAAAAAAAGTTCAGTAGTGTAAATTCAGTGTCACCTGCCAAGGTTTCCTAAGCCTTTACTTGGTCCCTTAGTCTGGTTCAGTAGGACACACAATCATGGAAGACGCTGATTATGGATTGTATTACTGAATTACTGAAATGAATGAATGTTTCAAAAATATTCTAATTTATTGAGATGCACCTGTATGTTATTTTTGATACATGTCCATAGGATAGGTCACCAGTATCTGATCGGTGGGAATCCGACACCCGGGCCACACATAGATCAGCTAATCTGTCTGCCGGAAGCTGTATCTGCTTATTTTCAGAGGTGCAATTCTTTGGCGCCATTCTACAGTGTATGGCTCTGTAGTTGTGGTACCAGGGAACTGCAGCTGTGCTCCTATTCACTTGAGTAATAGCAGAGCTGTTTCCAGTAGTATACACTTTATAAGCTTCTAGCAGGCAGATCAGCTGACCTATTCTGTGGTCATCAGTATCCTGTACACGTGGGGTCTTCTACAGCCCCTTTAAAGAGAGTCTGCCATCATTCAAAATCTTTTCTAAACCTTTTATATATTGTTTTGGCACCATTAATGGCATAGTTAACATTGTTTTTTTTGGTCAAGATACATAACACCAAGTGCCGACAACACTATATAAGTGGTTTTTACACTTGTGGATAGGGAATAAATATCGTTAGAGACTTTTATTTAGGAAGTCCAATACAACTGAATAGTGCAGAGGCCAAGCATGTTCACTATTTCTCTATTCACATTAGGCACTTGGAATCACTTGAGAATGTGGATTGGAGAATAAATGTTATTAGTCATTAAAACCTAAAAGCAAAAATTACAGTTTAAGGGGTTGTCCAGGATTTGGACAAATCCCAGTGGAGGCCAGGAAAGGTGTAATTTAAAAAAAAAAAAATCTTACTCTCCTGTCTCCTCGTTCCAGTGTCTGTCGCCACTGTCCGTTCACTTATGTCACCAGGTCCTCTCCTGTGGTCACCCGAGCGGACAGAAGCGGTGGATACCGGAGCCACAGGTACAGATGAGTATGATTTCTTTTTTTTTTTTTTTGTTACACCTTTCCCGATCTCCTCTGGGATTTGTCCAGTTCTTGAAGAATCCCCTTAATATTAACAAAAAAAAAAAAAAAAAAAAAGAAGGAGGAGGAACAAACTTCAGCAGCGGAGACCACAGGGTTAAGGGAACAACTACACAAAGACATGGAGGAAACGCTCCATTCTTATTAAAAAAGTAATTAGTTGTAATATTGAAGTCCATTTTAGGCCCCATGCACATGGGGCAATCTGGACCAGAAAATCTGATCCGTATATCAGCCTGATTTCAGAGTCCAAACCTATTCAATAGATGGGACTCCTCGCATCATAGTGATCTATGACACTAGGAGTCCCTGCCTCTTCATGTCTGTACTATCTTTACTACATACAGTGTGGGACAGTAAAGCTGTTGGCGGACAGGGACTCCCAGCATCATAGTTCACAATGATACAAGGAGCCCCATCTCATGACTAGGTTCAAACCGGAACATCTGGCCAATATATAGACCTGATAGCCCCATGTCTATGAAGCCTTAAAGGGGTTGTCCGTTTTAATTTCACTTCTTGGGACCAATCTTTACCCACATTACACAGACACAAGACCTCGATTTGAATGGACAATATGCAATGCTTTATTTCCCCTGTGGTGGCGCTACAGGGAAATTAAACAGATACTAGCTTGTTTTCATACAGATCACAACTGATCTCTGAGAGTCCCACAAAGGGTCCAAGTTATCAGCAGTTAAGAGGCCCTTTTAATAAGTGGGGATTGTCCAAGGCAGCGAGCCCATGTAGTGTCTTCATACCAGTGTTCTCTCTAGGCAGTGCCGTGTTTTATAACTTTTTTGTGTCAGTTTATCTGATGGATTTTTGCATGTTTTTACATGGCATCATCCTGTAGCTGTTTGTTTTCTCCTCTTGTCATTTTACATGTGTTTTTCCTGCTATTTTTTGTGCAAGAACACAACTATTGTACTGAACTGTACCACCCGTTGTCAGTTTTTCTTTGCAGACAAAGTGAACATTTCTAAATGTAAGAAAGAGACTCTTATTCTCAGAAGAAGCTAATTTAACTGCAAGCAAACGTCTTGTTTTATGCTCTCTGGAAACCCAGCTTTAAAGGCCTGTGTGTTGGTCAGAACAATTATATCTAATCCTCATAATAAATTAGCACAGTAAAAAGTCATTGTAGAACGTGTGAGTGTTTCTCGCAGGATAATGAAATAAACATGGCTAATAAAAAACAGTGCATAAAAGACACTGAGTTAATCTTACCCACTGTGAGCAATGAAAACAAAATGTTTAGAAAAGCTGCTTTTTTCTTTTATTATTGTATACGCCGTCTAGCAGTCTGTATTATATGATAAGATGGATAAGGTATTTTTAGAAACAGAGACATAACATGAAGCTCCTAGGCCCCAGTGCAAAATCTATACCAGGCCCTCCAATTGTTTATTGTACTGGTCTCCCCATGTTATGGACCCCCTAAGGCTCCTGGGCCAGGGTGTGACTGTATCCTTAGCACCGTCTCAAGTTACGCCATTGAGTAGAACCAGGGCTATGGAGTTGGTAGGTCAGACTTCTGACTCCAACTCCTGCTCCGACTCTGACTCCTTCATAAATGGATGACAGCCATGGTCAGTCAGTCAGTCAGTCAGAAGCAGTAAAAATCCTCTTAATTCATTACGAAGCTAGTGATTGAATTACTATGACAGTAAATATGCAACAATATTTATAATTTTATAATATAATTAAAAAAAAATAATTATCATTTTATTTTGATGCCAGAGATAGGATCAGTAACTTTTTGCCCACTCCACTCAAATATTTTCCAACTCCAACTCCATGGCCCTGATTAGAATAGTACCATCAATATCTGCAGTATATAAAGTCTATTATATATAGGCACAGACTAATGGGGTTTGGTATCTTTGGTAGTTTTTTTTTTCTGGTTGAGTAGGCCTGTATTATTTTCAGAAGCTAGTAATGCTGTGAGCACAAGAAGCCTTATAGCACATAGGCTAAATAAGAAAATACCTTCCTATAGGAATCAACACCCATATGGTGACAGATATTTCAAGGTTTTTGTTTCTCAGCATTGCAGAGCAGGGTACTGGTTGGCTAGCTGTGAGGTCATTGATGTGGGTGATCAATACTTTGTCTCTTTGTGAAGTTTACTGTGTCAGCATAAGGAGACTAAGGCCCCACTTTGCGTAAACGTAGATTTTTTGTTGCAGATTTTTCTCATTTTTTGAGCCAAAGCCAGGAGTGGATTGAGCAGAAGGGAGAAGTATAAGAGCTCCCTATATATTTCCCATTCCTTTTATAGCCACTCTTGGCTCAAAAAATTGCAGCAAAATCTGCAACAAAAAAAACAAAACTTGGGGCCTCAGCCTTAAAGAGGACTTTTCACCACCTCCAGTAACTCCAACTCTTTGTATCCCTCCTAAGTGTCGCTCCACTGATTCTAGTAATTTTTTTTTTCTTTTTGGCCCTACTGTTCCTGAGCACCCAGCATGCTATTTAAGCTCTCTACTGTCTACTGAATAGGGAAAGGGAGAAATCTACATGGCTAGCTTTACATTCAGGTTTTTGGATTTTCTTTCTATACACTAGCAAAAAGTTAGGCATTTTTTATGGCATTTTTCTGGTTACCAATTTTTTAATAGATACATAAAGTGTATGGGAAAGCGCCAGACCTAGAGCATGCAATTCGCAAGAAATTACATTAACCAGAAAAGTAATATCTCCATTACCGTTTCCCCATTACAGCCAGTTATTCGCTGAGGGAGCACATTTACATGTCAACAGGGACAAACAAGTACAGAGACTAACAGGGACGTGTCGTAATGGGAGAAGCCGGGTATCGGTGATAGGAGTGTTGCTTTTATTTTTATTTTCAACACTTTTTGGCCTTTTTTTTAAAAAATAAATATATATACATTTTAACCTCTCTAAGGGTGGGTTCACACTTGCGCTTGAGTCCGTCCGCTGCCAATCCGAGTGAAAATCTTGGGAAACTGGATAGGCATCGGATAGCGACAGGTTAGCGACACATTGCTTAAAAACCCATTTATTTGAATGGGTTTTTAAAGCAATGCGCGGGTGTGCGATTACACCCTCTGCGTCGCGAATCCAGTTTTTTCATCGGAAACAAAGTCAGACATGCAGGACTTTGTTTCCGATGAAAAAACTGGATTCGCGACGCAGAGGGTGTAAGCGCACACCCGCGCATTGCTTTAAAAACCCATTCAAATAAATGGGTTTTTAAGCAATGCGTCGCTAACCTGTCGCTATCCGATGCCTAATCATTTTCCCGAGATTTTCACTCGGATTGGCAGCGGACGGACTTAAGCGCAAATGTGAACCCACCCTAACCGGTTGTGATTTAGCTCTTACCATTAATTCTTTTTTATTTATTTATTTTTCTATGCATTTTCATGTACAAATCTGGTAACTTTTTCCTCCAGATACAAAGGAACTTTCCTGCGCTCTAACTACTTAGTAATGTTTCTTTGGCTTCAGCAGTTATGGATTCAATATTTTTGTTGTCCACGCTAAGCGTAATTGCAATCACCATACGATAAATGGAGCACAAGCCGTGCACTGCCGAGCCTGCTCACTGAGCCTCATTATAAAAGATATACGAGTTTGGCTTTCTCTCCTTACAAATCTTTCCAGAGTGGAAATGCTCTGCTGATTAATTTTTAATACAGCTGTTGAGTTGTTCTAAAACGAGACCTGCAAGAAAGGATTTCTTTCCTTTTTAACCCATGTGTTGCCGTGTCGTGCTAGCTGTACTCCTGCGTGCCAGCTATATTTATACATAGAATTAATGAGGTAGCTGTGACTTACAATCTGCTAAGTACTGAATGTGGTTCAGGTGACATAATAAACCAAAACGCTGCAGCAGGAATCTCCTATGATGTCACCTGACCCACAGGGGCTGATTACTCCTGTTTGGGGTTTTTTTTGGTATTCACACCTCCATATATTTTGCTGAATACATGAACTCTGCTCTTTTGACAGGTGATCCACCATATCAACCTGCCAACATTCAGGAAAGTCCAGCTTGTAACTTAATGTGTAATTGATGCAGAAGATTTTAACAATGTATGTTTTTAGACAGTGTTCTATATGGCTTCTCTAAAAGTAGAGGTGGATTTACTAATCTTTGGCACAAGCCCCTATTTTGCACCAAAGATGTGCCTCATTATTGGTTCTGCGCCCCGCTCCCCACTTTTTATGAATGTGTAGATTTCATTTCTGGGGCACATGACCTCCCATAGTGCATCTGAATTATTTAAGTAACTCCCATTTTAATTGTTTTTTTTCTTTTCTTTTTTTGTACTGTTGTATTGTTTTTTTTTATTTTATTGGTTAACAGTTTTTGTAGTATACTTAACCTATCTAACTTAATAGAAAACAGGCTGTAAAATACTTCCTAGCAACCTTCTAACTGAGCTTTTGACCGTGAAATCCATACACATTTATATTGCCAGTATGCAGATCTGTAGCATTTGCCAAAGTGGGGAAATAGTCAATTCAAATGGCTGTTATTTCAGAATAGAAAATCATTTATCAAGGTTGTATAAATCCGTAGATACAGCCATTTGAATTGACCATACCCACTTTGGCAAATGCTACAGATCTATATGCTACATTGAGTTCAGGTGTACGGGACAGACTCCTGTGGCAATGCTTAAAACATTACTGGTGGGAACTTTACATAAAGTTAATTAAGTATATTACAAGAATGTTCACCAACACCTTCCCCGCCACAAGAACAAAAAAAAAAAATGGGAGTTACACTTTAGGAGTCTTGTGTCTCTTATTAATTCAGGGGCATCTCGTGAGATTTAGGCTAAGGCCCCACGTTGCGGAAACGCAGCTTTTTTTGTTGCGTTTTTTTGAGCCAAAGCCAAGAAGCGCTACAAAAGGAATGGGAAATATATAGGAAGCTCTTATATGTCTGCCTTTTGCTCAATCCACTCCTGGTTTTGGTTCAAAAAACCGCAACAAAATCTGCAACAAAAAAAGCTGCGTTTCCGCAACGTGGGGCCTTAGCCTAAAGACTGCTACACACATGCAAGGAAAACAACATCACCAAGTGAGGGTTTGAAATACGGACTTGCTGGGGCTCATTTATAAGGGTGGATGGCTCCGCCCCCTGCCCGCCTTGCTGCGGTTCTCTTTTCCAGGAAGTGGCAAAGGCGGCACAATAGTAAAAAAAAATTTGCAATTTTGTTTTGCATAAAAACTGTTGTACATAGCATGATAAATCTTTCCCGCTTTGCGCTAAGACTTTATGGAAATATTTAAACAAAAATTCTTCTGCATTGTGTTCTATAAATAAATATTTTCTGCGCAGGTTCTCTATATCAGGTAGTTGTGGTCAACCTTTTATGAGGATTCTTATTTTTTTGGAACTTTTTATGAGGACCTTAGATGCAATCCAAGGGCTGCATGTTGCATGTATGTCCTGTACCTTTGTTTGCATCTGTGAAGTAGCTGTACCTGACTAGTTATACTTTGATATAGATATGGAACCCAGTTCTCTCTTTTAGGAGTAGATAAGGGTCAAGGAATGTAACAAAAGAAATATAATGGCAACTACTTTCAATATGGCATATATGCAAATAGGGGGAACACTATAATACTCGGAATGGTGTAGGCTAGAGAGAAAATTCCAACTGTGCCAGAATCCGTGGATCTGCAGCTATTAATTGATGTGAAGAGCTGGTGTTTACTTGGAGGTGGTGAAATGTTTTCTTTATGTAAGGGAATATCTTGGAAAAGCTACAGAATTTTTAAAACCAGTACTTTGCACAAGTGAGTCCATATACCCCATGGTAATATACCATTTTGTAATTATTGGTCACATGTCTCCTATGAGTGCCATTTCGCCGAGGAGATTTTTTGGGATGAGAGTGTTGTTGCATTGCCTGGTGGCATGCTGTATGATCATATAGCAGAGTTGAGTTCTTAATCTTCACAAGAGAAGCTTTATGCTAGCCATACACATCAAATTAATGTCGGCTGTATCCAGACTTCCCTCTGAAGGCAGACGTCAGCGTAAAAAAGTATCAGGATGTTGGATATGAAATTGCCCCATTTTTGGGGGGAAGACAGGTAGCAGGGGTTATACCTTTGAAGCTAACGCACATTCAAATAAGAAATGTTTTTTCTCACAGTTTTTAAATTGCCTCTTTGTAAATATTCTCTTCCCTCTGAGGTCTCCCCTGCAGCAGCTCTTCTTCTCCTAGTTGCTCTATTAACTTTTTTGTAACAATCATTAAATCTCCATCAATCATGTATAGAATATAGTGACTACCCAACATGTCTTCTCCCCTATGTAGTTTTATTACTATGCCATCAGCAAAGATAAGATTTCTGCAGCAGCTCAGACCACAGGAGGGGGAGGTAACTTGTTCTGCAGCATCTCTCCAGTTACGTTATACATGGTATTTATTATTGAATCAGAAAAAGTAACGGCAGGACTGGACTAAAATATTAAAGGGTTTTTCCAAGCTTAAAATATTGATCATATTGGTGGGGTACTGACACCCCCATTTATAATCTCTTAGCAACGTATACCCAGAGTTACAGGAAATAGACAGTTCTGTTCTTTGTAGTGGCCAAACCCAGCTACTGCAGTTCAGCTCCTATTCACTTGAATGCGAGCAAGAGAACAGAGCTGTCTGCTTCCTGCTCCATTCTCTGTGTACCAGTTGTTGAAAGCAGCTGATCGGTGTGGGTGCTGGTTGTCATACCCCCACCAATCTGATATTGATGTCCTATCCTTAGGATAAGACATAATTTTTTTTTAGCCTGGAATACCTCTCTGACCTACTTTGAAACCGAGTATTACAAATGTTCCATTTTATTCGAGGTCATTGACTTTGTAATTCGTTTTTAAGGAATGATCCGAAAGAATGATAACAATTTGAAATGATTTATTTTCAGTGATTTTTGTGGGCAATAATCTTTCATTTTTGTAACTTGCTCTTTCTTATATTATTATTTTTATTATACTTCATTCGTTCATTACACAAGCCAAGAAACATGTTTGGCAAGAGGAGGGAAACTTTTTTTGTGTTCCTTTTTGGTATTTTTAAAGTATTAATTTTATTCCTATTTTGGAACTGACTTCGTAAAGAGTATGCCATGATATTAATCATACAGTCCACCAGAAGAGGTGAAATTTTTTTGGCCACACAGGACTACTTTGTGTTTCCATGCCTTGTCCGTGTGTGCTCGCTGGTATGTAACACGTTCACATATGACTGGTGAGACTGCTTGGGTCCTTTCATCTCACCTCCACTTATTTGCTGCATGTTGTGTAATCTGGAAGTCCTTACTTGGTGCTTGTGGGGTTTGTTGGGTCAAACAGAAAAGCTCTAAGTAAATCCTAGTGGTTGCTAATGGTTTGTTTGTAGTTTGAGGATCACAAGGGTTTTTGTTTTACTTTGTATCCAACTATTCTGTTTATCCTTTACTAGGTAACAATTATAAGTAAGAGCAAGGGTGTACTTGGAAAGTCTACATGTTAACAGCTGCAAAACATCCTTTGTGTGGGCGTAGCCTGTTCAAATGTTAAGAGAGTCTATCACCAGAACCCTGTATATTAACTTAGCCCCAAAGACTGATAGCTTAGAGTCCAAATAAACTCTTTGGAGCAATAAGGCCATTGCTGCTTATCACTTTGGAGGATTGGCAATGGCCTCGTTGCTCCAGAGAGCTCATTTGTATATTGACAAAAAATGCTCGGCAACGAGGCACCGATTCACAAGTTAAAAAACACTGCTTGGTTCAGGTGACCCTAACCTATCTTTCTGTAGGGGTGGGTTGATATACTGGGTTCTGCGGACGCCATTTAGATATGTTCGTTGCCTGAAATAACATTATATATTATAGATTGCTGGGGTCTGAGTGGTTAGATCTCCACCAATCTACAAGTAACTTGCTAAGATGGGGAAACTCATCCCTAGCATGTCTGTTATGTTGGGCATTTGTTGCAGATTTTCTCTATGGATTTCGCTATTCTCAATGCAAAGGATAAAATCTGCATTTGGATGCTCTTCCTTTAGATGTGATGGCAAGAATAGCACATCTTGAAGCTCCATTGGGATACGTCATATGACCGATCAGGCTAATTTCACGTCTGAGTCATTGTTGAATACTCCGTCATAGTGCCCGCCAAAAGCGTCCTACACTGTGGACTTTTTCCTCCTCCAGTTTGAGTTTAAAAATTATGGATATCCAAAGGACCCCATTATAGTCAATGAGGTCCGCCGGGCTGCATGTGTAACCACTGTTTTAACAGGCCGCCTCTCCATTGTTTGGGTCCCCGACGGACCCGAAGAACAGAAATGCAACACTAGTGTGAACCTAGTCTGGTGGCTTGTGTTATAAACAGAAGACCTTGTGTTATAAACAGACCTCTGAGATCCGCACCGTTCCACAGATTAATGGGACCACATGGTGGCCTATTCTGTGCCGTGATTTCTGTATAGTGACACCTGGGTCACCCACTGTGCAGGCAGTTTAAGGACTATTTCACAAATCTGATGGGACGAGCTGCAGTTAATTGCCCCCTCATTTTAACGCCTGATCCCCACCAATCATAAAGTGATCTTAGCAATGTGTTATCACTCTATGAAATGGGAATATAACTTTAGGCTAAGGCCACACGTAGTGGGCCGCAGCAAAAAAAGCCTGCGGGAAAAACAACGGAGGAAAGGTGTTGCGGTTTTCCCGCAGCGCTTTTCGTAGAGATGAGACCAGACTTTTTTTTTTTTTTGTCATTTCCGTTAATAGCTCCGTGTATATATAAATATATGTTTGTAATTTTCAAGAATCAGCATTGAGTTATGTAGAGTCAATTGAAGTGACATAACTGAACTGTATATTTAGTCATTTAATGCAACTTTTTTAGCTACTTTTTGGATTTGTTGAGTCCACAAACGGTTCATTTTTATACATTTCCACCTGTTTCTTAAAAGTAATGAGACTTCCAGATCTGTAATAGAGTTGTCATCCGCGTTGCGCTGGGAACCGTTTGATATTTAAGTTGCGCTCTCTGTTTTCTAGTGGTTCTAGCAGCGAGGTGCAATGAGTGCTCCCTTAGGATTACTTTAAATAGAATAGAAGACTTTGGGTATATGGAGTTGTGTGGCCTTGAATGTGATTTTTTTTTTTATTTGATATATGAGCTGTGACATAGTTATTGCATGACTGAGATGTGCCTGTAAGCAATGCAGTATGCAGATGGGGCTCTTCAGAATCAAAGCCAGAGACCAAATGTGAATGTACTCATTTATAGGGTAAAGAATACTGGAAGCAAGCATAAGGAAACATTTTTATTTTAACCCTTTTGTAGGCAACCCATTCTTCTTATAAAAAAATTATAAATGTTTTAGTGACAAAAACTTTTTTTTTTTTTAAACTCGGTTTATTGAACAATCGTACAACAAATTACACATCAATAGCACAAGCTTAAAAAGGAATAACAAAGGACATATTGTAAAAGTTGTACAAAGACATATCAGAAACTAGACAAAAAGAACCAAAACAGTGCTGCATAGTCCATGGTAGATGTAAATATCAGATACAAATCGTCCAGGAGAGAATCAAGGCAAGGGAGCCGAAAGAAACACAGAGTCCAAATCAACCTGTAGGGAGCAAAGGCATATACAAAAACCCCACACATATACAAACAAGATATCCTAATAAATACTTCCTATGGCGGAACTCCAGGTAGACTTAGTAGATAATAAGGAAAATACTATACAACTCAAACTGGACACTCCTTCCTGCGTCTAAGCAGTGAGTGTGTGCAGGGCATTACGAAATGATGGGGCTGTGTATAGAGTCAGAGGTGAGTCACACCAAGAGCCCCAAACCTTCCGAAATTTTTCAGGGCAACCTCTGCCTTTATATACTATTTTATTATATGGGATAATGGAATTTACCAATTTCCTCCACATGGATAGGGAGGAGGGGCGAGGATCCATCCAGCGCAAGGCAATAGCCTTCCTGGCTAGGAAAAGGGATTCTCACAGAAAGATGCGAGTATGATGGGGCCATATTTCCTCATCCAGGATACCAAACAGACAAATTTCAGGCGAACATGGAATTGGGGTCCCCAGTATGTCTGATAATAAGTTCACGACCTCAGTCCAAAATGCTTTAATTATAGGACACTCCCATATCATATGCCAAAAATCACAATATCTAGCAGTGCACCGTAAACATCCAGGATGTTGTAGCCGTCCCATTTTATGCAGACCTGCAGGGGTCAAGTAACTTTGATTCAAAATGTTTACTTGTATAAGCTTATTATTAGCGGCTGGGGAAACAAACTGTGCCGACTCCAAAAGGTCAGAAAATGTCTCGTCTGTGAGAGCAGGGATAAGAGTGCGCCATTTCGTTAGAGCCGGAGCTTCCAGACGAGACATCCTGACCTGTATAAGATGGGCATACAATGCTGAGATAAGGCCCTGGGGACCTTGAGACCTGAGCACCCCTATAAGGGGATATGTGGAAATGCTGACAGCCGGTGGAGGAAACTGTGTGGACATGGCGTGTCTAATTTGGAGAAACCTGAAAAATTGGGTTCGAGGGATACCAAATTGGGTACTCAAAGAGTCGAAAGCGCGGAATACGCCCTGATCATAAATATCAGCCAGGGACGTAACTCCAAACTGTTTCCAACTCCGAGTGACAAAAGCTTTACAAAAAGCATCTTCCATTACCTGAGTGTTAGTTTCCGACAGTTGAGCTATGTACTATTGCAAGTTATTTTATACTATATGGGTTATCGAATAGACTCCCATAACAGCACATTATATTTCATAACTTAAAGGCAATGTGTTATCAAAAAATGGCTTATATTTTTAAACCAAGTTTTTATGTTGAACATATTTTTAAATAATTTTTGTGAGGTTTCTTAAAATTTTCGACTTCACTATTTATTTAATTTTTAATGTACTAAGTCCTTCAATTTTCACGCTGGCCACTAAGCCTTATAATAGACAGGCAATTGCTAAATCTGTAGGTGTTTTATTTGCAGCGGTTACATGTGATGTGATTCATTACAATAGAAGATAACACTTGTATTGATCACCCATCATTGCATCCACTGCTGACAGTATATGATGTCACAGTTTATCTACTCCCCCTCTTGCACAAAGCATGCCTAGAAACTCTCCTAGAGATCTTTGAGTCTGTTTCAGACTATTGCTGCCTATGGCCATGAGGTTGCTGTAAAACTAAGGCTAGGTTCACACCTGCACCTGTATTCTGTTCGTAGTTTCCATCCCCCGAATCCACTTAGTTTTCAATCCGTGGAGTTTCCATCTTTTTCGGGTGGAATCCTGGCTGACCCCATTGTAGTCTATGGGGTCCGCGGGTTTCTGCGGGTAACCGTTTTTTTAAGCCGATTAGGTTTCCCAAGAGGACCCGATGAACGGAAACTCTAATGCAGGTAAATGTTGTTAACAGAGCATAGGAGAACCTCAGGCAAGATGGCAGCTCTCATAATCCTGTACAGAAAATAGTATAAAAAAAAACTGCACAGCCACTGCAAAGGTGATGGTGTGCAGGAGTGTGACACTGACCTAACATATTATGAAAGTTTTTGAAAGATTGGTGTATTTGATATCTGTTGTGGTGTACTATGTGGATCCTTTTGCCCAGAGACTTGAGGCTATAGAAGTGATGGATATGAACATGGAGAAGTGGCTGGGAATTTTGTGGGTTGGAGTATTAGGTAATAGGAATATTGAGGGATCCATGAAATCGTCCTGAGAAAATACATGAGCTGTCTTTTCTCGGATTGGTCACTTGAACCATTAAAACAGCGTCCCATGTGAATAGTCATTATTGTCTATGGGACAATGTGCTGGCCATTAGTACAATTAGTATAATTAAAAATACTGAGAAGGTTTATAAAATAGCTATGAGCAGGTTACTTTTCCCACGTAAATTGAGACCCTTTAAAGGGGTTGTCCGCGCTTAATTTTTTATGGCCTATCCTCAGGATACACCATAAATGCCTGATCAGTAGGGGGACGACACCTGGTCCCAAGGCCAATCAGCTGTACGGAGCCGCTTCCTGCGCCTGTCCTGTACACAATACGGTGCCTAAGGCAGAAAGCTCTGTCCACTGTATAGCGGCCAGACACCTTCACTGCATCTCAGCACTCATTGAAGTGAGTGTGTATTGGAAGAGCTGTGAAACATGATTATTTCCTTTGTGAGATTAATCAAGGTCTATCTATCTATCTATCTATCTATCTATCTATCTATCTATAGTATCTATCTATAGTATCTATCTGTATCAAATGTAGTGCAATTAGAACCTTAGCAGGAGTTCCTGAGTTATGAGATGGTAATCACATTTAAGGGGTGTTATTGCTAGAAGCATTTACCTCTAAGATTTGCGGGTTCTTCCACAGGGACTTCCAACAATTGTCGCCTTGTCATTGGCTGTAAAAGCAGTGAGATTGTAGATCATTCTGCCACACAATGCGGGGCATTTCCTATCAGATGTACGCGAGAAAACTGATGTAGAAGTGGTACATCTTTGGCACACAAACGCAATTTACGCTAAAGATTTGCCACTTTATTGTTTTTGCTTCTTGCTCCCCACTTTTTGAGACAGTGAATGGAGCAGGACAGGGATCAGGGTGGGGATACCTCAGCCCAGCAGATTTACTAAAACGTATGTCAGAAAACTTTGAAATGATGAATTGATCAAATTAAATTAGTTGCCGAGCTCTACTTACTAGAGCAACACTATAGGATTCTAGGTAGCTACAGTATGTCACTATGATTACCCCAGTCCTTCATTCTCTGAGCCGTAAATCTGCTACCAGTACTTTGAATGGAAAGCCTATTGCTCATGTATTCTTTTATTCCATTCAACTGTATGCATTAAGTAGAGTAGCCGGGCGCATGCTCTACCATCACTTCGGTCAATCTCCTCTTAGCTATGGTCTTGCTACCTGGGCTGTGGAGTCAGATTCAGGGCCAGTTTTAAGTGGAGACAGACTTGGGGAAAAAGTTACCACTCCGGCTTCAAAATAAAATGGTTAATTATTTTGAATTATATTATACAATTTTTGATATTGTACTTGTATAATTATTAGATATAGTTTTTTGGATTATATATTGTACAGTATTTGGTATTGTACTCGTATAATAGATACATAGTGTTTTACATGATATATTATACAATTTTTGGTATAGTACTCGTATCATGTTGGATACATAGTTTTTTTTACATTATATATTACACAATTTTTGTATTGTACTTGTATAATTATTAGATACATAGTTCTTTGCACATTTGCTTTTGTAGAAATTTGAGCCTTTACTGCTTCTGTCTAACCATGGCTGTTGCCCCTTTATGAAGGAGTTGGAGTCGGACTGTGGAAAAGTAGAGGAGGCTGTGGTTTGGCCTACCAACTCCACAGTCCTTCTTGTAGCTGGGGAGGAACAGGAAGAGGCGCCCTCCGTTCTGATAATTTGTGCTGCATCCACCAGTTGGAAACACATCGATTTAGTATCACCTATGCGAATGAGGTTTATACATGATAAATGCTGCTGGCTGGAGTGCCCTTTTAATATTTTGTACACACGTAATATTACTAGCCGCGAAAGGTGATTAGACCTGTCATTTACATATACAGTATGGTATAGTTCTTTCTTAGACATCACATTCTTTATTGTTGTATTATTCTTTTTTTATGACCCCATTTCCTGACTGCACTGTCCTAGGGCATAGATTGTGTCAGAAAATATTGAACAACTAACCATAAAATTACGTAGGAATATCCAATATTTTCATCTGTCATTTACTTAATCTGTTTTAATTTGCCGTTCGTCAGAACATTCTGTGGCGCTCTGAATCCTACTTACAGGTTCTGAAGGGTTAACCAAAGCCTTTTTTTTTTACTCAATGTTCACCATGTATTGAGTTAATTACGACAAGTAGATGCAAGAGATAGTGTTTCCTACCGAAATGAAAGAACATCTTAAAAATTATAAACAGTTGTATAGTTTCCAAACAAGTAATACAGGACACATTTTAAAGAACAGAAGAAATGATTTAATTTCATTAACTGTGGTCTAATATATTGTGCATCTTTCTCTTGGTAAACCACAGCGGCATTTATTGGCAGAGGCTTCAAAGTACTACTGGATTTGTCTGCTTTCATTGGCCAAATGTGTCATAAAAAAGAGACGCATTAACTCTTGGAAGAGAAGGCTTGTGAATTTTTTTTGTAATGATTAAACTATTTTGCAATGCACTTGTTAATGTACTCGAATCTATAAAAATAACTTATTTAAATACAAAAAGGTTAGTTTAAAAAAATACTATGAATAATAATACTGTATTTTTTAGACCGTTAAACACACCCGACAGGAAGCCGAGTTGAAAAAAAAAAGTAATTTTTAAAAAGTTATTTTTTTATTTATTTATTTTAAATTCAGACGAATTCAAAATTTGATGTATGTTGTGTAAGCAAGTAACGCTACCTCCTTCAATTGTCTAGGGTAGGGAATGGTTTAAAGCTCTCTTGTAGGTCGTGAAGTATATTCCTTTAACCAGGGTGGTCTAGGGATGTGAAGGGTTAATGCCTGAGTTCGTGGGGATGGTCTAGGAGAGTAGAGGGGTTTATTCCACCATCTTTGGTCATTTATTATAGAAAAGTACGGTAGTTTTAGGCCTTATTCATACAAACATAATTTTGGTCTGTGTGCTTTTTGTGTCTACAACAAACTTATTTTATTTATTATGCTTACTTGTATAGCGCCATCATATTCCGCAGCGCTTTACAGACATTGTCAGTCACTGTCCCATATAGGGCTCACAATCTACATTCCCTATCATTATGTCTTTGGAGTGTGGGAGGAAACTGGAGTACCCGGAGGAAACCTACACAAACACGGGGAGAACATACAAACTCCTTGCAGATGTTGTCCTTGGCAGGATTCGAACCCAGGACTCCAGCGCTGCAAGGCTGCAGTGCTAACCACTGAGCCACCGTGCTACTGCACGTGGACCCTATAGGTAGTGTTTGCTGCAATTCATACACGCTCTTTGTTTAAAAAAATAAAATAAAATGCACTTTGAGCGACACGGACTTGGAAACCAATGATGACAATTGAACCTGGTGGTCTCCATGGTCTCAGGTGTATGAAAAATCGTCTGTTTTTTCCAGATAAAACTCATATTTCTTTGTATGTCCATGTGACCCCAGCGTAAAGGATATTCCCTATATTATAAAGTAAATCGCTGCAGCACTTTCATTGTTTTTTTTTTTTTTTTTCTTCACATTGGTGGTCCAGGTCTCTGGCACCGCAGGGGACTGCAGCTGGCACCATTTGCTTGAATGGGATAGCACTGCAGTTCCCTGCACATCTGTTCTCCGGAGAAGACCACTCTATTGAAGATTTGCGGGTTGTGGTTTTAATGGGACATTTTAAGACGCAGAGGGAGAGAAAGGAATGGGAATATAAGTTAATGCAAACATTTCAAACTCTGCAATTTTGACTTAATATTCATGCCACTTCATGTCACACTATGTATGACCTGTGAGGGTTACAAATCACCACCTAATAGCAAAACAGATAACAGCAAGTATTACTGATTCCTCCGTCACGTCCCACAAGTTTCCAGATTGTTTATTTCCTGACCTGTTGTAAATAACTTCTCTACTTATATTGCATTTTGTTATTCTAAGATCCTATGAAGGTCCATGTCTTTTGTGTATAAAAAGTCTGTGAATTTTCAGAGAGCTAGTACTCACGAAAGCTCACCATCAAATATACTCAGTTAGCCTCTAAAAGGTATCGCCTGATTTCTTCACTCTTCCACTACAGGAGACAAACAGTGAGTTGGTTGCAGCGCAACAAGAGTACTGCATTGCCTTAAAAGGGCTTGCCCACAAAATTTGACTTTTTCCCTTTCCATAGAAGAGGAGATGCATTTCAGATTGGGGATCTACTGGGATCACACCTGATTATGAGAACTGGGGTGCTTTGCACACCAGTGTGAATGGAGCGGTATTTGGGCAGCGCATGCCTTCACTCCATTCATTTGAACGAGGCCGCCAGATTGAAGTACAGCTATTGTATTTGGTATTTACAGATTTCATACAAATCTACTGTAATGTGTTTCCTTGGTTACAGACTACAAGACCATGTGTAGTCTGACCCTATAGCCATGTACCCTTCAATCTGTCCCTTACTTCTTGCTAGTGCACATTTTGTAGTTAAAGGGACCTGTAAAGTAAATTTGGGACACTAAAACACCAGCATCTCCTGTTTAGTGTCCCAAATATCCCTATGCTAATGGTGTTTGTGCTCAGATTGTATTAAAAAAAAAAGAAAGACAGTCTTTTCCCACCCAGCTCTTTGTTTTTATGGGGCATGCGTAGCTCCTCACTGAACCTATGCTTCACTACACATGCGCCTGCCTTGGGGGAATGCACCAGCTGCAGGGAAGAACATGGGTGCCTGTGGTGGACGGATAATACTCAGTAGCATCTGATAAATGCCGTTTTTTTCCATCAGGAAAACCTCACAATGGAAACTTTTACTGGTCCTCCACAATGCAATGTGAAAAGAGCCTAAGAAATGTGTATCTTCCCCATAATGTTTCTGTACGTCTTGTTTTTTCTCTTATTTATTAAGGCATCTTACTTGGCTGTATGTGTGCTGTACAAGAAGCCTTGTAGAACACTAACATACCAAGTCATGTAAAACCCAAGATTGATAATGTTGTCTCAGCTGCTTTGGCACTCGGAGCGCTTTCTACAGATTTCCCTCTCAGTGGTGTTTTTAACAGGGATTTTTTGGATGTATGAAATAATCGAAGTTTGAGTAAATTGGGTCATATTGTAATTATATTTTCCCCAGCTAAAACGTTAACACGTCTCAGAATAACAAAACGTGTCAGCATTTGCTGGATTAGGGATCGAGTTTTGCACAACGGTTTTATGACACGTTCCAAAAGAGGCGGAGATCTGCCCCGTCCACATAATACTAACAGGCCCTGTAATGTCGACTTGGCTCCATTCACACTGCAGGTGCTATATGTGCTCTGTCATTTGCTGTAAAGATTACATTGGCACATAGGTAAAATTCATATAGTGTTATTTTTTTAGGATTATTATACCATCCTGCTATGTGAGAAGGCTGAAGACGATGGAACACTTTTTTTTTTGGTTTATTTCTACGGTACTGGTAGCGTCTCACATGGTCAAAAATGGTGGTAATTACGGTAAAATGCAGGCAGCTTTCCATTGTGGTGAAAAACACATTACCAGCCAATTGCACATTTGGCCGACTCTTTCCACCACAATTGTGCTGTCTGTGTGTGCTACATTTGGATTGTGTTGCAAACTTGCAATTTCATCCTATGAATGCAAGGCGTGATATTCACACTGTATCTCTGTGGGCATGCTATAGATCTGTGTAACCTGTATTGTACTGTATATTGTCACAAATTTGCACCACAAGTACTACAAAAGCACAGCAATGCCATGTTTCATTTGAATGGCGTGTTCGTATACTGTATATCGTGGATTAGAGATGAAAATCTTGCTGTGCACAATGCTCTGCTCCTGAATAGAGCTGGACTGGAGATCTGAGACCGGTGTATTCTTCGTAGTAAATTTATGTGTTACGGACCCATAGCTGTAATATACTGCCCTTACATAGGCAACATATATTAAGGTGAGAAATCCGCTTAGGGTATGTTCACACAGAGATTTTGCATGCTGGAAAAATCTGTTTCAGGAATTAGGAAAAGTTTTTTGATGTATTTTTTTTACATGATGTCATTTTTGACGCAGCTTTTGTCGTGTTTTTCTACTGCAGCACACTGTATGGACCTGGAAACTTCTGTTAAAAAAATGCTTTTAGGGTAAGGCCCCAAGGCATTGTGGTTTTTCCTGCAGCACTTTTCACAGAAAGTCCGCAGAGTTTCCCTCTGCGGACTTTCTGCTTCCATTATACCTATACGGAAACCGCCAGCGTTTCCATAGCTATAATTGACATGATGCGATTTGCAAAAACACTTGAGTTTTTCAAATCGCAGCATTTCCGCCGCAGATTATTTTCTGCAATGTCACTGTATATATGGGATTAGCCAGAATCCCATTCACTCTGCAGTTACTGTAATACGCTTCAGCGAAATCGCAGCGTTTACGCTTTGTGGGACTCCGGTCTAAAATGCTTTTTTGCATAAACCGTGTCATGTTTTTTCCGCCTCCCATTGATTCTAATGGGTTTTTCAAGGCAGAATCTGCCTGAAGGTAGGTCATGGAAAAAATCTGCTACTGATGCCCATTGAAATGAATGGGAGGAGTTTTTTTGAGGCAGATTCCACCTCAAAATCCACCTGCAAATTACTTTGTGTGAGCTCACCCTTAAGATAATTAAGACAGTCCCAGTGCTGTACATGGGTTGTACCTGTCATTGCTACTAGGCTAGTTTCTGATGGGTGTATTCAGTTAGTAAAATAGGGACGGTGTTTCAGATGTGTTTCCTGAAGTGAACATTGTCCAGAGTCGAGTCTCACTGTCATAAAGTTACAGTTTAAGGCTAAGGCCCCACGTTGCGGAAATGCACATTTTTTTGTTGCAGATATTGCTGCGGTTTTTTGAGCCAAAGCCGTTAGTGGATTGAGCAGAGGGTAGAAGTATAAGAACTTCCTGTATATTTCCCATCCCTTTTGTAGCCATTTTTGGCTTTAGCTCATAAAACACAGCAAAATCTACGACAAAAAAAAGCTGCGTTTCCGCAAAGTGGGCCCAGTCATATTTTTCTGTTCTTTTTTGCGCACGCTGTTCAAAAATATGTCGTAACTGCCATTTACCATAAAAAATTGGTGTAAATGTAGACAATAAAGGGACCTGTATTCCTAAATATGCCCAACTAAATTTTGTTTTTTACTGTGGCAATTTTTTTTTCAAACTGCAAGATGCTCTAGGTGTGGATTTTCTTTTTCCTGGCTTTTTACCGTAGGCTTCTTTAAAGGACTTTAAAAGTGCTAAATAAAAATGCATGTTTTAAATTATATAAAATTTTTGAGAAGCCATAAAAATGCTTGTAAATAATACGCCCACAGTAGTGTTAGGGAACTCTAAGGCGCAATGCACATTACCATAGTTTGTTGCCACATATAATCCACAATTACGGGTCCATGGTTGTGGATAATATACAGGCTTATTCATTTCTATGGCCCCATATTCACTTCTGTAGTTTATATGGATATCTTGGCTCTAGAAAGAGCCACAAAATAGGGAACATAGGTCCTATACCTGTCTTTTTTTGAATCTCAATCCATTCCATCGCATGTAGGGGTCCGTGAAAAACATGGACAGCACATGAATACCAATCCATATGCTATCTGGTTGTGTGCATGAAGCCTAATAGTGAAAAGGTGTGATACCACAAACAACCTGAGGACAGGTGGGGCACTGGTTTTGGAAGAAAACAGTTATGGTTCTCTAATCCTGTATATCCCCTATAACTTCATATATGCCATTTTCCTTTATATATATTTTTGCAAATATGCAATATTTTTCATGTAGTATGTCATATTCTTCTCTAATAAGAATAATGTGAAGGGATAACCGCCTATTACTTATGCCACAAGTGGAGATTCTTGGAAAAGGAAAATGGGGTCTGCCGGTGTCCGCGTGTAACTGCTGTTATAGCGTTCTGACTCTCCGTTGTTTGGGTCCATCGGCGGACTCATATGATGGAGAGCCTGGTGTAGATGTGAATCTAAGAAAGTGCATCACTTGAAGATTGTTCCGACACCCAGCACTCCCACCGATAAGCTGTTTCAAGAGACCCCAACATCCAGATGAGCACTGCGACCTTTTCACAGAAAACCAAGCACAGTGCTGTACATCATATAGTGGCTGTGTTTGGTATTGCAGCTCAGCCCTATTCATTTGAATAGCACTGTGCTGTGTTCAGGCCATGTGACCAATGAATGTGACTTCAGATGGCGTGTGAAGCAGAAGCAGTGCTTAGGGTGCGCCTCTTACGCTTCAAACAGCCAATATATGGACCCCCCCACTGATCTTCAGTTGATGACCTATCCTTGAATACATTTCCAGGAGGAATAGTAGAAAAATGGTGTAGTGCAAAGTTGTAAGAAATGATTCTTTAGACTGTCCACCAAAAAAAAAGGTGGGGGGAGGAAGCCCTTTTTTTTTTTTTTTTTTGCAAGACATAAATGATATTTTGAATCCTAAAGTCACTTCTTTTTTTTAATAGTATGTTTCAATATAGTCAGAAAACAAAGAAACACGGTGCTTTACATCAAAGAGCATGTTAATCAGCAGATGAAAAGAACAAACAGCTGTTACTTGGTTTTGTCTCAAAGTGTTGTTAAGAAGTTGCGGTCTGTATTGTGTTTCTGATCCCGAAGCAAAAACTGCCAACAGACGTGCAAATGTGCATAGGATGGGGTTTAGACAAGAATGCAGTTATGTAGAGAATAAAATGAAGGCATTAGGAAGCATGTGTACTGTGCAGATGTGAGATTGAAATGCTGTGCGTCCTAGCACCTAGTATATTACTAGACCCTCCCTCCAATTCATGCTATCAAATGTCACTCAATAGGTGGCAGGTGGAAAGCGACTGTTTCATCGCCAATACAGCAGTGCTTCTCAAGAGAGAAAGGAAAAGTTCATGATAATGACATTCGGAATTTTGTATATAAATATAGAAATTAATTAGAAAAATCAGCGATAGATAGATAGATAGATAGATAGATAGATAGATAGAGAGAGAGAGGGAGATAGATATAGAGAGGGAGAGATAGAGATATATATATATATATATAAGAAATCACAGGACAGCAGGGCGGCTCATTCATTTAGCACTGTAGACATTGGAAAATTTGCTGGGAGTTTGTATATTCTTAAAGTTCAAAATCATGAACTGAAATTGGCCCTCATGTTGAATTTGGACATGGGATGACTGAATTGGGCAGTGATCGGGAATGGAAAGTTCTCTCTCATTGTTGACACCTTTGCCTCATTTAGATGTAGCAATAATTGCAGTTTTAAGATCTACAATTTGCATTTGATAGCTACATGTTACCCTGTTCAGATGCATCTTGCACTATTTGGGGACCTCATTACATCCTTAAGGCTGAGGCCCCATGTTGTGGAAATTCAGCTTTTTTTTGTTGCAGATTTTGCTCCAAAGCCAAGAATGACTACAAAATGAATGGGTTATATATAGAACCATTCAGTTTTGCATACTGAATTGCAGTGCAGCAGCACTGTCCTCTCTGCTTGCTTCGTGCGAAAACCAAGCGGAAACTGCATGGACCCCTTTATAGTCTATGGGGTCTGCGGGTTTCCCAGGTAAACCGCTTTTTGACGCGTTTAGCTTTCTGTTCGGGGGGATCCCAATCAGACTCCCCGAACAGAGACCCGAACGTAGATGTGAACTGGGCCTAACAAACGCACAAAAACGGGGCATGTTGTGGATTTGAAAATTTGCTACTTGCACACAGATTAATTTTTTCTTACATGTGTAAGAGATTTTGTGAGATCTCACGCACTAGTACTGGACAAAACTTGGATTTTTGGTTCGGAATCTGAAATAAAAATCCCTAAAAATCTACCCCACATTCCAAAGCCAGTCTTACCTTCAGTGTGACTGCAGATTGCTGTGATTTGAGACTGCATGACTTGTACAGGTGAAGTACGTTGAATCCAAGTGCTTCATCTGCACTGGTAAAATTGACATAGCAAAATAAGACATTCATGGTAAATCCATGAATGTGTACCGGCATCCTGACTCCTTGGTTTTCCTGTGTATTCTACTAGTGGATTGCAATTTATGTGTGCACCAATTATCTGAGATTTCACACAAGTCTGAAATTTACCATGTGACAAACATTCAATATATAATCCGAACATTAAGAAGAAATGACACAATGTGTATGTTATTTTGCAAAGGCTGGCGCAGTCGTAAATCTTAACGTTTGTGTGTCTCTAAAAAAAAATACTAACCCATATTGTTCTCTCCGGACCTGTTGCGGGGATGACTAACACAGCTGCCAAGGTCTCCCTTTATGTGTTTGATAGAATACTTGGACTGTATGGTTACAGCTGTGTCTTTATGTGCTGTGCACACCTGCAGCCACTAACAAATAGCTCTAGTATGCACCGTATACAGAATTACCTCGCCAGTACAGCAAATGAGGAAGTCGCTGGGTTTGAAGCCCATATGTCTGCTTGTACTAGATGCCAGCTGGGGGTATTTATGTTGCATTACACAGATGTAAGACTGCCAACTGATTTTATACCAAATAAAGCGTAATCTTTTTATACATATTTGGTGTCAGAGTTATGAAGTGAGGCTTAAGAATGTTCTCACGACTTAACTCTCTTTAAATGAAAATTGACAGAAATAAAAGGAAAAAATGCAGGTTCAGCTATTGAGATCCCGGGGCTGAAATGAATTTAATTAGTACAGGAAGGGAAACGGAGAATTGAATTCAAGAAAATCCATGTTTTTTTATGTTGTTTGTTCTGCTCTCGTAGTCGATCATTTCTTCATCGATGTCAACGCTTGAACCGCTCCAGCTGAAATGTGTCTACTGTAACGTACATGGAAATTTGCTGCATCCAAAATTTCCTTCAAGGCTTTAGGCAATATGTTTGACGTATTCTTTTCGGTACCTTTAGATTTCCCTTCAGGGCATTTAGGGTTTCTCTTGGCAGCCTCTGGAATACTTAGTTTCATCCGGATATCATGACTTGAAAATATCTTTTTAATAAACTTGTCTTTATAGAAGGAATCCATGTTGGAGCTAAAAATTCATATTTGCCAACATTAAATAATTTCTTGGATCCCTTACAGTTCTCGTAATTGGAGTAGGTTTGGTAATCCGCGTAATCTCAACCCCCAGAACCCCATTTTGGCACATACAGTAAGGTTATAGAAGCTATTGCTTTCACCTAACAAGCACATTGTCAGAGAATCCAATTTTAAGAGGATTTCCAACTTGAATGTAAAATTGGTCTTATATTAGTACATCAGAAGTTAGAATGGCTGCCAGAATTTAGTAGTTATGTTTTATTTACTGATAGAGATAGTGGGATCTTTCTATTCATTCATTCATTCTGAAGAAAGCAATAAATGTTATAATGGCAGCTGCAACAAAGCAGAAATATGACAATATCGCTAAGTAAATAAAGTATAATTAAACTCCTTAATTATACATTTTTGGTGAAAATCCTCTTCACGATGAACCTATGATGTATAGGTTTATGTCATCTGGATAAGGATTTCTGAGTAAATAGAAGTGTAAAATCTGGCAGGACTCCTAGGAGAGACAGTGAGAGTCCTGATTGCCCCACCCACACACAGTGATTGACAGCCCTCCCTGTTTCCTCTGCTTGTGGGCGGGGTAATCAGGACTCTCATTGCCTTTCTTAAGAGTCCTGTCAGGATTTATTCTACAGGGTGGGCCATAAGTATGGATACACCCAGATAAAATGGAAGTGGTTGCTGATATCACCTTACCATTTGTGGCATATTAGTACATGGGAGGGGGGAAACATTTGAGACCGGGTGACGCCCATGGCGGCCATCTGCAAAGCCGCCATTTTGGATTCAACTTTACATGGAGAATTGCACAAGATAAAAAATGGTATCTGGGTGTATCCATACTTATGGCCCACCCTTTACTATCAGGTCAGCAGAAATCACAGGTTTACGTTCAACAAGCTTTAAATCAAGTAGAGATTTAGTAACCTTTACTTGTGGCTTTCCCACTAATAACGCTTATCCTCCATCCACAAGATAGGGAAAAGTGTCTGATCTCTGTGGCATCTGACCACTGGAGACCCTTAGCGATTGCAAAAATGGGCTCCTCAATTGCTTTGTGTAAAAGGAGCAGTATGGAAGGCCACTTTTTTATTTATTTCTCTTGGAGTGTAATCCACACAAGTCCCCATAACAGGAATAGAATCAGTGGCTGTACATGCACATTGCCAACCCATTTATTTGAGGCTTTTGGGTATCCTCATTCTGATGGTAGCTGCAGTTACTCCCAGAGATCAGGTATGTGGCCTTTGTGGAAAAACTCCCATGGGGACATAAATTTCCACCTAGGGAGTTTTAGAAGGGTTTACCATGTGGGTACATTTGCCTCAATTAAGTAGGGTCTTTATTTTTGAAGGGGTATTGTAGGGGGTATACCATGTATAAGTCTTAACAAGAGTTGTATTCAGTGTTGGACTGGCCCACCAGAGTATCAGAGAATTCCCAAATGCACCTAGGCTTTAGCACGATACTGGTTCAGCAAAAGACACCCAAATTTGATGGGTACTATGATTTTTTTTTTTCTTTCCCTTGAGATTGTTGAAGGGTTGGCCCCTAGAATAATGTTATCTGGTGAACCCAAGGAATTTAATTGTTGAACATATAGTCTAATGTAATTTTTTAAAGGACACTGCCCTGGTAGTGATCAGTATGGAATACTCCTCATTTCACAGGCATGTTGGACCATGTATGGCCAGATTACATTGAGCGCCATTACCACAAATCTTTTTCTACACAAAGGCTGTAGTGCACTAGGTGGTATCACATGGGTGAGCTTTTCTTAAGTTTGTCTAATAAGACTGAATAGTGTCTACAGTGCATTTATAACATTATGACCTTTTGTGACCTAATCTACACTATGTGAATGGATCACTCACTTGTCAGAAAGTCTGAGGTCATGTACAAGTAGAAGAGAGTATATATTTAAGTCATGATGTTGGGCATTCAGTGTCCTTTCTCAAGGCTTCTGCATTACTTCACATAACCATCAAAGGTATGAATTGATGCTAAGCTTGCAGAGTTTGCGTCTACTCAACTTGTCATTCAGAAAATGAAACAAACATTCAAGACTGTACATGGAAAATGTTTGACTAAAAGCAAATATGTATTTAGTCAGTGACCACATTCAAAACAAACTATGTCACCGGATTGAAAAACCAGTTAAATTTTTAACGTAAACTTCGAACCTAACCTGAGGTCAACAGAAAGTACAACCATAGGACTGCTACGTAGGTTTTTTCCTAAGAGAATTCATTGTAGGTTGTCGCATCGGACTTCTCTCTAGTGTTCCCGTAGACAGGCAGTGGTTCAGTGACGCTGAGGTCTGCAATATACACAGTGAGGCCGAACTTCCCCAGCTTTACTGAACTTCTCACACTCACTTCCACACTCACATATCACACTATGCTACACAAGAGTGAAGCGACCCCTACAATCATGCATCTACACAAACATCTACAACTATAGTGTTCACTGATCCATCCCAATGAGTTGAGTACTTGGTACTTGTTAATGCATAGGGTACATTCACATTGGACATAATGCTGTGCAGAAAAATCAGTGATAGATCCTTGGCAGAATCCGCATGAATTTATCATGGATTTTTAACCATCATTAGCGGTTTTTTCCTGGAAGACCCCTTGATATCTCATCTCGTGCAGTGTATAAATGACATGTGAACATACCCTGTGGAGTCGATTTGGGGCACTAAACACCCACAGGTCCTTATGGCCCTGTTGCAAAACTGTCCACAACTGCATGAAAAAACACCAACCTTTATACTTAGCCTCAGTTGATTGCAATGAGACTCATTTCTAGTGCTCCCAGCCGCTGCGCAGTTGTTCGTGAAGGCAGGGACGCACAACTCTGCTTCCCTGTGCATGCGCTAAAGGTATGGCGCATGCACACTGAAGCAAAGGTGTACTCCTCCGGCTTCACTGAAGAACTGAATTGGCTCCAGAAGTATAAAGGTTATTTAAGGTTATTTATTTTTAATGCGGGCATGGCTGGCAGTACAACAGGGCTATTTAGGATACTAAACACCTGGTCCATAAGGACCTGTGCTTGGTTTAGTGTTCCAAATTGTCCTGACAGGTTCCCTTTAATGGCTTTATCATACCAGGGCATCTACAATTAGATCACAACTAATAGATAAGTCATTTAACCCTTTCATTTTTCAGTTGATAAATATAATTGGTAAATATAAAAGTCAATATAAGTAATATAGAAAATGTCCTGGATATGAATAGATTACTTGTCAAGGTGAAGACAGTCGATTTAAGGTCTTGTTTCAAGCTTAAGCATACTTATGGTCTTGATACATGACTTTTCATCAATCCCTGTCGTCTTATTTCAACATTTGAGTGTATCATGTAGATGAACCACATGAAATGCTCTCGCCTTGTTCCAAGTCACGCCTGCCGGCAGTGGATTAAATTGTGGCTGGTAAACTGTCTTCTGAAAAGCATTGTCCTCTAATGTGCACGCACAAGTCGCCTTTCTCTGCCAAGTATCATGGATTATCTCCAAAGTTTCAGATATCTAGACCCACTTTATAAATTCAATCTGGGTAATGAAAAACTAAACAGAGACTACAAGATGTCTTACATGGGACAGCTACTTGGATCACAACATGTTGTCTAGCAGATTTCATGTATCAGAGTCAATTGGAGAAACATTTCCCTTTGCATGATCTGTGCAATAATCCATAGGTTCTCCAGTTTTGATAACTTTTAGGTGATTGTTATGGGGCACGTTAACAGAAAGTAGCTGGTAAATCGTACCTTAGAGTTGTGCCAATGCTTCTGGTTTGGTAGGTAATGCCTGACCTCAGTGTCTTGCTTTATGATGTCCTATATACAGGATACTTCATCCATGAATTTACAAGCCAGTGATGTTGGGCTATATGTACACGCCTGATCCTGCATTGGTTTTACTGGACTTAGCCTTTGAGTGTGTGGGTACATCATTTTGAAAGAAAATAATTTCTTTTTAATTAATTTATTTTTTTGCATATTCTGGGGGGTGTGTGCGTAGGGGGGATTTACCAACCCATCTACCTCAGTTTTCTTTGATGCCAAGTCCTTTTTTTCAATGTTACAAATTTTGATTCTGGTTCTGCTCCTTGCTCACCACTTTTTAGTGGACAAGAGACCAAGGTGGGCTGGGCAGGGTTTTGACTCCACACAACAAATTTACTTTAAAGGGATTGTTAAGGATTACAAGTTTTCAGCAAGGAGGCCAGATAATTTGAAAAACAAAACAAAAAAACACCCACCACACTCACCTGTCCGAGGTGCTTTGATGTCTCCGACTGCGGACTGGTTCAGCGGCACCCCGGTGCTTAAGTAAAGGAACCAGGATGTCACAGGTGACATATGTAAGTGGCATCCTGGTTCCTTTACTTAAACTGTTGATTAGCCTCAACGGTAACATGCGGTGAGGACTTCTGCCAGAACAAGACCCTGGGGGCAGCAGGACTGATCCGCAGTGGGGAGACACTGGAGAACCAGGGACAGGCGAGTATGGGTTTTTATTTGTTTTTTTTTCCCCTTCCTCAGCCTCCTTGCCAAAAACGGTTTATTCTGAACAACCCCTTTAACTCATGCCAGAAAACTGACCTCACATGCCTGTGAAGTGGAAGCAGCATTCGAAGAGTACTGCTGGCACTGCTAGCTGATCCACGTGGGCCTTCCAGGTGTCAGAACCCCACAGATCTTCTACTGATAACCATTGTAGGAGCAGGTCATCACATTTAAAACACCTTTAAGAGGCTGGAGCTCCTTAATAATTCAGGCCCATCTTATGCCAGTGGGGAGTAATTGGCTAAGACTGTCATAGGAAATTCCATTGTTTAATATATTCCCCCTTGTGTATTAACAGCTAACAATATATTTTAAACCTGCAAATTTCTAATGAGTCCACAAATATATCCAGGCACACTCATCAACATCAGTACTACCTGCATATGTACCCCAAAAAGATGACACATTGACATTATTTAAACAAAAATGTATTAAACATTATTAAGCGCAATAAATGTAGGCTATTTATAGACAATATTTCACCATTAAAACCATATAAAATAACATGTTGGGGCAGCACCGTGGCTCAGGCGTTTGTGTGTTCTCCCTGTGTTTGCGTGGGTTTCCTCCGAGTACTCTCATTTCTTCCAACACTCCAAAGAATTTTGATTGTGAGCCCTACTTGGGACAGTGTTGACAAGATATGCCTTTTACTCGGCATCTCATGAATTTAAACTTTTTTGTTGACATGATTGTAAATTTTTAGCTAGACAGTTGTTCCCCTACAGTTTCCTTGTATTAAATTTTGGGGATTCTTTCATGGCCTATCATCCTCCAGCCTCCGAGACGTATCCGTGTAATGACAGTAATCTCACCAAGTCATGCAGAAAAATTTGAAGATAATACTATGTCTTTACATGTCAACAGTTGAAGTAATGTTCCGGCATATTCAGGAAGAATAAATATTCACTGTGAACTATTACAGCGATGGCGATGGCAATCCAAGTGTCCTATTGTTAGAAGAGATTGCCCCATTGACTTTTGTCTTTTATCATCAAAGATGGGAATGGATTCTAGAGTGTTTCCCTTCTTTGTTCTGTGATCTGTTTCCATTTTGATGAAACATCTGCCTGATGGAGTGAATCTTCTGGATGCTATTTTTTTGGTTTTCTAGAGATCTAGATGCTATTATTTTTGTCCGACTACCTTCACATCTACGCCAGAGTCTACTCTGGAGTCTCTAGCTTACTGTCCACTGAAAGTCAGCAGAGGGAAAGTCCTGCACGAAGGATTTTTTCCTCCGCCGATTTCAGTTTAAAAATGACGGACACCTGACAGACCCCTTCATAGTCGATGGGGGTCTGCTGGGTTTCCATGTATAACCGATGTTTTACTGGTTTCCCTCTCCGTTGTTTGGATCCCCTGATGTTTCCCATACAATGGAGCGCTAATGATAGTGTGAACCTAGCGTCATTTGGCAGTAACGTATACTGTTCTTGACCTTTCCAATGTTAACAATTTCAAAAAGAGAACATACAACAGGGCGCTCCCTGGTACAGAAGCTTAAATGAAATTTTGGCAGGAAGCATCGCAATGCAGTTGTGTACAGTGCAGAGAATTTTATATATAAATATATGGTTACTATAACCTGAATCCTTTAAGGTCCATTTAACACAATGGTTTTTCTGTCCGAGGGCTGTTGGTGAACAAAATGAACAGGTTTTTTCACAGACAGAGAGAAACTGACAAAAATATTATGACATGTAAAATTGTGACTTGCATCTTTTTCTCTTTTTTTTTTTTTTTTTTTTCTATTCGCCTCGATCATGCAAGTCTAAGGGTCTGTGAAAAGGAATGGACAGTGTATGGATGCCATCCTTGTGCTGTCTGTGTTTTGTTCAATTTTTACAGATTCAAGAGAAATTAAAAAACAAAACAAAAAAAAAAAACAGAATCCATTTTTTTTTTTTTGTGGATGCGGTTCAGACACGGATCATAAATGGAAATACACTAGGATGTACAACATCCATTTTTAACCAACCAAAATACCAACTCCTCAAAATAAATCAAAGTCCCATAAATAGAACTACTATAAACACAATTGAAAAATATTTATGGAAACAACTTATATAGCAAAAAATATATTGATTTTATTTGTATAAAATACATAGATTATTAATAGATTATTAATAAATATTACATGCCAATATAATCACAAAAGAGAATATACATACATACAAAAACACTATAGCATTTGCTTCTTTACTACGTCCCTATATATGTTTCTAGTCATGTACAGTGGGGAAAAAAGTATTTAGTCAGCCACCAATTGTGCAAGTTCTCCCACTTAAAAAGATGAGGCCGGCCTGTAATTGTCATCATAGGTAGACCTCAACTATGAGAGACAAAATGAGAAAACAAATCCAGAAAATCACATTGTCTGATTTATTTAAGAATTTATTTGCAAATTATGGTGGAAAATAAGTATTTGGTCAATAACAAAAGTTCATCTCAATACTTTGTTATATATCCTTTGTTGGCAATGACAGAGGTCAAATGTTTTCTGTAAGTCTTCACAAGGTTGGCACACACTGTTTCTGGTATGTCGGCCCATTCCTCCATGCAGATCTCCTCTAGAGCAGTGATGTTTTGGGGCTGTCGCTGGGCAACACGGACTTTCAACTCCCTCCAAAGGTTTTCTATGGGGTTGAGACCTAGAGACTGGCTAGGCCACTCCAGGACCTTGAAATGCTTCTTACGAAGCCACTCCTTCGTTGCCCTGGTGGTGTGCTTGGGATCACTGTCATGCTGAAAGACCCAGCCACGTTTCATCTTCAATGCCCTTGCTGATGGAAGGAGGTTTGCACTCAAAATCTCACGATACATGGCCCCATTCATTCTTTCATGTACACGGATCAGTCGCCCTGGTCCCTTTGCAGAGAAACAGCCCCAAAGCATGATGTTGCCCCCCATGCTTCACAGTAGGTATGGTGTTCTTTGGTTGCAACTCAGCATTCACTCTCCTCCAAACACCACGAGTTGTGTTTCTACCAAACAGTTCTACTTTGGTTTCATCTGACCATATGACATTCTCCCCATACTCTTCTGGAACATCCAAATGCTCTTTAGCAAACTTCAGACGGGCCCGGATATGTACTGGGCTTAAGCAGGGGGACACGTCTGGCACTGCAGGATCTGAGTCTCTGGCGGTGTAGTGTGTTACTGACGGTAGCCTTTGTTACGTTAGTCCCAGCTTTCTGCAGGTCATTCACTAGGTCCCCCCGTGTGGTCTGGGATTTTTGCTCACCGTTCTTGTGATCATTTTGACCCCACGGGGTGAGATCTTGCGTGGAGCCCCTGATGGAGGGAGATTATCAGTGGTCTTGTATGTCTTCCATTTTCTAATTATTGCTACCACAGTTGATTTCTTCACACCAAGCTGCTTGCCTATTGCAGATTCAGTCTTCCCAGCCTGGTGCAGGTCTACAATTTTGTTTCTGGTGTCCTTCTACAGCTCTTTGGTCTTCACCATAGTGGAGTTTGGAGTGTGACTGTTTGAGGTTGTGGACAGGTGTCTTTTATGCTGATAACAATGTCAAACAGGAGCCATTACTACAGGTAATGAGTGGAGGACAGAGGAGCCTCTTAAAGAAGAAGTTACAAGTCTGTGAGAGCCAGAAATCTTGCTTGTTTGTAGGTGACCAAATACTTATTTTCCACCATAATTTGCAAATAAATTCTTTAAAAATCAGACATTGTGATTTTCTGGATTTGTTTTCTCATTTTGTCTCTCATAGTTGAGGTCTAGCTATGATGTCAATTACAGGCCGGCCTCATCTTTTTAAGTGGGAGAATTTGCACAATTGGTGGCTGACTAAATACTTTTTTTTCCCTACTGTTTCTGTTATCTGTTTATACCCTTTTATTATATTATAAGCTATATCGAACCTTTCTATTTTATTATACACATTTACTTTATTATGTCTGTTATAGCTAGTGATTTTAGGGTGGGCCTTTGTGTGTTTCTTCCCAGGAGGAGTGGGTTTTTGGCATCATAGGCGCTGTTTTTTTGCAGTGTTTTTGTATGTATACTCTCTTCTGTGATTATATTGGTATGTAATATTTATTGATAATCTATGTTTTTTTTACATAAAGTCAATATATTTTTTGTTATATGAGGTGTATCCATTTTTATAGCCTGCAAAACTAATTTAACGTAGTCAAATGCAGCAAAAAATTGAAAACACTTTTTTTTTCTGCATGGTTTTTTACATTTGTTTTTGCTGCATTTTCCTTGGTGTTTTTTCTTCCTTTATTAAATCTGTAGGGAAACCGCTTGTGATTCCGAGGCTAAAATTAACATGTGTGGATGAGAATTACCAAAATATCATTCACTTTGTTAGTACAGTAAAACCTAGCATTTTTCTTTTCTCTGCGTTTTGACAGCAGCAAAAAACGTTGGGTTACCGTAGTCTGCCGCTTTATCCTAATACTGATATCTATTGAGATTCCAGGAAGTAATAAATGTCATCTTCACAGTTTCTCAATGAGGTCTACTTCCTGAGATACTGGAATCATTATTAGCTTTGCTTAGACTTATATTTATTTTGCTTTTGTTCCCTTTTTTCCCCATTTCCCAAGCTCTTTAAATACCGACGTAAATGATGTATTCAGCAAATAATGATCTTCCAGGCAGCAAAATTAAAGACGTGGCATGCTGATAAGAGTCCCCTCCATACTATTGTGGAAGCTTAGAAACATTAAACAACCAGCACCCCAAAAGTGTACAGAGCTTGACGCTGTGTTTAGATTCCTGCTGGAGCCCATTGTCATGAACAAACTTCATCCATCTCTCTAAGCAAACATCTTCCTCCTGCAGATAGCACAAGGTTAATGAGTAGGTGGCTTTTAGTTTTGGCCCAGATACTCCCTGTTGTCTGTAGAAAGTACTTAAGGACTTTTGGAAAATCTTTAAATAGTAGCCAAGTCTCCCAACTCTTATTTTAATGTTTAACTACTTAGGGGAGTAACATTACTGTGGGAAGATGCTCCCCTGACCTCCCAACTAGTGGATGGGAACACTGGAAAGTCTGATACAAAGGATAATGAAGTGAGCTTAGAGAAGCCAATGAAAGTCACTGTCCCCATTTTTAAGTTAAGGGGGGGGGGGGGAATTTATCAATCCCTTTATATCAGTTTTCTGGAATAGAGGGATGATATTGAGATGCACATTTGGCACAAAGCCCTTTCTTGCGCCAAAGGTGTGCCACAAGCTCTCTTCTGTGCCTCAGTTGCCACATTGTGAGCCTCCATTCGACACAATCATTATAACTCATGTCCATTTTCTGGCGTGAGTTATGATGGAAATGTACACCAGTTCCTAACTGGTGTAGATTTCCATTCTGGCACTGGGATGTATGCTGATGTATGAAGGGGCCGCTCTTTCCCCGTGCCATCCGGGACTTTATTAAGACTGGCGTATGAGATGCCAGTCTTAAAGGGAAGCTGTCAGGACCATTTGGGACACTTAACCACCAAAAGTCCTCATGGATCGGGGTTTAGTGTCTCAAATTGCCCTGTTATAAAGCCATCCGAGCGCACAAAATAAAATAAAAAAAAGTTTTATTCTCCCCCTGCCGCTGTACTCCCTGTGCTGGCGCAGTTCTTCACTGAAGCCAGAGCAGTACACCTCGGCTTCATTGCGCATGACCCATACCTCCGGCACTTGCTCAGTGTATGTTCTTGGCTTCACTGAAAAACCGCGCAGGGACCTGGGAGCACCAGAGATAGGTCTTATTTTTAGGTAAGTATAATGGTTTATGTTTTTTCAAATGCAGGCATGGATGGATTTAAAACAGGGTGATTTGGGACACTAAACCCCTGGTCCATAAGATCCTGTGGGTGGTTTAGTGTCCTAAATCAATCTGACAGGTTCCCTTTAATAAATCGGCCCCCCAGTATGTTTTAGATTTGCACCAATGATATCCACATTTCAGAATTATATTAATGCAATCACTTTAAGGGATTGTCCAGGAATTTAGAAGGTAAGGCCTATCCTTGGGATTACCTTTTAGACTAATTGTACTTTGTATTATATTAGAGTAATAGCTCTCTGACCTAATATAAAATAAGATGCTAACATTCTGCTATGTGAATGAATAACCTTACCATCATTGCAGGTCAGATAATATGTTTCTGTAGAGCAGCTACAACAGAAACATGAGTTTCTAACTAGCCAGTAATTTTCCAAAATTGCTCACTTTATCATCGGAGCATGTCATCAATCCTGAAGTAGTTTCCTCAAGTCAAATGGAATAGTTTGCAGTGCAGACACAGCTGGGAGCAGGTGATGGTGCGCGGAGCAATTTGTATGGCTTGGTGGCTGTCAGACAAAAGACAGACTATCTCTATTTCAGATAGGCAGCAGGCCCCACCTGGAATGGACAAAAAACTAGTTCTCCCATTACAAATAATTCCAAGATGAATAGACTTTGCTGCGTGAGGTTTTTTTTTGCACTTGTAACTTTGTCATTTAGAGCAGTGTTTCTAGACCTTTTCAAGCCAAGTGCCTCCTAGTCTAAAAAGTTCCAACTGAGAACCCCCAATATACACTTTGGTGTCTGTTGTGTGACAGATCCTGCTCCCAATCTCAAGTGGGGAAGACAAACTGGCACACATATTATGGCAACCAAATCCTTTTGCTTGTGGAGCACCTGTTGCAGGCAGACACAACTAAAAGTTCTGAGGGTTTTTTAGCTTCCAACTAGCTTTTCACTTATCAGGCCATAGATCACAAGATATTTGCCTTTTCAACAAAGACTACCCATTGTAGTAGAGGAAATCCCGGCCCCTTAACCCTGACCTGGCATTTTCTGACTCCTGCCATTGCTAGGCACCTGCTGTGCCTCAGTATATGAAGATAGTTTGGGTGACACTAGCCCACCAGGAGCCCAGAACCTGACCACTCTCTTGAAAGGCTATTTTATGGCCTATTCTCTGGTTGAACCATAAATACATGATTGATAGGGGCCAACACCCGGCCCCCTGACCGATCATAATAAGCCTGGACAAACCCTTTAATCTGCCACTTCCAGAGCAGTTGTACTCAGCCATAGCACATACCCCATGTAACAGCTTGTCGTACCCCCCTGAGAACCACTGATTTAGAGAGTATATTATGCTTTAGTTTTGTTGTTTGCTTTATATTTTGCTAGCATATGTAATAGGTGTGTTGCTATAAGGCAATATAATGCAGAACGTTGTCCGACATTTACTAATTGTTACGCAGTGTAAACTTAGTCTGAAGACGTGACAGAGCCAGTGGTTGATAGCGGTGTATCTGGTGCATCTTTATAGTCTAAATTTAAGGATACCTATTAGTTGACTCATTTAGGCCCAGAATTATACCTAAAATTTTGATGCAACTTATCACATTTATGCCTCTTTCTTTGAAGCTATATCTCTTTTTCTGTGAAGCCTACTAGTTCAGCAAGTCGTAAAATTTAATCTCTAACTAAATATGCAAAAGGACTCTAAACTTTGGTGCATTGTATGCCAGGGTCGACTTGTAACATAAAGGTAAATTTTACCCCATTATGGTATGCTTCTTAAGGCTAAGGCCCCATGTAGCGGGCTGCAGGAAAAACCACGATGGAAACGCACTGTGGGATTTTCCACAGAGTTTTCCTCTGCGGATTTTCTGCTTTAATTATACCTATAGAGAAAACGTTGGCGTTTCTGTAGGTATAATTGACATGCTGAGATTTATAAAAATGCAATGGTTTTTGAAATTGCAGCATTTCTGCTATGGGTATTTTTCTGCAATGTGTAGATGGGATTAGCCAGAATCCCATCCACTTTGCACTTACTGTAAAACGCCACTGCAAAATCGACCCAGCCTAAAAGGGTTTTCGAAGTTTATTGATGCTTAGGATGGGTCATCAATTGAAGATCTACAGTAGTCCAGTCCCCGGGATCTCCACCAACAATTTGAAGAGACCGTAGTGTTAAGGTGAGCGCTGCTGCCTCTTTATAGAATACCAAGCATTGGTATAGCAGTTGTGCTTGGTATTGCAGTTCAGCATATTTACTTGAATGGGACTCACCTGCGAACAGATCTTATGACCATTTGATGTGACATTACATGGTCTTTGAAGTGTCAGCAGGGAGCACTGCTGGCACTTGGACCCTGCACAGATTAACAGATTACATGCTCAGGCGGCCTCCAAGTGCCAAAAGCTGCTGCAGTGTACAAGGATCAGAAGCATCTCTGCTCCTACTTAAGTGATAGGATTGGAGCTGCAGTTCCCCATCTTCACTACTATACAGTGGACAGAGCTGGTGCGCTGCGCCTACTACTTGAATAGAAGCAGTCTGCTTGTGCTCCCCATCTACTGCATCAGCTTCTGGCACCTGGAGACTGCTGGAACAGCTCATCTATGCGGGTTCTGGACTCCCACAGCTCAGATACTGATGACCTATCCATTTGAGGCCGGAAAACTCTTTTAATAAATGAAAATTATGGCGTGTGCATTTTGATAGACTTTTTGAACACTTTTTGTGCTGTACTCCACAAATGGACCAAGCATCCTAGCAAGAAAGGATCATGGCTTACAACGTGCCAAATTGTGCCAACATTTTTACATAAAATAATTGGTCTAATGTAAGCTAGCGAAGAGGGGGTGTAAAGTGTAGAATAGTATCTATAGATGCTCCAGTTTTATTGTCTAGTGTCACTGTGATAAATTTGGTCAATTTGTAAACTAATCTATGTCTAAATTGAAGACATTATTAGCAGAGGTGTAACTTGTAGCTCCTGAGTCCCAATGCAAAATCTGTAATAGGACCCCAACCTACATTTTACCATTAAGAATAGTGGTATATTTTATCTGGCAGAGGGACGTTTGGGGATGCCCTGAGGCTGCCCCAAAATCGCTACACCCCTGATTATTAGTAAATCTGCCCCAATTTCTTATTTTATCTTCCTTTATAGACCTATCTATTGATCTTTATCAGTCTCCTATCCATCTCATTTAATTTTTAGAAATCGGTTTTCCAATGGTATTTTGGGTGAAGTGCACACAAGGATACTCAGTTTAATTTCCAAGTGTCAGTATTGGGGCTGTAGTACAGTTTGCTCTGCCTTATGTGACTGTAAAAGCGTTATTCTGCAGAGGAGTAATATCCTTTATGTATCTCCATAAAATAAGAGGATCTGAACCCCAATTGGCCGTCTGGGATGCCTTGATTGGAAACACATTAACAATAGTGATTTCCTTTTCTGAAGCGTTGCCTTCTTTCAGCACCTAGGTTCAGCAGTCGTATGGCTTTGATCTTTGTGCAGGACAGCTCCCAGTGTTCGGTCACTGACTTCTGTGATGTGGTTAGTAAGGTCTTCTGTGTTATAGGGTATAAAAGTCCTTAGTAAGAACTAGCTGCATAGTGAGTATGCATATTGCTTGCACTCCCTATTGTGGTAGCATTTGCTGAAAATAGTTTATCATGGATGACACATGAAAAGAGCGCCTCATCCATATATTATGGACAAAAATATGCAAATTCACCTCATTGGTGAAAAGAAGAATATGCTCCTAGCACCTTCAATAGGAGGGTTAATACCTGGTTTTCAACAAAACTTAAGGGTCTAATCTGGGAATAATAGCCAAGCTAGAATAACTCCTCCAAAAGGAACAGATTTCCATCCGCAGGTGGTAGTTTCAAGGTTTTTGCATCTCATCAGTGCAGAGTAGGGTATTGGCCGGCTGTGTGAGAGGTCTCGACATGGGTCAGAAGGGGTAATGTCTCTCATTATCGAGAGACTGGTACAGGGATTTCTTATGGGCAAAAGAAATCCATTCTGATCCATATACTCTGACATATAGGGCAAAGACTGACTTTAGAAGCCCCAGCACCACCACTAGATATGGTAGCATTCACATGTTTTCTAGCATTTATTTTCACTGAAACCTCCAACTTGACACACTCATGCCCCTCCAATCCACTCTTAGCTTTAGTACCCAGTTAATTCAACCCCCCTCCATGTTTATTCTCTGCCTTTCCTCTGTCCCAGTCTCCTTGACTGGTTACCTATTGGTCAGCGAACGCTGTTTATGATATTAACAATGATATTCAAGGCCGTCCACATCTTTGCTTTGCAACTTTGAGATCTCAGGTCGAATCCAACTCCGACTTGAAAGCTTAAGATTCATTTTCTGTAAAAGCTCTATGGAAGTGTATTACTGCTTGAATACATAAACCAAAGCTCTATTACATTTCCCTTTTATGCAGCATTATTGACTGTATAAAACAGGTATACCTTTCTACAGGCCTAATTCTGCAGGCATACTATATTTACAGCATATCTGCTTGTGTCTCTCAGTTTTTCCCTTGTACATGACATCACCGTAGATGTGAAATTTGAGTCTGGAAATGGAGTGAATCGTGTGGTGGACTTGGGAGGGGTACAGTGCGCCCTTACAGGTTGCTGTCTTCTGTCCAAATTGCTGATCACAGGGTCTTTCTGTTTGTCGGTAATGTGCTCGGCTATAAGCTTAAATATATTCCACTGGGGAGGAAGGCGGAATAGGTTACATACGCTGTTCCTAAGTGCGATAAAAATAAAACTCCATTACTCACTTTAAGCAGGTGCTTTTTATATGAGGTTTTAAAGAAGTATAAAGCTGCTGGTGAAATGATTGGTTTACATAGACTCTGATCAGGCTGCGTGTATCCCTCTGCGGTGGCATGGTGCTGGGCTAAGCTGAATGACTTCTTCATGATTGTTGCCAGGGAAGCCAAACATTTTCTGTACCTTACCTTAACAGTTCTTATATACAATTTTCCACATATATTTATTGATCACATGGCGTCCAGGAATTTGCAGCTTTCCGATATTATGATATGGTCATAGGCTGGATAGTTTCTCCCATATGTGATGCCATATATAGAATTTTCGACATATATTTATCGATCAGATGGCATCCATTATTTGCAGATTTCCACTATTATTATATGGTCATAGACTAGATAGGTTCTCCCATATGTGATGCCATATATAGAGTTTTCGGCAAAAACAAATGTCCAGAGCAGCGCCAAAAAAATAACCTGTCACGATCTGTGTGTGCACAAATCCCAAATGATCCGGCATATGATCCCAAATAGACAGTACAACAAATGGGCAGCACTCCAGAGTTGTAAATCAAAATGGTGAGGATTTATTCAGCGAGTTATTTATTTATAGAGTTTTCGGGCATATATTTATTGATCAGATGGCGTCCAGCATTTGCAGATTTCCGATATTATGGTCATAGACTAGATAAGTTCTTCCATATGTGACGACAAGTCAAAAAGGCAGGAAGGTCCAAGTAACTTAAAGGTAGATGGTTGGCATCACAAACGTTACTCCTGTACCTTATAGTGCTCAAAACGGTGAGCACAGGGCTATGACTGACTTGTTTGTAGAATGGCTACTTAATTTTGATGAAAATCTGTTTTTTATTTTTAAGAGTGCATTGGGGGTGGCTGAGCATCACGGCAAGATCTTCCTCTTGCTCAGGAGGAAAGCTCCGATTAAGTCAGTGTTGCTAGGATTAGTATTATGCAAGAGGAAGCTCTTGCTATGATGCTCAGCTGTCCCCGAATACACCCTTGATGCTAGGACTGGTTTAATAACGTTTTTGGTGCTGACAGACTCCCTTTAAATGCATGGGGTATCTGCCTTATATATATACACTGCCTTCTTTGATTGTCCATTTTATCCCCCTTCAGGTGCTGTATACCTACATTACACTTTGGAATGCACTACTACGTCCAATTACAGTAACTTTTACCACTGCAGGTTTTATGGGTTCCCCAGGATCACACCTCATCAGGAAAGCTTTTCCAGTTCTGTACGATGATTTCTTGAATGCGTAAAGCTTTACTGACATGCAAGAGGTTTACTCTACTTAGGTCATAAATCACACACAACACATGATTGAAGCATTTCAATAATGGTAAAATAGAGCTCTGGAGCTGGGTGCTTTTATTGAAGGAGGTATGTGTTGCTGACTATGGTATATTTAATGTCAGGAATAATGATGGCTGATTTTTACCTTATACAATGTTATATACAAAGCAGGCCAAGTGGCTTTTTAGTAAATTGACGCTAAAGCTGGGCATATGCACTAGATTTTGGCAGATCCTGCAAATTTCTGTGGGATCTGTGGACAATCTTATGCTTAATGTGACAGCCCACAGGATCTGACTAGGATCGGGCATGTTGAATTTCACCATACCCAGTCCTTTGTTCTAGAACATCCTGCATCCAGTTTATTCTCAGCAGATAACATGCACATTCAACCAATATAAAAAAAACTTGGGTGCCTGGATATGGCAAACTTACATACATATTAAAGTAATGTGGGCCGATATCAGCAATTTCAGTGGGATAGACCAACCATGCATGTTGGTGTCCTGACTTTCCCCAGCAGCAGGGGAATGAAGGATTGAGCATATTGAAATTCTGCATGCCCAACCATTCTTTTCCCTGGTGTCTGCCCTATAATTGGCACGCCACCATATTAGACCACAATAGATGGTTGGCCCTTACCACAGGAGTCAGCAGATTCAGACAGTGTTTATCTAGTGTGTATAACCAGCTTTGGTTCCAGCAGTGTCTAGCAATACCTTTCTCTACTGAAAACACATGAATACTCAGCCAAGTTTGCATGTCTATGGACGGGTCAGAGGAATAGCTGTTGTACAATTATCCTTCATCTTACAGCTTTCTTAAGTGCATGGCCAGCTTGTGAGCAAATAATTTTTCAGTGCCTCGATGTGTTGTGTATAAGTAGTGTTACATGTATGGGGTTGTTCAACCAGGGCAACCCATTTCAATGTGATGTATTAGGGACATGGACTTCCGAGAGGGGATTTCTTAGTTTGGGACCCCTTTTTATGACTCAGAATGCCCTTGATCTGTCTGTACTTTACATGGTTGGCCAAGCTTAGACTAAAGTAAGCAAACCCATGGCCATTAGCCGTGTGGATGGCTTCTATTTCTGAACGGGTTGCCTTTGTAAGATACATTATATGAAGCTCATACGAGCCTGTAGATGCTTGTAGTTAAACATTATCATGCGTACCAATGTTTCATGAAAATACCACAGTTTTAATGGTACATAATAGTTTTATTATTAAGCAGAAGTATCCCAGACTAGCAGCTTTGTTTCATAGACATTCATTGATATTTTATATGTGCTGATATCTGGTTACAAATGTATCTGTAATCCCACAAACAATTGATTAAGCGTACTGTAAATGAGAAGTCTTCATTATATTTGCCTCAGTAAAACAAGACAGCATTAAAGTACTGGACATCTGTTATACGACAGATGGACTTTAAATTATAACTCACTGGAGTTTGGAGGAAGTTACAGAAGTTGAAGCAAAGTTATTGCAAACTTCCGAAATAAAAATAATTTGGCTACTGCTAAACCAAAGATAATGGTAGTAATGGTGATACATACCATGGTGACTAATGACACACTAGGTTCACACTAGTGCTGGCTCTCTCAGTTGTTCTGGTCCATTGAGAGACCCGAACAATGGAGAGGTGGACTGCTAAAACAGCAGTTACACTCAGAGCCCCGTGGACCCCATTAAACTGAAAGCAATAGAGGAAAATGTCCTCCATGCAGATCTTTTTTTCTTTGCCGATTTTTGGCACACTTTGCATCGGAGTCTCCGACGCCGATGTGAACCTAGACTGAAAAAAATGTCAGGCATAGTCAGCACCCGATACAGCCGAACCATATAGCTTTACACAAACACTCAAAATATGATTAAAGGGGTGTCCTATCTAGGACTAATTATCCATGATAGGTGAGTGCACAACTGTTTTGGTCCCCACTGATCAGGAGAACTGAATTTAGCCGTGGATGGCTACATATGTAAGAGTATGTGTGTATGTATATATATGTATGTGTGTGTGTGTATATATGTATACTATATATATATATATATATATATATATATATATATAATATCTCCATCTATAGGATGCGTCCAAACAACACCAAATAGGTGAAAGTTAACATTGGGTCAGGGTTTGTTGATAGGGTTGCAGGTATACTTAAAATAAAACAAAACAGCAACAAAAGAAAATCACGTCCGACATTACTAAACATTAGATAACCCTAGCTAGCAGCTATAGAGCTTCTCCCTACTAGCTCATAAACACAACAACATCCAGCAACCTCTTGCTTATGCTAGGTTCACACCTATTTTCGGGTTTCTGTTCTTCAGTTCTGCTTGCAGGACTTTTCTCTCTGCATTTTTCAAGGGGAATGGAATTCCCCAACGGAAACCGGACGCAGGTGTCAACTTAGCCTTACATGTTCCCATCCTGGTCTGTCTTAAATACCCGCCATCTCTGAATTAACTAATTAATTAATAAGCATGTGAGGACCTGTGACTGCTATCTCATATAGGAAAGGAATCTGGGAGAAAGGAGAAATTTAAGTGAAGCGAAACGAAAATGATACATTATTTTCAAAATTTTAATCAAATAAAAATCTGAAAAGTGTGTTGTGAAAAAGTATTCAGCCCCCTTTACTCTGATACCCCTAAATAAAATCCAGTTCCATCAATTGTCTTCATTAGTCACTTAGTTAATACAGTCCAGCTGTGTATAGTTTAGTCTCAGTATAAATACACCTGTTCTGTGATGGCCTCAGTGGTTTGTTAGAGAACACTAGTGAACAAACAGCATCATGAAGACCAAGGAACTCACAAGACAGGTCAGAGATAAAGTTGTGGAGAAGTTTAAAGCAGAGTTAGGTTATAAAAACATATTCCAAGCTTTGAGCATCCCAAGGAGCACTGTTCAATCTATCATTCAAAAATGGAAAAAGTATTTTACAACTGCAAACCTACCAAGGTATGGCCGTCCACCTAAACTAACAGATTGAGCAATTTGAGCACTGGTTAGAGAAGCAGCCAAGAGGCTCATGGTCACTCTGGAGGAACTGCAGAAATCCACAGGTCAGGTGGGAGAATCTGTCCACAGGACAACTGTAAGTCGTGCACTCCACAAATCTGGCCTTTATGGAAGAGTGGCAAGAAAAAAGCCATTGTTGAAAGAAAGACATATGAAGTGCCGTTTACAATTTGCCACAAGCCATACAGGGGACACAGCAAACATGTGGAAGAAGGGGCTCTGGTCAGATGAGTCCAAAGTTGAACTTTTTGGCCTAAATGCAAAGTGCTATGTGTGGTGGAAAGTAATCCTGCTCTCATCATCCTGATCCACACCATCGGATATGTACTGGCTTTAAGCAGGGGGACACGTCTGGCACTGCAGGATCTGAGTCCCTGGCGGCGTAGTGTGTTACTGGCGGTAGCCTTTGTTACGTTAGTCCCAGCTTTCTGCAGGTCATTCACTAGGTCCCCCTGTGTGGTTCTGGGATTTTTGCTCACCGTTCTTGTGATCATTTTGACCCCACGGGGTGAGATCTTGCGTGGAGCCCCTGATCGAGGGAGATTATCAGTGGTCTTGTATGTCTTCCATTTTCTAATTATTGCTCCCACAGTTGATTTCTTCACACCAAGCTGCTTGCCTATTGCAGATTCAGTCTTCCCAGCCTGGTGCAGGTCTACCATTTTGTTTCTGGTGTCCTTCCATAGCTCTTTGGTCTTCACCATAGTGGAGTTTGGAGTGTGACTGTTTGAGGTTGTGGACAGGTGTCTTTTATACTGATAACAATGTCAAACAGGAGCCATTACTACAGGTGGAGGACAGAGGAGCCTCTTAAAGAAGAAGTTACAGGTCTGTGAGAGCCAGAAATCTTGCTTGTTTGTAGGTGACCAAATACTTATTTTCCACCATATTTTGCAAATAAATTCTTAAAAAATCAGACAATGTGATTTTCTGGATTTGTTTTCTCATTTTGTCTCTCATAGTTGAGGTCTACCTATGATGACAATTACAGGCCGGCCTCATCTTTTTAAGTGGGAGAACTTGCACAATTGGTGGCTGACTAAATACTTTTTTCCCCCACTGTATATGTATGCATATATATATATATATATATATATATATATATATATATATTTATATATCTTTGTACTATGGAGCTAAGGAATCTATTTAATAGATTTATAAACTGAACTTAATATTTTAAGAGTGTCTCATATATTAGTTTTTAAATAAAAAATAATTTTATGTTTAACCTATTTTGGGGTGTAATTATTATTGGTTTGTGCTACAATGACTTGCAGACTTTAGACTAAATGATATCTCTTCCTTTGAAGCTACATTCACATGACAGTGAATAATGGCTGGATGACAGCTGTTTTTTTAATGGCCGTCACATGGCAGCATTAAATTCAATGTCAGTGAATGGGGGCTATTCGCACGACCATTATTTTGACAGTCCATTGGGACAGACTGTCAAAATATAGGTCATGTCCTATTTTTGTCCGTTTTCATGGAACTCTCCATATATTGTAATGTATGAGGTTATGTGTAAACGGGTGCCCCTTGGTCGTAAATAATAAATAAGATGGCCATGACAAATGGCCCTTTTTCATGATCGTTTTGCACCACGGTTGTCTGAAAGTGTCTGTCATTTTTCCTTGCTTTATTTAGGTCTCCACAACAGTACAACAGAGCTGTGCTGAACTTGCCTCTATTTAATAAGAAATACATTGTTTTTGTCTGTACAGTAAGGCTCAGGCCCCACGATGCAGAATTATGCTGCGGTTTTTTGAGCCAAAGCTACAAAAGGACTGGGAAATATATAGGAAGTTCTTCTATTTCTACCTCCTGGCTTTAGCTAAAAAAAAAACTGCAGCAAAATCTGCAACAAAAAACATTGCGTTTTCACAACGTGGGGCCTCAGCCTAAAGGTGACAGGACTGCTACTAGTCACTGGTTAGAAATCTGCACTATTATAAAACTTTATTTAACATGTTGTTGAATCTTATATAGTCACGTTACAGTTCATTCTGTAGACTTAATTCAGGTTATTGCATTTTTTTTCCCTTGTTTAAAAAAAAAAAAAAAAAAAAAACTTTCTGGCCAGACATGTACTTGTTTGGTTTAGGATATTTTACGTAATACACTGAGCAAGCAATATATTTTAGAAATATTATACAAGTGAATTTGGGTCATCGTGGATGTCTAGGTGATGACTGTTTCCAAAATAAGTATTTGTTCATGCTATTGATAAGCAGTGCCAGGAGATTGTCTTCAGTCTGGTCCCTGCTGTTAACACCTCCCGAAGTTGGACAGGTGTGGAGCTCAAGAAGTAACGTCTCGCTGGAAAATCTGGTGATATGGAGACTTGAAATGATACAGACTTGTTAAGTGTAATAATTGAGTCTCTTGCTCTGTTCACATTGCTAGACAGAAGAGGAATGATCTAATAGACTGTGAGAATTGAGATAGAGAAGCGGGTAATGTAGGTGGGCCAAGTGTTTCTGATCTGCCATCAGTTTTTATGTTGTCAGATCAGTGCAGCCTCGGCTCGCAGCGCGCTGTCTGACAGTAGGATTGTTCCCTTGGGAGGAGGAATGCTTGAAAGTGAATTCATACTTTCCTGTATTAAGCATCACTTCCATGCTGTCTAAAGACTTAGACTTGATAAAAGCTGGCACATGCGAGGAGTATAACAAGAACGTGACGGACTTTACAGTCCAGCCAACTTATCCTCCACTGACTGGCCAGACTTGCAGAATGGACTAGATACACAATGCACAAACATGTTCAGCTTGTTTAGTGGAGCACTATATGAAGCATATGCTTACTTGTCACCATAGCAAGATGACTACTTGTCTTCAGATTATATATATATACACATCATTTTATAAAATAAATATATATATTTTACTTATATAGCACCATCATAGTTCTCAGTGCTTTAGAGACTGTCAACACTGTCTCATATAAGGCTCACAATCTAAATTCCCTATCAGTAAGTTTTTGTAGTGTGGGAGGAAACCGGAGTACCCAGAGGAAACCCACACACCCACGGGAACAACATGCAATCTCCTTGCAGATGTTGTATTTTCGAATCTAGGACTCCAGTGATGCCAGACTACAGTGCTAACCACTGAGCCACCGTATATACATTTTATTTATTTTATTTAATATGTTTACCATATTATAATTTATCATATAAAATTGCAGCTCAGTTCTCCTGACATTAGTAAATACCTGTATTCTCCAAAAAAACAAAACAATGCTGTAGCATCTTTTCTTAGACCTCTGTGTTGTACAATTCCTCTGTTGTCCCTCCTGGAAATGTATGAATATATTAACAATTTGACATTTGCATTCCTATTGCAAACAGTGAAAACTACATTGTGTGGGTATAATGACACTCTCAAATAACTGCAATGTTAACTCCAAGTTTTTTTTTTCTCTCTCTCTTTGTTTTCTAATCATTTATTTACTGATCATATTTTTCAGTTGTGTATGTATGTATTTTTTCCCTCCTTTTTTGATGTTTTTGAGTATTATATTTAATAATGTATTCTGATGTGGTGTTTTTTGTTTTAAAAGAATAAATGCCTTTTTATACATACTCTAAGTCACACTTGGACACAGCAGTGTCCCTGCAACTTTAGTCATTGACAAGAATTATCCACCTTTTAAAAATTGATGGCCTATTCTATTTTCAATTGTCCTAAATTGATGGCCTGTTTTAAAGAGAACCTTAAAGAGGAACACATGTTCTACATTCCTACAGTGGATTCTGCCTTAAAGAGAACCTGCCACCGGGTATGAAAAGCCCAATGACCTCATCTGATTGTGTTTTGTTTATCCAGATTTATTAATCCGTTACAATGATATAAGCCCTTGTAGTGTTGATGCAGATTAGGTTATACTAGCTAAGTGGGTGGTAACACTGTGTTTATTTGTAGGCGTAGTCTCTGAGTGTTGCACATCATGCAGGGTTGCTGCCCACTTGACTAGTAAACCTTAATTTGTATCAATAATAAAAGGATTTATATCTTTGGAATGGCTGAATGGATTTGAATAAAGAAAACGCCAAAATACCCAAGCTGATGATGAGATATTGGGCTTTTCGGACCTGGTGGTAGGTCCTCTTTAAGGCATAACCTACTGTAAGGGTGTAGAACATGTGACATTTACTTCTGAGAACTGTAAGGGTATGTCTACAAGGGAAGGATATTTTGTAGAAATCTGCAGTGTTTTCAGTGGAAACTAAATGTGAGATTATACAGAATCTCAACCACCCTTTGCAGAAATTGGCCTACAATGCAGGTGTCTAATCCACAGCATGTCAATTCATTTTATTGATTTTCACTGCAGATTTCATTCTTTGCAAAACATCGAGTGAACTTCTTGAGAAAATCTGCATGGAAAATCTTCAGATTTTGGAACAGATATTACTGTGAATTCTGCAGTGGATGTTTTCCATTGCAAAATATAACCCATGTGCACGTATCCTTAGACTATCTTTTCACATACGTTTTACTGCTGTTTGGAAGTAAGCCATGTTTTAGACCCTGTTCACACTGACTTTTGTCTCTATTCCATTGCTTTTTGACCACAAACATACACAAAATAAGTGGAATATATTTGCCCTAATTCACTTCAATGTTAAATTAAAATGCTAGGTCCCTTCCCCCTGATTTCTAGTTTTTAGACAGACAAATAATGCAGCAAGCAGTGTTCTTTTTCCCTTGTAAATGAAAAAAATAAAAAAAAAATGAAAGCAGATGGAAGGGAACTTCCATTTTTATTTTAACACTGAAATGAATTGGGGGCAGGTGTAGTCTTCCACTCCCATTCACTCTTCCAGCGTATTTTTACATTAGCGTGAATGGGATTGGACACAAACAAAGGGGGCTCCGTCTGTATTCATCACCCTGTTGCCGTTGCCATCCATAGGATGAGAGCAACGGACATTAAATACAGTAATGTGAGTGTTCTCCTAAGATGGATACAAATGGAAAGTGAATGGGATCTCTCAGAATCTTTTCACTATAGATCTGACAACCCAATTAATAATTAGGCACAATGCTAATGTGAACAGAGGCTTGGAAATGGCACTTTTGGTAAGTCAACCTATTGCTCCTCACACTTAATGCTCATGGTCTGAATATATGGGGTGTCGGATCATTCCTAACATATACAAGGTGCATGAATTGCGTGTGCTGGGTGTTACTCAATATTCTTCTGTGCTGTTAGCTGGAGGACTGTGCCCCCAGAGCCTCCTGCCAAATCCCAGACACCTGCACAACAGCCTAACTTCAAACAGGTTATGCAGAACACCATGTGGATGTATTGTCATGAATACTGTATGAATAGGAGTCCGATCCACTTTCTGGTGTTGGGTAATTAAAACGTAAATGTAAGAGCAGCGAAATGATTGTTTTACTGTCCGATTGAATGAATATTAAAGTATATTACAATTCAACAGGCTAGTACATTTGCAGCTTTCTTTTATTAGGTGTGAAATCCAAGAATGCGCTGCCAACTCTGGAGGGTTCTATCCAGAATGTTGAACTGAAATTCTGCAGCACATCATTGGTCAAATGTGTCTCCGGGACCCTGGGATCAATAAAAATTTGTGCCAAAGCCCCAGGTATGTGCAGCTGGACCGTATAAAAGTTTATTGCCTGTATAGGAGAATTGGCCTTACTTTTTACAAGGAGAGTTACTGAAACAAGAATTTATTCATTGTTCCTATGAATCAGAGATTTAGCGTGTTTTAATTTTATCATGCCAGGATAATACATTATAACTATCGCCGACTAACATTCAGTTTTCATTTTATAATTGTATTCTGGTGCTAGTTTTTTTTTTTTTTTTTTTTTTTGTTCCTGTCCCTTGGTAGTTATAAAATACAGTATTAACAGCACAACAATTACCAATACTATATGATGTTGGGCCAAGTGACCACATTATAGGTCATTCCGGGTGATAATTGGGAAATCTGCTTTGTGCTAATTGGCGCTGTTTAATTGTAAGGCTTGGATCATTGTGAAGGGCCGTCCCAAAAAAGAAAGCAGGTGAAAGTTTTTTTTTTTTTTTTGACCCATGCCTTTTCTGTGTTTTAAACGCTTAGCTTTCAAAGGAGAAACCCAGAACGCTGCCAAGTGCCTGGCACGCCTAAAAGTGAATTTGTTCTGCTTTGTTTTGTTTTTTTTCTTTTTGTAATGCACAAACATAACTACATTGTGTAACATTTTGTACCTCTAGGGATTAACAAGTTCTTTCCTTGAAAAACACCAATTAATTTTACTCAGTTTAATTAAACATTGACATGAGCGACTTCACATGCCAGTGACATCTGCTTTAAGGAAGCCAGATCCCTTTCTAGTGTCCCTAACAAACAGTTAGGCCTTATTCACATGACTGTTATATATTTCATTGACCTAACATTTGTGAAAAACTTTTTTTTTTTTTTTTTATACCATATTCACATTAGGGGGAGGATAAACGGCCACATGACAGATATTTTTTGGACATCACAAGACCGTTTTAAAACCCATGCAAGTATATTTGTTATTAGAACGTGTCCGTTTTTAAGACCAATGTGTCCGTCAAAAAAAAAAAAAAAAAAATAGACCCATTCACTCATTGGAGGAGGATTTATCAAATATGACTAAAAATTACTTGACTTTGCACTTCATGTAATATAATAATATTACGCAAATTGAGACAAATTTAGCAAATGATTGAATTTGGCGCAGTAAAAAAAAAAAAAAAAAAAAAAAAGCCATCTTTTCAAAATTGACTATTATTTGGTGCAAGATTTGCGGTATTGCAATTTTTTTTAGGTGCAATAAGTGTATAATGTGGCTTTTTGGAGGTTTCCGCCAGGATCAGGGTAGAGTGATTTTGTGCCTAGAAATGCGACTTTTCTATTAGGCACAGATGTTGAATTTGACTAATTTCTCAGTGCCATGCAATGCCCAAACCATGGCCACCTTCTGTCCGGACCCCTGCCCCCGCCTCTTTCATTATGACAGTGGCTGGTAGAAACCTTCATCTCCTGGCCGCTGTCCCTAAAAACTTTTCCCTTGCACTATGGGATGCAGGGATCCTTCACACGTGAGGGCTCTTGCGCAGGCAGCAAGGACGATTGCCCATCCCTGCTGGGTATCAGGGCTTGGGGACAGCAGGTGAATGTTCCCCCTGGCTGCTGTTAATGTTAATTATGTGTGGAGGCATTGATGGGCAATTATAAAGTGGGAGTGGGGGTACAAAGAAGCATACTGTGCGGAAGCACAATAAGGGGGAATTATACTGTGTGTGGAGCACTAATGTCCCATTAGTGCCCCCACCCACAGTATAATGCTCCTTAATTCCCCTACTCACAGTATAATGCTCCTTAGTCCCTCACGCACAATATAATGCTCCTTAATGCCCACGCGCACAGTATAATGCTCCTTAATGACCACACGCAGAGTATAATGCTCCTTAATACCCTGCACACAGTAAAATGCCACATTAGTTCCCCCTGTGCTATGTACTTGTTTCTTGTTATCAGTTATCTCTGTATTTACATAAAGAGATAAGAGGCACTAAAGAAGGCACTGTTCTATCCCTTACTTGTATCTTCTATCCCTTGCTCAGCAACTAAAAGTACTTTGCAGAGCAAGAGAAGAGAATATAGGTGGCCAGGAACAGGGACTGAGTCATCAGCTGAACCAGAGAGGTGGTCTGTGACCTAGACAACTAGCTGTAATGAGGCATAATGAGCAGTATTTAACACTTCGGTTAGCTTAAGGGGGTGTCCATGATTTTTAAATGTATGGCCTATGAGTGGGGGGTGGGGGGGGCGCAACAACTGGCCCCTGCATGGATAAACTGTACATCCGTTCTGTGCATTATATAGTGCATGTAGCTGGAGACAGTTGGCTCCTTGCTTTGTAAAGATGTGGGTGCTAAACTGCATTATCGGTACCTTGCCACTATATAGGGCACCAAGCCAACTGCTTCCAACTCCATGCACTATAGTATGGAGTCTATATGTACCCCCTATCCTAAATGAAAAACTGATGCACACCCGCTTTAAACTACAAGTTGGAATAAGATTCATATCTTTCAAGCCCTGCCCCTTTTCCTTTCTTGCAGTGTATATAAAGCTCAAAGAGTACTTTGAACTCAGTAGTGGCAGTGGCAATGCTGCTACCTCCTTTGAACTGGACAGTTCTGTCAATTCTGGGTTCCCCCAGCGTGGCAGAGTTACTGTGTCTTAACAGATGCTGTTTTCACCCGCAAGTTAAAAAAAAAAAACAAAAAACTTATCACGGTAGGAAAATATTAATTGTTACATAAGTAAAAAAAAAAAGGAAAGTAAAAAACAGTAAAAACCCAGAAGAAAATTACATACACTCATGCAAAATCAAATTGTGGTCATAGCCGATTTGTTAGCGGAAAAATATAATGTATAAAAATTTGAGAAAAAAAACCCATTCCAATAATTTTTTTTTTGTGCAAATTTAAGCAATACTCATTACCCCTGATAAAACTTTAAAAATAACAGCTGCAAATGTATTTATTAGGCCAAAACACTTTTGGTTAAGGGGTTAAAGTCCATGATCATATTCAGCTGACACAGGTGTACAGCGTGTTACAGTGTATCTCTTTGGGCATACGGATTTTAGTCACGCACCTGTGTCAGCTGGACATGACCAATACAGGTTTTTCAGGCTCTGGGCTCTTGATCTAGCCAAGAATATTTCTGTTCACTAATAACAAACAGGGATTGAAATGAGTGAGGAACTGAAGCAAAAACGGGGAAATTTATTAATACTGGCACAGCGTATGAGCAACGTGCCGGTCTATCCCTATGTGCAGGATTCATCCACAGGGCACGTGCCTTATTGATGAACATGTAGGGAAAAAGCAACCTCATGTCAGACCTGATTTATTTTTTTTTTTTAAACACTTTTCTAAGAAGTGTATGAAAACTGCAATAAAACTATATTTTATACATATTACTGTCCACCAATGTCCCCAAGTCTTTTTCAGAAGTAGTCTTACCCAGGATTTTATTATTTAATACATAATTGTTACACTTGTTTCTACATCCCATGTGTGTAACTTTACATTTATCCACATTAAAACTCATCTGCCATTTCTCTGCCCAGACTTCCAGCTTCCCTAAATCCCTCTATAATATTATACTCTCCTCCTCTGTGGTGATAACTCTGCAAATATTAAAATTCTACACTGTAAACCGTCTGCCAGGTCATTAATAAAAAACATACTAAAAAGAGGAGGACCCAGTACTGACCCCCTATGGCACTTACCTGGCCAATAGTTTCCAAGGTTACTTTTAGACCCCTTTTTGAATATTAGCACCACATTTGCTTTACACCGATCCGGTGAAATAGACCCGGTCATTACTGAATCCTTAAATTTTAGATATACTGTGTAAGGGTCTGTCTGCCAATGAACATAATTCCCTTAGAACTCAGTGGTGTATGCCATCTGGACATGGTGATTTGTCTGTTTTAGTATTTTGAAGTCATCATCGCACCTCCTCCTGGGTTAAACAGGTGACATTTAATGGGAAATTAACCCTAGAATTACCCCTAATGCCTTGGTTGTTGGATTTCCCCGTGTAAATTGTGTAAATCCTGTAGAAAACAAGGCATTTAATATATCTTCCTTTTCCTCATCCTCCTCCACCATTACACCCAGATTATTTTTGAGAGGGCCTACGTTGTCAGTTTTTAGTTATTATTATTTATATAGTTTAAGTATTGTATAGAACTTCACAATACTGTTTACAACCTTTATTTACTGAGTATTCTGACAGTTCTTGGTTCTTCTTGCCCAGGCCGTAGAATGGACAGGTATAGGACCTGTTCTGAGTTTGCCCTGGGCTCACAGTCACCTAATGGACCCTAATGATAATACACAGGTGTGTGTTATAGGCCCATAGAAAATAAAGGGTCAGTGTGCTAGCCATTAAAAGCATACCGTCATGTACATGGAGACTAAACCTGTGTACTGCTGCTATCACTCTCACTATCCTCTTTGCCCATGCCTCCACTTTCCATAGACTTCTATAGACCTGTGACCTGGAGTCCATCTTGAGACAGATACAGCAGAGTTTTCAGAGTGAAAGTCAATTTATTAGAGAGGGAGAGCAGGGAAACAGCCTGGTAGGAGCAGAAAGAAACATTTCTCTCTGATATTGTATATTACAAAGTTTCTTATAACTCTTCTCCGGCAGATAATATCACTGCCTGATTTTTGTTTTCAAGGTAGGTAAGTCACAACTACAGGTGTCTGTCAGCAGCTTACTCCCCTCTCCCTGTTGACAATACATGCATGCTCAGCATTTGTACGATATGAATAGCTGTCAACCAGCAGCTACTAAGAGTATATGGCCAATTTGCCAGTCTCTATGGCATTAAAATGATCCCAGTGCTGGATTACGTATTACACCGTCAAATGTTGACCTTCAGAAGTCCAAATCAACGAGCAACACGTTGATCGGCATTCGTTTTCATTAGCCTGATTTCACAATCTGAATCGGAGGGGGCCTTGAGATTTATACTAGAACCATATTTTAAGAAAATTTATCATGTCATGGCTCCTGTGTGCTGGTTGTAAGCCAATGGTTAATGGAGTTCTAGCACATAGCTAATAAATCAATGACCATCTCAATAAATGATACTATAAACTCATTAGTAGCTCGGCTACTTGCTAATTTATTTTCATAGACGATAAAGCCACTTTGGACGGCTGCCAGGATGATAAGCCCATGACTGATTTTTAACTTGTTCCTACGATGGAGCTGGGAATATTGTCGGGGAAGAGCATGACCAATCACAAGTTTTTATGAGCACTGTAAATCCTGAGTTTATTTCCTTTTTTAATTCAGTATGAAATTGAATCGCACAATTTCAGCCTGGAAGGATCATTTACACATAAGCTGCTTTCATTAAATCTGTTTAATAAACAGCTCCAGTTTTTCCCTCTTCAAAATGTTAGTGTAACATTTGTTAAGGCTTACCTTTTCCCAGTTGTAAGCCTCTTTTTTGCTTTTTAAATTCACAAAAATAAGAAATTTACTTCTTTTTGGAATATTTTCATTTTTATTGTTTTTTTTCATAAAAACAGTTAAAAAAAAAAAAAAAAAAGGCTTACATACAATGAAAAATATTCTCATCTTAAAGGGGTATTCCCATGAACATAATCATATCTATATTTGTAGATAATTAAAAGTTACAAATGTTTGCAAATATAAGTAGTTAAAAATTCTGCAGAGTTTTAAATATTTTGCGGTGACATCTTTTGTCTTAATCGGTTGTCAATGAATACAACCATGAATGCAGAAACTTTCTATGGTCTGGGACTTGTCAGGAACCTAGCCAAGATTTTCTTATTGTGGACAGGTTATCAGGCAGGGACACTACATGTATGAGAAGATAACCCGGCCACAATAAGGAAATCACGGCTGATTTTCTGACCTTCGAAAGGTCCTGCATTCATGGTCGTATCCACTGGCAACCGATGAAGACAACAACTTGTGACCACAAGTTATTTAGAGAAAATCTTAAAATTTCTGCAAAATGTTTACTTTCATTTGCAAAAGTATTTAACTTTTAATTATCTACAAATTTAAAAATGGTTATGTTCGTGGGAATACCTCTTTAAGGAAAATTAAGACACAGGATAGACAGCTATCTTATTTGTATATTTTTAGCTATGCAATGTAGTCATTGAAGTATATTTAAAATATAGTATTTGCTGATGCCGTAACTCATGTCTAGTACTTGTATCTATGCCTGGTAGCTGTTTCCATGTCTAGTTACTGTAAAGCACTGTAGAGCTATGGACCTTCCAGGACTTTAGACTGTGGGAATAATTTCACCAAAGGTCCTGAAAGCTGTAGCAATTGCTGCTGACAACACTGTAAAAGGTAATATGAGTGTGGTGATCAAATGGGGTCATAGAGAGCAGATTATGGTAGAAGCAGAGGAAAAACAGGGAGGTATTTTGACAAGAAGAGGTAGGGTGAAAATGATGCATTTAAGGTAACATGGTAGTTCTCAAAAGTATCTACAGGCAGCAGAGAGAGACCTCTTGTTTACATAGCAACACATGCTAGAAAAAAGAGGTCCTACTATGATTTAACTTATCTAAGAAGGTGAAAAGCAGGATAAGAGAAGAGACTTTGAGGAGATAGCTATTACTAGTCAGGGTATGGTCTTTTACATACTGAAAAAAGAATCACCGGAGTGCCCCTTTAATCTGTCAGTGTGTATGTACAGGCCAGTGAGAAAACCTCACATATGGCACGTGGATAACATGTGTGTGCCATCCATGCTCTCTGTGGACTCATACATGCGCAGGAATAGGACCTGTCATGAGTTTTGCCTCTGGGCTCATGACCCCCCACACGGACTAGTGATAATACATGGTTATGTGTTTGGGGCCATAAAAAAGAAATGGGTCAGTATTCTAGCTGAAACAGAGATAACACTGACAAAGCACAGGGTCGTGTGCATGTAGTCTACGTCCCCTACACTGCTCTGTTATAAGCTTAGTAGCCATAAAGTATCCAACAGACCCCCTTTTAAGCATTTAGATGTGTGTATTGTGCAAGCTTTTTTTTAATATATTGATGTAACCTCTTGCTATCTCTTATGTTGAAGGTGATAATGGGAAAGAGAAGTTAATTCCATTGGTACAAGGCCCTTCTGACACAAAAGATCTCCACAGGAGTAAGTGGTTGAAGGAGAGCAGGAAGCCTGAATCCTTGCTCGGTCCAGATTTGATAGCCTTTACAATCCAGGTTCCCGAGCAGATGGACTACTGCCACAGCTCTGGTAAGTGTAAAATCTCTATAAGGTTGCGATCATGTTACATCCCGTTATTCAGAGCTGTTCTCTTGGGAGATTTAATATAAAATGTGGCAAGTGACAAAGTGTTTCTGTTTCACATGCAGAGCACATATATATTGCTTCGATATTACTTCCACAGTCATGCACCATGGCAGTGATTCACTCTCTTTAAATGTTTCTAAAGCTAATATAAGCATGGTCGATTGGTTAGCCTTTGCTGCTGTTTTAACCTGAGAATTTACTACTTGAGTGTTGGTACGGTGTGTATGCTTTTTGTCCTGCTGTCTACCTACATGCTACAAGTTGGCAGGAGCTCTTGCCCTACGTTCAGCGAACGTGACTCAAAGTTTCTGCAACACGGCAGCTGCCACATGGTGTAGGCAACAGCAACTTTTGTGTGACAGTAGCACCCTATAAAAGTCACGTCATGGAGCAGCACAGTTACACCAACTACTGTGGGTACAAATAGAAGGTGAAGCAACTAGAATCCTATAGAGGTCTCTGCTGGCTTCTGATCTCATACTAACACTTGGAAATTGTATTACTATGTATTTATTTTTTTCCAGTTCTTAAAGGGGTTGTGAAAGAGAGTAAGAATGTAAACTTGCTGCAGAAAATTTTATAATATTTCAAAAAAGACTATGCTCGCCTGTTTTAGTTCCTTGGCGCTCTAGCACTGATGCTCCTGAGGACTACACTGGTTCTTTGTTTGATTTATCGGCACATGTCTTCTATTGACAGTCACTAGCCTCAATAGTTATCTGCCATTTATGCTGGCATCACCATGGAGGCCAGTGACTGGCTGTAGTGGACACATGCCAGTAAGGCATGTCATAAGTCCAGGAAGTAAACACAGCATGGCAGGGAGCATCCAGGACATTGGCGCTGGAACTACAGGGGATTTATCAGGTCCATAATTTTTGTATATTATGTATATTTTTTATAATATCCTGCAGCTATATACTGGACTTTTTCAGCAGGTAGCGGCCTATATTTACTTACTGATTGCGGCTTCTGCCCACGGCCCTCTCCTCTTCGACTCCAGCCTCTTGATGCATATTGCATCCCAACGCCGAACAACATTTGCATGCGACGTCCGGACGTTATTCAGTATTGGGATATAATCTGTTTTGCCCCCTGCAGGCCAAAGTGGAGGAGGCTGTTTGCAGTAGCGGGGATGCATAAGTGAATATCGGCTGTTGTCAGCAGGTAACAGGCTAGCAATGAACCAGAGCCCCTAATGTTGTGAACCCAATGGCAGCCCCTATGGCTACTATGGCATTAGTTCCACCACTGCCTGTAATATTGTGGAGGAGGTGGTGAGGGAGACTTTTTCCCTGATTTGCGACTGGATGTGAGTTAGATGTAGTCAGTCCACGGGTGCTTGTGATGCTGCTGCACACGGGACAACAGTGGGTAGAGGATAGAGCCCACTGTAGGGGATTATGGGATGATTGGGCGTGTAACTGGAAAGGCTTCTATCTTTATTTTCATTCTAAAAAAGAATAAGAAAAAAATGGATACAAAGTATTCCGTGGGTCCTTATCTGTCCTCCTATACTTTGCAATGCAGTTTTAGATGAATTGTGACGGAAATCACTGGATGCAGTTTTATTTTTTGCTGTGTAGAAAAGCCCAGAGCGCTGTGATGCACAATCCAGCAAAATTATACACATTGAGACAGATGTTACACAAAAAAATGCGCTTTTTTTTTTTTTGCTTGTGTTTGTGTAGTGATCTCCAATCGATTCTCCATTTGTAGACGTGTTAATCGGATGTAAAAACGCAGTGTGAAGGCTCTAACAAAGTAAGGGTGTGATCCTATCTGCGGTGTTTAATCCGTTCTGCCATCGTAGGATCGGAAGAACGGATTGACAGTAAATATTGTCCATCTAATGGGCAATGAACAGCGGATCCTGAGTAACCCCTTTAACTATTATGGGTTCCATTGGGTACAAGTTGGCAGGAGCCCTTGTCCTACATTGTTTTCTCCCTAACATCACCAGATGATGAAGGCTTGCAGGATTTATTTTGTTCACGATTTCAGACAGATTTTGTGCCGGACGCATCAACACAGATGTGAACAGAGCCTTGCAAACATTACCAATATAATTGGTTAATATAAGGCAGAAGAGAAATATGTCAGCAGCAGCAGCAGCAAGTATTGCAACTATTGGGCACAGATTTATAACTAGGGTCTGCAAGACAGGCACTTGTAAATATGTTGTAGTGTAAAGATAAATTGTAACTGGTGGAGACCGTGTACACTGCGCAGGGTTCACAAGTTATCGTGGTAAGATCTGTCTTCTGTATTAGACTGTAAGGTGTCCAGTTTCCATACGTAATATGAAAAGTTCCCTTTTTATCATTGTATGTAAAGTTAGCACTACGAAAGGCTTTTACACAATTGAATGTAAAATACAATTGACCTTAGTGCATTAGAAAAAACTATTGTCACCCATGGCAGTAAAAGACTTTGTATAAATCAATAGTACAAGCGAATATAAGAATCTGTGTAATATATCTTATTGGAGAAAAATGACTCTTTCTCTACTTATCTTGTTCATTTTTATATAGCATTTTTATTTCCATTTCTGTCACCGTTCACAATAAGTCCTTGTCCCCAATATGGCCTACAATCTAATTTCCTTCTTATATATATACAGGCTAAGGCCATGTTCATAGAAAACCATTTCACTTATCTTGTATTGCTAGGAATGAGCTGAGTGGGTATGTTTTCTGTGTGTTCAGCGCCAATTGAGGCACCTCCTTGGCTCTATAGTACTTAGAGACAGTAATAGGGATGCAAACTCCATCTTTAGGCTGAGGCCCCACGGTGCGGAAATGCAGCTTTTTATGTTGCAGATTTTGTTGAGGTTTTTTGAGCCAAAGCCAGGAGTGGATTGAGCAGAAGGTAGAAGTATAAGAACATCCTTTTATTTTTCTAAAGCAAAATCAGCAAAAAAAGCTGCGTTTCCGGAACGTGGGGCCTTAGCCTTAAAGGGGTTTTCTGGGCTAAAAATATTGATGACTGACCTAAGGATAGGCCATCCATAACAGATTGGTTGGGGGCCTGGCTATTCTCAGCAGCTGATACACAACAAAATGGAGCACAAAGCAACCAGCTCTGTTCTCTGTCTAGTGGCAAACCAGGTACTACAGATTGTCTCCCGTGCACCTGCATTAAACCACAGCTGCAGTGACTTAGTTCAGCCACTAAACTTAGAACAGCACTGTCTGTTTCCTGCTCCATTCTCTGTGTATCAGCTGCTAAGAACAGGTGAGTAGTGGGTAGAGCTGGATGTCACACCCTCACCGATCTTATATTGATGAGACATCCTTAGTATAAGTCATTTGTATTTTTAACCCAGAAAACTCCCTTAACCCTAGCTATAACTCTGATAGCATGTGCACAATGTAAATCTAAGTGTAAATGGGTGGTCTCCAGTACCAGAGAAGAAGACCCCTAATCCACTTGCTGTTTACCTAAGAGTAATTTGATCCATTTAGAGGGAGGTCTAAATCCTATTTGATCCTTTCTTGTAGACAGTCATAATAAATTTAATAGTTTAGTAATACTAAATGTCACCGTGTACCCGTACCTGCGATGACCATGGCCACTCTCACACACTGGACGTAACAATGATCCTACTCTCTTCAGTTACATTTCTTTCCCGCTGCCTACAAGCTGACCACATACTTCTTCTACAATTGTTGCCAATATTTTCTAGAATTCCCACTGCAATACTAGCGTGCACCAGGAAAAAAAAAATAGCCCTCATCCTCCCGATGACAGAGCTTGCCCGAATGATTTCATGCTCCTAGGGTTTTTTTGTTCACGGGAATTAAGGGCAAAGTGAACATGCAGCTGAATATAGCATCTATTTTTGTAATTGAAAAGTTGAAACTGCGTTATTGGAACAAAATGAAGAGATGCAGGTGTTCCCTAGTGCGAGTCCGCTGGGACTATTTGATGGTAGATGCTTGAAAAAAAAAAATTGCATGTGTTTTTGGAGTCAAACAGCAGCTGTGAGATGAGGATTTATGCTTTTTCTCAGAACTTTGGGATTTCAAAATGTTACATTTAATCACAGGCACAGAAAACAGAGCAAATGTTAAAGATGTTACGTATAAAAGCAGCGGGCTGATTTCTTTACCATACCCGGCCAGTTGTGGGAATACAGAAACAAAGTGATCTTTAATCTTAATATGAGCAATTTGAAAAGGATTATGGTGGTTGCCAGAACTCAGGATCCCGACTCTCTGGATTTTTTTTTTCTCCTCCTTGCAGTTGCACAGCATAAAGTTCTTATCCTCCTAATTACTTTAAAATCTGGTTTATTCTCATTATTTTCTTTCAAAGTGAATGACCAAATCCCAGTGCGGAAAGAACTCAGAATATCGCTCAGTGGATTATTTTAGATTTTAGAAAGCTGATAAAACCTATGATGGGCAGGATATCTGTGTATGCTAATAGAGTTGTTCACCAATTGGAAAAAGAAAAAAAAAAAAAAAAGCCAAATTGTAGGGAAGTTGATTAAAAAGACAAAACAAAAAGCTGTTCAATCCGCTGTTGCTCCAGTGCCCCCTCTCTGGTGGCCTCCTCTCTCTCTGTTCTCTTGTCCTGCAGTGATGATGTCATGTTCACACATGTGACTGCTGCAGCCAATCACTGTCCATACATACTTGCTAGTATCAATGCCGAGAGTACTGATTGGCTGCAGCAATCATTTGAATGTGTGTGGCACATTACCACTACTCGGAAAACCATGGAAGCCACGTTTTTTTAAGCTAATTTTTTGCACTTTAAAAAAAAAAGAAAAACAAAATTGCTTACAACCTCAAAAATTCTTTATGCGATATTCAACCATATGTATGCCTGTTTTCCTATTTTCTTAAATAAACATTGTAAGGCTACGTTGACTCCATCACAGTGTCTACCAAATTGGAGGGAAAAGTGCTGCACGGATTACTTTTTTCCTCTGCCAACTTTAGTTTAAAAATGATGGACACTCAATGGACCCCATTACAGTCAGTGGGATTCACCGGGCTCTGTACTGTTTTAGCAGACCGCCTCTCCGTTGTTTAGGTCCCCCAACAGACCTGAATAGTGGAGAGACAACGCTAATGTGAACCTAGCGTTAGAGAGTTGAGGGGTCTTCTTTTAGGAAATAGTTATGCTTGATGGATTTTTTTTAAAATTTATTTTAAGCACAGTCATCAGACTTTTACTTTGTCAGAAATGACCAACTTCACTACTATAGACCTAACGCCAGATATTGGTACATCAGGTACTTGTCTTAGTGGTAAGGGGTAAGCCTACAAGTGCATCTCAATAAATTAGAATATCTTTGAAACGTTTATTTCAGTAACTAAATTAAAAAAGTGACCTCCTATATTCTCTAGATTCTTTACACACAGAGTGTTCTATTTCAAGTGTTTTATTTCTGTAAATGCTGATTATGGATTACAGGTAATGAAAACCCAAATCTAAGAAAATTAGAATATTCTAAAAAAGTTCAGTATTGTAAATTCAGTGTCACCTGCCAAGGTTTCCTAAGCCTGTAAATGGTCCCTCAGTCTGTTTCAGTAGGACACACAATCATGGAAGACGCTGATTATGGATTGTATCACTGAATTACTGAAATGAATGAACGTTTCAAAGATATTCTAATTTTTTGAGATGCATTTGTACTTCTCTAAAGATGCCCATACACCTTTATTGATGTATAGGTTGTTATTTCTTTCATAGGAATCAGACACTCACTTTTTTAATGAATTAGAAGGTCTTTACTGCTTCTGTCTGACCATGTATGTAGGAGTCGGGCTGTGGAGAAATGGAGGAGCTGGAGTTGGTGGTTTAGCCTACCGATTCCACTCCAGCCTACGGCTATGGAGAAAAAAGCAGCACAAACGCAACAATAGGAAGTTTCATGTGATCTCCTTCTGAGTGATTGAATTAAATGTTTCTCACCTGAGTGGGCGCGGGGTTAATCATTTATACCAGGTCGCTTCTTCCCACTTAGCGAAGAAACAAGTGTAAAAGTTCATTACGCTTTTCTGTTTGTTATGTTGCTAACAAAGCATGGCAGAAGCCAGCCAGGAGGAAAGATGACTCCTCAAAAGCTATTGATCAGGTTCGGTCAAGAACCACTGGCTGCCCTCCTTGACTTACTCATTTATAATAACTGAGGAACACTGTGTTCTGCCACTCTGACATCCTGGGAAAAGGGTTGTCCACACATATCCTTTCTCACAAGTCTCTCCAGTATGCCATGTTGTTGTGTTCCTTTTTGTGATGTGGTTGTCTCACCAAGGAATACCATTTATATATGCCCTATTAGCCATATAATTCTATGCCATTCCATAGCTTTTAATTTTTTTATTCCTTTTAACTTTAAAGAGATTGACCATGGTGTCTTATTTTTCTTATTTCCTTAAAGATTTTCTCTAACCATCCTAGTGATGACAGTCTTTTGCCGTGATCGGTTGCCTATAGATATGATCATCAATGCAGGAGCTTTCTATGGTCTGGGACATTTTCCTATTGTATCCGGGTTATCTTCTCATACATGTGGTGTCCCTTCCTGATAACCTGTCCACAATAAGGGCATCATGGCTGGGTTTCTGACAAGTCCCAGAATATAGAAAGTTCCTGCATTCATGGTCGTATACAGTGGCAACCGATCAAGACAACAGATGTCACCACTAAGATGGTTAGAGAAAATCTTTGAAACTCTGCAAAGTTTTTCATTTTTTAATGTTTAACTTTTGTCTACAAATTTGTATATGGTCAAGTTTGTGGGAAAACACTTTAATGCCAGATTCACACTAGCGTTGTGGCTTCCTTTGTTCAAGTTTGCTTGGGGACCTGAAAAGCGGAAACTCAGTCTGCTTAAAAAGCGGTTACCCGCAGACCCCATAGACTATAATGGGGTCTGCCGGGTTTCTGCCTGAAAAATGTATTTTTCAAGCGGAATGGGGGACAGAATCCCCGAATAGTCACACAGTGCTAGTGTGCTCGTAGCCTACGTGGGCTCAATCCATAATCACGATCAGTGTTCCAAAGGACCAAATAAAATGCTATAGTTGGTCTATTGATAAACAGATAGTCTTTTCTTGATCAGTTACCTTTGGTTATGAAAGCAGAACTTTTTTTTGGTCTGGGACTTGTCAGAAACCCAGCCATGATTTCCTTATTGTGTCCGGGTTATCTTCTCATACATGTAGTGTCCCTGCCTGAAGGAAATCATGGCTGGGTTTCTGACAAAATGCCAGACCATAGAAAGTTCCTGTATTCATGGCAATAGATCAAGATAACAGACTGTCATAGAGAATATTTTTAAAACGTTGCAAAATTTTTCATTACTTATATCTGCAAAATTGTTTAACTTTGAACTGTCTGTAAATGTAAATTATTATGTTCATGGGAAACCCCTTTAATAGTTGAGGGAGCCAAACCCCTTGGCATATTATGTAATCTCACAACCTCTGGGACACACTTCTATTACTTGCTTTACATTACACCCAGTAGTCGGGCTCTCCTTGGGTTGGTCAGACTTTTTCTTATTTGTTTGCTTTTAGTTTTCTATGAAGCAGATTTAGAAATGACTTTGTAAGTTGTTTGCAAATTCCTTTTCAGGTTGGCAGCTGGATAAAATGACCTGAGCTGACTATATTACCTCTTTCTGTTTCATCCTCTTCTCTTTTATAGCTCTGACAGTGGAAAGTGTGTTAGCTGTTCCAATAACATTTATTTTTAACGCTCTGGTAGAAATAGCACTCACATAAAAGGGGGATTAGCTATCCAGGACTGTTCCATTGTGCTTCAGTAGTTTCTGAATGGTATGAGATGTTTTATAGGACACCACTGCGTTTTTCAACTTGAGGTTGGTCTTTAACATTAGTCACTTTTTCTGGTGCCAGATATTGGCAGATGATCCCAGGCACACTCTGGAAAAGTAATGGAAGCTGAAGACAGTGGCATTACTGGTAGGAAGCGGCTACAGCACAGGACATGTGTCACTCCGATACATGGAAAATTGGAATGCTAATGGATTCGAAATGCTCTCTGATATCCATGAGTGAAGTACAAGCAAACTCGCTTCCTTGGGCTATTTTTGAAAAAGCTACATTTCTGCTAATACCCGTAGCTGCGGTCACTTCATATTAATCCCCAGTGACCTCATAGAGGTGCGAAAACATGCTTTCTGGGTGGCTTTATCTTTTGCCTTTCCTGCAAGTGAGAGCTAGGCACAAAAGACATTGCAATACAAGGGGGAGTTTATCAGTAGTGTTTTACAATGTATGAAGTTTCTAGTAGTTGCAAAAATCATGCCAAGTTGCAAACTACTGAACATGTTAGATACATTTCTCTTATCCACCTATATTTATGTACTGTGGCTCAGTGGTGCAGCAGTCTTGCAGTGCTGGAGTCCTGGGTTCGAATCCTGCCAAGGACAACATCTGTGAGGAGTTTGTATGTCTTCCCCATGTTTGCGTGGGTTTCGTCTGAGTACTCCGGTTTCCTCCCACACTCCAAAGACATACTGATAGGGAATGTAGATTGTGAGTCCTATATGGGACAGTGAGTGACAATGTCTGTAAAGCGCTGCAGAATATGATGGCGCTATACAAGTAAGCATAATAAATGGCTGGCATTTGCATGCACCAATATTTTGTGTATGCACTGTGCACGGATGAAGCCAGGCTACTGCACACAGCTGCACCGTGCATGTGCTGGAACCAAAAGACAACAGGATTTTGGACAGGTGCGTCAGTCCGATTGTGCATCATCTTTGTCCGACTACTTGTAATTTTTATAGGGCTGCTGAAGTGGCCATGAACATAACAAATTTTACCTATCTCTTCACAGTCCTCCATTTCCAGCAGCAGCAGCAGGTACAGTCTTCAGTTTTCAGGTCCCCGGGCTGTTTGTTCCAGGTGACCACTGCAGCTAGTCACAGGCCTCAGGGGTCACTTGTTTGCAAACAGCATTCACTGTTCGGGCAGTAAGTGGCCGCAGTGGCCCGTGCAGCATGTCGCAGCTTCAGCAAAGCAAATACAGGTCAGTGGGGGATCACTGAAGTCATGATATAAAAGTGGGCATATATTTACAGTAATGTACAAAAAGCTTTAAGCAGTTGTGGGGAAAAATGCTGCAAAGTAAGGCTAGGTTCACATCTGTGTTAGAGTGTCCGTAGGAGACGTCGCTGCAGATTCCATCTAATATCGGCGGAGAGAAAAGTCCTGCATGGAGGACTTTTCCTTTCGCCTGTTTGATACTTAAACCGACCTATACCCGGCGGACCTCATTATGGGGTCCGCAGGTAACTGGTTTTTTAGCTGACAGGCTCTCCATCTTTTGCGTCCCCATGTGGATCTGAACGACGGAGAGACGAACGCTAGTGTGAACCTAGCATAAGAATACTTCCAAAAATAGAATATTGATGCGATTTAGATTTCTCTTTTCTTCAATCACTTTATTTTGTTAATTGAAAAAATAATTAAATTAGTAACACTTCTATTTCTGAAAGCGTTCCTACTGTGCAGCATTTTTCCACACCTGCCTAAAATGTAAAACTTGCACGCAGTACTATATACACACACACACATAGATCTATATATATATATATATATATATATATATATATATGTAGAGAGAGAGAGGAGTAGAGAATCAGGATGCCGCTATATGCCGGCTCTTGCCAATAATCTGTTTATTAGTTGCAGGCTTTATCTTCCATGACAGTATGGGATGATGTTTTGTTAGCTATTCATGCCTCTGATTTGCCCCAGTTTAGACTTTATACTAAGTCAGTATATCACCCTGTTATACAGTAACCAGCACTGGGCACTGTGTGCAGGGTACACGGAGTGTGCTTAGAAAGCTGTGCCCAGTGCTGACTCAGTTATGTCAGCTGAATGGAATGTATGGCAGCTCCAGAGAGATGTGCTCAGTCATCATCTTACTGCTCAGAGCTACAATACAAGGCTCGTGAGCTATTAATATAGTACAAAGCTAAGGTGGGGAAAATCTAGAATTCTGTAATATTCTCAAATGTTTACCATCAAATCAATACACCTGAAGGTTTATGAGCACATCCTATTAGGAGGTAAATATGATTTCAGGTTATCATTCGTGGATTCAGGGGAGCAAAAATATAGATAATTTTGAGAGTTTTACTAGTTTTCTACATGTATTGTAGAGCTGCAGTAAAATATATTGTTGTATAGTATTGTGAAAACATTCTTTGCTATAACTTATATCAAGTATTTGTGCATTTTTATTACTCATTAAATAATAAACACACAAATATTTATTACAACATTAAAGGACTTGTTCAGCCTTTTAAAATTGAAGGCCAGTCCAAATATTTGAGGGCCGCCGACTCTGTGTCTCACCGATCTGCTCATGTGAGCGATGCAAGGGGTTATCCAGTTTCTGCTATTGATGGCCGATCTGTACTGACTCCCACTATTGTTTATATGTCGGGAGTTACGCTGCTCACTCGCTGTAAAAACTGTAGCGGCAGGTGTAAGTACTGCATCGCTACCACGTATACTTCAAAAGGACAGCAATGCAGTACCAAACCTGCCATTACAGTACGTATGGCGACTAAGCAGTGCAGCTCCAGGCATGTAAACACTACCGGATGACATGCTGTCTTAGTACAGCTGATCTGTGGGGGTCCTGAGTGTCAGACTCCCACAGATATAATGATTGATTGACTATCCTAAGGATAGGCCATCAGTAGCAGAAACCAAATGGCCCCTTTAATATTGGTTTCGGGTTGGTTCATACTTACCAATGCCATGCTTTATGTAGCGCCAATGCAAGGTGCAGCTTTTGCAAGTGCACATTCTACAAGCAAGTGTGAACATTGAAGAGGCTGCAGCACTCCTACAGGCACCACAGTGAAAAACCTAACTTTAAACCTCATAGCTTGCCCCATGTTGGATGTGAGTCATAGGCTGCATAGGCCATTTCCAAAACTTGAAAGCCAAACTACATTTGCAGATCCATATTTCTGTAATCTAACAACAATAAAATGCTCTTTTCCCTGCCTTTCTGCGTGCAGGTTCTTTCTATTGCATGTTCTGGTCCCTCTTTCTTTCCTGTCTCTCTATGACATCCTATATTGGTGACCACACTTTTTAGACATGCAGTAGTCCCTGTGGTCACTGATATTTAGCACTTGGAGTATTTCTTATGCAGCGTCCCAGGCTCAGTTTTATAGATACTGTATTATCCTACCTATCAATCTAATAATTGTGCCCCATCTGATGCTCGTTTGTTTGGCTTGGTGGAGAGGGCTTAAAAGGATACCTTGCAATAAACTGTCCATAAATCAATAGTGTTATGTGTCTACATGAGAAATAACACTATTTTGGACCATTATATGACTTGCATCCTGTTTTTTTTTTTTAACCTCGTCCTCTTGAGTCCTCTGCATGGCGTCAGAGACCACCAAGGCCTATGAATAGGTGAGCCATACGGCATCGTGATGCTTGCATCTTTGCATCACCATGCCACGTGACCGCTGAGGCCCAATCAAATTTTACGGTTGGGTTTGGTTACTTTTCAATTGCCCTGCCTTATGATGGCCTATCCTCATCTGTTTCAGCTTTCCATTCACTGCAGTAGCTTTCAGCGCCCAGAACAGCTGATCAGTGCAGGATCCAGGTGTCGGACCCCATAGATCAGACGCTGATGACCTACCCTGTAGATAGGCCATCAGTATGAAAAACGCATTTGAGGCTGGACAACCCCTTTAAGAAATTGTGTATTGTCAATTTAGTGTAAAGTCGAAGCTCTGTTAAATAGATAACAGCACAGTAAAAGAAATCTATTAAATTTTTTAATCTATGAACCAGCTGTCGTGATCTTTTGTGACGTACCCATGAGATTTTGCTCTTTTAAGTTGACAGGTCATTTTTAATGATTTTACTTCTAACGTGCTTTCCTGTTCCCAAGTTGAACTATAGTATGCCTTAAAAGTTGCCTGGTTCAGTTCGGATTTCACAAAGTGAATTTTTGTATCAGGTCTGCACTTTTTTTTTTCCATTGTCATTAGCGGAACAAATGAAAGTCTTTCTGGTTGGTTGCATGCAGCTAAACAGCCAAGTGTGGGAGATTATCAGTCCGTTAGGTTGATTGGTTTATTGGCAGGGGCTCAGTTTTGTATCACATTTTCCCATGTCACTGGGTATACTCTGAAACCCCAGAAGTTGTAGCAAATTTATAGCTTGGTGTGACAGCAAGTTGCCGAGAAGCCATCAAAGGGAACCTGTTATTAATTGGCAATTCATTGACTTCGTGTAACGTTTTAAGTTTCTGCTCACCCTTTGAAAACTGTGTGAGGTCTGCGAAATCTGTCATGTAAGCTGTAACTATTCAACAAATGCATAATTAAAAAAAAAAAAAAAATTCTTAAACAAGTGATTTTTTAAGGTGGTGGATGAAATCCGTAGTCGTAGAATTAAATCTAGTAAAATTGCATTTTTTACATTATGAACCAGATATTTCAATTGCTGTAAAATATACGATACAACACTTTTTTCACTGTTTTTTAGGCTAAAGCTGTTTGTTACAGAAAAACTTGTTTTTTTGTTGCAGATTTTGTTTTTTTTTGAGCCAACGTCAGAAGTGGACTTAGCAGAAGGGAGAAGGATAAGTGTTTGCTTTATATTTTTCCTGTTTTTTAAGCCACTCTTAGCTTTGGCTCCAAAAAAAAAAAAAAAAAAAAAAAATATCTGTTTACAAAAAATTCAGCTTTTCCACAACGTGTGGCCTCCTGCAATATTTTTTTCCTGGAACAATTATATTATTTACACCAAAAGTAAAATTATAGCATCGAGGAGCAAACAGATATAGCCATCATTAACTTGAATCTGATAACTCACTGCACCGTGATAAAATTTGAGGTAGGATTTGGGGGTGGATTTCACCCCTGAATCTGGAGTAGGTTCCTCTCGGAATTCGCCTCCCATTGTTTTCAATGGGAGGCAGAGATCGCAGCAGGGCACGGAAAAAAGAAGCGTCCTGCCTGATCTTGCCGTTGATTCCGCTCGCGGTGTCCGGGGCTCGAGACGCCCTACTGATTAGGACCATTCATCCGGGCCTAATCAGGAGTGGGATGCCGCAACGGCATCCCGTCACGGCTAGAGCGCCGCAAAAATGCCAGAGGCGGAAAATGAAGAAAATTCCTCATTTTCCACCATGTGAACATACCCTTAGTGTCCCAGATAGCCACCTGTTCCCGTGATAAAAATAAAAAAACATTTATTCTTACCAGGCTCCTGTATTCCCAGCACCAGAGGAGTACACCTTCAGTGCGCATGCGCTGGACCTCGGGCACATGCGCATTGAAGCCAGGTTGTACATCTCCGTCTTTACTGAAGAACTGCGCAGAAGCTGGGAGCACCAGAGATGATTCTGATGTGACTTATCGGACCCACCTTTGGGAAAGTAAAAATTTAGTTTTTTTCTTTTAATGCGGGTTTATATGGGAAACTAAATCCCCACTCCATAAAAACCTGTGGGTGCTTTAGTGACCCATATCAACCAGACAGGTTCCCTTTAATAAAACAGACATGTGAGGAGAGGTGACGGGTTCACTTTAATGACACTTGTGGCTCTGATCAGACACTGGTATTTTAGTCTACATGTCTAATGTTTTTTCTTGAGTTCTATTAAAGATTTTTGTATTTAGGTAATTATTATATCACACTTGTACTGCGGGGATGTTTGTCAGCCGCCTTCTATTTTGAGAGAAAAGTATAAGGAAATCCAGGCCGGGTCAGTGAATAGACAGCGGTGAAACGTGAAAATAAACAGCTTTGTGGTTTGTTTAACTAAATCAGTTGAAGTGTCACACTACCAAGTTCTAAAGCATTTCCATATGAGACAGGTAACATTAAGCTGTTAGCAATGTTGGTGGGCAGCAAGCAATGGGAATGGAATTCAGCTCGCGATCGCTTTATTAGGTCATTTGTAATTTTTACAGAAGATTGAATCTGAAAGTGTCAGGGGGACCTCGAATCTTAAGCTACACAAAGATGCCTTCAGCATATTTATTATCATTAGAAGATGAGGCCGATAGCATTTGTTCTAATTCTTATATAAATTTGTTATGGAAGTACCATTGTCTTCTGGAGCAGTGTGACCTAAGTAAGAACAAACAGTAAAGCCCTAAGAAATATGTCAGATTTCACAATTTATTCAGGCCCTTATAAAGCCAAAGTGAAAAATGAGTGTAGCCGGATGGTATTTTATCAGTAGTTCTTTTATCCTTTTACTACTAAGCCAAGATTTCAGTTTTCCTTGTTTTAGGATAGTAACCAGACTAAATCCTTATACAGTTATAGTGCTCCTGTACTGTAATGGCATCCCTAAACATTGATAGTGCTCCCTTAGTACCCCTATACAGTAATTTTGTCCTGTTAGTGCCCATATACACCTATACAGTGAAACAACCCGTATACAGTATTAGGACTGCAGGACATGTGTGTTCACAAATGTTCTGCAATCCTTAAAGAATGTTAAAGCCACTCCAGATGCTCCTCTTAGTACCTCTAATCCTCGATAGTGCTCTCATTGTGCCCCTATACAGTGATTGTGCCACCCTAGTTCCCATATTACACTTATAGTACCCCTATACTGTACTAGTGTCCCTAAACATCGATAGTCTCCCGCTCCCTTTTACAGTGATTGTGCCACCTTTGTGTCCCTATACACTGATAGTACCCCTATACTGTAATATTGCCCTCTTAGTGCCCCTAAACATTGATAATGCTGCTTTGCAGTCACTGTACCACTTGAGCGTGCCCCTTAATGCTACCATAGTTTCCCTGTGCAGTGAGTTTGCCATGTTAGTGCCCCTACACTATAATAGTTCCCCTTAGTGCCCCTGAACATTGATAATTCTGCTTTGCAGTCATTGTACCACTTTAGCGCGCCCCTTTACAGTGATAGTGCCCTCTTAATGATCCAAACACAAATTGTCCCCTTAGTGCCCTGATAAAATGATATTGTCTCTTTAGTTTCCCCTTGCTGCCCCACAAAAAAATAAAATGTCTCCTTGTTGCTTTCATACAGTAGAAGTTACCAAAACTTTGTAAAATTATTAAAATAGTCATTGAATACCATTCCACAATGAGCAGAGGTGTGAGGCCACAAGCCTCTTTCATCCGGTGATCTGATGTCAGGTGTAGACAGATTAGATGATGTCACTGCATCCTGTCGGTCTACATAGCATAGAAGGAGCGTCGTCTACAGCCTACGAGAGCTTATAGAAATTGGTGGCTCCCGACTCCGCCATTAGTATTTTTCTGTATTTGTGTCCTAAAGGATGGTCATAGAGTTGAAAGTGGTTCAGGACACAAGGGGACATAACTGTCTAACTGCCTCCTTGCTTTTGTTCCTGGTCACCTTGCAGGTATTGCCACCTTGCATTTTGATCTAGAGCGTGCCACATTATTAGACTTGAACTGTAAATATCATTTGCATAAGGACCACCAAATATGAGATCAGCTGTCCCTAAAGTCTTGGCCAAAGGAAAGCCATCTCTCCCATTCTCTGAGAGGTTCCACTCTCCTATTTGGCATGGCATACACCATTTTACATTATGTTCTGGAGATCCATTCTTCCAGATCTTGAAGTCTATTATAAAACAACGTGAAACTCGAAGGAATGGAAAAAAAAAAAAAAAAAGGATCAAAAACATTGTGAGACAAGTATGATGTAGCTATGTGTCTAGAATCAAATCTCTGTAGGTATTACGTCTTCAGATGGTTACTTTGTATCGATGATGGCTTGTGTAAGAATGTTTTATGGACGGCAGTGACATATCTCTGTCTTTAGGTCTGCACATGCTTCCAATCTCGAGTTCACGGCACATTGTGCTCTGCGTGGGGTTCCATTTTATAGACTGATGTGTCTGTGACTCGCAACATTTCTGGTTTATGATCAGGGTTTTGTGACCATCACATGTGCTTCCAATCCACATACTAATCAAATACACAGGTGAGATGGCTACATACCCAGGCAACACATTGCTCATCAGAAGTCCTCCATGGTCCCAGCGCACCATCATTATTTCTATAAAATACTGAGGATTATATAGACTGAGATAATGCATTATCCAGACGCTCTTCTGCTAGTCTTGACAATACTGCTTGTCCAGCTTTATAAAGTGAATTTTCCAGCTAAATACAACATGATATTATAATTCATAACTTTATATAGACATGGATTTGTTTGCAAACGCCCATAAGACCTGATATTAAAATTACCGGTACTTAATTTTTGGGGAGACAATTTCCTTTTGCGTTCCTCTAATTATTGGCTTTATGGTCATGATTTCAGAAAATGACACTTCTTTTCACTGTATGTAGTCTCTCTTATAGATCTGCCTGGTGTTAACTAGAAATAAATGTTATGTATGTTTTGCTTTATGGATTTCATAAAACCTTCCTAAACAATGAATGAAATGCTCAAAACAATTGCTAAAGAGTATTTATCCACAAAAATAAAAATGTATTTGATATATTTATAAAAATGTATGATGTATTTATAACGGATTGTACTATTTGTATACTACTTTTATATATGTGTATTATTTTTGTGTGTTGGTTGTGTATTCTTTTTTAGGTGCTGTAATGAAATTATTTCTTTGGGGGGATTAAAAAGTATCTCTGTCCTATCTATCTATCTATCTATCTATCTATCTATCTATCTATCTATCTATCTATCTATCATCTACCTATCGTTCTGTCTTTCTGTCTATCTCATCTACTTATCTATTTCATCTACTTATCTATCTATCTATCTACCTACCTACAGTGGGGAAAAAAGTATTTAGTCAGCCACCAATTGTGCAAGTTCACCCACTTAAAAAGATGAGGCCGGTCTGTAATTGTCATCATAGGTAGACCTCAACTATGAGAGACAAAATGAGAAAACAAATCCAGAAAATCACATTGTCTGATTTTTTAAGAATTTATTTGCAAATTGTGGTGGAAAATAAGTATTTGGTCACCTACAAACAAGCAAGATTTCTCTCACAGACATGTAACTTCTTCTTTAAGAGGCTCCTCTGTCCTCCACTCATTACCTGTAGTAAAAGACACCTGTCCACAACCTCAAACAGTCACACTCCAAACTCCACTATGGTGAAGACCAAAGAGCTGTGGAAGGACACCAGAAACAAAATTGTAGACCTGCACCAGGCTGGGAAGACTGAATCTGCAATAGGCAAGCAGCTTGGTGTGAAGAAATCAACTGTAGGAGCAATAATTAGAAAATGGAAGACATACAAGACCACTGATAATCTCCCTCGATCAGGGGCTCCACGCAAGATCTCACCCCGTGGGGTCAAAATGATCACAAGAATGGTGAGCAAAAATCCCAGAACCACACGGGAGACCTAGTGAGTGACCTGCAGAAAGCTGGGACTAACGTAACAAAGGCTACCGTCAGTAACACACTACGCCGCCAGGGACTCAGATCCTGCAGTGCCAGACGTGTCCCCCTGCTTAAGCCAGTACATATCCGGGCCCATCTGAAGTTTGCTAGAGAGCATTTGGATGTTCCAGAAGAGAATTGGGAGAATGTCATATGGTCAGAGGCAGTGGTGAACCTAGCCTCTTTGCTGCCTGAGGCGGACTATAGAAAGACGCCCCCCCCCCCCCAAAAAAAAAAAAAAAACCTGAGTTTCCATTCTACTAGTTTAACACACTGTTATCGTCGCACAATATACACAATACACAAAGTTATAAAACAGGTTTTTAAGAATTCTTCTTCCTGTATTACTTCAGTATCAGATCAACAACACGGCATTAACAATGAAAGTAACGTCACACATCTTCTGCTTAGTGGATGGACGAGCCCACGTGGCCCCCATTCTCTATAATAGGAGCGCCGCAGATAGCTGAGTACTGGACTTCGGGTATCTTTGGCACTTCAATTGAAGTGAATGAGAGCCACGTGGGTTCGTCCATCCACCAAGTGACATGCCTATATATATGGCTGCGGTCAGGCTGAATTCCCACCTAGTGGGGGGAAAAACCCAATTCTCAGGCTCAGTGGGGGCCTCAGCAGACAGACCCCCATCACTCAGGTATTTATCCTCTATCATTTAGGTGAATACAGGGCAGTAATATTCTGTGACTTACAGGTGACGTCTCTGACTAATCGGTCACATTTCCCTTCTCTTCCCTCTGGACCGCCATGACCACTTCTTCCAGCTGTGACTTGTCTCTGTAAAGGTTGCAACACAGACATCTTTGGCTCCTCACTTTTCCAGGCATCCAACCCACATTGTCCTCACCTACACAAAGCCCCCATCCTGCTGCTACCCCCAATTATAAAATATATGATATAACCCCCCCATAATGAATAATACCCCCAAGTGCATCTTTATATTAATAATGTCCGTGTGTACCCTGTATAAATAGTACCCCTTATTAATAATACCCCAGGTGTTAACTAATTAAAAGGTTTTCCAGGTCATTAATAAACTAATCAGTGGGGTTCAAAAACCCAGGACCCCCACTGACCAGCTGTTTGAATGGTACCTGTGTAAGCGCCGTGACCGCTTCTCTGTTTACATAGTGTATTTCATCTCATAGCGACCATGTAATGTAACTACAGCCTCGTCCTGTACATGTCTACAGTATGTGACAAGGCTACAATTACATCACACGGTCACTATAAACAGACAGCGTATAATATAAACAGGTGCCATAGCCCATGTTTATAGCGCCCCATTTACACACACTATAAAGTTCCACAGCAGCCCCTGCACACAGTATTACACAGTGTAATGGCCCGCAGCGGCCCCTGCACACTGTATTATGCCTCTCAGAGGCCCCTGCACACGGTATTATGCTCCATAGTGGCCCCTGCTCACGG